>LR732080.1:1150182-1768905 GCA_902506015.1 Armillaria ostoyae
GATCGCATCGAGGAATGGCACCGTCAAAATCCAGGCCAGACCGGCATCGTTAACCAGATGATGAACGCTATTGTCGAGCCCGTTCCATATCTCAGTCAGCAGCGTTCTTCGCCCGTCAATTCTGATGGAACCTCAATTACTTAGCGCGCCAGTCTCCGGCATTGATGCGCGTCAACGCCTCGAGGTGCTCATTGCCAAATCTGAAGCTATTGGAAAAGAGATCCAGGGCATCAAACAGTTCATGCATGTTGCCGAAGAAGACTCTTCTAGTCCGATTGCCGCAAACGCCACGGATACCATGCTTCGCCAAGTCGTAGTCGAAGTACCACGTCTTAAACGCGGACCACTCAAGAAGGCAGTTCCCGCAGCAAGAGCGGAACCCGCTGTTCCGCAAGAACCTACGAAGACAGTCGGGAGACAAACTCGTACGAGTCGGAAAGCCGCTGAAGAAGCAGTGCTTGAAGACGAGCAGGAGGTTGCCGTACCCAAGATCAGCGATCACTTCGATCAAGATCTTACCCCAGACTATGACGACATGCCCGGTCTAGTTGAAGATTCTGACGATGAAGAAGATATTACCGTATCCCCTCAGACGAAGAAAGACGACGATATTGCCGCAGCTGTTATAGAGTCTTATGCTCCACGCCAATTCAAGAAAGCAAAGACCATAGTTCACGATAATGGCAAAGATATTACTTCCAAATTTCCATCTTATGCGCCTCCTGTCACTCCGCGACACGATCAATCCAAATCCGTAGCGGCAGTGCCCGAGTCTGCGCCAGCCAAGGAGCGTGTACCACAGCTCATCCCCGAAGATATTCATCCATTTGCCGCAGCAAGACCAGCCAATTATGCACCGCCAGCAGTTCGTAACGCGGGTGCCAAGCCAGATGTTCGCAAGCGTCCTAAAGACAATGAACCTGCTTATAGGACGCGGGCGCCGATAGAAGGCTCTCATGTTGCGCGAGAAGTCTACGAGCGTGCGCTTGACTCCACGATCACGTTGTCGCATCAAGAGTTATATTCCTTATCACCAGCAATCAGGGAAATGATTAAGGAGGATAACACGAAGCGCAAAGTCCCAAATACCGTGGAACAGTTCCAGAAGGAGGTAGCTTTACCATTTACCGGACCCGAAACCGTTGAAATCACGGTAAAATCGCCAGAGAACGAAGAGGACGGCAAAACTTCCACTCTTTTATACAGTATGCTGACTGGTTTCATTCAGACCAGCAGTAATCATCCTCGACAAGAGCCTCCTGAAGGATCGTCAGTCGTCCCAGATCCATACGAAGCTTGCATCAAGAAAGGGGAGAAGATCGGACCCTTGAAGTGTGCAGCAGATTCTATTTCATTAAGATCCATCGTTCCAGTGGTGGATCATCAGCTCAAAGTCGAGTGCATCATTGATCCCAGATCACAAGTGATCTCCATGTCAGAAGCCGTGTGCCTACGCTTGGGGTTAATTTATGATCCTACGGTCATTTTGGAAATGCAATCAGCGAATGGCACCACGAATTATTCCTTGGGTCTAGCATGAAATGTCGCGTTTTTGTTTGGAGATATCATGCTTTACCTTCAAGTTTACGTTATTCGGCAATCAGCGTATGATATTCTCCTCGGCAGACCTTTCGACACGTTAACTCAGAGCATCGTGCGCAATTATGCTGATGAGAATCAGACCATTACCATCCATGATCCGAACACCGGCAAAACCGCGACCATCCCGACGATTCCTCGTGGTCGTCCCCGTATCCTTAACCATGTCCCATTTTCTTGGGAAAATTGACTAGAAGAACCCGGAAATGATATAGAGGAGATCGCCCTCATCATTGAATTAGATGCGAATCAAGAACCTAAAATTATCGCCTACGCGGCCTCTCAGACCGAATTTGACTCAGAAAAAGCTTCAACCCAATATTTATCGGCATGCGACCCTAATAAATTCCCTATCCAACCTACTACGTTTACACAATCACTATGGTCGACCGAAACCGTGTACAATTCCACCCCATATGCCGAATTCTCTTTACCAACCGATCGCGAACAATTGTTACCGTTATATTCCGTTCCAACCCAGATTCCACAAGATTTATCAGATTTCCGTTCCGTTTCCCAGCCCCGAGATTATATGTATCGTCTATACGGTTCTAATATTATTGGAGATCAATCCTACGAGCCATGGTTCTCTAAGAAAGTCTCGGTCTTTGCAGGCAAGAAGTACAAGCCAGTCGCGTTAAAAACAAAGCCTGTGCTTGCAACCTTGCCTGATAAATTCCGTATCATTCGCAATATTCGAGGAGATCCATTAGCCGATATACCTACGTTATCTCCAACACCACCCCCTTTCATTCCTACCGAACGTTATACCCAAGAACGCAAGGAGTATATTGACTCCATCCATAACGATGGTTTTCTTTGGCTGGAAGAAATGAAGCTTATGCATCACTTCATGACGGTTCAGGAGAAAGCATTCGCATGGGAGGATTCAGAACGAGGCAGCTTTCGCAAAGATTTCTTCCCTCCAATCGATATTCCAGTCGTCGAACACACCCCTTGGGTTCTACGAAATATTCCCATTCCACCAGGCATTTACGCAGAAGTTTGCCGTATGATCAAGACAAAAATTGACGCAGGCGTTTACGAACCTTCTAATTCTTCCTATCGCTCGAGATGGTTTACGGTTTTAAAGAAAGATGGCAAAAGTCTTCGCATAGTTCACAGTCTAGAACCGTTGAACGAAGTTACGATTGCTCATTCCGGATTACCACCGACAACAGACCCTCTCGCAGAACATTTCGCAGGTCGTGCATGCGGCGCTACTCTAGATTTATTCGTTGGATACGATGAACGTCTACTAGCAGAATCGTCTCGCGACCTTACCACCTTTCAGACACCCTATGGAGCCCTCCGACTCGTTACATTACCCATGGGTTGGACAAATTCCGTACCAATATTCCACGACGACGTTACCTTCATTCTACAACCCGAAATTCCCAATTTTACCATTCCTTACATTGATGACGTCCCAGTTCGAAGACCAGAGACTCGCTACGAAATCATAGGAGGTTACGAGACTATCCCTCTCAATCACGGCATTAGACGATTCGTTTGGGAACACTTCCAAAACCTGAACAGAATCGTCCAACGCATGAAATATTGTGGGGGCACGTTTTCAGGCAAGAAAGCATACCTTTGTTGTGCCGAAATTACCGTGCTAGGTCATAGATGCACGTATTCTGGCCGACTTCCTCTCGAAAGTATTGTCGCCTCAATATTACGATGGGGACCTTGTATTGACGTCTCTGACGCGCGTGCCTTCATTGGTACCGTTGGAGTTCTACGAATATTCATTGATAATTTCGCAACCCGAGCCTTACCCATCACCAAGCTATTCAGAAAAGACGTACCATTCAAGTTCGAAGCAGTAGAGATTGCCACACAAGAAGATCTTAAAGACGCAGTCAAGGACAGCCCTGCGTTAAGGCCCCTCAGTTACACGTCAACCGGAGCTGTCATACTTGCTGTTGACACAGGACCTGCCGCAGTTGGCTATTATCTTGCACAGTGCGACTCTGTCAATCCGAAGATTCGATATTTCGCCAGATTTGGTTCGATCACTCTTAATGAACGCGAGTGTGGATATTCTCAAGCCAAGAAAGAGATATTTGGACTCTACCGCGCGCTAGGAGATTGCAAAATTTATCTTATTGGCCTTCCTACGTTTATTGTTGAAGTAGACGCAAGTGCTATCAAGGGAATGCTCAAGAACCCTGATATCGCACCTTCAGCAGCAGTTAACCGATGGATTATCGGCATTCTATCTTTTCATTTCGTTCTAGTCCACGTACCAGGCTCTAAGCATGGTCCAGATGGATTATCGCGACGCCCACCCCAACTAGGAGACCCTCCTCCGCCCGAAGACGGCATGGAAGACTTCTTACACACTCATTATGGGCTTATGCATTTTATTAATTCGACTTCACCTACGGTTAATTCACCAATCAATTTAATTCAAGTTCTACAGCAAGACATTACCGAAGAAACCACGGAAACCATTCCTTACTCGACAGTTCCTCGTACAACAAAGCAAAAACGTCTAGATGAACGGTTAATGCACTTATTGCCGTGGCATCTCCACCTCAAAAGACCTCCAGGATTCGATGATAATGCATATGCAAAGTTCATGAAATATGCCGTTCATTTCTTCGAGAGACAAGGAAAGCTATGGCGCAAAAACGTAGATGGGAAGCATCAGCTCGTATTGTTCCCCGAACGTCGCATCCAAGTGATGACGTCTTGTCACGATGACGTCGCTCATAAGGGCTTTTACGCGACGCACGCGTTAATTAAAGACCGATATTGGTGGCTGGATATGAAATATGACATAGCCTGGTTCGTAAGGACGTGTCATTTATGCCAAATCCGTCAAACCCGACAGATCTATATCCCGCCTACCGTCGCTCTTCCCGCTCCGTTATTTTCCAAGATGTACATGGACACGATGATCATGCCTGTCTCCGGACAATACCGTTATATCGTCCAAGGCAGATGTTCACTCAGTCATTACCCTGAATTCCGTTGTTTGTGCAAAGAAACAGCACGAACCTTAGGAGAATGGATTTTCGAGGATATTCTATGCCGATGGGGATCCTTAGTTGAGATCGTTATCGACAACGGATCCGCCTTTGTTGCCGCGATTAATTATTTGAGCAAGAAATACCACATCAATCATATCCGAATCTCCGGTTATAACTCCAGAGCCAATGGGATTGCCGAAAGACCTCATTTTGACGTCCGTCAAGGACTGTTTAAGGCGTCTGATGGTGATCAAAAGAAGTGGAGTCAAAACGCCTATTCCATATTTTGGGCGGACCGAGTAACGATCAGAAAACGCATGGGTTGTTCACCGTATTTTGCCGCAACCGGGACGGAACCCCTTCTCCCAATGGATATAGTCGAATCTACTTGGTTGATGCTGCCACCAGATAATATCATCAGTACCACGTCATTAATTGCACGTCGAGCCATTAGTCTTCAAAAACGTTCTCAAGATCTCGAGCGCTTGAAGTCTAAAGTCTACGAAGCCAGACGAAATGCCGCAGTTAAATTCGAGAAGGACCATGCGTACTCTATTAGAGACTTCAATTTCCAGAAAGGAGATTTGGTTTTGATGTGTAACACGCAGATAGAGAAAGCTCTAAACCACAAAATGCGCGCCAGATATTTGGGCCCCTTAGTGATCTTGGGGAGGAATAAAGGCGGCGCATATCTCCTTTGTGAATTAGACGGTTCGACCTTTGCAAGACCAGTTGCCGCATTTAGATTGGTGCCGTACTTCGCCAGAAAGAAAATTGACGTACCACCCGAGCGGATCAATGATCTCTTTGCGTCAACTGATGATGGCACGCTCGACGAACTTCCAGATCAAGAGGGAGCGCATAATGAAGCTGAACTTGCTTAGTTTCACTCGAGACGTTGGCGAAAACCAAAAACTTTTATATAAATAATTGAACTCCATTTTGGAGCCCCTACACGTTCATTCATAGCTAAAAATTCTGACCGGTATATCCATACCGGTCCCCCGACTCTCATTCAACATATACCCCGCGCAAATGTCCGTACGAATTGAATATAACCACCTCGAAGACCACGGCAACTCTAGTAGTAGCGACGACCGCGCTTGGAGCCCGACGCCTTGGAACCAGAGGCATTGCCCCAGCCGCCGCTGTAACTGCCGTAGCCATTGTCGTTACCCTGGTAATGGTTGACGTCCTCGTCAGTCTGTTCCCAACTGCCTTTGTTAAAAGTACAAGCGGGAAGATCGCAATTGCCCCAACCACCGCAGTCGCAGGGACCTTGCACGGCATCTTCAGACTCCTGGTAATAGTCACAGTCCTTGTGCTCGCAAGCCCAACCAGGGCATTTCTTGAGATGAGCGACGGCGTGGTTCTTGCCTTTGCCTTTGCGATCGTCCCTCTTGCCCCTACCCTTGTCCTGAGCCCGATTCTTCTTACCATGGCCGCGAGAGTTGCGTTGGTACTTCCTCTTCCCCCAATGACCGTTATGGTTGGGAGCAGAAGAAGACGCGCGATTGTCGTTCCTCATCTTTGCCGCAGTATTGGCCTCAGCCTCCGCCTGAACGTGAGCCTCGTCAAGTTTGGCCGTGACAAGACGGTAATGCTGAACCAGGACATGGCGCATCTTCAGGTCCAAGTAAAGATCGCGCGTGTTCGACTCGAGACGTTGGAAGAAAGCTTCCTTCGTATGAACCAAGGACTCGATAGACTCGTAACCGCGGAAAGGGAATTGACCAAAGTTGGTGCCGACGTATTTCATGGCATTGTCGACGATCTCCTCGGTGCGAGGATCGCTTGGAATATCGGCCGGCGGTTCTACGAAGTTAATTGGAATTAGTAAACGCAGTTCGAACAGTACGAAGAACGGAACTTACTAGTTCCATACGGGTCAAGGTCGATCAGCTCGTCAATGATCCCCAGGATATGTTCGTCATCCTCGGGATGCGCATCCTCGAAGGGCATCAACAGGATTTGCCGATCAGGGACCCCACCAACGCATTGCCGTAGAAGAGACTTGTGACAGGCTTGACACTCGGAAGACAGCCCCGCAAAGTAACACTCAGTCCCCTCGCGCATACAAGGAACACAAGGACGTACAGCCTAGAAAATCGCGTTAATACAAGAACAAACGAGATTTCAAAGGAGAAAACGTACCCTAGCAGAGCGAGCCGGACAAGTGTGCGCCGGATGACTAGGAGTGCCTGAGCAATAGGCACAGAAAGAGTTGCCGTAGCGAAGGTCCGCCTTATTGAACGACCGACGGTAAAGATCGGTAATCTTTTCGCCAATCTCCACGGCGTCCTTGAGGGTGCCTTCTTTCTCGGCAAACTGCTCAATGAACGGAGCAGGAGCCGCGGCGACCGGCGAAGGAAGCTAGAATATGCCAAATCGAGTTAACGTGATATCACGGTTATAATTGATTCGAAGCACATACCACCCAATCAGCAGAAGAGACCGTAGAAGGAGACATAGCACCAGTGTCCCTCAATGGGGTCTCCTCTCGAATCTCCGGCTCGGGATCCTTCGAGGCAGAGGCAGACGTGGCGTCCGAAGACACCGGCGCGGTCTGAACTTCCTTGGAAGTGGCGAGAACGGGAGTGAAGGGAGCAGACGACATTTGGATGTCATCATCAACTCGGATCCTCAAAGGAGGCAGAGTCGCGAGAGCATCGACAATCTGGGTACCAGAGAGGGAGTAACGCCCACTGACGGACACCTTGATACGGTTGGACTCAATCTGGAGCATCGTTTCCCAGGTCTTACGGAAATTGAAGCGAGAGATGCAACCTTCCACGACGTTTTCGAAATTTTTGAAGAAAATCTCGTTGAGCGCGGACGGGTAATAGGTTTCGATGAAGAACTGCAACACGGTTATCAGCACACGAACACTCGATCAATAGTACGGCAATGTACCTTGACCTTGGCCGCCTCATCAAAATACATCGTAACGCGCGGCAACAGAGCATTGAGCTCCAGAGGATGGCGCATGATGTTGTCAGCACGAGTCACAAGGGAGACGAGAGAAGGAATAGCTTGAGCAGCAGAGGTAGACATGGCGATTCAGTAAAATGCGATGATTCTGAGGATACAACGACAATAAAACGTCCTCTTTATACGAAAATGAGAGGACGCCTCACCTCATCGCATTTACGCGAAAATTCCTATCGAGCCCGGATTGTACGTTCGACGGAACGCAGCACGGAATCCCAACTGCATGTTTACGACTTTCAAAACTCAGCGGCATTCACTTTCAAATTCCAAGTGTTCGAACCTCGGTTTAAATCTTTTCAGCCTTCGACGGCAAAGATTTAAAAAGTTTAGGGGGGAGAGACATGGTCCCCATGTTGTTCACGAGACGAAAACACGCTTCCTTTTCAACACGACATTTTCGCGCAAAAAGTAACAAAATCACAAAAGAAACAAACTCACAATTCACGAAATACTTCACGAAAAATCACAAAAATTACCCCACAAACGACAAAAATATCTTACTCCACCATCAATTTGACTATACACGATGGAGATATCACCACAACACATTGCAGTAACGAGCACTCATGACCACCAGCACGAAACACGACGAATCCAAAGGCCAACGGCGCCAGAGCCACGGCCATCCACATTCCTTACCATTTCAATTTCATGGCAATTCGGACTTAGAGGAATTATTCAAGAAACAGCCAAAGGTGGACTATCACGTGAAATCCAGCACGTGAGCCCCAGCCGCTGAAATTTCTCTAAGTCCAAATTCCCCCAAAAATCACCCAGAAATTCACAAAATCACACGAATCAAAGACCAAAAATACGATTTTATTTATTTTCACCCTCATTGGGGTGGTGACATGCAAGTACGAAAATATTTTGCCCGAAGGCGCGCGATACGAGTCCATATATGTATAAAGTCCAAAAATATTGGAGCCAAGCTCCCTCAGCTCAACCAGACTTCGATTTCTTCTGGGACGGCCCTGCAACGCCTTCAGCTACCACCTCATCGTCATCATCGCTATCGCTACCATCCTCCTCGTCGCTGCCTCCGTTGTAAACAGCGCACTCACGAAGTCGACCAGCCTGGACTCGGAGACCGTTGAGTTGGGTCAAGATGTTGAGTCCGGCCATATAACTGATGATTTGGTCTTCGAGAGCATCGGCATGCTGATCCAGAGTGTCGAGGGCCCCCTCGAAAGCGTTGAGGTTTTCTAGACGAATACAAAATCAGCAAATCGAGGGAAAGCCGAAAGGAGAATACATACGATAGCTTTTGGGACAGTAGTGGCTAAGAGGATTCAAAGCTGGGATACCCTTGACCTTGCACGGCAACTTGGAGTAGTGACAGCGCACGCAGATGACAGTGTTCGTCAAGAATTTGCGGCACTGCGTACCCAAACGCTTGCAATGATCACAGCCTTCGGTATACTGGGAACACCTGGTCAATAACGAAGGAGAGCAAAACTGAAAAAGGCTACTCACTCGTTCACCCACGAAAGGGGCCACTTCTTTGTTCCAATAGCCCTCATCAACCTCCACGAAGTCACCAAAATCTCGGTCAACAGTGAGAACTCCAATATTCTTGATGCCGTTCTTCACCTCCTTGGCCGACGCCGGAACCTTCTCTCCGAAGCCCCCTCCACTGACACCCATTGTTACGGCTGGAGGCTTCGAAGGCGCAGGTCCACGTTTACGAAAAGCCTTAGTAGGCCCAGCAACTAGAAACGAGACTTAGTCAAAATTGGGACCCCAAAAGCGAAATAACGTACCCTTAGTATCGTCGACCGTAGTAGCCGTCGACTTCAGCTTTTTAGCTGCAGGCTTGTCTGTGGAGGGTCCACCTTCGTCATCTCGCCTTCGTTTATGAGGAGTAGCACCCTCCGTTCCCTTAAATTTCCCCTTCGTGTCCTTCTTCTTCTTCTTCAAAACGGCTTTGGATCCTTGAGCAGCTTGAAGATAGGCGGCGTCAGGACCAACCGACGAAGCAGGCGGACGGGTGGAACGACGCAGAGCTTGTTCTTGAGAGGTAAGAATCTGAGGCCTAGGAAGAAAGATCGTTGGGTGAGGATCTTCGAAATCCCCAGTAGTATCATCGAATACGAACGAAATCTTGGGTTTTTGATGGCGAGCCTTGGAGGGAGGAGGACTCGGCGCGTCGTCAGATTGCTGAGTCGGTTCCTTGACTACATCCATCGGTACATCCATTGGAGGAGTAGGCGCGTCGTCCTCCTGACCTTGAAAGGTGCCATCTTCGTCATCGGACCCTTCAATACGTTCTTCATCCACCATAACTCCACGACCTTGTTCTTCCTCGTCGTCTGTGCCCGGCAAAAATAAGGACTCGCATGGAAGAGGGGTACTAGAAAGAGTACCTTCTCAAAGACGAGCTGGGTCTGGGCCCAGTAGCACTGTGGGACGAGTAGCAGCTGAAAAAGTAAGATAGTCAGAACGGCATTTAAAGTCTTACAGAAAGACGAAATCTCATACCATCCACAGTGAGAAGACTGGATGTTGATGGCTGAATAGCCGTGGTAGAACTCGTTTTCTTGAATTGGGAAGGCGAAGGCAGCAGAGCCGCCGGGCCAAAAGAAAGGCCAAACGAAGATCTAGAAGGGCTAGGAGCTTCATCGTCAGAGGTAGGAGCCGGTGACCAAGCAGGAGAGCCCCACCCAGGCTGTTGGAAAGCCGTCGAATCGTAGTGCAACGAGGCAGCTCCACCAAAACCGCCATCGGTCTCCCTTAGACCCGAAAATGAAGGACCCGTAGACGGTTTTGGGGGGAACGAGCTCGAAGCACCCGTAGTGGTCTTAGTCGTCGAAGACGAGGGCCTCTTGGTCTGAGAAGGTATGGGCTCGCGAGGAGGCGGCACGGGAGTTTTCTCGAGAGTCACAGGCGCAGGAGAAACTTGACGAGGCGGAGTCGCCGGCGGAATTGGCTGTTTAGGCGCTCGAGAAGCCGGAGTGGATTGACACGAGAGAGTAGCCGGCGGCACCAATGATTTCTGACGCGATAGCACAGGACTGGCAGCAAGATGCGAGCCCACCCTCTGACTTGACGAAGTACCGCGCAGTTTGTGAGCCTTCGGAATAGGAAGGGGGACCACGTCAAAATCGAACTGCATCTGCAAGAAAAGTCAGTCAGACGGAAATGCGAGTAGGGTGTACAACGCACCGCACGCTCAGCCAGCTCGTTATACTCCACAAACGCGGTCCTCAGACTCTTCTCGCGTACCTCAGGCAAAATCTTCATAAAAGTGCGCTCCACCTGGCGCCATGCCCTGTCTGTGACCTCAGCCGCCTCCCAGTTCTTGGCAGCGATTTTCCATTGAATTTGAGCCTTAGTTACCCAGGCGTCGACAGCGCCTTCTTCGTCCGCGTCAGGTAAATTGTCTTGCAAGGCAGAAAGCTCGCGAGAGGCGTCATCGTAGGCCTTGAGAGCGGCAAGTGCAGCAGGGTCGGTTGGTTCGGCCATTTCACGGAGTCGACGAGTCAAATGTTCGTACGATAACTTCACCAGCGTGGAACACCGATGAAGTCAACGAAGGATGGGAGGAAGCGAAACTGAAAAGGCCTTCAGTGAAACCGAAGGAGGTCGTCAGTACGCGTCAAAGTCAAAGAGATCCGCCTGTGTAACAGGCGGTGTCTCCAGAAGATGAACTCACCTCCAAAGATATAGGAGGAAGAGCGTCTTGGTGAGGCAAGACGACGGGCGAGAGTAAAAGAAAAGAGGACGAGTAGAGAGTACGCGACGGACGCGAAGGTGGAAGGGGAAGAAAGAGAAAGAGAAAAATTTCTCTAAGTCCAACTGATCACGCGGCACAGAAGCCGTGCAGTCCCTTCACACATCACAGAATAATCCGTGACGAAGCAAGAAGACATACTAAGGCTTCCGTGCCTGTGAAAGAGTAATTATCGGTGTCTATCTTTAGATCACCGACGCGTCAAAAGCATTTCGATCACCAATATTGGCCATCGCGTACAGCCACCACATTATCCCCTGGCAACCAAGCCCAAAACCCTGACTTCTCATGGGAATACGGTTACTCATGCACCGGTTTTATGTTCCCAAGTAACATAATAAAAGTTTAGGGGGGATGATGAGCCTCCAGGCTCTGTACGCTCAGAATTCGCGGATTTTACACACTAATTGCCGCCCCTGTCCACCCAACGGACTTTCAGTAAACCAAAGATTGCACACAAGCTCATACTACTTTCATGCTACGGCAACCACTCCTCACGCGCTTTGTTATCCATCCCAACTCGTTACGCATCATAATTGCCGTATTCCATCACGGCAAGGCACCTTCGATCGCAAATCACCCTAAAACAGAATTGCCGTATCACTTCCCATCAGCACAGTAACGCGCCAATCAATCACTTAATGAAATGACGTGATTGCCGCGGCCACTCATCCATCCAAGATATTTCGAGCACACGGCAACTACAGACCGCGTTTTACTAAGGCTGTTACTTCGCCAAGACTTCGAATCGACATAGACCCAAGCATGCACCTCAGTACAAAAGCCATACTGCACCAGTCCGCAGCTAAATAGCACGCAACGATCCGTTCATCGCTCCATAAAACCATACGGTTTTTGTCCATACGCGGCAACGTCAACGAGTTGCTGTTACTTTCGAAGTCAAGAAACCATATGTTTGCTACGAAATCTACTAAGCCACGGCCTTACAGCCTGACTAAGTCACGCATACTTACTCTATTTATAATTTCGCACTTGTAGTATAAAAACTAGCTAGAAAACGTCGTTTAGCTTTAGCTTACCGTCAGCTTACCTCGAGCATAGATCAGCTTACCCCTACGCATCAAGTCTACACCACATCGAGACTATTCTACTACGTTTATTACCGTTTCACGGCAATATACCGTTTACCCCAGCATATTCTCGAGTGCACGTCAATTCTTAAGCTCACCAGAGTTATTCCACGGTTTTTGACTGTGAAGAGTCGCTTGACACTCGCTCTTCGCTCTTAACACTATTGGTACACACTCATATTGTGCCAATACGTGATCGCCACGCCATACCTCGCCAACGTTTATCTTTTATCGGCCATTATCGTTTCAACTTCACCAGCATAGGATCGTTTTATCGTTTTCACTTTCACCATCGTATCGTCGCCCACTTGGGTAGTCTCAGAGCAGACTTAGGATCGTTTTCGCACCAGTATAGGACCAGTTTCAGCATAGTTTTCGTATAGGACAGTCCCCCGAGTGGACTTGAAGGTTAGTTTTGACATAGGATAGGATCGCTTCAACACAAGACCAGTTTTCGACATTGACATCAGTATTTCCGTATCGTTTAGGACCAGTACCCCACCACCGCCAGTATATTCCCGTTCTCACTCTCAGTATCATCGCCCATTTCCGCGTTTCCACATTTATTCTCGACACAGCGCCCTCAGTACTTCGTTTCACGTCTTCTCTCGACACATCCAGCCGCCGTTACACGTTTTCACACCGATTCCCTGCTCTCAGACACAGTTTCACACGTTTATTTCCGTTCTCTTCACTCGCTTCGCTAGGATTGCCGTCTAGCGACGTTTTCTAGTCCCTTCTCACGTTTTCGCTTACGGATTCGTGGTATTCACGTCATACCTGTTTCCGTTTCCTCTCATTTCGAGAGATCCTTACCGGCTTACAGCCAAAGCTTCTAGTACTCGACTACCAAGCAGTACTACTTCGCTGACTGAAAAGTCGCAGTGTATACTTGCGTATAGAGGAATTGATTTACTGCATGGAGGTGCCCCGAACCCACTCGCACACACGATCGCCTTGATTGCCGTGTTATCACGTTAATTACCCAATCTCGTTCCTGAGTTGGTGTTGCCGTTGCCACGGAAGTCTAGGCTCATCATCGCATAGGTTCAAACCCTGTGGGTCTACGATCGGTTTGGAAGCTGGAGCACGTAGGTTTGAATCCTGTGGCTTGAGTGGATGTGTTGTGAAGGGTTTCTGCTTAGAGTGCAAGCTTTGAGTCATGTTTAGGGTGTTGTGGTCACCTGTGTGTGTTGCGCGAGACTTATTGAGGGTTTTGTGGGTGTGTGGTGATGAGTTGTGTATTGTAGTACACCTTTGCCTTGAGGCCCAGCGACATCTGTCGCTCCTCTTGTTATAAAAGCCTTTGGACTTAGAGAGATCTAGATACCCTACGAGCGCTATCGCTATATGTGTGTATCGTATATTCTGAGAGTTTAGTTGTATTGCTTCAATCTGCTTCTATCACATAATATCCCCCCAAGAACTTTGAGGGTTTGTGTGTGTAGTGTTGGGTGTGGATGTGATTAGTGTCTTTGACACTGTTGCATTTCTAGCCTGCGCGCACAGAGTCTCTTCAACAGCAAAGGTCAGCAGCCAGTTAAGCCCAGTCAAGTATCAGAGCATCCATAGCCAGCAGCCTCAGTTTAGTAGTGTTGTAAAAGATCCTCATTGGAAGCTGAATCCTAGAAAACATTGACCCTGGTGCCGGCTCGGTCTGTTTGTCCTCATCCTCGTCCTAGGTATGGCTCTCATATATGGTCCTCCTTGAAGGTGGTTTGGGTTGCTCTTGGGTCTTGATGGTATCATCGATGTTGACAGTGCCGAGGGATGATGGGAAGAGACAGAAAGCAAGGAACGGACCTGAGTCAATATCAACAAACAAACACGTGAGTGATCGATTGCATGCTTTCACAGTCTCGGCTGCTTGCGGGCCGCTCCACATGAAACTCAAATTTATCTAAGTCCGACTTCCTCTCTCGGATATTCTACTTTCATCTTCTGGAAACAATAATCATGGTTTTAGCGACCATGTCATCTACAGCAATCATGAAGGGCTTAGTCAAGTATGTCCCTGACAGTGTCAGTTGAGTGCTACTGTCAATGGTCAGGCTCTGGTCAATGAAATCTTCAGGAAGATGCACCAGTGCCATTGGGCCATCTGGCTTCTAGGACATAAGCAGTGCAGGATAACACGAGTGGACCAATAATGTTTATTAATTATGCTAACAAGTGTGTGATGCTTATTCGAACTGTACAATGATTTAGGAGTCAAGAGAGATACTTATGCATATATCGCAACTTCAACTTAATTCTTCTGATACAATATAATCTGCTCGTAAGATGATACACAGATCATAATCTGAAATGAGCCTGATGACCCGTATTGTAAGGTCATATAATGCCTTGTGCATCGCTGTCGCCCTGATGACAAATTGCAATCCATGTAGTGACATATTACTTTTTCCTGGATTTAGCAATGTCTTTGCAGGAGATCCCAACTCTCACACAGGCTCAAAAACCCCTGCTGAGCATCATGAGAAACAGTTCTCTCCTGATCCTGTGGTTAGCACACAAGGAAGATGGTTGAATACACTCTTGGGAGATTGTCGTATGATGATTCTGAATGGTATCCAATGGTTTGGACTGGAGGGTGCTCGTTTCACTTCCTTTCAGGGAGTATATGCGACTGTTATTGATTATGTGGCCTGTACTGAGCAATTGATCAATGATATTCCTTTGTTCAAGGTGTTGCCTCATGACTGTGAATGGTCTGACCATGCAGCACTGGTTTGGCATATGAAAGTGGAATGTGAGGTATCACAATCATTAGACACTGCCCAAATGTCCAAAGGGCAACAGAGAAGGCTCCGACAGCTGCTTAAATGCAAGCAAGGGCCTCCACCAGTGGTTCATAATCATTTGGATGACATGGTGACTGCTGCTCTTGAGGCAGGAAAGGATACAGATGCAGAGGCTTTAGCAATATTTGGTCCAGTGCATCTGAGCACCACCACAGTAAAGGTTATTGCATATGCTCTATGCCACCAACAAGGTACACAATCCACTGTTGTGGTTGCTGGTTGTTACTGGGGACCTGGCTCACAGCTTAATGCAGTTGAAAGAGTCCATGGTGAGCAGGCTGGTATCCAGGCAGATCTGTGGTCAATTGCTATTGCACTGTACCACTCTCCATTGAGTAAATCCCTGGAGATTGGTACACACTTACAATATTGTGTTAATACAGTGGTCTACTGTAGTGTCGAAAATGAGATGTGTGGTTGGAAAGGGAAGAATGGAGACCTTCTCCAAATCATTAACACTCTAATTAAACGATGCACTGCACCAGTCTCTTTCTTATGGCTTGGAAAAACTGAGGCAGCACAGAATGGCCATTGGAAGAATACTGTAGATCTTGCAAAGGCTGCTCTGAGTCTGCCTCTGGCTGATGGAAATGTGCATTCTTTCTTCTCTCTTCCAGAGGCACCAGTTATCATGCTGCAGGTGCTGGCATTGAATGTGAAAAAGGTCACTTCAAATACAGTGGATCCTCAGCAGAGATTAGTGAATAAGGTTAAACCACCAATGTGAGAGAAGTACCCACATCCTCACAGAGGTCATGCAAAAATAAGAGCCCTCCAGGAAGAAAATCGTTGACGTTTAATAGAGACAGAATCAGTTGGCCTGTTTTGGTGCACCTTCCGCAAACTGACTGATCCTGTCCCTGAAACACCTCTGGTATCTGCAGATATGCTTGCACATGTGTTTGAACAATGGCTGAACCCACCAGAGGTATTGCCTCCTGGGTTTGATGCAGCTCAACACAAAATGAATGCAATGCTTGCTTCGTATATGCTATCATGGACAGTTGATTATACACAAGAAGGTTTCTTTTCTCTCCATTTTGATGAGGAGGAGGTTACAGATTTCAAAGAAGATCTTCGCTCAAGGGCAGACAGTGCAGCTGCAGATGACCATATAACTTACTTAGAGATCATGGACATCCCCAATGACCTCCTCATGGAAATCTTCAACACCTGTCTAGACAAGTGTGATGCCCCTGCAGAGTGGACACACATTGCCCTGGTTGGGGTCCTCAAGCGAGGAAAGATTGGCAGTGATCCTGAAAGCTATTGACTTATTGGAGTAAAGAGCTGTATGTTCTGATCAATCTCCTTGTTAATGCATAAGCATGCTACAAAATGGGCAGAGAAATATAAGATTATTCCTGGTTACCAGAACAGTTTCAGGGCAGTGATGAACCAAGACTTCTATGGCAACGGCAACACCAACTCAGGAATGAGATTGGGTAATTAACATGGTAACGTGGCAATCAAGGTGATCGTGTATGCAAGTGGGTTCAGGCACCTCTGTGCAGTAAATCAACTCCTTTATACGCAAGTATACACTGTGACTTTTCAGTCAGCGAAGTAGTACTGCTTGGTAGTCGAGTACTAGAAGCTTTGGCTGTAAGCCAGTAGGGATCTCTTGAAACGAGAGCAGATGGAAACAGGTATGACGTGAATACCATGAATCTGTAAGCGAGAACATGAGAAAAGACAAGAAAATGTTGCTAGACGGTAATCCTAGCAAAGAGAGCAAAGAGAACAGCAATAAACATGTGAAACTGGGTCTGGGAGTGGGGAATCAATGCAAAAATGTGGAACTATAGCTGAGATAGGTGGGCAAAGTGTGAAACGAAGTACTGAGTGCGGAGTGTTGAAATAAATGTGGAAATACGGAAATCAGCGATATGTGAGAGAGCGAGAATGGAAATATACTGGCAATGGCAGGGTACTGATCCTAAACAATACAGAAATACTGATAGCGATGTCAAAAACTGGTCTTGTGCTGAAGCGATCCTATCCTATGTCAAAACTAACCTTCAAGTCCACTCATGGGACTGTCCTATATGAAAACTATGCTGAAACTGGTCCTATACTGATGCAAAAATGATCCTAAGTCTGCTTGGAGACTACTCAAGTGGGCGATGATACAATGATGAAAGTGAAAACTGTTACGATTTTTCCGTTTTTCTTATCTTATCTCGATCTTATCTCGATCTTATCGCATCTTATCACGGACATCAGCGGATCAACCGGCCCGACCGGCCCGGTATCCACGCCTATATCGAACGACTCTAGGTATTGTGCTACGGCTCGCGACGACCGCTCGCCTAGCATGTTGTTTTCATTGTTTCACGCATAGTAACCGAACGCTCGACACGTATCCACATCTATATATAGCGTTCGGCCTTTAGTATATAAGTAGCATAGTTCTCTCTATGTATTCCCTAGATTCGAACTAAAGTTTATCTCTACCTGACTACTCAGCACTCAGCATCGCTAAGACTCGCCGTAGCTCGCACGATCGCCCTAATACGAAGGCAGTGTGACGTACGCAACGTCTAAGTTGATCACGTGTTAGTCTAGGCCTAACAATTAGTTCGAATCTTCCTCTCTTTCTCTCTCCGCAAGCCGCGAGACGAAAGACCACCTCTATGACCCCCGACGAAATCTCCATCCTCGTAGCCGGACTCATTGGATGCTCAGCCCTCCTCTCACTCCTCGTAGCACTAATCGTGCTCACGTACGCCGACCAACTCCGCCGAATCTTTCGAATCTGACCCCTAGCACCCGTTACCCCCGCACTCCCCGGACATTATGTCCTTCCCTACCTCGAACCCCGACCACTCATGGAACCAGTGGGTGAGATCCACGCCCCAACCCCCCAGAGACGAGCAACGTTCCCGGCCGCCTCGTCCGACGACGACTTACCCGTTCCCCCTCGCAACGCAACCCCCGGGCCATCAAATGTTCCAAGAACCCCCCCTCCCGCCTACAACCCCGCGGAGGCAGAGGAGTACGGCCGGTTCCTACGGTCTATCTTCCGCTCTGCTTCGCCCACCGACATACCCCTCATCACGATTCCCGACAGCCCCCCAGCCCCGATACGCGCCCTCATCCCCGAGCCCGACAACGAGAGTCGGTCGCTCACATCGACCACCTTCGGCCGTGAATCCATTCACCGCACCCTCCCTCCCGGGCGGATCACAGTCGGTACCCCCGCCCACCTCTGTCCGCTCCCCGACTCCGACGACGAGTCAAACTCAGACTCCTCCGACTACGGAGGAAACGAACCAGTCACCGAGCGCGACAACGACGACCCCCTCAATCCCCACGGCGCAGATTATGAGTGGCCGGAGCTCGACGCCGTCGACCGAGCATTCCTCGGGCCCTACCGATCGCAGGCCTGGGAGCTCCGACGGCTCGACATCGAGCAAAGAAGCAGATACGAGGGACCCGAGAACAGGGTCCAAATGGGATATTACCTCGCAACAGAGCGAGGACCCCGTATTCCACAACGCGGTCGAGAGGCCACGATACGTGCAAGAATACACGCAAATAGATTCCGGGAGGAGTTTCCCACCTCCGCAGGCAGCATCGTCTTGGATGCCCGCCCACGAACCGACGAGGAGCAACGAGCCCTCACCGACATCTTATTGGCCCTCGCACTTGCCCAGGCCGACCGCCCAGACCTCGATGGAGTCGCCTAACTTCGACACCTTCAACTACGACCAAGAGACCTTCGGAGGCTGGGCCGACGAAGAAAATGATATGAACACCGCCCTCGACTACGGGGACTACCGAGGTTACACCACGGCTCCCCACTTCTACCGACAACCATTCCCTCTGCCAGACTCCCCGACCTACGCTGCACCAAACTATCCGCCCCCCCCGCCCCACCCACGACGAGTCCAACAGTACCGAACCCCGCAGTATGGCTCCTACGCCTACGGGGGCCAGGGACCCGACGACGCAGAAGCCGGAGGATCGGCAATGCCAACCGATCCCCCCCAACCCAGCAACACCGAGCGAATCGAAACTGCTCGCCAGCAATCAATCGCCAACCGACGCGAATATGACTTGCTCAAGGCACAGATGGAGGCCGCGCAGGCCAAGATGATGACGCACGACGTCACCTGGGACTTCGCGCAGGCCCCCGACATGAAAGGTAAGGAGCCCGACAGAGGGAGGCCTCCTGTCCCAAACTATCGCCGCCCCCTCTATGACCGAACCGACCGATGGTCAGTACCACGACCCCCGCCCAAGTGGCAAGCACCAAACCCCTACCCCGCTCTGGTAGGAACCGCCCCCGACGAAGCACCATGGTTGGGCGTTAAACCCATCATGGTCAAACCCCCCCTTCCCTTCTTCGGGAAGTACGACGACATCGAACGCTTCATCAGCGACTGCCTCACTTACTTCGAGGTATTCGCCTCGTACTTCCAAGTCCCCTCTTCCCGAGTCGTGTTCGCCGTCACCCATCTCGAAGGCGACGCCAAAGACTGGTGGGTCCATGCCCGCCAGGACTTTTGGGCCAACGACGCAGACGACCCCATCGACGCCCGTTTCCGGTTCCCCTCGTGGACCGAATTCACCACCCTCCTCGCTCTCAACTTCCATGACCCCGCCAGCGAGGAGATGCACGAGAAGAAGATGTTCGATCTTCGGATGGGCAAAGGCTCCGCCCTCGCATACTTCCAGGAGCTGGAGATGGAGGCAAAGAAAGCGAACCGACGAGGAGAGACCGATGCCAGAGGGCTGATGGTCAAAGCCATACGACTAGGAGTCCCCGACTCGTACACCAATGCAATCGCCAACTCGGGGCAGCACATTCCGATCACTTACAACGATTGGAAGCGCCGAGTCTGCATCATGTACAAGGAGAGGCAGAAGAAATGGGTCTTCGACCAGACCATCGGCGGACGCTCCGCCACGCAGAACAAAGGCACTACCGCCCCCAGCATTCCAAAAGCAGGGGGCGCGACAAGTTCGACGCCGGCCAAACAGGCTGGCAACAGTAGCGCCCAAAAGGCAAGCGGTCGAGACTCGGCAGGCCGGTGGACAACACACTCCGGACAAGGACTGCCGATGAGCATCGACGCTCAGAAGCTGCGCGACGAGGGGAGATGCTTCCGGTGCAAGGAGAAGGGGCACCTGAGCAAGGACTGCCCGAAGAAGAAGGAGTTCCGCGACATCCGGTCGGTACAAGCTACCACCGAGCTCGCGGTGACTACCACGGTGGAGGAGGTAAAAGAGACGGCGACTTAGGGTCCGATTCCCCTAAGATCGCCAAGGACTTACATACTGGTGCGCTCGCTTCTTCCGCTGGACGGTCTCATGGTCTTTTCGTAGGTACTTCATCCAATCCTACTTGTATTTTAAAATGTACGAACATTTTCTCTACTTCTCGCGCATTCGAATATACCTCGCCTTCGGGCCCCGCTTTTAACGTCTCTAGCACGACTAGCAAACCAGTTCCCGAATCACAAAACCGATACGCAGCACTCAGCGTCGACGAGTGCAACGACGACAACGACAACGACTCCGACACCCCTCTCAAAGGATGTCACGACACATCGCCTGCCAGGGCACAAGCAAAGGCGGTCGATCCCGCTGGGCACGAGGCAGAGAGCCTCTCGACGCGTCCCTTGCTAACGCTTGGACAGACCGACGCTAATCGCCCGACAAGTAGCCTACGTGGGGAAACCCAACCGGTGAACGTCGCTGGTGGAAAGTCAACCCTCGAGGTGACACCCATCGACATTGCGAGCTTGCCCCGCATAACGGATGGGACGATAAGCGCGCCGAAAGGCAAACTCTACGAAGAAGCGGCTCAGACCTTCGGGTCATCCACCCCGAAAGTTGACGTTGAGTCTCAACTAGGTGGCGAGACTACCGCAAGGCTCCCAGGTCAACAACGAGTCCCGATGGCCCAGGAAACGACGATGCCTCAACAGCAGCCATTCCCCGTCGGACGACCCGGAAAGGTTATGGAGGTGATGACATCGCAGAGTCCAGGTGCAGAAGGAGGAGTCGGCCAACCACGATCGTTGGATTCGACAACTCCCGTTGTCCCCGCTCGACTCTTCGACGTCCGGGGCGACGCACCTGTCAGGACGAGCCCCTCGCTTCAGCGCATCGTACTGGTCGAAGCGAACCAGACGAATCTCCGCTCGCCAATAGCCCTGGGCAACGTCGATGAAGAACGCCCGTCGAAGGCCGCCGGTGATGCCAACGCCACGGTTACGAAGAACATCGCCGCAGGACAGGAAGCTGCTAGCGCCCAGGCAGTGAATAGGGGGCACCAGGTAACTTGCATCGAAGTTCCCGACGAAGACGACGACTCGGCGTTCCAACTTTGGCTCGCCAAAGAACGAACCCCGACCAAGACCAAGAAGGAGGCGACGAGCGACGAACCTGCTCGGTCCTCCCCGACGAAGCCAGCCTTCTCCAAGTGGTACAAACCCTTCGACGTCGACTGGACGCTCCGCGCGCTATGCGAAGCACGAAACGACAACGCTGCGCGCGCTGCGCTCTACGTTTGGACGCACGTTGACCGCGTCTCCGAACTCACCCCCGAACTCCTCTCCGAACTACGCCAAGGAGGGGAGTTAGCTCGAGAACGACTATACGAATTGCACGAACCCCCCCGCTACATCCGCCGCCGAGCAACCAACGGCCGAGACTTCTCCCTGCCGGTACAACTCACTACGGTAACGGGACAGAAGAACTTCTCCACGAAGGCCCTTGTCGACAGCGGCTGCACCAGCAGCGCCATCAACCGAACCTTTGTCCGAAAGCATCAGCTAGACACCGTCAAGACCGCCGTCCCCATCGTCATGTACAACGCTGATGGGACCAGAAACCAAGCCGGTGATATCACCGAGTACGTGGAAATGCGCATGACCATTGGCAACCACGTTGAACGAATCGACTTCGCCGTCACCAACCTTGGACCCAAGGATCTTTACCTCGGGCATGACTGGCTGAAGCGCCACAACCCGGTCATCAACTGGGAGACTGGCACCGTCATCTTTGGACGCTGCTCTTGCGTCAAGAACCCATTCCCTCTCCCCGATGCCGATCCAGATGACCGCTGGGATGAGGAACTCGAAGACGGAGATACCATCCTAGCCGTCAACATAGAAGAAGAACTCGTCATTCGCGCTATGCATCACGCCAATGACCTCGCCGCCGCAGCTAACGCTGACAAACCCTCGAAGACCTTCGAAGAAATGGTACCTAGCGACTACCGTTCCTTCCGCGACTTGTTCTCGAAAGAGAACTTCGACGAACTTCCCAAACGAAAGCCCTGGGACCATGCCATTGAGCTAATCCCCAACACCAAATCGACCCTCGACTGCAAAGTCTACCCCTTGAACCATAACGAACAAGAACAGCTCGACAAGTTCCTCGACGAGAACCTCGACTCTGGACGGATCAAAGAATCCAAGTCCCCGTTCGCGTCGCCGTTCTTCTTCGTCAAAAAGAAGGACGGATCTCTACGTCCCGTTCAGGACTATCGCAAGCTGAACGAGATGACGATCAAGAACCGATACCCGCTCCCGCTCATCTCTGAGCTTATCGACAAGTTACAGGGAGCAAAGTACTTCACCAAGCTCGACGTTCGTTGGGGATACAACAACGTCAGGATCAAGGAGGGCGACGAGCATAAGGCTGCCTTCCGCACGAACCGAGGGCTCTTCGAGCCAACCGTCATGTTCTTCGGGCTCACCAACTCGCCCGCAACCTTCCAATGGATGATGAACGACATCTTCAAAGATCTCATCGCCAGCGGAAAGGTAACGATATACCTCGACGACATCTTGATCTTCACTAAGGATCTCGATGAACACCGACGCATCGTACGACAAGTCCTTCAGAAGCTGAGGGAGAACAAACTGTTCCTCAAAGCCGAGAAGTGTGAATTTGAGGTGCTCGAGACTGAGTACCTTGGGGTTATCATCAGCGAAGGACAGGTTCGCATGGACCCCGTCAAGCTCGCCGGCATAGCAGAATGGCCGACGCCAACGAAGAAAAAGGAGCTCCAATCCTTCCTGGGCTTCACCAACTTCTACCGAAAATTCATCAAGAATTACTCGAAGGTAGTGCGCGCCCTGACACAACTTACAGGCAACGCAGAATGGACTTGGGGCGCTGCGCAGAACCAGGCGTTCCAGCAGTTGAAGAAGCAGATGGCTGAGGACGTCATCCTCGCCATCCCGACCCCGAATGGACACTTCAGGGTAGAAGCCGACGCAAGCAACGGAGCCATCGGCGCCGTACTCAGCCAAGAGCAAGACGGCAAATGGCGCCCAGTGGCGTTCATGAGCAAGGCACTCACAGCCACCGAGCGCAACTACGAAATCTACGACAAAGAGCTACTCGCCATCATGCTCGCGCTCGCCGAATGGCGTCACTACCTCATGGGCGCACTCGAAGACGTCGAGATCTGGACGGATCACCAGAACCTCCAGTACTTCCGAAAGCCCCAGAAACTGAACCGACGACAGGCGCGCTGGGTAACCGAGCTCGCCGAGTACCACTTCGTGCTGAAGCACAAACCCGGCACCGCCAACGTCAAAGCCGACCTACTCTCCCGACGAAGCGACCACGACCAGGGAGAAGACGACAACGGAGACATCACGGTTCTCTCCCCCGAACACTTCCGGGCTATGATCATGCCCACCGCCAACGAAACTCATGAACGCGTAAGAACCGCGACTCGTCAAAAAGAGCTTTGGGATAAAGGCATCACCGCCTCCCTGGAGCACGAACGAGGAATCACCGAGAAGGATGGAATCCTGTACTACGACGGCCGCGTCTACGTACCTCGACACTCATCTCTCCGAGGAGAAATCATCTCTCAGAGTCACGACCACATCACCGCTGGACATCCGGGCATTGCCAAAACATGGGAACTGGTACAACGCGAGTACTGGTGGCCCAAGATCCAGAAAGACGTTGAGGCCTACGTCAAGGGATGCGAAACTTGCCAACGAACCAAGTCGAACACCCAGGCCAAATCCGCCCCGCTCCACCCGAACGCAATCCCGACCGAGCCATGGACACATATCTCCGTCGACATGGTCACCGGTCTACCAGACTCCAACGGGCATGACGCCCTACTAGTCGTCGTAGACAGATTCTCCAAGGCTATCATCCTAGTCCCCTGTAACGTTGAACTCTCCGCCGAAGGATGGGCACGAATCCTCCGAGACCACGTCTACGCCCGACACGGCATGCCTCAAGTAGTCATCTCTGACAGAGGTCCCCAGTTCGTCTCCGCATTCATGAAGGAGCTCTACCGAATGCTCGATATCACACAGAACGCCTCGACCGCATTTCACCCACAGACCAACGGACAGACAGAACGAGTCAACCAGGAAGTGGAAAAGTATCTACGGATCTTTATCAACTACCACCAGAACGACTGGGCAGATTGGTTGCCCCTCGCAGAGTTCGCGCACAACAACCAAACGCACTCTGCCACTGGAAAGTCACCATTCATGATCCTATACGGTCGAAATCCGCGAATCATTCCCGACTCCCCTCGTACTCCGAACTCGAAGACCCCCGCCGCCTCCGACTTCTCCAAAGCCATCGCGCAGATCCACAAGGAAACCGAATCCGCACTCGAAGAAGCAGCAGGGCGAATGAAGGCGCAGTACGACAAGCACAAGCGCTCCGCCCGAGAATACAACGTCGGAGACAAGGTCTGGCTCGACGCCACGAATCTTCACCTCCCACGACCCAAGAAGAAGCTCGACGACAAGAGAGTCGGCCCCTTCCTCGTACTCGAAAAGACAGGCACCTCGGCGTACAAGCTGAAGCTCCCTCCCCATTGGAAGATCCACCCGCGCTTCAACGAGAAGCTTCTCACCCCGTTCGAGCCTCCCGCATTCCCTAACCAAGAACAGCCGCCGCCTCCTCCTCCGGACCTCATCGACGGCGAAGAAGAATGGGAGATCGAAGAAATCCTCGACTCCAAACCACGAAAGGTCCGCGCCAAACGAGGACAGCCATCGGCAACAGTTATCGACTACTTCATCAAGTGGGTCGGGCACACCAGAGAACACAACTCTTGGGTCACGGCATCGGAGATGGGCAACGCACAAGAAGCGATTGCCGAGTACGAAGAAAAGATGGGATCTAACGAGAGGGTCAGCATAGTCAAAATCGCAACACCTTCCTCGTGAGACATCACCATGGTTCTCAACCACGTCTACGAATCCAACGGCGACATCTCCTACCTCGCTCAACGACGAGACGGAACCCAGACATGGGTCATCAACCCCGATCAGAACCTATGGAAGGAGTTCCTAGACGAGTATTGGACTAGCGAAAAGGCCGCCCAAGACGAGTTACCACAAGACGAGCCCTAGGGCAGTCGGGACGACTGCCTTAACGAGAGGGTAATGTTACGATTTTTCCGTTTTTCTTATCTTATCTCGATCTTATCTCGATCTTATCGCATCTTATCACGGACATCAGCGGATCAACCGGCCCGACCGGCCCGGTATCCACGCCTATATCGAACGACTCTAGGTATTGTGCTACGGCTCGCGACGACCGCTCGCCTAGCATGTTGTTTTCATTGTTTCACGCATAGTAACCGAACGCTCGACACGTATCCACATCTATATATAGCGTTCGGCCTTTAGTATATAAGTAGCATAGTTCTCTCTATGTATTCCCTAGATTCGAACTAAAGTTTATCTCTACCTGACTACTCAGCACTCAGCATCGCTAAGACTCGCCGTAGCTCGCACGATCGCCCTAATACGAAGGCAGTGTGACGTACGCAACGTCTAAGTTGATCACGTGTTAGTCTAGGCCTAACAAAAACATGAAACGATCCTATGCTGGTGAAGTTGAAACGATAATGGCTGATAAAAGATAAACATGGACGAGGTATGGTGCGGTAATCACGTATTGGCACAATATGAGCGTGTACCAATAGTGTCAAGAGTGAAGAGCGAGCATCAAACGACTCTTCACAGTCAAAAACCATGGAATAACTCTGGTGAGCTTAAGAATTGACGTGCACTCAAGAATATGCTGGGGTAAATGGTATATTGCTGTAGAACAGTAATAAACGTAGTAGAATAGTCTCAATGTGGTGTAAACTCAATGTGTAGATGTAGGTTAATGGTAAGCTGAGCTTAAATGATGTTTTTCTAGCTAGTTTTTATACTACAAGTATGAAATTATAAATAGAATAAGTATGTGTGACTTAGTAAGGCTGTAAGGCCTTGGCTTAGTAAAATCCATAGCTAACATATGGCCTCTTGACTTCAAAAGTAACAGCAACTTGTCGATGTTGCCGTGTATGGACGAAAACCATATGGTTTTATAGAGCGATGAACAGATCATGCAGTGCTGTTCAGCTGTGGACTGGTGAGGTATGTCTTTTGTACTGAGGTGCACGCTTGGATCTATGTCTTCTCCAGGTCTTGGCGAAGTAACAGCCTTAGTAAACGCAGTCTGTAGTGGCCATGTGCTCAAAATATCGTGAATGGATGAGTGGCCATGGCAATCACGTCATTTCATTAAGTGATTGATTGGCGCATTACTGTGCCGATGGGAAGTGATGTGGCAATTCTGTTTTTAGGGTGATTTGTGATTGAAGATGCCTTGCCATGATGGAATATGGCAATTATGATGTGTAACGAGATGGGATGGATAACAAAGCATGTGAGGAGTGGTTGCCGTAGCATGAAAGTGGTATGAGCTGGTGTGCAATCTTTGGTTTACTGAAAGTCTGTTGGGTGGATAGGGGTGACAATTAGTGTGTAAAATCCGCAAATTCTGAGCATACAGAGCCTGGAGGCTTATCAGCAGGTTACCATACAAATAATAATCTATTTATTCTGAGATGTGCCATCAAGGAGGCAAAATCAAAGAGTAAACCTCTGTATGTGGCTGTAGTGGATGCAACAAATGCTTTTCCTTCCACTGACCATGCAACTCTATGGTTGAAACTCAATCGACTTGGAATGGGTGGTCCTTTGTTTGACTGGCTCAGGATGATGTATAGTCATGTTGAGTACTATGTTAAGCATGGTGGTAACACAACTGAGCTTTTCTCTGCCTTGATTGGCTTGTTGACTGGCAATACCTCATCTCCAATTCTCTGGAATATATTCTTTGGTGATCTAAAGATGCCAGAGCATAAGGATGATGTACTGCTTATTTCTCATTCTGCAGTGGGTATGCAGCTGAAACTGAATGTTCTCACTGATTGGTGTAGTCTCAACTTCATTACTATCTCAAAGATTAAGACAGTGATGATGGCATTTGGTAGAGTTCCTTCAGCCCTCCCTACCTTCACAGTAGGAGGCTGTGTGCTTGAGTACTCTGTGAAAGAGAAATATGTTGGAGTAGTCTTCACTTTGAACACATTCAGAGTCTATGAGAAACACTTGTCAGAAAAAGCTAGCACTGCACGATATTATGGCCACTGCATTTGGGGTGCTGAAGATCAGATTGGTAACCTTCGTCCCAAAGATGCAAAGCAACTGTATATGGCTCGGGTAGATTGTCATCTGATTCATGGATGTGAGATTATGCCTGATGCTTATAAAAGTACACTGCAACCGCTTCAGGATGTCCAAGTTCGATTTGTTTGGAGAATGCTCCATCTGAGTTCGTGATCTATGATTGTGCCTCTCTTTACAGAGACAGGAATTATGCCCTTGGCTGTTTGTCATTGATTCATTCTGGTGCTTTCCAACCTGAGATATCTAATGTCCTTGGACCATGGCTATTTTGCTCAAGCTGCTATGTTTAACAACATAGATCTGTTCTTGCGAAGTAAGTCAAGCTGGTTCGGAGATCTTCTCAAGGCTGGTCGCAACCTGCCATTTTTGCTGTCATATGAGCTTCACTCTAGAGACTTATCAGTTGATTACATTGATAAGTACATTGACATGGTGTGAAAGGACACAAATAAATGGCTACAGAATGAAATCAATGGCACTGATAAGCTCTATCTGCTTCATGGACACAAAGAACCACAGAAAAATAAGCCCCCTGCTCAAGTTGTCTTGTGTATGTGCCACTATCTTGATGTATCTGTATTAGAACATTGAATGGCCCTCACCCGACTCTTGCTGTCCAATCATCTTCTCATACTGGAAAGGATGAGATGGTCAGAATATGGCAAACCAAAGGTACAGAGACATCACTGGAAATGTTGGTTCTGTAGGACTGTTGTTGAGTCGCCTGAACATGCCCTCTTGCATTGCAATGGGATGGCGAGCTTGATTGATTTGTGGAGACAGGTATGGGCCAAATTAGCGGTGAGAATCCCAGCCATCCTGCTTCTATTTGATCAAGTTGACAATATATACTTCCTCCAGCAACTGATTACTGAAAGATCATCTATTACTTTGATAGCTATGTTTGCATATAATGTGCTTCAAATATTCTATGCAGTGCCAATGCTACGTGAGGGTTGAGTTTGTTGGGAGGGCCACTGATACTGTCTTACTGCTTACAGGTTTTTCAAGTTCTACTGCAGGCTTGTTCCAAGTGCGTAAGCTCAGCTTGATGGGTGTGTGAGTGGTTTAGCAAGTGGAAAGATGTTGTAGTGCTACATCTTGTATACTTGCATCTGGCATGCCCAAGTGGTACCATGCCATGTAATGATGATGATGATGATGAGGCTCGGCTGCGGTTTCATCTGCTGACGGGTCAGTGTCATCGACAGACATAGATGCTGATGCCATTCCATTCATGATGATGATTGACACTACCAAGAGGACTTGTGAAGGATAGACTGACGATTCATCAATGAGTATGGCTCCTCATACATTCATCAAAGGATTTTGTGCTCATAATCTGGCCATGTCAGTTCTGATAGTTATTAGTCAATAATTATCTGCCAGGTAGAAGGAATTACCTACCATAGGCAGTGCTGCATCGATACCTATCATGTCTTGATCACCATGATCCTCATCAAAATCACTATCTGCTTCATCCACATCGCCGCTAGCAGTCGCCCAAATTGAATGGCACCGCTTTCACACCCATCTTAATATCTGACAGTGGAGTATCAGTAAGCTTCCCTTTGCAAGAACAGCATACATACATTTATCCACGAACAGCGTGTACCCTTCCAAGAATGCATCATTTGCAAAAATCACCTCTGGTCCCTGCCAGAGCCTATGACACTGATATGCACATGCATATGAGAAACTTGAGATCAATAGGCAGTTTCCCATAGACATGCCAGGACGTAAGAGAGGGGTTTGGTTGAAAAGGGAGCGTAACCTTGGTTTCGAGGATAATGTTCCACCAGCAAATCAATTCTGATTATGCTACAGTAGCCTTCATGAAGAAGGCCCAGACTCTCAGCTATCTTCGAAGCTGTAGTCTTGGAAGAGAAGAGAACACGAAAGAACTGGTCCCCATGAGCGGTATGAGTCCGTTTGCTGCTGAAGGTTTCGATTTTGACCAAGCATCTGCAGTCCATTCTAATCTGAATGACTCAGTGTTCGATGCATGCCATTGATTTCAAGCTTCATTGATGAGTGGAAAGGAGAGAACTCTGCCTGCAGTGGTGGAGATGAGGAACATTTGTCAGGTCGTCTCTTTTCCAAGGTGTCCTGGCAAAGTGTCATCAAAGGAAGGATTCCTCCATGGAAAACCACATTGCTGTAGTGTATTGATGGCATTAAGTGCCACTATCAAAAGTACATTTTGATGTCCATGCACAGCCAGAGCTAATAAGAAAATGTGAGTGTTCGAACCACAAGATATTGTTGTAAGAAGGACAGACATACGACTCATTTACCCATATATTTTCTCATAGTAAACATCTGCACAATGAGATACGGCTATTTTGAGAGCAGTGAGGAGGAGATATGGTGAAAAGCAGATAGTGGCATAAAGAGTGGGCACACAATGGCAACAGTGTCAGAGGGATAAGCAGGTTGTACAGCATGGGAAAGTCTTGTTTTGAATAGGGTGAGGGTGAACAGCAGCCCACATCACCCTGTTCACATAGCCATGGTTCTGGGGATGTTTGTCACTGGTCGCCAAATATCATGGATGAAATTTTGTAGACTATGCCACCATCCAGACATGAGCCCGTAGTCCTCACCTTAGTCTGCTTTTGCCACATAGTGCCAAACTCTCGCTTCCAAGCACCAGATGCTCACACACAAAATGTTCAAAGAGCTTTGTATGTTACTTGAGCATATTCTTCAGTCAACAATGAGATCGGGCTATGTGAGTCATGAACAGGAGGCACCTACCATTGCACTTCCCATGTCATCTCCCCCAGTGCTGTTGTATTCTGGTGCTTGCTCACTGGAGATACATCGTGATGAGCCAAAGCTCCTTTCAGCAGCCCTTGGCACATTGTTGGTCATGAAGACTTGGTATCTCATGCAAAGGAGGGGATTGTGTGGGTAAGATCGAGCTAAAGAGATGTGAGTGCTAATGATTGCAAGTAATTGAAGAGTTACCATTCCCAACACATCCTACATCCCAGTTCACCTGATGGCATGCAATTATTATGGAGAGGATGGCACGTCTCCTGATTCATCTGCCGCCTCCCTGAGCCCACACCATGCTCTTCCCATCACCGTTGAGTATGGCAAACAGACCCTTCCCTCCACAACATGGACGCACCACTTTCCAAATGGTGACACACCGTTTCAGCCCATAATGTCCTTGGATTGGTTGACTTAAATCCAGTCATCGAGGGAGGCCAAAATGGCCATCGCCCACATTCCATGCCTAGTCTGTGCCAATGTTGAAGTCCTTCTCGTTGGTAGGGAATTGCTCACCGGAAAAAAATCAAACTGTTGGAGTTCACATTGCTTAAGCTTTGGGGCAATCAAAAAAGCTGACAAAAATAAAGGTTAATTATCACCTAAAATCAATATTGGCTTCTACTCACAGGATGCTTTGAAATCACCCTACACTGCAGCATGAGAGAGCCTTGAAGAGCCTTGAACAATGTTGCCACATGAAAAATGGGAGATACAAAACATGAGCATGGTAGTGAAGAGATAGTTTGCTTTGTTTTAACTGAAAGCGAATGGAGGCTAGAGTTCTCGGTGCTATTGTAGAGAGATGGTGCTCCAAGTGAGAAGCAAAGGTGATGGCTGTCAGACTGACATCAGATTGTTTGTTCCCTAATTCTTTCTGATAGTAGAGAGGAATAGAGAGGGTGTTTATCACTTGCTCCATAACCGATCACCCACCATAGGGTGTTGGCAGGGGCTATTTGGTCTAGTTAGTTTTTGCGTACATGATCTTCTAGTCCAAACAATGTGTACCAACACTCCCCGAGAAGTCTGAGACAGGTCTTTGCTATATGTTTAGGCCGATGATGACTCTTCAGCTATATAAGAGCCATCGTTTTTAGTTTGCCACACAAAAGTGTATCCACTTCCCACAGTATGTTTTCAAATCTTGTCTGTTCACTGCATAGGCTAACATATTTTGCTATTTTGTTTCTTTAAGACATCTCATCAGTGCTGACCTCATCTCACACATGGACAGCTTTGTTGTAGATGTCAATGATGACCTTGTTGCTCAGCAATGACGTTCTGCATTCCCCGTTTTTGTATTCAGCACATTACTATTGTTACGATTTTTCTATTTTCTTATCTTATCTCAATCTTATCTCAATCTTATCACATCTTATCATGGACATCAGCGGATCAACCAGCCCGACTGGCCCGGTCTCCACGCCTATCTCGAACGACTTCAGGTATTATGCTACGGCGCGTGACGACCGCTCGCCTAGCTTGTTGTTTTCATTGTTACACGCATAGTAACCGAACGCTTGACACGTATCCACATCTATATATAGTGCTCGGTCTTTAGTATATAAGTAGCTTAGTTCTCTCTATGTATTCCCTAGATTTGAACTAAAGTTTATCTACACCTTTTCTATTCTACACTCTGCATCGCTAAGACTCACCGTAGAACGCACGATCGCCCTAATACGAAGGCAGTGCACCCTACGCAATATCTTCAGCAGATCACGTGTTAGTCAAGGCCTAACAATTAGTTCAAATCTTCCTCTCTTTCTCTCTACTGCCAGCTGCGAGAAGAAAGACCTATGACCCCCGACCTCACCACGACCCAGCTCATCGGCATCGTCACTACCATCGTAGGCGCCTGCCTCGTTGCCTTCTTCACCGCTATCATCGTACTAACCTGGAGGGAGGACATTCTCCATTACTTATACCGACATGGCATCCTCCTATGACCTCGAAGGAGGCAACCACCAGCCCCCTTTCCACTCCACTTCATCCTCCCCCAAGACGCATCCAACACCATGATGGATAGACCAATATTGGAGGAGCAACGCCTCCAGAGCCGCGCTACCTACCCACCAAACTCCTCTGACGAGTTTCCTCAGAGGAACGAGGCCCCGCCACCTAGGAACGTGACCCCCGGCCCCAGCGGCACGAGACACACCCCCACACCCCCTTCCTCCCCCACCCCCGAAGAGGCGAACGACCGGGACCTACGGGCTCGCTACGACAGATTCCCCCCCCCCGAATATGACCCCAACGACCTACCACCCCCGGAGCGGGCCCTCCTACCCGTACGACCCCGTGCCCTCATGGCAAACCCCATTGCTCCCCAACGCATCTTCATCTGACCTCCCCCTGGCCAATTTCCCGCATACGAATCCTCAGACAAAGATGACGGCGGCTTTTTCGGAGCCGTTGCAAGAAGAAGAAACGGGATGGGGGGACGACTCATCACCATCACCACCGACGACGAAAACGACCTCGACGCCCTCGAACTCCCCGCACCAGACGACGACAGGGATGAGAGCCTTCTCCACCTCCCCCCACCACACTGCCCAGACGACCCGCTCAACGCAGACGGCCTCGATTACGAGTGGCCGGAACTCGAGGATGTCGACCGAGACATTCTCGGGCCCGAACGATCCCTCGCCTGGGACATACGAAGAGATGACGTCGAGGTACGGTATCACCTCAGCGCCCAGGGACGGACGCCAATGGGGTTTTGGCTCGCGACCAGTCATGGAGACGAGCTACCCCGAGTAGGAAGGGAGGCAGTCATTACTGCCCGCTGATGTGCTCGGTAACGGCGAGTGACAAAAGACTAGTGGGTGGAAATGATCTCCAACCGACACTAAACCTCTCACAACTCTACACTATCACCAATTGATTGAATTCGGGTGTTTCGAGTATGATAGAAGCACTCTGCAGACTCAATAATCAAGGGATGTTGTTCAAAAGACACTTTATTCGTTACTAGTGAGTTTTACAAGCGTACTACTCGCACTAGTGGGGTGGGTAAGACACAATTGACTGAATGTGACTTGGTTTTGAGCTACTGCGCTCGTTGGGACTATGACTGCTTCGAAATAATGGCTCTCTTGGCCCTGTACTACTTCCTACAAGTGATCTTCACTTGACTAGTTCGCACTCTAGCTTACTAGTGGCACTCTTGGCCTAAGAATAATACTTTAACTTCGAGAAATTGCAAGAATTACTTCGAAACACTCTTGGTCTTTGCAGGACACAATAGTATTGCTCAAAAGGGACTTCAATTCACTCAATTCTATAGGTAACTTAGCGACTAGTAGCCGCTTCGTCGAGGTTAAGCACAAAAGCCTTTAATTGGGGCACTAAACTCTTGTTAGTCACTCGCAATCGCAGGGATGGCTTGCCTCCCGTTGCGAGTGGCTATTCTACTACTTATATACTGTAAAGAAAGGTACAAAGCGATGCAAACAACTACACTAGTGGGGTATTTTCAGTACTGATTTCTTGGCTAGGCCCGAAATACCACGCATAAACACGCAATAGTCGGTCTAGAAATTGCTACTGGACGACTAGTGAGCCACGGAGCTCAGCCAGTGGTTTAATCTCGTGTTCTTGGCCCAGCAACGCGCCACTAGTGCCGGAGATGAACGACTAGCCACATCCTCGTGCTCGCAACCGTAGTCGGCCGTGATCGAAAGCGCAGCCGGGCTATACTAGTGCTGATCATAATAGATCTGATCGCACTAGTCGGATCTGGGCGTAACGTTAATCCGTTGCTAATTCATTTCTAAGTCCTGCTTCGAGATTGCTGCGTGACTAGTTAACCTGACTTAGGCGTTTCTGCCCCGATCGGTCTGCTAGTGACTGAACTTCATGAGATCTGTGTATTCTGCTCCTTGTTTGGTGCGCTAGTCACGTTACTCGTCTACTAGTGGCCTTATATTAATTAGTCCGGCTAGTATTCAAGTCACTAGTACGGCCGGCTGGTAGATTTGACCCACTAGTGGTATCGCATCTAAGTCCTGGCTTCACTAGTCGCCTACTGCTGTAACTATCAGCTCGAAGCCTCAGCTATAGTCCTTTTATTATCACTAGTACAGGGTAGATATGCAATTGCATTGTTACAAAATCGCAAAATCTAGGTGTGAACGCATAGACGGCGTATCACCGCATCTTTGAGAATCGAGACCAATCCCGATACCGACCAAACGCAGGGGCCCGACTACAGGGCCTACACCGGGGCAGGACTCATGAGGAACAAATTGCCATCGAAGACGCCCTCGCAGCTCTCGCACGACAACTGGGAGACCGCCCAGACCTGGAGGGAGGCGGATCAGAATGATTTCGACAACTTCCACTACAACGACTACAATCCATACGCTGAAGAACTCCCCGCCACCCCCTTCCCTCTCCCAGACTCCCCGAGCCACGAATATCACCTCCACCAACAGCACCATCCCAGACGAATCCCCGGCTATCACCCCCCCCAATACGGGACACACCCATTTGCCGGGGGAGACAACCCAGACCGACAGGAGGGAGGCTCCAACCTACCCATCCCCGACCCGGCGCAAAAAGAGAGGCGACAAGCAGCCGATCTCGCAGAGCAGAAACTGCGAGAAATCGCCGAACTAGAGAGAAGGCTCAACGACATCAAGATGGAGCATCGAGATCACGCCACCAAGTGGGGACTCCCCCTTCGACCATCCGACAAAGGAAAAGATCCCGACCGGGGGCGACAACTGGCCCACCTACCCCTTCCCCCGAACCCGTATCGACCCCTCTGGCGAAGAGACGACCGATACTCGGTACCAAGACCCCCGCCAGGTAAAGGACGACCTGACCCCCTCCCCCAACCCGTCGGCAAAGCAGACCCCACCGCTCCCTTCATGAACGTCAGACCTACCATGGTAACGGTCCCGAAAGCCTTCGTCGGCGATCACGAGGACATCGAACGTTTCATCAGGGACTGCCTGATGTACTTCGAGGCACACACCTCATACTTCATCCTCCCCTCCCACATGATCCCCTTCGCCACCTCCCTGTTCGACGGAGCCGCAAAGACCTGGTGGGTACACAAGCGACTAGAGTATTGGGCAGGGACAGGCCCAGCGCCCCACCGCTTTTGATACCCTACTTGGGAACACTTCATCAACGACGTAAACGACCAATTCTGTGACCCCGCCGCTATGGAGGTGCAGGAGAAGAAAATGTTCGACCTCCGAATGGGCAACGGCCCGGCCACCGCCTACTTCCAGGAACTGGAAGTACTCGCGACAAAAGCAGGACGACGACACGACACCGACGTCCGCGGCTTGATGGTCAAGGCCGTCCGACTTGGAGTTCCCTCCTCATACACCACCACCATCACCAACACCGGACGCGACATCCCCAGCGACTACAACGAGTGGAAGACCAGGATCATCCTCATGTACGAGGAGCGACAGAAGAACTGGGCCTTCAATCAAACCGCCGGCAACCCCCGCAACAATCGCCCTAGTAAGGGAACCAGCGCAACTACCGCCACCAGCAACCCCAAAGCAGGTGGCGCGACAAGTTCCCCGACGCCCAAAACGACGGGCAACACAGGGGGTGGTCGAGACTCGTCTGGAAGATGGACAACATTTGCCGGGGCAGGAAAACCAATGGACATCGACACCGCCAAGCTACGCGCAGAAGGGAAGTGCTTCAGATGCCGCGAGAAGGGGCACCTGAGCAAGGACTGCCCGAAGAAGAAGGATTACCGAGATATCTGGTCAGTACAAGCTACCACTGAACCGGTGACGGAATCCAAGGTAGAAGAGGTAAAAGAGGCAGCAACTTAGGGTCTGATTCCCCTAAGATCGCCAAGGACTTACATATTGGTGCGCGCTCGTGTTCTGCTGGACGGTCTCATTCTTCTTTCGTAGGTACTCCATTCAATCCTATCAGTTTTACAACGCATTCAGACACAGACTTTTCATATACGCATTCGGTTATACCCGCTCCAAATTTACTTGCTTTTAACGTCTCTAGCACGACTAGCGCCCCCGTTCCAGAATCACAAAATCGATACGCAGCACTCAGCGTCGAAGAGTGCAGTCACGACAACGACATCGACACCTCCCTCAAAGGATGTCACGACACATCGCCTGCCAGGGCAGAAGCAAAGGCGGTCAATCCCGCTGGGCACGAGGCAGAGAGCCTCTCGACATGTCCCTTGCTAACGCTTGGACAGACCGACGCTAATCACCACGCGAGTAGTCTATGCGGGGAAACCCAATCGACGAAAGTGTCTGGCGAAAAGTCAACCTTCGTGGTGACACCCATCGACATTGCGAGCTTGCCCCGCATGACGGATGGGACGAAGGACTCGAGCAAGGGCTCATCCAACGAAGTCTCGTCGAAAGACGAGCAGGCGGCTCAGACCTCCGGGTCAACCACAACAACAGTTGACATTGAGTCTCAACTGAGTGGCGAGACTACCGCAAGACTCCCTGGACAAGAACGAGTCCCGAGGACCACGAACCCGAAGGACAACTCTACCTTCCGTAGCTCCCCACCTCCCTCAACCAAGACCGGAAAACAAGAGGACGGAGCAGAGCGAGAACCGCAGAGGGTAGGCGTAACCGGCACGACTGTTTCGCCCCGAGCGACGACTCAAGTACGGCCCGTCGAGACCTCTGGTCCTGACATGCCTACTCGCGAACCATCCTCCCAGACTACCAAGGGGGGTACTCTGTTCGATGCTCCTAAACCGGCAGAAGAGCGCCCGTTGAACGCCGCCGGTGTTGCCAACACCACGGCTATGAAGAAGATTGCCACAGGACGGGAAGCTGCTAGCGCCCAGGCAGTGAATAGGAGGCATTCAGTAACCTGCATCGAAATCCCAGACGAAGAAGACGACACGGCATTCCAACTCTAGCTCGCCAAGGAACGAACCCCGGCAATAGCCCAGAAGGGGGCGACGAGCAACGAACCTGCTCGGTCCCCCGCGAAACCAGACAACGATCACCGATGGTACAAACCCTTCGAAGTAGATTGGACGCTCCGCGCCGTGTGCGAAGCTCGAAGCGACAACGCCGCCCGCGCCGCTCTCTACGTCTGGACACACGCTGACCGAGTACCCGAACTCACCGAAGAGCTTCTCTCCGAACTCCGTAAGGGGGGAGACTTAGCCCGAGAACAAATGTACGAACTTCGCCAACCACCCCACTATATCCATTGCCGTGGAGGCAACAGTCGCAACTTCTCCCTCAACGTCCAACTCACTACCGTCACTGGACAAAGGATCTTTACAACCAAAGGACTAGTCGATAGCGGCTGTACCAGCAGCGCGATTAATCGCGCCTTCGTCAAGAAACACCAACTCGATACCGTCAGAACCGCCATCCCCATCATCGTATACAACGCCGACGGAACCCGAAACCAAGCGGGAGATATCACCGAGTACGTGGAGATGCGAATGACCATTGGCAGTCACATAGAGCGCATTGACTTTGCTGTTACCGACCTAGGCCCCAAAGACCTCTACCTTGGCCACGACTGGCTCCAGCGCCACAATCCAGTCATCAACTGGGAAACCGGCACCGTCATTTTCGGACGCTGCAGCTGCGTAAAAAATCCATTCCCACTACCCGATGCAGACCCTGATGACCGATGGGACGAAGAACTTGAAGACGGTGACATGATCCTCGCTGTCAACATGGAGGAAGAACTCGTCATACGCGCAGTACATCATGCCAATGACCTCGCCGCCGCAGCCAACGCGGAAAAACCCCAGAAAACCTTCGAAGAGATGGTACCTAGCGACTACCGATCCTTCCACGACCTGTTCTCCAAGGAGAACTTTGACGAACTCCCCGAACGGAAACCATGGGACCATGCCATCGAACTAGTCCCCAATGCCAAATCCACCCTCGACTGCAAGGTATACCCCCTTAACAGGAATGAGCAAGAACAACTCAACAAGTTCCTCGACGAGAACCTGGAATCGGGACGAATCACAGAATCCAAGTCACCCTTTGCCTCCCCCTTCTTCTTCGTCAAAAAGAAGGATGGTTCCCTCCGTCCCGTTCAGGACTACCGAAAGCTGAACGAGATGACTATTAAGAACCGATACCCTCTTCCCCTCATTTCAGAACTCATTGACAAGCTGCAGGGGGCCAAGTACTTCACCAAACTCGACGTCCGATGGGGTTACAACAACGTCAGGATCAAGGAAGGGGACGAGCATAAAGCCGCCTTCCGCACCAATTGAGGGCTCTTCGAACCCACCGTCATGTTCTTTGAACTCACCAATTCCCCCGCCACGTTCCAATGGATGATGAATGACATTTTCAAGGACCTCATCTCCAAAGGAAAAGTCACCATCTACCTCGACGACATTCTTATCTTCACCAAAGACCGAGACAAACATCGCCGTATCGTACGACGAGTACTCCAGAGACTGCGAGAGAACAAGCTGTTCCTCAAGGCGGAGAAATGCGAGTTCGAAGTACTCGAGACCGAGTACCTCGGAGTCATCATCAGCGAGGGACAGATCCGCATGGATCCCGTCAAGCTCGCCGGCATTGCAGAATGGCCCATGCCCACCAAGAAAAAGGAGTTACAATCGTTCTTGGGATTCACTAACTTTTACCGAAAGTTTATCAAGAACTACTCCAAGGTCGTGCAAGCCCTCACTCAGCTCACAGGTAACGCCGAGTGGACTTGGGGGGCTGCCCAAAACCAAGCGTTCCAACAACTGAAGAAACAAATGGCAGAGGACGTCATCCTCGCCATCCCGAACGCGACTGGACGTTTCAGAGTCGAAGCAGACGCCAGCAACGGAGCCATCGGCGCCGTGCTCAGTCAAGAACAGGAAGGCAGATGGAGACCAGTGGCGTTCATGAGCAAGGCGCTCACCGCCACAGAACGAAACTACGAAATCTATGACAAAGAGCTACTCGCCATCATGCTCGCCTTGTCCGAATGGCGCCACTACCTCATGGGCGCCCTCGAGGACGTAGAGATCTGGACAGACCATCAGAACCTCCAATATTTCCGAAAGCCACAAAAGCTCAATCGACGACAGGCGCGATGGGTCACCGAACTCGCAGAATATCATTTCATTCTCAAACACAAACCCGGGACCGCCAACGTCAAGGCAGACCTCCTCAGCCGCCGTAGCGACCACGACCAAGGAGAAGACGATAATGGAGACGTCACGGTTCTCTCCCCCACTCATTTCCGAGCGATGATTATGCCTACCGCCAGCGAAACCCACGAACGAGTCAAGATGGTCACCCGACAGAAGGAGCTCTGGGATAAAGAAATAGCCACCTCCCTGGAGCACGAACGGGGAATAACGGAGAAGGACAGGATCCTATACTACAACCACCGAGTCTACGTACCGCGACATTCCGCACTCCAAGGCGAGATTATCACTCAGAGTCACGACCACATAACCGCCGGACATCCCGGGGTGGCAAAGACCAAAGAGCTCGTATTACGAGAATACTGGTGGCCAAAGATGAAGAAGGATGTAGAAACCTACATCGCTGGATGCGAAGTCTGTCAGCGAACGAAAGTCAGTACCCAGGCCAAGTCAGCACCACTACATCCCAATGCAATCCCGACCGAACCATGGATGCACATTTCAGTAGACATGGTCACTGGATTGCCCGACTCCAACGGCCATGACGCCCTCCTTATCATCGTTGACCGATTCTCAAAGGCCATCATCCTAGTGCCCTGCAACATCGAACTCTTCGCCGAAGGATGGGCCTAAATTCTCCGAGACCACGTTTACGCACACCACGGAATGCCCCAGGTCGTGATCTCCAACCGGGGACCCCAGTTCGTCTCAGCATTCATGAAGGAACTTTACCGGATGCTCACCTATGGCTGCTACTTTTAAGACATCAAATAGTGTCAGTTGACACATAGTGAAAACACAATATGAGTGTCAGTTGAAAATATTCAATTTCCCAGGATTATATAGTATATTAGTCAGCAGCCCAACTCATGACATCATCAAAAAATCTGGCTGACCCAGGAATTGAACCCAAGATTTTGAAAAGATTTCCATTAATATCACATGACTTTGCCAAGCAGACATGCTAACCACTATACCATACAGGCATTATATATTTATATATCCATGTCTCCATATGACCTTCCTCCCTTATATTTATAATATCCCAATTGGGCCCTCCCTTTGGTGCGCTTTGGTGCACCTTTTTTTTCCTTATTGGGCTGGTCAAATCAGCCCATCAAATGCGCTCAAAAGCGGCTGTGCTCTGCCATTGATGGCATCAATATCAGGCTATTTTCAGTCAAAATGGGCATTCAGGCTCATTTGGGGCTTCCTCAGGCTACTGGGTGGGTCAGGGGATGGTACTAGTATATGCTTAAACATAAATAGCATAAAAGCGAACCCTCTGGTGAGGTATGGGGGCCCTGGGGAGTGGGTAAAAAGGGTAAAATAATAAAAAATAGCGGAAAATCGCATAAAATTCGCGTTTGGGGGGTGCTACGTGCATCGGATCGCTTCGAAAACTTGACCAATAAATTCCCTGGCCTTGAATACCTCTAAACGACTCCTCTACAGCACATGTGGCGCATTTTATGGCTAGGGATAATCGAGAAAATTGGCTTTTTATGGTGCTGCGTGCATTGGATCGCTTCGGAGATGTTACCAGTCGATTTCTACACTATGAAGACCCTCTAATACATCTTCATATGCTATATATGACCACCGGAACATGATGAAAAATGGAGATTAGGGGGGTACATATGGTTTATTTTGATTTCTAGCCATTGCATCGGTCTGGGGACATCACCAATCGATTCCTCGACCTTTAAAACCCCCAAACGATGCATGGTTTCATTTATGGGGTCTCAGGATCGATGGTAATAAAGATATGACAGTTTAGGAGGAGCACATATGAAAACTCGCATTTCTGGACCTCGGAAAACTTCGGAGTTTTTACCAGTGTGTTCCCTGACCTTAATAACCCCCAGAACACCCTAGGAGCACATTATAAACCTTCGATATTCATGGTTAAAAAAGGTGATAGTGAAAATCTCCGAAATACCTTATATCTCGTGTTTATGAATGTTTGGGGAGACGCTTTTTGTACCCAATTTACGATATACATTGTATGATAGTGGTTACAAAAGATCAGGATGATCAGAAATGTATTGGAAGAGATATAAGCAGATGTTTCTGAAAAGGAGGAGGGGCACCCCCCAGATTTCGATGTTCTGGTCATCCTATGGTCTGCGGACTATCAGATTCGGATTCCTTGACCCAAAAAACAGTAGAAGCACTTATCATCCATGGGGTTCATATGCCAAAACTCCGAAGTAATGGGTGTGCTCTCATATTTACACAAAGGTATACTATTTGCATAGTTGGTACACAAGTAAAAATGCCCATATGGATGATAGATGAGTCTACTGTTTTTTGGGTCAAGGAATCCGAATCTGATAGTCCGCAGACCATAGGATGACCAGAACATCGAAATCTGGGGGGTGCCCCTCCTCCTTTTCAGAAACATCTGCTTATATCTCTTCCAATACATTTCTGATCATCCTGATCTTTTGTAACCACTATCATACAATGTATATCGTAAATTGGGTACAAAAAGCGTCTCCCCAAACATTCATAAACACGAGATATAAGGTATTTCGGAGATTTTCACTATCACCTTTTTTAACCATGAATATCGAAGGTTTATAATGTGCTCCTAGGGTGTTCTGGGGGTTATTAAGGTCAGGGAACACACTGGTAAAAACTCCGAAGTTTTCCGAGGTCCAGAAATGCGAGTTTTCATATGTGCTCCTCCTAAACTGTCATATCTTTATTACCATCGATCCTGAGACCCCATAAATGAAACCATGCATCGTTTGGGGGTTTTAAAGGTCGAGGAATCGATTGGTGATGTCCCCAGACCGATGCAATGGCTAGAAATCAAAATAAACCATATGTACCCCCCTAATCTCCATTTTTCATCATGTTCCGGTGGTCATATATAGCATATGAAGATGTATTAGAGGGTCTTCATAGTGTAGAAATCGACTGGTAACATCTCCGAAGCGATCCAATGCACGCAGCACCATAAAAAGCCAATTTTCTCGATTATCCCTAGCCATAAAATGCGCCACATGTGCTGTAGAGGAGTCGTTTAGGGGTATTCAAGGCCAGGGAATTTATTGGTCAAGTTTTCGAAGCGATCCGATGCACGTAGCACCCCCCAAACGCGAATTTTATGCGATTTTCCGCTATTTTTTATTATTTTACCCTTTTTACCCACTCCCCAGGGCCCCCATACCTCACCAGAGGGTTCGCTTTTATGCTATTTATGTTTAAGCATATACTAGTACCATCCCCTGACCCACCCAGTAGCCTGAGGAAGCCCCAAATGAGCCTGAATGCCCATTTTGACTGAAAATAGCCTGATATTGATGCCATCAATGGCAGAGCACAGCCGCTTTTGAGCGCATTTGATGGGCTGATTTGACCAGCCCAATAAGGAAAAAAAAGGTGCACCAAAGCGCACCAAAGGGAGGGCCCAATTGGGATATTATAAATATAAGGGAGGAAGGTCATATGGAGACATGGATATATAAATATATAATGCCTGTATGGTATAGTGGTTAGCATGTCTGCTTGGCAAAGTCATGTGATATTAATGGAAATCTTTTCAAAATCTTGGGTTCAATTCCTGGGTCAGCCAGATTTTTTGATGATGTCATGAGTTGGGCTGCTGACTAATATACTATATAATCCTGGGAAATTGAATATTTTCAACTGACACTCATATTGTGTTTTCACTATGTGTCAACTGACATCTTTCATGTAGAATTCTAGCAGACAAGGCTGGGATGCTAGACATCACACAGAACGCCTCGACAGCATTCGATCCTCAAACCGACGGACAGACAGAACGCGTCAATCAGGAAGTTGAAAAGTACCTTCGGATATTCATCAACTACCACCAGAACGACTGGGCTGACTGGCTACCACTGGCCGAGTTCGCTCACAACAATCGCACCCACTCCGCGACCGGTCGAAGCCCGTTCATGATTCTCTATGGATGAAATCCCCAAATCCTTCCCGACTCCCCCTGCACTCCCAACGCCAAGATCCCAGCTGCCTCTGACTTCTCTAAAGCAATGGCGTGGATACACAAGGAAACCGAACAAGCCCTCGAAGAGGCGGCCGACCACATGAAAACCCAGTACGACAAGCACAAGCGACCCGCTAAGGAATATGCTCCGGGAGACAAGGTGTGGTTAGACGCCACCAACCTACATCTTCCACGACCAAAGAAGAAGCTCGATGACAAGCGAGTCGGCCCCTTCCTAATCCTGGAAAAGACAGGTGCTTCGGCCTATAAGCTGAAACTACTGCCACACTGGAAGATCCACCCACACTTCAATGAGAAGCTCCTCACTCTGTTCACACCCCTGACATTCCCAAACCAGCAGCAGCCTCCACCCCCACCACCAGACCTCATCGACGGAGAAGAAGAATGAGAAATTGAAGAAATCCTAGACTCAAAAACCCGCAAAGTCCGTGGAAAATGAGGCCAACCGTCGACCACAGTCGTCGACTACTTCATCAAGTGGACAGGCCACACTCGAGAACACAACTCCTGGGTCACCGCCTCGGAAATGGGGAACGCACAGGAAGCAATTGCCGAATACGAAGAAAAGATGGGATCTAACGAGAGGGTCAGCGTGGTCAAAATCGCAACACCTTCACAGTCGCCCCTCGCAATAATCCTGAATTATCACTTCGGCTCTGACGGAGACGTATCTTATTTGGCACAACGCAAAGACGGAACCCAAAAATGGCTGCTGAACCCGGATGTCACCAAGTTCAATAACTTCTTAGTCGAGTACTGGCAGAACTATTACAGCTCCCAGCACAACACTCAGGAAATGAACACCTAGGCAGTCGGGACGCCTGCCTTAACGAGAGGGTAATGTTACGATTTTTCCATTTTCTTATCTTATCTCAATCTTATCTCAATCTTATCACATCTTATCATGGACATCAGCAGATCAACCGGCCCGACCGGCCCGGTCTCCATGCCTATATCGAACGACTTCAGGTATTATGCTACGGCGCGTGACGACCGCTCGCCTAGCTTGTTGTTTTCATTGTTTCACGCATAGTAACCGAACGCTTGACACGTTGTCACGCCTGCAGTGTGTCTAAGCGTGTAATTTTGCGAAAATCAATAAATTACACTTAGGCACTGTGTAGACTTAACGAGCTCGCTGACAGTGCAAGCGGCACGAGAAGAAGCAAGGTCACTGAGTCAGGATACCCTTCTGTCAGAAAAGAAGCCACGGAATTAAAAACATAGGACTTCGCCGCTGCACTGTACCTCACAGGCATGCACGGCAATGAGGCCGACTAGCGAGCTCGCTTGCAATAACATCTGTTGGCACTAGGGATTCAGACTTGGTGGGACGCGCTTGTACTCGGACCGAAGCTAATTTAGATAACTACGCGTCAATAATCAATGACGCATAGACCCTGGAGATCCGGAGAAGCGATACCACGCGAGAGATAATCAAGAGAACCACCGGGCATGGTCTAGAAACAGGCACCGGCCAAAGGGATTAGCGAGCGGACTAGAATTCCGATGTGTCTCTTGGTTACCGGGTCTAGACTATGACGCTGTCACCTTCGGAACAGAACAGAGAAACAAGAATGATGTGTGATCAATGATCGCGCATTAAACAGCTATTGAGTGCTAGTCCGCGGACAGCCCCTGCTGTCAGGTGAGCGACGTCGACGCTGCCTAGTCCTTTGAGACTACCAAACAGAGAGAAAGCGGCGCTCTGCCAAGAGCGCTGTGACGTTTCGGACGAGGAATTATCGGCCGACACAAAAAGTATTTACTAATAACCCATTTGTAACAATCAATCTCTCGTAGTATAAGTAGGGCAGATTTTCATGTATTAAAGGAAGCTACCTACCTCCCACGTACAGTAATAAAGTTTCAGTGAATCTGGACTTGTTGCGATGCGTAAGAGTTAGTAACTTCGAGTCTCGGCTATACCAGAGAGTTAGCGAGCTCACTAGAGAAATTGAAATAAGAGAGACATTTTGGATATGAAACTTCGGTTTTACTTGAGAACGAACGAGACCCGGTGTCAGTGAAGCTGCGCCGGTCTCTAGAGAGAAACCTGAGAGAAAACATCTGAGAGAAACTCTGTTCCATTTTCTGGTTCAGTAGTAAGACGAGAACTGTGTTGTGCCGACCTCTGAGTAGGTCTTGAGGAGTAGTACGAGAGAATCAGCCAGCTTGAGCTGTTCTAGCAGTTGCACGAAGTGTGACAGGTGTGCGCAGTTGGACCTCGCGGCACTGTTGTTAGAGCGAGCGCACTGTGTGTGAGGACTCGTGGGGACATTTAGTAAAGGAATTGTGTACTGTGATTGAAGAGTGCTGAGGGCCTCTATCACGACGAGTTTAGGACTCAGACTTAGCGAGCTAGGAAAGGAATCGAAGTCGCGCGCAGTAGAACCTAGTGGCGATTCGTATTTTAGCGAGCTCACTGAACGAACTTGATCGTTTTGCAGATCTGCGTATCCGTGTGTATTTTCTATTGAAATATCATTTGCCTTGAGGGTTGCATGGTTCGCCGTGCTCTCTTGTAAAAGCTCCAAGGAAACCAAGAAATTGAGATTTGCTTGACAATTGTACGCGATTGCGTTGCATTACTTAGCGAGCTCTCTAAGATATTTTGAGATACTGTCAGGGCACAAGTAGAATTAAATTCCTTGCTCCCTTCCGCACTTATTGAGATTGGTGTGTGTGTGTGTGTTAGTGGGATTGAGTAGTGGTTTAGAGTGTTGTTCACGCTAGGCCGCACTTAGTTTCACAAGTGCCCGTTACCAGCCTCGTCAACGTATCCACATCTATATATAGCGCTTGGTCTTTAGTATATAAGTAGCTTAGTTCTCTCTATGTATTCCCTAGATTTGAACTAAAGTTTATCTACACCTTTTCTATTCTACACTCCGCATCGCTAAGACTCGCCGTAGAACGCACGATCGCCCTAATACGAAGGCAGTGCACCCTACGCAATATCTTCAGCAGATCACGTGTTAGTCAAGGCCTAACAACTATCATGTCCCTTATCTTGAACAAGCTTCCATACTGTTTGCCCTGAGTGATGCTAGAGGAGGACATTCCTGATATGGATGATAGGCAGTTTTCCACTTTGTACCCCTGGTATTGTGACCCCTTGTACTTCCCAGAAATCCATTCCGATGTTTTTTTAGACAATTTCTGATGTGTCAAATTAGAAAAGTGCTTCAGCTTCTATTTAGGTTGGAAGTGTACACATGTCAATTGTATTGAAGATGTATTCATTGTTGAGAATCCATCTGAATCCCATTAAAGATAAAAGAATCTGTCTGCAAAGGAATTTCATCAAGAGCGCAGGCTTTCATCTCTGCTGTTGTGCTGCATGTATGGAGCAGTGCAACTCACCCTGGATTTTTATGACCAGAGAGCAACTGCTGGATGGCTTCGAGGGTATTAGTATCTGGAATATTTTGTCGTATATCTCTGTGCAATGTGATCAGCATCATCATGACCAGGTTCTGGATTTTGTTGTTGACAAGTTCATTGATTTCATGCGGTGGGTTGCCATTATGGCTGATATTATGAAGATTTTTTAATATAGAAATTTCACTGGTCTGAAAGGGTCTGGATAAGGAGAAGAATCAGGGGCCAGCATGAAGCTGCCACTACTGGATTGGTTGTTTTGATATGTCGATGTGGTAGATGTCACCTGTTTCTATCCAGCCTCATCTGTTTTCCTCCAACAAAACCAAATCATGACATTATTGGTCTCATTCCTGCACGTAGCAATGGAGAGCCTTGCAGCATCTCTCATCCGCTATCAAGCTCGCTTTCCGATGTTTAGTTATACAAAGGACCATGTGCATAGTAATTTTTATTGGTCCATGTCAGTGCTAGTGCTCATCCATCTCCAGCATTCTCTGCTATTGCCATATCTGAAAGCCACGTCAACCACAGAGGGAACACACTTTGACTGTATTGTTCAGGTGAGTCTCTTTTTTGGTACTTTTACCACTAAGGCTTACAATATTTCACCTAGTATCATACTCGCTATTATGAATCATCTCAAAGCTACTGATGCCTTGGTGGAAGCATTAATGACTTATGCATGTGATGGTATAATGTGCTGTGCACTTGGAAAGGAAGGGAAGAAGGTCTTACCAGTGGAAAAGGGTGGGACAAGGAAGGCAAGGGGTCCTGAGATGAAGAAAAGCCAAGCAAGGATACCAGCATCGCTGTTGTCCTTGAGCCCAATAGATGCATTCGCAAAACTATCATTAGAGTCTCCAATTTTCAGGATGGAGGATTCAACAATATCACCGTTGACCTGACTTCGCCAGTACCACCCAGGCTCTCAAGGAGATGAAAACTGCCTGGTTCGATGCCAGATATGATGAGTGCAGAGCTATTCAAGCTCAAGGGCATGGTCGTTGATTATTCAGGTTCACCCTCAACAGGAACCACCTCATCGCCTCATCGCCTGCATGACCTCCTTTGTCACCTTATTCAAACCAGCAAGGGTAGTCCACTGCTAGGGCCCGACATGGTTCATGGAGTCTCGAATTGGCCTAGGGAGCAATCAAACAGGATGAATGCTGGAAATCTCTTGCCGGGCAAATGACTATCACTGTCACAGTCCTTTTATGCAGTCCATTTCCAAGGTACGTCGTCTATTTTCTCTGTATTTTCACAAGGTAACACATTGTTGGGTAGTATTCCAGGAGTCTAGGATTTGGAGCTCATCAAGGGTCGAGTGTGATGAGTTGGTGTGATCTTTCTTCTCCTTGTTTCTAATGTTACCCCTTCAAGCTTGCCATCAAGACAGCACACGGCCACTTCTATGATCTCAAGGTCACCTTGCTAGGATTGCCAGAGAGACCACCATGCTCCATTCCCATCTGTTCTCCTTGTTCATACAGAATTCAGACTTGTGCAGCGATAGGTGAAAATGCTTTCATCAAGGATTGGGAGGGATGGCAGCGCATCAATGACTGTGGACCTAGATCCAGAATGAGTTTAGGTTGTCGCGCCCTCAAAAGATGAGTGTCAGCAGCAGTAATTATCAGCACTTGCACCAGGTCAGTCTATTGATTACTCCAAATACACTCGATCCAAACATGTAAATACAGGACCGTCTCATTAGAATCCCTGGCACCGGGCACTTGCTCTCCTCAGCACTTGGATTATTTCATGTCTGGATCGTCATCGCAGTTAGACACTCCCTAGCTCAGTGCACTCAATGTTGGCAAGAACCTCTTGTTCTTGGTATTTGGTTCTCGTTGCTGTAGTCGGCGATGGCGAGCCCTTGCCCTTTTTGAACCGAAACTCCTTTCCCAATGCCAGTCCAGTCAGTACCAGAATTTACTGGTCATCTTGTTCAGGTCCATATCCTCTGCACATCCTGCAAAATGTTGCTGTTCATCTTGAGACAGACTTCTAGTGAGAATTAATGTTCAAAGGTAAGTATAATAATTATATTGTACGAATACAAGTCTGATGGTCTATAGTTAACACGATGACAAGGCTGGTAATGGGTACTTGTGAAACTAAGTGTGGCCTAGCATGAACAACACTCTAAACCACTACTCAATCCCACTAACACACACACACACACCAATCTCAATAAGTGTGGAAGGGAGCAAGGAATTTAATTCTACTTGTGCCCTGACAGTATCTCAAAATATCTTAGAGAGCTCGCTAAGTAATGCAATGCGACTGCATACAATTGTCAAGCAAATCTCAATTTCTTGGTTTCCTTGGAGCTTTTACAAGAGAGCATGGCAAACCACACAACCCTCAAGGCAAATGATATTTCAATAGAAAATACCCACGGACACGCCGATCTGCAAAACAATCAAGTTCGTTCAGTGAGCTCGCTAAAATACAAATCGCTGCTAGGTTCTACTGCACACGACTTCGATTCCTTTCCTAGCTCGCTAAGCCTGAGTCCTAAACTCATCGTGATAGAGGCCCTCGGCACTCTTCAATCACAATACACAATTCCTTTGCTAAATGTCCCCATGAGTCCTCACACACAGTGCGCTCGCTCTAACAACAGTGCCACAAGGTCCAACTGCACACACCTGTCACACTTCGTGCAACTGCTAGAACAGCTCAAGCTGGCTGATTCTCTCGTACAACTCCTTCAAAGCCTACTCAGAGGCTGGCACAATGCAATTCTCTCTTACTACTGAACCAGAAAATGGAACAGAGTTTCTCTTAGATGTTTTCTCTCAGGTTTCTCTCTAGAGACTGGCACAGCTTCACTGACACCGGGTCTCATTCATTCTCAAGTAAAACCGAAGTTTTGTATCCAAAATGTATCTCTTATTTCAATTTCTCTAGTGAGCTCGCTAACTCTCTGGTATAGCCAAGACTCGAAGTTACTAACTCTTACGCGTCGCAACAAGTCCAGATTCACTGAAAACTTTATTACTGTATGTGGGGGGTGGGTAGCTTGTTTTAATACATGAAAGTCTGCCCTACTTATACTATGAGAGATTGATTGTTACAAATGGGTTATTAGTAAAATACTTCTTGTGTCGGCCAATAATTCCTCGTCCAAAACATCACAGCTCTCTTGGCAGAGCACCACTTTCTCTCTGTTTGGTAGTCTCAAAGGACTAGGCGGCATCGACATCGCTCACCTGACAGCAGGGGCTGTCCACGGACTAGCACTCAATAGCTGTATACCATGTGATCACTGATCACATGTCATTCTGGGTTCTCTGTTCTGCTCTGAAGGTGACAGTGTCATAGTCTAGGCATGGTAACCAAGAGACACATTGGAATTCTAGTCCACTCACTAATCCCTTTGGCCGATACCTGTTTCTAGGCCATGCCCAGTGTTTCTCTTGATTATCTTGCACGTGGTATCGCTTCTCTGGATCTCCAGGGTCTATGCGTTGTCATGCCCGTGGCGTGTCTACCCATGTAAATTCGCAATTTGGCATGTTTTAGCATTAGCTTATAGGCTATAGTTAGCGAGCTCGCTAAGCAGATACCTGGATACCCGTTCTAAGCAAGGTTACTGAGGCGATGTCACAGTATGTCAATGGAAACATCAGAGTTAACTAAGGACTTGGTCATAGCACTGTACTGGAAGGACATGCTTGACAGGAAGGCCAATTAGTGAGCTCACTCCCTCCAATAAGCTTGACCTGCACTCACATCAGTAGGATGAGCTTAGAACCAGATTGCAACATAATAAGGATGGTAGCCATGCGCTCGCTTAATGAAAGAAGCCTGGTGCCTGAAAATCTGGAGATAACCTCATGCGAGGAAGGAAATGAAGAGATATCACAAGGCAGACCTAGTACAAGGGGTTTCAGCCAAGAGATCTAGCAAGCTCGCTAGGAATCTGAAAGGCCCGATGGCTAATATGCCTAAGAAAGGAGTTGTCCACCAGAAACGAGCTACTGAGGAGAGATACCGTGGAAATAGGAAATCTTACTCATTTGTTGCTAAGGTCCTAAATCAGCGGCGGTGGCCCTTGACATGCACTGGTGTCGCAGGACATAGGGTACACCTTGAGAGACCAATCAGAGACAGTCTGACTCACCTGCCAAGGAATACTGCAGTTGCGGCAGACTGACATCGAAAATCATAGAAAATCATCGAAATGTCTAGACCTTTTACCTTACTCATGGACCATTTGTAATCACCTTTCGCTCGTAGTATATAAGTAGTTCGGTTAGCCAGTGTACAATCCAAGTTACTATTTGCTCTCTTCTCCGCTAAGGAACTGTGCGAATGGCTAGAGTTACATTGAGAAGGACCAGCTCGGAATCTGTGGGTCTCCTGCCTTGAGCACAGTGAGCCTACTAGTCGCTGGCCTTCAAAATCATAACAGACAAGTGCCATGAGCCTGTATTCTGGTGAGGGAGTCATTAGTTTACTTCCAGGCTCATTGAGTTTAGCAAGCTCGCAGAGAAATAAAAACAGAGATACATTTTGGATATAAAACTTCGGTTTTACTTGAGAATGAACGAGGCCTGGTGTCAGTGAAGCTGCGCTGGTCTCTAGAGAGAAACCTGAGAGAAAACATCTGAGAGAAGCTCTGTTCCATTTCTGGTGCAGTAGTGGTGTGTTTTGTGTTGAGAGTGTGATTTGTGAAGGAATTGGCCAGATTGGGCTGTTTCGTGACAGCTGTACAAGGTGCAGTAGGTGTGCGCAGGCTGAAAGAAATCCAGCGGTGCCTTGTTACTTAGTGAGCTCACTGTGTGCAAGACCTGGTTGTGTTGTGTTTTGCTTGAGAGTGCTGAGGGCCTCATTTGTGATGAGTCGGGATTCAGGTTTAGCAGACTAGATTAAGGCGAAGGTGTGCGCAGTTGAACCTAGCAGCAATTCATACTTAGCGAGCTCACTAAACGAACTTGGTCATTTCGTGGATCTGTGTGTCCATTTGTATTCTATTGAAAGATACCATTGCCTTGAGGGTTGCGTGGTTCGCCGTGCTCTCTTGTAAAAGCTTTGAGGAGAAATAAAGAGAACTTGAGATATTGCTGTTACTTCGCATCATGTCGTGCCATTGAGCGAGCTCTCTTGAGATTTTGTTGAGATACTGTTGGTGTGCAAGTAGAATTAAATACCTTGCTCCCCTCCACACTTATTAGAGATTGGTGTGTGTGTTTGTGGGATTGGGTGTAGGTTTTGATGTGTTGTTCACGCTAGGCCACACTCGGTTTCACGGGTGCCTGCCACCAGCCTCATCAGCGTCATTGATTATTGATGCATAGTTATCTAAATTAGCTTTGGTCTGAGTACAAGCACATCCCACCAAGTCTGAATCCCCAATGCCAACAGATATTATTGCAAGCGAGCTCGCTAGTCGGCCTTCTTGCCATGCATGCCCGTGAGGTGCAGTGCAGCAACGAAGTCCTATGTTTTAATTCCGTGCCTTCTTTTTCTAACAGAAGGGTAATCTGACTCAGTGACCTTACTTCTTCTCGTGCCACTTGCACTGTCAGCGAGCTCGCTAGGTCTGCACAGTGCCTAAGTGTAATTCATTGATTTTCACAAAATTGCATGCTTAGACATGCTGCAGGCATGACAACGATGTGCATCAGTCAAGGTGGTACTGAATAGAGAGATTGGCAAAGGTAATCGTCTCACTGTTCCAGTGGTCCTCATACTAACAAGGTGTGCAGTCAGGATGTATGTATGTGTGGGAAGGGCAGGGCACATATGTGGATGAGAGGTAGTGAGGGACATGAGAACATGCACGGGTTCTGTGCAGAAAAAAAGAGTGATGGCTTCAATGGCATGTGCAGCTATCCTTCCAAATGCACAGTCAAATCATGTGCTTTTTTCCCACTGAATGTCTCCCATGTAGTTCTGATAGTCAATAATTATGCACCAGGCAGAAGGTGGATATATATGTCATTGGCAGCGCCAGTGTAGCTTCAATATCCATCTTATCCTAATTGCCATTGTCTTCACCAAAATCACTGTCTGCATCATTGTCATACCACTGACTTGGCAATTCACACCCATATCAATGTCTGACAGCAGCAAGTATCAGCTTACCTTCACAAGAACAGTGTGCATACCTCTACAAATGGCTCATATGTACCCCTCCAAGATGCGCTGCTCACAAAAATTGCCCTTGGATAACCGACATGTCCATGAGGTAACCTGCATGTACATACAATAAACTTGATATGTCTTTCCGTCTGTGATGTAGGGTGGATGTTATAGCTTTAGACACCCTCGACCAAGATGTAAGAGTCAAATTTGGTTGATACAGAAGCATAATCTCTGTTTTTCAAGGGTGAGGTTCAACTGATAGATCAAATAAGATTCTGCTAAAGTAAACTCTTGATGGGACTCAACTACTTTCATGGTCTCAGGCTTAGACACAAACGAAGTATGGAAAGAGAGGTATGCTTGGATTTTGGCTGGTGCCAAAGACAAAGGTCAAGTTTGTATTGAAAGAAGCTGACCTTTTATAAGATTAATGGACTACAGGACACACAAGGTACAGTACATACTACTGCAGGATGAACTTTGGAACAACATCAAATCAACAAAATAGAAATCATACTAGCTGCCTTTGCAACTCAGAATGGTAACCTGCCTCCAAAGCCTCACCACACACCCTCTACCCATTTCGCAACAAGTAGAACACACATTGTGTGACATGAGGAAGGTATTTCTGCCACTGAAGGTGGAACACTCTGGTCATGGTCTACTAAAGGTTCTTGGATGATGGCCGACAAGTCTAGATACTCTGTTGAGAGGAAAAGCTTCACAAAGCCAACACCAACATCTTGTCCCTCTTGTACAAAAAATTGCTCTGGTGTCCGTGAAATGGCTTTCACTTGCTTGGTGTCATACCCAATGGTCCATGATTCTCCAGGGCCAAGGGGGGCATCATCACCTTTCTCACTTCCTGGTTGATAGATTGCCCCTAAAAAAGGTATGATCTGGTCAATGGAGCAAGGAGTGAAGATTAACAGGAATATGTACAAATGCCCAAAGTACCAGTATAAAAATGGAACATTGAAACATAAAGAGGCACCAATGTGGTATTGGCAATTTTGTATCCATATCTTGTCTCCATATCAGCATCAACAAAAATTACACCATTGATGTTCAGGTTATTGCCAGTAGGTTCCCAGTCAGAGAACAAACTTGTATGTTTGAGTTTCATACACTCAAATGTGACCTTTCCGGTGAGGGAGCTCTCTTTGCCAGAATGGTGAAGGTGAGAGTAAAAAGCAGCAGAACCTTGAAGAACTTGGTGGATTCTGACCAAATCACGGATATCAACTTTGAATGGTATGTGTGTCATCCCATGTTGTCGACAGATTGTGTTAGTGATTTCAAATTGGAGAAAGTTATCATCTGTGATAACAATGTCCAACCATGGATGAAAGTAGTGGCAGAAAAAGGAAGTGAACAGTTCTAAGTCGCTCTTGTCAAAAGAGGACTCGGAATACCAGAACACTCCAAACAATGCATATTTGGATATATGAGCTGGTACAGCTTCAATGTCCATATTATTTTTGAGAGACCATGTCTTCATAAATGATTTTGACACAATCCGACACTGTTCGGCTATTGCCTGGCAGTGCAGAGTGACATCAATGAACCATTCATCCCCACATCGACTCTGATCCTGCAAGAAATCATCGAGGGATTTGTGTATGAGCCGGATTGGTGAGTCCTCAGTTTGAGGGCTAAGTACACTTCCTAGCATAGACAGGATGTGATGCGAAGGAGGGCTGCCTGTGTTGAATAGGACAACCTTATCAAGAACTTCCTCTGTCATCCCTGGAGGTGTCTGGGTCACCAACACAGCACCTAGAACGCTCCGCACACACTCCTGGACCTTCGCCTTGATACCCCGATTTTCAGAGATGAGAGCCTTCAGAGAGGTGAGGTATAAGGTTGTTAGAGCCTCGGTGGCGCTCGCAGGGATATCCGTGGCCAGGAAATCCTGCAGTATTGATATCCCCGGAAATTCAACGACAATTTTTGCAACTGTCACTGCCCAAATGAATAAACCACTCGCCCGTGCTGTCAGTCCATTCACAGCATCTAGCTCTTTACACTTCTCCTGAAACTCATCATGACATATGGTTGCAAACTCTCGCTCCAAATAGAACCGGATATCACGGTTTACATACTTCGAGGTGGTATCCAAATGGAGCGGATATATGCAGTCTCGTCCCTCGAACGCCGTAGTCATGCGAAGAACTGGTCGACTGGAAAGAATGAGGCGCATAAACGGAAGTTTTGGACCAAATCCCTCAGCAAGTACAACCAACAATTCAGGAGATGCGTCACATTCGTCCAGTCCATCGATGATGACAACCAGGGGACCTCCATCAACAAGGTCCGGGAGGGATTCAAGCGGGTTACGGAGTAGATGCTGAAACTGAAGGGAAGGAGACAAGGTCGCGACCGACGGCAATGTCTGGACAACTAGGGAGATAGCCCTCCCGATGCGGTCATCGAACATTCCCAAAGCGTATGCGATACTGGTGATCAACTTGCCAGCTTTCGGATACTCGATACGGTCGTAGCGAATGAATGCTGCAAGCCGACTGTGTTCCCCGAAATCCGTCATGAGTAAGTCGTGGAGAGTTCCCATCAAGGAACTCTTCCCCGTCCCTGCCAATCCACTGCACCACATCGTCTCACCGTTACACTGGGTGATCCAAGACACCATGGTGTCGATTGTTGCCACACGCGTTCCTTGCATACACCTCGATTTTGGGCCTAGCTCTTGAGGCGGCTGAAGATCTCGTAGCCGATCCCTCATGGCTAGAGGCCTCAACGGTCAGTGCCTACAACAGATTGCAACTGAAAAACAACGCACTCAGATCATCCACGCTTTTCTGGACACCGAGAGTGACAATGACTGCTTCCTTTGCAAGTCCCATACTCAACTGCCCCTTTAGGTCAGTGAAAGCCTGATGAAAACTTTCGGCTTGGACTGATATGTCTATCGTAACAAGACGCCCTGGGGAAGTTGTGAGATGTCATACGATGATTGGGACTCAAATACATACCTATCCTGCTCTTCTTTGCATAGCCTTCAATAAACATGGCGCACTCGATGGTCTGCTTGAACAAGGATTTATAGATTCCCTGTAACCGATCACGCTGCTGTAAGATATGATCTTTGCTGGCCTCTTCGTACACCGATATCATGACCTTGTAAAGATCAAGTACAGCTTGCTCCGCATCGTGCCGATTCTGTAGTACCTGCATCTATAATATGAAGATATCCGTGCACTGGGAATGCCGTTGTTACCCACCTCAAATCCAATAGATAGAAATCCCCAAGCAATGGTAGCCGCGGGGTGCGCCTTGGGAGAGAGTCGTCAAGCAATATAAATTGACTTGTGGAATGTCGCCTACCCCTGCGAGAGTATCGATCATCTGTTTAATGGCTTCGAACACCTGCTTAAAGGTTTCACTGTTATCTAACAACTTGAGGGTTTGTGAAGGTTCCGCGCCGCTCTGGACGACTTTTTCCGCGACTTTCATGGGGGTATCCAACTGGAGAGATACTTTGAGGACTGCGACCTCGGAAGATCCGTTGGATAGATGTATATCGGCGCCTACAGAAAAATAAGCATACCTTAGAGCAAAGAAAGAAACACAGCACGCACTCGCACTACCCTCTTCAAAGAATTCTCCGAGCGTCTTCTCAACGCTGCCAAGGACCTTGAAACGCGATATCACTGGCCATTGACGGCTGTAAAGCTCCCATAAAATCCGGGTTTGTGGGTTGACGTCCCTTGTGTGATTATGAGATAGCCACCAAGATGAAACGGGCGCATATGCTACTCACAGGCTGATATTTACGGTCCACTTCGGCAGGTCACCGACTTTATCGATCTTGACTACTTCTGTTTTTTGCTTGTTGTTGCCAGCAACAATTTTCAAGCGAAACCTCGACTCCTTTGTGGGCTTGATCTTAATGATTTTTGCCTCTATGATACAGCACATTAAAGATGGCTCAAATATTCGAATGTCGATGACACGAACCACGAATGAAAAGGATCCGACTACGACGAGGACATGTGAGCACAGAAATTAAGGAAGAAACAATGAAAGCGAGGCTGACCTTTCTTCATTGCCTACAGTTTTCTTGGTGCTAACTACCGCAGACATGGTGGTTTGAGGGAAAGCAACACTGACACGTGTATGGAAGTCTCGCAGGACAGGATCACTCTAAATAATCATTCCGCAAATGCCGTAAGCCCTTGGTGAGAAAACGATGAAGCGATGGATCATCGCACGCATGGTAGGTCCGAGTCCTGATGGATTCAGGGAAAACCCCTACTGTATTAATAACCCCCGAGATTGAGATCGCTGGCTTTGGACCAGTATAGCTGGTAGCTATAACGCCGCTGCTATGATACTTATGTTTCTGCTCCTTCAAGTCATGTTCTTTACGAAATGGGGCACCCCAGTACGTTTCCCGGTAGGAACCCTTTCGTCACCAGGCTGTATCTGCGGGAAAGATTTGGATTTACATACTTCGGGGGACGAGGAAGAACGTACCGTGAAACCAGGGACCAAATAGTGAAATAGACAATTATCTCGCGAGGCCAATGCAGTTACAATTTATTTTGGAGGCCTAATAACAAAGAGTTAGCATTGGCATAGAAACGAACGAGCCGCTCTGCTCACGAACCTACAATGATTCTACATCACCTGTCATATACCTGAACGTTCAAGTCGTGCATCAATCGGAGATGGCTAGCAGCCTTCCAATACAGATTTGGAACGGTCGAACCATACGGTCAGGCGCCTAGTTTGTTGGCATCAGGAACATGTGTGCTGCCGTGAAATCTTGAAGGAATGTCAGCGACGAGATTAAGGAGCAGGGGCGGAAGTTGTTCTAGTAATACCAGCCTCTTTCTGCCAATCTGGACAGCTCAAGCTAAAAACAAACAGACAGACTTCATAACAAAACCATGCGCATTGATCAGTGCGATAACAGCAGTGCAAAGGTACAAGGTGTCATAACCATGAAATCTCCCGAGAACCAGGTCAAGAGCAGAACACTAGTAAAGCGTCGACTGAAGCAAAATGCGAAGATAGTATATATGACCGATCCAGCCACACCGTAAAAACTCTCGATGACCGTCAAAGCAAGGAGAGAGATGTTCAATTATGAGGAGACCTCGACCGTGAAAGGAGGCAGATAGAGCGCTCCGCTCCCATAAATGCCCTGTGGTCTTGAATACCGGCGTTAGTAAAGACGAAGACTGGGACAAGCGCACGCTGAGGAAGGCCGGCTGGAAGTCGGACATACTGCTACTCACATACACACCTAGCGCGCCCGGGGCACAGTTGCTCGTTCGGCGTTCAACGTAATGACTGAGTGTGGTGTCGCCCCCTAGAGTTCTCCTCTGTCCATGTCTCAATCGGCCTTCTACGCATGAGCTCCACCTGTTCCTCCAGCATGCCCTTCGCAGTCGTGCCCAGTCCGTCTGTTTATTGACGATAGGGTTCGGGTTTCGTCAGTTCTTGGATGGCAGTTTTGAATCCCTAATGTACAGTGGCAGCACTGAATACCGAATGGTCAACATTTCAGAGTAGAAAACGCACCTTTCTTTCCTTGTAATCAAACGTTCAACGTCAACTCAACGTTCAGGCTTATGATCCATTTTGGCAAAATGCTGACGCAAAGGTATCGTCGTCGTCGAGAATGATGGCCGTGGACTGACGTCAGGTTGTTTGTTTGGTTACTTCGACGCGTCGATGTCACCTGTTTCCCTCCGACCTCATCAGACTCTATGAGACCCATCTATCACGACGTTACCAGTCTCATTCTTACTCGCAGCAACGGCGAGCCTTGCAACGCCTTTACCGCTACAAGAATCGTTTTCAACGCCACTTGCTCAAACTGGCGAGAGTCCGCCGCCGCAAAGGGCCGACACGCGTCGGGGAATCTCGAATTGGACTGAGACGGGACGCAAGTCGTCGTATGTCGGAGGTGATTATCAAGGGAACAATGAAACGAGAATAGCTATGGAAATCCCTCGCTTGGCAGGATGCACCAAACGACTCGCCGTTACAGCCCCCTTTGGTGCAGTCCAATTCTCTTTTGCCAAGGTATGTCGCCTATGTTTATCTTGTTATCTCGGATTAACATATCTTTCAGTATTACAGGACTGATCAAGGGTCGCTGATATGGTGATTGTTGATAAACGGCCGAACACGGTGAGTTGGTCCGTTGCTGTTTCTCTTCTCTTTGTATCTAATGTCTCACACCCTTAAGCGCCACCAAAACCCCACGCAACCACTTCTACGAATTCAAGACCACACCTCTGACCACCCTTCTCATCCTCCTTGCGATCAAGGTCGGGAATCCGGTGTCCAGGATGGAACTTGCGCGACATAGGCGCAGATACTTTCCTCGAGGAGTGAGAGGGATAGATTTTAGAGGTTGGGCGGATGTCGAATAGGATCAAGACTGGGTTCAGGTTGCCGCGCACGCACGGGATGAGTGTGGTGCACGTCCTAGTAAATACCGCTGTCGAGGTGAGTCTTTTGATCCCTCCAGATATGATTAATCTAAAAACAGAAATACAGGGCGTCTCATTGAAATCTACGGAACTCAGCACTCACACTCGGGCTGATGAATATCGAGCATGTGCTCCGCGTCGAGATAATTATCAAAGTTGGGTTTTGTCCAGCTTGATGCATTCTCGCTGTGCTCGATATTGGCGACTACTTTATTAGTCGTCTCTTACCATGAAGTTCTGGTCTATCTCTGGTAGGTTGCTCCACTTTATTTTGTGATTCATTTCCTTAATTTCCGAGCCTCTAGGTTAACTGCGGATACGATGGTGGGGACACATAGCTTAGCATTTACTTGAGGTAAAGATTTTGATGAATCTTTTCTGAATCGCGAGCTAACGATTGCTGCGTAGGCGTTGATATCCGGCTACCTGCTGGTTGCATTCCTCAGCGTCCAGAAGGGACAGTGGTAACTAAGGTGCGTTCTTTGATTTACTTTTTCAATTATTATCTGAAAATTTCCACAGTCACTCTCTTACACCAGCTGTGCCAGAAGATGCATCTCCTCCCGCGCATACGCAAACGTAGCAGACCCCGCAAGAGGTCAGGATGTAATCACCTATCATTGCAAGGGTCTTAATAATAACGTTCGCGGTTCTAGCTTTCGGGGCGCGCAGTCGGGATGGATGGATGTACGCAAGAGAGTGTGCGGGGAGGACAGGGCCCGTGCGCGGATGGGGGGTGGGGAGCGGTGTGCCGACATGCGGAGAGAGCATGCTCGGGCTGTGCGGAAAGAAGAGAACACGTCTCCGGAAAGTGAAAGGACGAAAACCATTGCAGAGGGAGATGGTCTGTGGCTGTACCAGGGAATGGCCTTGGGTGACATGTCAATCCGAGTCCAGCAACGCTGTGACGTTGGAGCTTGGAGCTTGGAGAGACAAGTAGATTCCTGGTCGTCGTCGACTATCACCGGTGCGGCTTCCCCGGGTCCATCTTTAAGACAGGAAAGGATACAACAACCTCGGAGTGATGGCCCCAATGACGAGGCGACTATCTAGGAAGCGAACTCCCAATCGAATCCCGTTCTTTTCCCATCGAACGCCCTCCTCGAGCAGTTTCCTTGTCTTCCTCGCCACTTTCCTGTGAGGTAATGGTTGGCGTGCGAGATCCTTGGGAAATGTGAAATCAAGGAGAGGTTAGCTTGGCCCCAAGTTTGAAACTAGCAGAGATGTGGAATCACGATTGCCGGCAAGTCCTATTTGAGAATCACCTCGCACCGCGACACCGAGGCCGGTCAGCATAACTTTGCTTGTTTTGCTACAAAAGTCATCAGCCAGTGTTCGGTTATGCGGAGGGAAGACGAACCAGGTACGTAGTAGTGTTCATTAGTCCGTACCGGCGCTCATTCATCGCTGTCTAGGTCGCTGCTGCGCTCACTCCGTATTTCGACGAGCTGGAAGTCACGTCAGAGCACTTGCCCATGCGAGGGTAGGATAGGCTGCAGTGCACGCGAGAACGACGCTGGCGGCTGAAAAGAAGCAAGGGAGATCTTGTTGGGACGGAACGAGGAGGATGATCAGTGCTGCCGAAGATGAGGAAAGACCGAGCACGAAGCACAGCTGCCATCATTACCATCACTTCGCAAAGCCGTCGCTAACACCGCCTTTGACCCACGATTGGTTGTTGACTTCACGAGTACTACCAGCGCGAGACACCCGCGTCAAGTACACCTCCCCAACCACCTTTCACCTAGCAAGGTCCACCAAAAAAGGGTTGTAAGATATCAGGCTCAAACTGGCTTAGACATCGGTTGTAATTCTTTGGATTTACATCGCCGACTGAAGATACAAGACGTCGTTACGTGTATGTTACCTAATATGTGTAATAAATGAAAACCAACACTGGTCCGCCACACTTGAAAGCGTAGCAGGAGCCTTGCCTGAAAATTCAAAACATGACCCAGTTCATGACCTCCGCTCTACAAGGATACTCGGCACGCCCGACCTTTGCCATTGGGGATATACAAGACGGTCGGAGAAGTTGTCGACCAAGCACTTGACCTCGATATCAAGTATTCCAGGGTACTAAGGAGGATCAATATCAGAGCCAGGTCATAAAGCTACGAGAACGTACTAACCACTGAAGCTTCAGCGATGCTGTTACTGCGAACGAACGTCAAACCTGGTAGGAATATCAGAAGAGATCAAATGAGCCTGTAAATGTAATCGCTCACCTTCACAGCGAAGCGACACATCGACTTGAGCGAATACACATCCGCTGTGCTTGAGAGACGTAAAAGAGAGTTCGCGAGAGTATGAATACGCTTCCAACTAGCATATAATGAGAGTGCATCGCGGATTCAATGAAAGCGACGCACATCTTAGATGTGGTGTCATCCAAGATTCAAATACCAGATACACCCCTGGACCTCCGTTTCATGGATTCGCTTTCCGTACGAAGCTGGCAATGACGGTTTATCAAGAGACTCGACTGAGGTTTTTTCTGCTGGCGGGTCGATGTTGTCGACAGCTGATGCCGTTCGTAGTGGTGATCCCGGTGGGGAAGACACTATCGAGGGGTTTTGCAATAGATGGCCTACTGAATACGGCTCCTCATATGCTGGTTGAAGGTTTTCGCACTCGAAATCTGGCCATGTCGGTTCTAATAGTTATCAGTCGGTAATTATGCATCAGGCGGAAGGAGTAATTACCTGTCGCTGGTGCAGTGTCCATGTCCATCGTACCATCATCCTCGTCTAAATCACCATTTGTGTCATCCATATCGCCGACTCGCAGCCGTCGAAAGCGAGGTTAACCATTTTCACATCCGTCTTCGTGTCTGTCAGTAAGCTTCCCTGAACAAGGATCGCGCACGTACATTTATCCACGGACAACGTGTTTGCGAGAGCGGATCACTCGCAAAAGTCGCCTCCCACGAGGTGATATGCGCGTGCATGGGGTGAACTGGAGATCGATAGGCAGTTTCCCGTCGTGATATGGATTGGACGTCCCATGCCAAGACGTAACAGCGGGATGTAGTTGAAAAGGGAGTGTAACCTTGATTTCGAGGGCGAGGTTCGACCAGAAAATCAATTCTGGTTCTGCTAAGGTAGCCTTTACGAGGCAGGTCCTGACTCTCGACTACCGTCATGGCTTTAGTCTTGGACGCGAAGGAAAAATGGAAGGAACGTCCCCAAGCGAGGTAGGAGTGCGTTTGCAGCCGAAGGCGTCGACTTTGACAAAGTATTTGCAGTCCATTCTAATCTGAATGGTTCAGTATTCGATGTATGCTGCCGAGTTCATTGATAAACGGGACGGAGAGAACTTGACCGTCATGGAGGCGAGGAACATTCGCGAGGTCGTCTCTTTTCCAAAATCATCTGGCTAGCGATCAAGGTGTCGACGGAACGATTTCTTCTATGAAACCACATCACTGCATCGTATCGATGGCATTAAGCGCTATTATCGAAAAGGTGTCTTCGCAGCCAGAGCTAGTAAGCAAAAATAAGCGTTCGAACCATGAGAGATTGTCGCAAAGAAGACACACCTATGACCAATTTACCCGTATATTTGCCCACAGCGAAATTTGAACACTGATATTTGGCCATTTTGACAGCGGCGAGGGGGAGAAATAGGGCAGGAATCCGAAAAGCAGACAGCAGCATATGGAGTGGGCACACAACGGCAACAATGTCAGAGGAATAGGCGTGTTGTACGGCACGGGAAAGCCTCGTATTGGACAGCGTGGGGTGGACAGCAGGGCGCGCCACCCTGTTTGCGTAGCCATGGTTCTGGGTGCGCTTGTCGCTGATCGCCAAATATTGTGGACGGAATTTTGCAGACTACGCCATCCGTCAGACACAAATCTGTAGTCCTCGCGCCGCGTCCCAAACGACACCGTGTTCGTGTTTGGAAGGGCTTGATATACTCTTTGAGTGTATGCTTCAATCCAGAGTGAGATCAGGCTATGTGGACGAACAGAAGGCACTTACTATCCTCGCGCGCAAACTTCCCTTGAGTAGCTCTGCCCTCGACGTGTCATTGACAGCCAAGACTTGGTCCTTCAGAGTAACATCGCGTTGCGCTGTCTTCATGGAGGCGATGGCACGTCTCCCGGCTCCTTTGCCACATCCGCAAGCACACACCATGCACTCCCATCATCATCGAGTGCGACAAACAAGGACGCGCCACTTGCCAGATGGCGACACAGCGTTTTGGCTCATAGCCAGGTCCTTGAATTCGTCGCCTTTGGTTTGAATCTCGTCGTCGTCGAGGGAAATTGGTTATTCAATGAACTCCGTGATGGATGCCCTCGCCCATATTCCACGCCCAGTGTACAAACGTTGTAGTCATGCGCATCAGTAGGGCACGAGAGAGTCTTGGAGGGCCTTGACCGAGGTTGCCAGACGAAAAAGAGAGATAGAAAAGACGAGCATGGTGGTGAAAGGAAACTTTGCTTTGTGTGTGACACTGACTAAGCCAGACATGCCATGGCCCATTTCGGAGGCCAGGCCCCATTTCGATCACAACACCCGTCTCGCAAGACGCGACGCGTAACACACACGCACCAAACATTCCAGTATGGACGAGGCAAGAGAATAAAACGAATGAACCGCAGGGACTCACCCTTCTTTTATCAAGGTTCCATTGACTATTGGCTAAGACGGATTTCGTATGGGCATCAACTACAGGCTACAGCACGCCTCCCCATCTTGCATTGCGGACGGAGCCATTCATCAGGGCATGCCTATGTGCCTACTACTTCACGACCTTTACCGCCACAAATTTGCCCTGAACACTACTTACAAGCGTCCGCCGCGGTGCCGGCGCACAGGACCTTGCTGGCTTCCGATTACTTCCTGCTGTTAGTTTCTCGGGTGGCAACGGCAGGCACTCAGTCCAGCACGTTTTTTCCTGATATCGGCAATGTTCGGCGGATAGAAGCAAAGCGAGGATTTTTTATTCTAGTGGACAGCAAGAAAAACGACTTTGTGGTGGGTAAAGTATGGTACGTAGGTATAGTAGATACGGTAGCGTTGGTATGTGCATACGGACTCTTTCGCTGGGTATATAGTATAGTCTCTTCTAGTACGAACACCTTAAGAGACCGTCCTAAGGAAGCAAAAGGATTAGTGAAATCAATGTAGACATCTAATGGAACGTACAATTGAACGACGAAAGTCATCGTGTACTCCATTTCCAGGTCAGCGCCGATGGTTTCGACGACGAAGATGGAATCCGGCGCTCCGTTGGTACCGTCGACTCGATATGGGGCGGGGTGGATGCTTGCGCGCGATTTGAAGCTCGCAACCGTTCCCGTTGTTGCCCAGTAGACGACGCCCAAAAGACGCCTGCGGTTGTTGAACAGAGCGGCCATGTTATTCTTCGCGGCCAAGGCCCATAAGTCACTACACGTCGGTTAACATTTTCTTTCCCCCTTCGTTAAAAAAAACTTAGTAAATGACGAAGTCCAACTCGTTCTCGTCCGTGAAACAATGTCCGAGAGTTTTGCGAAGAGTAGGAAGGAGCCCTTGAAGGCACTCTGACAGGCGCACATGTTCCTGGGGCGCATTGATATTGAACACTCCGGTCGTGAGCTCAGTGGTGTAGACGTTGAAACGCATCTGGAAGATGCATAGTATTCAATGGTAATGTCATTATTTGACATCCTGCTTAGACTGACCGTAGTATTGGAGGTGGTGCTTGCAAACAAGGACTTAAGATTGGATGAGAGTGATGATAACTGAAGGAGGCAATGATCAGTCATGTATTAGACCTCAATGCTATGAGGAATACATACCTCAGTAATGGTGCTGAGTTCTATCACAATGGGGAGTTACTGTAGGAGGCAAGGTGTTGTGGAAGAGAGTGATGATTGATGGTGAAGAACAAGTTCAAAAATTTCAGAGGTAATGGCTTTTAACCATCGCAAGCGCAAACAGTATGTCAAAAAGAGGCTACGATCATTACAGCTCACTTAACTGCAATTTTTATGCGATGTCGTGGGTTCACCCATGTTCGATGACGGTCTTCAACCGGTGTACGTGGTCTTTGAGTTCAAAAGTCATTGTAGTACATGCTGTAGTACACTCGGACAGTGTTATAAAATTAACGCGTCGTTTCTGAAAACGCTACAAACAACTGGTAAGTACTCGTCGAGTTTTAAAGTCAACGAAATGTTCGTACCCATCGATATCCTACTCTGAGGGCAAACATTGAACAGATAGTATCAGTATTGGACATAACTTTGATCTTATATGTTCTAATATATTTATTAGTCGTCTCCCTTTTAGCGATCTGTAATGATACATTCACTGTACTGTAGACTTTCGCGCTTTCCTATTTCACGGCGCGCACCGGTCCGGAGGCTGCGTCGGATGTTCTGGGTTGGCGTATGAATAACCGGGTGTCCGGTGGTCTAGACCGTTCCCATTCGCGTACGGGTATATCGGCATATCGATGCCGGTATGGCTTGCCAGTCACTGCGCAGATAAAATATTTTAAAAACAAGCGAGTTCCACACCTGTTTTTATTAGGAAGATAGACACCATTTATTGTAGTGTTGATAGGTGTCGAGTAGAATTTCCTTCACATGATTGAATATCATCAGTAAGGTATTACAACACTTTTTTTTTCTTCTTGGTTTCTCTCTTGGACGTACATGGCTTACTGTACCATTTGAATCACTTCGAATGGCTTGTGACATGCGACATACTTGGAGCTTGCCGAATGATCGAATATGGGGCTAGTGACTGTGACATTCGTAAAAAATCCGAATGATCTTCCTATTAAGGGCCAATTTAGAGACAATGTTTAAGTCGCGGAACGACTAGTATGGGTCAGAAGTGAGGTAAAAGCATTATAGATGAGAAAAAAACCCAAATTTCAGCCATTTTACATCTAATTTGGCATTTTTTCGAATTTGTGACCCCAAACCCTGCCGAATGAGGCCTTTGAGACGTGTGACATGTGTTCATTTTACGAATACGAATGCGCCTCTGTGACACGCGACATTCGAAGTGATTCAAATGGTACAGTAATCCTGATGGAATTCAAGGACACGAACATAACATAAATCATAGGTGCAAGTACAATAAAATACATACTACGACGTCCAATGACGGGGTTTCGCATTCTTCTCCTTTTTCAATGTTGGCACGGACATCGGAATGAATTGGGATGGTTATCCATGACAATAATGGAACATTTATCTTGGAGAAGCATCATATACTGCAGTCATTGAGCAACTTTAGCAGTGAATGATAATGCGAATGTACTCATACCATAGGCTCAAGCTAAGGAGGTATAATGCCAGAAAGGATGATCTCAATGAATACACATGTTGTATACTGGAAGCGTAGAAGGTACATGTTGCCTTCAATCTCGAACGTAACTCTAGGCAGTGTGGAAAGCCGAGTAAGCTATGACAAGCATAGAGCGTAGAGAGGGAAAATGAGTGCTGTTTCATTGGCGAAGGTGTAGGATGTCACTCCAGTTATCATTGGCGGTGTCGGACCATTCTTTGTCGACTCTATACACAATTTCGAGCTGCTCGAGATGTTGCGAAGCAGGGAGAGCGATAATGGTGTCTCGCAGTGTTGCTAACTTCGATTGCAAGCCTTGATGAATAGATATACAAGCGAGGACAGAGTACCAATGCCTGTTTGGGAGGCGGTAGCATATGACAAGAAGCGATGTCTCAGATGTGGAAAGGTAAGGGCATGAAATTCTGCGTCGGTCTGGCATCCCTGCAGAGTTTGAAAATTCGTGAGATTCCATCAGGCTACATACCGATCGCCTTGTACTTATTCTCTTCATAATCTTTGACGATAATTCACAAAGGTAGGTACCGTTCATGGTATCATATAAGTATGTGCTGATATGATGTGATTTATAGGAACTGCCATCAAATATAGATCTTAACAAAATGGTGTTCAATGACATTTTAAAAGAGTCCTTCATGAAAGCAAGGGGCTACCAGAATTGCGGCCCAGAACACCGGGTAGGTAGGTAGGTTGGGCCGGCAGGCCCAAAAAAAAAAAGTTGACCCTCCTCAAATGGCCTGAAAAATGCCTTCTGAATGTAAAAAGTTGATGTATTTAGGTGCCAATACGTCCAATTAATAGACCTTCAATCTTTATAATGCCTGTGCAATGCAACATTGGGAGTAGACAGTGCATGGGTGGCACTGCCATCATGAGTCAGCATATGACATCATGTGTCCAAATTCATGTGTTTTCTTTATCTGACTAGAAATGCCTCAGATTGTACTCAAAATGATATTTGGATGAATAATAGTACATAAATGTGACTCAATCTGTCATTTTCACTTGAAATTTCACTCAATTTGGAGAGTATGACATCATACTGATCATGTGGAGGTAGGTAGGTCCAGCGCCAGAGCCCGAAATTTTTTAATCGACCCCATGTCTTTTTTTTTCATATTGGTAGCCCCTTGCATGAAAGCCATACCGTCACCTCCTTCGCCAGAAATCATTGACGGGCTTCTCCATAATCTCCCTCCTTCCGACACTATCAGACCCGCTGTTCTAGCAAAAATCCAGGAATGCCAGCACTTTATCGCCGCGGTCAACAAATTTGGTCATCGTTTAGTTGTGAAGGATCATTTGTTCTTGTCCGTGGAGAAAGCAAAGGCGGAAAAGCTTCTCGTCCATCTGAAATCGATCTTACATCCCATCCGCTGTGTACCCAACGATGTTTTGCTGGAGTTGTTCACTCTAGTCGTTGATTTTACAGACGCATCTGCTGTTTCGACTGACACGGTTCTTTGGGCATGTGCTCGTGTTTGCCAACAGTGGAGAGCCCTTATTCTAGCGACATCGTCCCTGTGGTCTGATGTACATCTCAATTTTGACGACAACATATACAGTCATGTACCAGCCAGTGAGACGCCAAAATTAAACCGGCTTCGGGCGCACCAAAAGGGATGGCAGATTGGAGATCGGACTGGACAGAAATCATCTTTAGGGTCTAAAATTTCATCTTACCAAGAATTATGTGCTTATCGGGAAGGGAGAAGGTCATATCGGACATTATCAGTGAAAAAACCCAAGATCAGTGCAATACGGGCCAGTGAGACGCATCACATCACGCCTGATATGCCAAATCAGGACCAGCATCAAAGTTTAGTCAGCACCACCGGATCCTTTGTTCAGTGTACTGTGCTATTTCTGGTACTCCTTCACTCACTTATACCAAAGTATGAGTGTAATTTGTCCATCAGATGATTTTCGCAGCACTAATAGACCCTCCTGCTACCCACAACTGAACTTGATTTCATTGGTCTAGCCTTTGTTCCATATATGGTAACCTCTGATGTGATCTAAGGAGAGGTGAAAGTAACTCACTGGCGAAGTTAACACTCCTTCCGATACCACACATCTTACTGAAGCATACTATAGTATTCCTGCATCATCTGTGAATATATGCATGAGTTCCTGTGGGTCAGAACGACATCCAGGTGGCACAATTCACCAAATAAGTTCACAATGATGCAAATTTGCCTTAGATTATGGATTTTAGTACTAGAATATATGCAGATACCCTTCGGAGGAAGGTATATATTAAATGAATTGTATTGTTGAAGATTACTAGAGCAACTCCGAGGCAAGCCGGTGCGTAATTGGTGGTTCCGAGGCAACTGTCTCACTGGCTGATCCCGTCTCACTGGCCGGTACATGACTGTACTTGAGATATCATTTATCCTGTGCTGAGCATATCCTCGTCGAACATCTCGAAAGGAGCGGAAGTCATCTTCTCAACGTTTTCGTCCGTGGCCCCCGGGCCCATCCAGATACTAATAGGGTTCTTTCCCGTCTTCTCACATTGGCAGCCAAGTGGCAATCGTTAACTGTCGATGCAGGACCCGAGGTGTACAAGATGTTCGAAAAATGTCCCAGAGAATCTCTGACAGAGTTGTGTACCCTTTCTATCGCAGATTCCGCTTACATGGATGCGGACCCCGAGGAGGAAGACCAATACACTGGTGTCATCCTCAAGGCATTTCGTTTCACTCCCAAACTACGCCGATTATTCCTATCCCCTCTTCCGCTTTCATCTTTACCACTTTCCGCTGAAACTATGTATAACAATATCCAGGAATTCTCGGTTAACCTCTTCGATCAGCTTCCCGATGTCTCACGCCTTCTTCCAGCGATGTGGGCGTTGAAGTCCTTGGATATACTCTGCGATGAGAAATGGCGCTGATACGCCATCTACATGTTCACACCTAGATTTTGCGATTTTGTAGCAATACAATTGCATATCTATCCTGTACTAGTGATAATAAAAGGACTATAGCTGAGGCTTCGAGCTGATAATCACAGCAGTATGCGACTAGTGAAGCCAGGACTTAGATGCGATACCACTAGTAGGTCAATCTACCAGCCGGCTGTACTAGTGACTTGAATACTAGCTGGACTACTTAATATAAGGCCACTAGTAGACAAGTAACGTGACTAGCGCACCAAACAAGGAGCAGAATACACAGATCTCATGAAGTTCAGTCACTAGTAGACCAATCGGGGCAGAAACGCCTAAGTCAGGTTAACTAGTCACGCAGCAATCTCGAAGCAGGACTTAGAAATGAATTAGCAGCAGATTAATGTTACGCCCAGATCCGACTAGTGCAATCAGATCTATTACGATTGGCACTAGTATGGCCTGGCTGTGCTTTCGATCATGGCCGACTACAGTTGCGAGCACGAGGATGTGGCTAGTCATTCATCTCCGGCACTAGTGGCGCGTTGCTGGGTCAAGAACACGAGATTAAACCACTAGCTGAGCTCCATGGCTCACTAGTCGTCCAATAGCAATTTCTAGACCAACTATTGCATGTTTATGCGTGGTATTTCGGGCCTAGCCAAGAAATCAGTACTGAAAATACCCCACTAGTGTAGTTGTTTGCATCGCTTTGTACCTTTCTTTACAGTATATAAGTAGTAGAATAGCCACTCGCAATGGGAGGCGACGCCATCCCTGCGATTATGAGTGACTAGCAAGAGTCTAGTGCCCCCAGTTAAAGGCTTTTGTGCTTAACCTCAGAGGAAGAAGCCATCCCTGTGATTGCGAGTGACTAGCAAGAGTCTAGTGCTCCCAATTAAGGGCTTGTGTGCTTAACCTCACAGGCAACACCATCCCTGCGATTGAGACCTACTAGTCAGTATCTAGTGCCCCAATTAAAGGCTTTTGTCCTTAACCTCGAACGAAGCAGCTACTAGTCACTAAGTTACCTATAGTATTGAGTGAATTGAAGTCCCTTTGAGTCTACTATTGTGTCCTGCAAAGGCCAAGAGTGCTCCGAAGTTAGTTCTTGCAGTTTCTCAAAGTTAAAGTATTATTCTTAGGCCAAGAGTGCCACTAGTAAGCTAGAGTGCGAACTAGTCAAGTGTTATCACTTGTAAGGAGCAGTTTCTAGGCCAAGAGTGCCACTAGTAAGCCAAGAGTGCAAACTAGTCAAGTGTTGATCACTTGTAGGAAGTATTACAGGGCCAAGAGAGCCAATAGTCCGAACAGTTGGAGTCCCAGTGAGCGCAGTAGCTCAAAACCAAGTCACATTCATTCAATTGTGTCTTACCCACCCCACTAGTGCGAGTAGTATGCTTGTAAAACTCACTAGTAATGAATAAAATGTCTTTTGAACAACCTACCTTGATTATCGAGTCTGCAGAGTGCTTCTATCGTACTTGAAACACCCGAATTCAATACATTGGTGATAGTGTAGAGTGTAGAGAGGTGTAGTGTTGGTTGGAGCTCATTTCTGCCCACTAGTCTTTTGTCACTCGCCGTTACCGAGCACATCAGCGCGATGACGACGATATGGTCCACCTTTGCTTTCTCAAATCACTTTAAGGGATTACAACAATACACATGATATTCCTGACATCTGGACCAAATTGAACCTTCCCAACATGAAGTCTCTTCAGCTGGCATATGAAGGTGTAGTTTTACAGCCGAGACTCCCTCTATTTGACAAACACAATCCATGTATCACCGACTTTGCCTGTTACGTTAATTCATTTGTGGATTCCGAGTTCCCAGACTTTGAACGCAATCTCATCATGATGTTACAGTTATTGCTGAACATCACTACTCTGCATTTGTCATACTATCATACCACTCCCGTATTGCTTGAAAAAATGCGATCCGATACTCGTTTTTTGTCTGCTCTCACGGACATTACGTTGCTTTGGATCATGCCTTCCTTCCAAGTTCCTGATGATGACATCTTCCTGCTGATTGACACCTTACATACACGTGCGAGATCTGCTACTTGCGCAACTGTGAAACACCTTGCGTTAGAGTCAGACATAACTCTGTATGAAGGGCCAAATATTTATACAACCATGTGGGAAGAATTACACAAAGGTGGATTGGAAGTCATAGAGTCCTCTGAACCTTTGTTTTAAATGTGGCGTAATCAGTTCATGTGATCCCGGAGTTACAATAAACTATTTCTGTCACTTTCCCCAAGTCTTTGCATCTCCTCAGATCTCCTCATGTCAATGGAAATAACAGGACTGTGCCAATCTACCCACAGTGTCAGCACGCTGTATATGGACGATAGTACTTACTCATTCACAAAATACAAAGCTCCATCAACATCGTCGTTGGTGAGATTGCTTACCTCACTTTGATATTCTAAATCAAAGGCCATTATCAGCAAATCCTGTAGCCAATCTTGCTCAATGGACTGTTCATGACGTCGCCAAACCTCCTACCATGGGGGATGTGGTATGTGCGCCAAATTTGGGCCACTGTTTCCCAAAAGGAATAGTGGTGTACAACGGACTGGGTGATAACTGTAGTCAACAGTTAAAGGACACTTAACAATATGTGTACTTGGCACAGTTGGTTATGTGTACAATTTGGGTTTAACTAGTGTGAGGTTGTGGGTTCAATTCCTGGTTCATGTAGTTTTTGGGTTTATAATACAAAATTTGTTGTCAGATGTTTTTACATGTTCCTGCAGTGTGTAAGTGGCAACTAGGGCTGCGCACAAAACCTCTGGGAGGTGTAAGATATGGTTTTATACCAACCCCCCTTGGAGAGGGGTGTTTTGATATGGTAATTTACTGTTACTTACCTTATCACATGCATAATCACATGCCTGATGCATGTCATTTGCAAGAATTTTGCAGCATCTTCATCTTCATATTCTTTTATACATTTTTCTGTCTCCTGAAGTGTGATTCATTGAAAGTTACTAAAGAGACATGTTTTAAGCTGTAAATAAAATATAACTACACTAGGATTGAATATAGTGGTAATATTGATGCTGAAATGTCATCACATGACAGGTAAGTTACCTCGATGAAAACCCCTCCAGCGGGGGGAGGTAAATTACCAGTAACTAACTGGTAACTTACTGGTCCGAAACCCTAGTGTATCAAAACCTAGGGTTTCGTGCGCAACCCTAGTGGCAACAGTTCAATGTTGGACCATGGATATCACAACAATGCTCTATGCACAATACACTAGCTTTGTCTTTACAAGGTCCTGCCTGCATAACTGGAATGACATCATCAAGTCATTTTAATCATAAGCCATTTGTGTTCTCATTCGGTGGTCTTCACTCTTTACTAATATCGCCTTCTAGGTAGGCACCGTTGACTCCATCTCTTCATCTATGGATATCATGTTGCATGCTGATCATCTTTACATGGCTTCAGTTGGATTCCATTGCGGGCGCACATGTCAATATCATATTCTGAAGGCACGATTGCTCCATACTAGGACTCGTAATTTTGCAAACAAGTTAAGCCGAGTTGTTTGTAGACTACATACACAAGACCATCCATCATGTGTACGTAAAAACACCTATCTGTTGTATAATGTTGAAAATAAAATTCAATGGTATCCATCTCTTGGAATGACTTCAATCTTGAAAACTCTAATAATGAACGCCTTAGACACTGATCAGTTTCGATGACACTGTCAGAGGGCATCGCTTACATGGATATTACCGATAAACCCATGTTCCTTGTGAAGTGTGACTGTAAGTAAAACCGGATGGTTAGCAGCATGGCTGAGGAGCCCAGTTTGATCGCTGGTCAATCGAGCGTCAACCTTTCCTTCCGGACGCTGACCCCAGGGTGCATACACCTTGTATTTAAGTCAGCATGCACCATCACAATGTAGACTTATCATTGTACTTCGACACCATCAGGAATATTTAAAAAAATTGTGTTTGGTACGTGTTATGATTTTTCTATTTTTTCTATTATTAGACATGATAAGATCTTATCTGGATCTTATCATATCTAATCTCGATGCTTATCCAAGCAACCACGGTCACAACCCGACATACACCGAACCCCGGAGCGCTTCATCACGCACTGACGCACAAGACTCCATCAACACAAGACTGTGCTCCAGCTCCTGTCGCCTCACTCCCCGGAATACACGGTTACCGAAGAACAGTTACAATTATAGCACGTACAGAAACAGTATATAAGTAGTGTAGCTCTCGCTGTATATTCTCCAGCTTCGAGCTAAAGTTTCAATACACCAAACTTACTCTTCGACTCACTCCTCTGCCCAGACTTTGCGTTTGATCTTTGATTCTCGGTTATCAGACACTTTGACACTCAAGTGGTGACTGTACGAACGCGATACAGCCACTTGTTTAGTCTTGTTTGTTATACCGGAGTTCGGGTCTAACAATTAGCTCGAAGCTTCATACATTCCCTTTCCTCTCAACGCTCATACGTTGAATCAAACCGAATGCAAATCTCCACCGACTTTTCCACCAGCACTCTTGTCGCTATAGCCGTTACCACGCTTAGCCTCACCTGTGTCCTCACCACTTTTATTCTCCTCAAAACGTACGGACACGAAGTCAAGCAACTTTGTCACCGACTCGTGAACTATGTTCGCCACCTCATCCTCCCCACTTACATCGAACGCCCAGGAGGCGCCTTTGTCGCCAACCCGCACCTCTACCCCGTTAGAACTCGCTCTACCACCCCCTATCACTATGTCGCAAGTGCTTTCAGAGAGTGGGAAGGACCAATCACCTTCACCCCACTCTTCGAATCTCAGTCTTCAGGACTATCCTCCTCTACCAACGAACAAGACGTCGGACAGGAAGGAGGACACGTCCTCCACGAAGAGTACCAAGAAGTCCCTACGATCTCGACTCCCGTTCTTCTGGAAGAAGGGGTCCAGCACATCCTTACCCCACGTCTCTCCATCACCATCCTCTCCAGCCCCGAGTTCCCCTTCCGAGAACCCGGAATCCCTGTCGTCATCCGTTCAGACACTCCAACCAACGACAGCTATGTTCCACACTCCCCCACAACATCCGAGATCATCATCTGGAACAACAGTCAGCAAAACCCTCGAGAACGAACCCCAACCCCACATCCCTACACCAGAGCCTGGTCTCCCAATTCAAGTGACTTCCCAGGAGACTCAGGAACCTGCTCAGTCACCCCCCAGCCCGCTTCCGACATACAACGAGCTGCTACGGCAAGTCGAGACGCTGCGGCAAGAGAAGAATTGGCGCGACTTGTCTCGCTCAACCACGAAATCGAACGCACCATCACTCGCGACAGAACTGCTACCCAGTTCTACGAGCGAGCAAGTCGCCCACAATTGGAGAACGAAACAACGACCCAGTACTGGCAGCGACAGAGCGCCACCCCTATCGAGGCAAGCGCCATCAATGAAATCGAGGAAGAAACCTATCGACAGCGCCCTCACCCCATCACTCCAATCTGGCTCGAGCGATACAGGCAGTATCGCTCACACCAGATGGAGCAGGGACTCCCTGGAGTCTCTATCACTACATGGATGGAGTACCGAGCCCGCGCAGGAGACCGCGACCCCCGAAGAGCTGGGACGCGAGTACAGGAGTATATGGCATTCCAAGCGAGCGCTTATACCGACCGAAGCGATCTGGATGCATTCGGAGGCAGGTCAGGCATGGATGCGAGCGGATCCAGCTGAACAGGAGGATATTCTTAATTATAGCGCAGATGTACAGGCTGTATCCCTATTTAACGAACGACACCCTTTTACCCCGTACAAAACCCCCGCTCCATACCAATCTAGATTTGTCAAAGAAAGCCCATCACACCAACCAAGACGTCGACGACATCCCACCTCACCTCAGATCCATCACCGAACCAACTATATGTACTCTGGCCCAGGCCGAGTACAAGCCGGATCGGGAGGAGCCGGAGCTAGCGGATCCGGCCAACCAGCCGACATTGAAGACAACAAACCAGACAACGGTTGGGGAGGAGGAAATGAAGGAAAGAAACCGGAGAAACCAGAGGAACCCTGGAAACCAGGGACTGGCTTCTTCAAAGGCGACAAACTGCCCGACCCAAAGGATCCCTTCAGCGACAAAGTCGCCCAAGACAAAGAACGATGGTCTCTTCCAGGAGCCCCTGACAAATTCGACCCCGACACCGAACCCCCAAACCCTGTAGGCGCAATGGGGGACGATGCACCATGGATCGGGTGTAAACCTGATCTAGTTAGAAAGCCCATGCCCTTCACTGGGGATCCTGACGACATCGACAGATTCATCACGGATTGCCAAATGTACTTTCAAGTACACAGCGCCTACATGTGGCTCGACCCGTATCGAGTAGCCTTCGCCTCCTCCTACTTCGAAGGAAGAGCCAAAGATTGGTGGACTCTACAACTAGAAGACCTCTACAGCCCCAGTCAAGGAAAATACTGATTTCCCTCCTGGTATGCTTTTAAAGGGGCCATCGTCACCAAGTTTAGCGACCCTGGTGTTGAAGAGAAGCATAAAGTTGCCATGTACGCTCTCCGCATGACTGGGACCATGACGGCTACCGAGTACCTCCAGGAACTCGAGAAACTGGCCAAGAAAGCCAAGCTACGACACGACACTGATGATCGTGGCCATATGGTCACAGCGCTACGACAAGGAGTCCCCACCTCCTACACCAATATGATTGCCAATATCGGAACCAACATTCCGATAGGATACGAGCAGTGGGGACAGCGCCTCATCGTAATGAACGAGGAAAGACAGAGAAAAGCAGCCCTTGACCTTGTTGGCAGAATGTACCAGCCTCGACCACCACCACCACAGCAGAACACCGGAACGCCCAAGGGGGCATCCGGCGCGACAACTTCCTCGGCAACCAAGAAAACTACCACCGGCACCACCTATGGCGGTAGGGGCCAGCCCATGGATATTGACGCCATCAAGAGCGGGAACTGCTTCCGCTGCGGGGAGAAGGGACATATTAGCAAGAATTGCTCGTTACAGTCATGGAACAAAGGAAAGAAGCAGGAGGTCAGAACCTTGACGACCGAGCCCTCGACAAGCTCCAAGATCGAAGAGGTAAAAGACGCCGCCGGGAAGTAAGTGATTCTACTTACTCGGCGGAAGGAGGATCTGGTACGCATTCTAGTCATAGTGGACGGACTAATACTCTACATGTAGTTAATGTATCGCACCCGCCGCATTCAATACTATTCGCTGAAAGTCGTTCAAACCAGCCTCGCAAGGAATCACACAATAGGTATGCCATACTAACTACAGATGGCGATACACATCTCTCAAGTGTCTCAGACGACGAGGCTCCAAGAGGGGCAGAGAGCCCCAACACCACGGATCCGGCGCTTCGCAACTCTGGAGCAAAGCGTCATATGAGTAGTCTATGCGGGGCAACCCAACCGATGAAAGTACTTGACGAAAAGTCACCCACCATCTGTTAGGCCTAGACTAACACGTGATCAACTATAGACGTTGCGTAAGCTGCACTGCCTTCGTATTAGGGCGATCGTGCGGTCTACGGCGAGTCTTAAGTGATGCTGAGTGCTGGGTAGTCAGGTGTAGATAAACTTTAGTTCGAATCTAGGGAATACATAGAGAGAACTATGCTACTTATATACTAAAGGCCGAACGCTATATATAGATGTGGATACGTGTCGAGCGTTCGGTTACTATGCGTGAAAACAATGAAAACAACATGCTAGGCGAGCGGTCGTCGCGAGCCGTAGCACAATACCTGAAGTCGTTTGATATAGGCGTGGAGACCGGGCCGGTCGGGCCGGTTGATCCGCTGATGTCCGTGATAAGATGCAATAAGATTGAGATAAGATTGAGATAAGATAAGAAAACGGAAAAATCGTAACATTACCCTCTCGTTAAGGCAGGCGTCCCGACTGCCTAGGGTTCCTCTTGTGGTATTTCGTCCTGGGCGGCTCTTTGACTTGCCCAGTATTCGTCCAGGAACTTTTTCCAAACGGTTTCATCGGGATTGATGACCCATGTCTGAGTTCCATCTCGTCGTTGAGCGAGATAGGCGACGTCGCCGTTGGATTCGTAGACGTGGTTGAGGATCATGGTGATGTCGCGATCAGAAGGTGTTGCGATTTTGACTATGCTGACCCTCTCGTTAGATCCCATCTTGGTCTCGTATTCGGCAATCGCTTCCTGCGCGTTACCCATCTCTGATGCTGTTACCCAGGAGTTGTGTTCCCTGGTGTGGCCGACCCACTTGATGAAGTAGTCGATGACTGTCGTGGAAGGTTGGCCTCGCTTGGCGCGCACCTTGCGTGGTTTTGAATCGAGGATTTCTTCGATTTCCCATTCTTCTTCGCCGTCGATGAGGTCAGGCGGCGGTGGCGGCGGTTGTTCCTGATTAGGGAACGACGGGGGTACAAATGGCGTAAGGAGCTTCTCGTTGAATCGCGGATGGATTTTCCAGTGCGGTGGCAGCTTTAGTTTGTAGGCTGAGGCGCCCGTTTTTTCGAGTACCAGGAAGGGGCCGACACGTTTGTCGTCGAGCTTCTTCTTCGGTCGTGGGAGGTGAAGGTTCATGGCGTCTAGCCAGACTTTATCTCCGACGTGGTATTCTCGTGCGGGGCGCTTGTGTTTGTCGTACTGCACCTTCATGCGATCTGCCGCTTCTTTGAGCGCGGTCTCGGTTTCCTTGTGGATCTTGGTGATGGCTTTGGAGAAGTCGGAGGCAGCGGGTACCTTGGAGTTCGGGGTTCGAGGGGAATCGGGGATGATACGTGGGTTTCGGCCGTAGAGGATCATGAACGGGGATTTTCCCGTGGCGGAGTGAGCATGGTTGTTGTGCGCGAATTCTGCAAGAGGCAGCCAATCTGCCCAGTCGCTTTGATGGTGATTGATGAAGATCTGAAGGTACTTCTCAACCTCCTGGTTGACTCGCTCGGTTTGTCCATCCGTCTGGGGGTGGAATGCGGTGGAGGCGTTCTGGGTGATGTCGAGCATTCGATAGAGTTCCTTCATAAAGGCTGACACGAACTGGGGTCCTCTATCAGAGATGACGACTTGCGGCATTCCGTGTCGTGCGTATACGTGGTCTCGAAGCATTCGCGCCCATCCTTCGGCGGAGAGTTCGACGTTACAAGGGATCAGGATGATTGCCTTGGAGAATCGGTCGACGACTACTAACAGGGCGTCGTGACCATTGGAATCGGGAAGTCCGGTGACCATGTCGACGGAGATGTGTGTCCATGGCTCAGTCGGGATTGCGTTTGGGTGTAGCAGTGCAGATTTAGCCTGGTTGTTTGACTTGGTTCGTTGGCAAGTCTCACAGCCCTTGACGTAGGCTTCGACGTCCTTTTGGATCTTGGGCCACCAGTACTCTCGTTGTACTAGTTCCTTGGTCTTGGCGATGCCTGGGTGTCCGGCCATGATGTGGTCGTGACTCTGGCTGATGATTTCCCCGCGAAGGGAAGAGTGTCGGGGTACGTAGACTCGGTTGTCGTAGTACAGGATTCCGTCTTTCTCGGTGATCCCTCGTTCATGCTCCAGGGAGGCGGCGATGCCTTTGTCCCAAAGCTCCTTTTGGCGAGTCGCGGTTCTGACGTGCTCGTGAGTTTCGCTGGCGGTGGGCATGATCATGGCCCGGAAGTGTTTGGGGGAGAGAACCGTGATGTCTCCATTGTCGTCTTCTCCCTGGTCATGATCGCTTCGTCGGGAGAGTAGGTCGGCTTTTACGTTGGCGGTACCGGGCTTGTGTTTAAGAATGAAGTGGTATTCGGCGAGCTTGGTGACCCAGCGTGCCTGTCGTCGATTCAGCTTCTGCGGCTTGCGGAAGTACTGGAGGTTCTGGTGATCTGTCCAGATTTCGACGTCCTCAAGTGCGCCCATGAGGTAGTGACGCCACTCCGAAAGAGCGAGCATGATGGCGAGAAGTTCTTTGTCGTAAATCTCGTAGTTGCGTTCAGTCGCGGTGAGCGCCTTGCTCATGAACGCGACTGGTCGCCATCTACCCTCTTGTTCTTGACTGAGTACGGCGCCGATGGCTCCGTTACTTGCGTCGGCTTCGACTCTGAAGCGTCCTGTTCCGTTAGGAATGGCGAGGATGACGTCCTCAGCCATCTGCTTCTTCAACTGTTGGAAGGCCTGGTTCTGCGCGGCTCCCCATGTCCATTCTGCGTTCCCTGTGAGCTGGGTGAGGGCGCGCACCACCTTCGAGTAGTTCTTGATGAACTTTCGGTAGAAGTTGGTGAAGCCCAAGAAGGATTGTAATTCCTTCTTCTTGGTCGGGGTCGGCCATTCTGCGATGCCTGCGAGCTTGACGGGGTCCATGCGTATCTGTCCCTCGCTGATGATAACGCCGAGGTACTCGGTTTCGAGTACTTCGAATTCACACTTCTCGGCTTTGAGGAACAGCTTGTTTTCTCGCAGCTTCTGGAGTACGCGTTGTACGATGCGTCGGTGCTCGTCGAGTTCCTTTGTGAAGATAAGGATGTCGTCGAGGTAGATCGTGACTTTTCCTTCGGAGATGAGATCTTTGAAGATGTCGTTCATCATCCATTGGAAGGTGGCGGGCGAATTGGTGAGCCCAAAAAACATGACGGTGGGCTCGAACAGTCCTCGGTTCGTGCGGAAGGCAGCTTTATGCTCGTCGCCTTCCTTGATCCTGACGTTGTTGTATCCCCAACGAACGTCAAGCTTGGTAAAGTACTTGGCCCCCTGTAGTTTGTCGATGAGTTCTGAAATGAGAGGGAGGGGGTATCAGTTCTTTATCGTCATCTCGTTCAGCTTTCGATAGTCCTGAACGGGGCGGAGGGATCCGTCCTTCTTTTTGACAAAGAAGAAGGGCGAGGCGAACGGGGATTTGGATTCCGTGATGCGCCCGGAGTCGAGGTTTTCGTCCAGGAACTTGTCGAGCTGTTCTTGTTTGTTCCGGTTCAACGGGTAAACCTTGCAGTCAAGAGTCGACTTGGCGTTGGGGACTAGCTCAATGGTGTGGTCCCAAGGTTTTCGTTCGGGGAGTTCGTCGAAGTTCTCTTTCGAGAACAGGTCGCGGAAGGAGCGGTAGTCAGGTGGTACCATCTCCTCGAAGGTCTTCGTGGGTTTTTCTGCATTAGCAGCGGCGGCGAGGTCATTGGCGTGGTGCATGGCGCGGATGACGAGTTCTTCTTCCATATTGACGGCGAGAATGGTATCCCCGTCTTCGAGTTCTTCATCCCAGCGATCGTCTGGATCGGCGTCGGGTAGCGGGAAGGGGTTCTTGACGCATTGGCAGCGTCCGAAGATTACGGTGCCAGTTTCCCAATTGATTACGGGATTATGGCGTTTAAGCCAATCGTGTCCGAGGTAAAGGTCCTTGGGCCCGAGGTCGGTGACTGCGAAGTCGATTCGTTCGACGTGGTTGCCGATGGTCATTCGCATTTCCACGTACTCGGTGATGTCACCCGCCTGATTGCGGGTTCCGTCTGCATTGTATACGACGATGGGGACGGCGGTCTTGACGGTGTCTAGCTGGTGCGTTCTGACGAAGGTGCGATTGATGGCGCTGCTGGTGCAGCCGCTGTCTACTAGGGCCTTCGTGGCAAAGTTCCTTTGTCCCATGACTGTAGTGAGCTGGACGGGGAGGGAGAAGTCGCGACTGCTACTTGCTTGTCGGCGAAGGTAGCGGGGGGGTTCGTGGAGCTCGTATAGGCGCTCCCGGGCTTGCTCTCCTCCTTGGCGGAGTTCGGCGAGTAGTTCTTCGGTGAGTTCGGGGACACGATTGACATGCGTCCAAACGTAGAGCGCGGCGCGCATTGCGTTATCGTTTTGTGCTTTGCATACCGCGCGGAGCGTCCAGTCGACGTCGAAGGGTTTGTACCACTTCGAGAAAGCTGGCGTCGGGGAGGACCGAGCTGGTTCGTCGCTCGTCGCCTCCTTCATGGCTACTGCCGGGGTTCGTTCTTTGGCAAGCCAAAGTTGGAACGCCGTGTCGTCGTCTTCGTCGGGAATTTCGATGCAAGTTACCTGATGCCCCCTCTTCACTGCCTGGGCGCTAGCAGCTTCCTCTCCTGCGGCAGTCTTCTTCGTAGCCGTGGCTTTGGCATCACCGGCGGCCTTCGACGGGCGTTCTTCGTCAATGTTGCCCGGGGCTATTGGCGAGCAGAGATTCGTCTGGTTCGTTTCGACCAGTACGATGCGCTGACGTGAGGGGCTCGTCCTGACAGGTGCGTCGCTCCGGACGTCGAAGAGTCGAGCGGGAACGACGGGAGTTGTTGAGTCCAACGAGCGTGGTTGGCCAATTCCTCCTGCTGCGCCTGGGCTCTGCGATGTCATCACCTCCATAACCTTTCCGGGTCGTTCGACAGGGAATGGTCGCTGTTGAGGCGTCGCTGGTCCTTGGTTCGGGACTCGTTCTTGTCCTGGGAGTCTTGCGGTAATCTCACCACCTAGTTGAGACTCAATGTCAACTTTCGGGGTGGTTGACCCGGAGGTCTGAGCCGCTTCTTCGTAGAGCTTGTCTTTCGACTCGCTCATCGTCCCATCCGTCATGCGGGGCAAGCTCGCAATGTCGATGGGTGTCACCTCGAGGGTTGACTTTCCGTCGGCGACGTTCGCCGGTTGGGTTTCCCCGCGTAGGCTACTTGTCGGACGATTAGCGTCGGTCTGTCCAAGCGTTAGCAAGGGACGCGTCGAGAGGCTCTCTGCCTCTTGTTCGGCCTCGGCGTTTAAGGCGCTTGAGGGGGTGTCGTCGTTGTCGTTGCACTCTTCGACGCTGAGTGCTGTGTATCGGTTTTGTGATTCTGGGACTGGTTTGCTAGTCGTGCTAGAGACGTTAAAAGCGGGGGCCCGAAGGCGCGGTATATTCGAATGCGGAGAAGTAGAGAAAATGTTCGTACGTTTTGAAATACAAGTAGGATTGGATGAAGTACCTACGAAAAGACCATGAGACCGTCCAGCGGAGCAAGAGCGTGCACCAGTATGTAAGTCCTTGGCGACGTTAGGGGAATCGGACCCTAAGTCGCCGTATCTTTTACCTCTTCGACCTTGGACACCGTCGCGATGTCAGTAACTTGTACTGACCGGATGTCCCGGAATTCCTTCTTCTTTGGGCAGTCCTTGCTCATGTGCCCCTTTTCCTTGCACCGGAAGCACCTCCCCTCGTCGCGTAGCTTCTGAGCGTTGATGCTCATGGGAAGCCCTTGGCCGGGGTGGGTGGTCCAGCGTCCTGCGGAGTCTCTTCCGCCTGGCTTCGGGGCGCTACTGTTGCCAGCTTGTTTGGCCGGCGGCGAACTTGTTGCGCCACCTGCCTTGTATTGGCTGGTGGCAGTAGTGCCTTTATTCTGCGGGGCGGATTGTCCGCTGATGGTCTGGTCGAAGACCCACTTCTTCTGCCATTCTTCGTACATGATGCAGATCCGGCGCTTCCAGTCGTTGTAAGTGACCGGAATATGCTGTCCCGAATTGGCGATTGCGTTGGTGTACAAGTCGGGGACTCCCAATCGTACTGCCTTGACCATGAGTCCTCAGGCGTCGGTCTCTCCCTGTCGGTTCGCCTTCTTGGCTTCCATTTCTAGTTCTTGGAAGTAGGCGAGGGCGGAGCCCTTGCCCATCTGTAGGTCGAACATCTTTTTCTCGTGCATTTCTTCGCTTGCGGGGTCGTGGAAGTTGAGGGCGAGGAGGGTGGTGAATTCGATCCACGAGGGAAAGCGAAAGCGGGCGTCGACGGGGTCGTCCTCGTCGTTGGCCCAGAAATCCTGTCGGGCGTGGACCCACCAGTCTTTGGCGTCTCCTTCTAGGTGGGTGACGGCGAAGACGACGCGGGAAGAGGGGATTTGGAAGTAGGAGCCGAACACCTCGAAGTAGGTGAGGCAGTCGCCGATGAATCTTTCGATGTCGTCGTACTTGCTGAAGAAGGGGAGGGGTGGTTTAACCATGATAGGCTTTACGCCCAGCCATGGGGCTTCGTCGGGGGCAGTGCCTACCAGAGCGGGGTATGGGTTTGGCGCTTGCCATTTTGGTGGGGGTCGTGGCACCGACCATCGGTCAGTGCGGCTGTATAGGGGTCGTCGGTGGTTGGGGATGTTAGGACGGCCTCGGTCGGGCTCCTTACCTTTGGAGTCGGGGGGCTGAGCGAAGTCCCAGGTGACGTCATGCGTCATCATCTTGGCCTGGGCGGCTTCCATCTGTGCCTTGAGTATGTCGTACTCGTGTCGGTTGGCGAGGGATTGTTGGCGTGCTGCTTCGAGTCGCTCGGCGTTGCTTGGTTGGGGGGGATCCGTGGGCATGGCGGATCCTCCCGGGACTGGGTCATCGGGCCCCTGTCCGCTCATTAGATACGGGTTGTATTGCGGGGCCCGGTATTGCTGGACTCGTCGGGGGTGCGGGGGTGGGGGGTAATTAGGAGCGGTGTATGTTGGCGAGTCAGGAAGGGGAAAGGGTTGGTGATAAAAATGGGGGGCGGTGGTATAGCCTCGGTAATCCCCATAATCGAGGGTGGTGGCTTCGTCGTCTTCTTCGTCGGCCCAGCCTCCGAAGGTCTCTTCGTCCTGATTGAAGTTGTCGAAATCAGGTGGTGCCGTCGAGATCTGGTCGATCTCCCTGGGCAAGTGCGAGGGCCAGTAGGATGTCGGTGAGGGCTCGCTGTTCTGTGTCGGTCCTTGGGCGTGCGTCCAAGACGATGCTACCGGCGGAGGTTGGGTATTCCTCTCGGAATCGGTTGGCGTGTATTCTGGCCCGGATGGTCGCTTCGCGGCCTCGTCTTGGAATGCGGGGTCCTCGCTCCGTTGCGAGGTAGTAGCCCATGCGGACTCGGTTTTCTGGTCCTTCGTATCTGCTTCGCTGCTCGATGTTGATGCGGCGGAGCTCCCAGGCCTGGGATCGGTATGGTCCGAGGAAGGCTCGGTCGACTGCGTCGAGCTCTGGCCACTCGTGGTCGGAGCCGTTTGGGTTGAGAGGGTCGTCGTCCTCTCGTTCTGCGACTGGCTCGTTTCCTCCGTAGTCGGAGGAATCGGAGCCGGAGTTTGACTCGCTGTCTGAGTCGGGAAGGGGGCAAAGGTGGGCGGGGGTCCCGACACGTACCCCTGCGGTGTGAAGGGTGCCTGAAAGTCATTGACGGCGGAGGGGGGACGGCGTGCGCGGGGTTTCGAGGTTGTCGGGTAGAAGCCCCCGTACCGGGGCCTCGGGGCTGTCAGGGATCGTGATGAGGGGAAGGTCTGGGGAGGCGGATCGGAATATAGACCGTAAGAACCTGCCGTATTCCTCTGCCTCCGCGGGGTTATAGGCTGGAGAGGGGGTTCTCGGAACATTGGATGGTCCGGGGGTTGCGTTGCGAGGGGGAAGGTGCTCGTCGGACGAGGTAGCTGCGAAGGTCGTCCTCCTCTGGGGGGTGGGGGCGTGGATCTGGCCCACTGGTTCCACAAGTGGTCCGGGTTGGAGGTAGGGAAGGACATAGTGTCCGGGTAGGGCGGGGGAAACGGGTGCTAGGGGTCGTATGCGAAAGATTCGGCGAAGTTGTTCTGCGTACGTGAGTACGAGGAGAGCGACGAGGAGGGAGAGAAGGGCTGAGCCTCCAATGAGTCCGGCTACGAGGATCGATATTTCGTCGGGGGTCATGAAGTCTTTCGTCTCACGGCTTGCGGAGAGAGAAAGAGAGGAAGATTCGAACTAATTGTTAGGCCTAGACTAACACGTGATCAACTATAGACGTTGCGTAAGCTGCACTGCCTTCGTATTAGGGCGATCGTGCGGTCTACGGCGAGTCTTAAGTGATGCTGAGTGCTGGGTAGTCAGGTGTAGATAAACTTTAGTTCGAATCTAGGGAATACATAGAGAGAACTATGCTACTTATATACTAAAGGCCGAACGCTATATATAGATGTGGATACGTGTCGAGCGTTCGGTTACTATGCGTGAAAACAATGAAAACAACATGCTAGGCGAGCGGTCGTCGCGAGCCGTAGCACAATACCTGAAGTCGTTTGATATAGGCATGGAGACCGGGCCGGTCGGGCCGGTTGATCCGCTGATGTCCGTGATAAGATGCAATAAGATTGAGATAAGATTGAGATAAGATAAGAAAACGGAAAAATCGTAACACCATCGTGACACCCATCGACACTGTGAGCCAGCCCCGCAGAACGGATGGGACATGGGCCAAGCTGAAATACGCCCCCTGTGAAGTCTCTTCCGACGAGCAAGCGGCTCCGACCGAAAGGTCACCCATCGCAACGATCGACGTTGAGTCTCGATCGGATGGTGCTCGGGAGAATACCACAAGGAGTCCCATGGACACAAAGGCCATACCTCAGGAAGTTGCTAGCACCCAGGTGATAAAAAGGGGGCATTCGGTAGTTATGATCGAGGTACCTGATGAGGAAGATGATACTTCATTTACCCTACAGCAGAACAAGGTTGCTGCAACCGATGCAGACACATGCGGGCCATCCCCGAAGCGAAAAAGTCCTCTTATGGAAAAAGAGGTGGAACGCCCTATTGGCAACGATACTTTGGTATCAAAGGGTCGGGAGGCAGCGAAGCACGCGCCCCCGACGGTAGCACCACAGGAATGGTTGAAACCCTTCGAAACCGAGTGGACTTGGAGGGCTATCAAAGATGCAAAAGACGAGTCCAGCGCCCGAACCATATTGCTCAACTGGATTCATAAAACCCGAGCAGAGGAAGTCGTAGACAACCTTCTGGAAGGTCTTCGTTCATCAGAACGCTTTCATGCCCTTGAATGGCTTGACGAACTTCGCAAACCCAAACGCTACCTTATTCGCGCGCAAAATTCCCCGCAAAGCCTCCTCATCCCCGTCGAACTTGAAACCCTAGGACACCCAATAACTATTCAAGCTAAAGCACTCCTTGACAGCGGCTGCACAGGGAGTTCCATTCATCATAACGTTGTCAAAAAATACGGAATCCCAGTTCAAAGAACAGCCAGCCCTATCCCCGTTTACAATGCTGATGGATCTCGCAACAAGGCGGGAGAAATCACGACCTACGCCGAACTCCGCCTCAAAATCGGAGGACATAGTGAAAGAATTGACCTCGCCGTTACCGACCTCGGCTCGAAGGAAATCTTCCTTGGGCATGACTGGCTAGTATGCCATAACCCAAGTATCAACTGGGCTACTGGAAGTGTGACCTTCACTCGTTGTCAATGTGCGGGAAACTGCTTCGTACTTCCTGACGCAGACCCCGACGATGAGTGGGAACTTGAAGAAGGCGAAACCATACTAGCCATCGACTTTGAAGAAGCTATTGAAATTCGCGCAGTTCATAAAGCCAATGAACTGGCTGCTAAAGCCAACGAAGAGAAGGAAAAGAAAACCTTTGAACAAATGGTCCCTGAATCATATCGTGACTTCGAGGATCTATTTTTAAAAGAAAACTTTGACGACCTTCCTGTTCGTAAACCATGGGACCATGCAATAGAACTCGTCCCAAATGCCAAAAACACGTTAGACTGCAAGGTCTACCCCTTGAACCCTATCGAGCAAAAGGAGCTCGACAAGTTTCTCGATGAAAATCTTGCTTCAGGACGCATTAAACCATCCAAATCCCCCATGGCCTCTCCATTCTTCTTTGTAAAAAAGAAGGATGGAACTCTACGTCCCATCCAGGACTATCATAAACTCAATGAAATGACGATAAAAAACCGATATCCTTTACCGCTCATTTCCGAACTAATGGACAAACTCGGGAGTGCTAAATACTTCACCAAACTCGACGTACGCTGGGGATACAACAATGTACGCATCAGAAAGGATGACGAATGGAAAGCAGCGTTCAGAACTAACCGCGGCCTCTTTGAGCCCACGGTTATGTTTTTCGGGCTCACCAATTCACCCGCCACATTCCAATGGATGATGAACGACATTTTCAAAGACCTCATTGCCACCGGCAAGATTACCGTATATCTTGACGACATCCTGATCTTTTCGAAGACTCTAGAAGAGCATCGTAAGATCACTCGCCGTGTTCTAGCGTTATTAAGGAAACACAAGTTATTCCTGAAAGCCGAAAAATGCGAGTTCGAGGTATTAGAAACCGAATACCTCGGGGTAATAATCAGTGAAGGCTCCATATGAATGGACCCTGTCAAACTTGCAGGAATTGCGGAATGGCCCGCCCCTACCAAGAAAAAGGAACTTCAATCATTTCTAGGCTTCGCCAACTTCTACCGACGCTTCATAAAAGGCTACAGTGACATAGTACGCCCAATGACGCACCTCACCGGCAAAGAAGTTTGGACGTGGGGAACGGCCCAGCAACTTGCATTCCAGCAACTAAAGAATCGGTTCGCAATCGACGTCATTCTTCGCATCCCAACAGAGAAAGGACAATTCCGTGTAGAAGCAGATGCAAGTGAGGGTGCAATTGGCGCTGTATTATCCCAAGAACAAGATGGGAAGTGGAGACCTGTAGCCTTTCTATCAAAAGCCTTAACAATCACTGAGCGTAATTATGAGATATATGACAAGGAACTACTCGCAATTATGCTCGCTCTAGACGAATGGCGACATTACCTTATGGGCGCCGCTGTAGACTTCGAGATCTGGACAGATCATCAGAATCTACAATACTTCCGCAAACCTCAGAAACTCAATCGTCGCCAAGCACGATGGGTAACCGAACTCGCGGAATATCATTTCACCCTTCATCATAAGCCAGGCGCCTCCAATAAAAAGGCAGACCTCCTTAGTAGAAGAGCAGACCATCCGCAAGGCCAAGATGACAATGACGAGATCACCGTTCTAACCCCCGAACATTTCCGAACCATGATCATGCCCACGACCAATGAAACACATGAACGCATTAAAAGTGCCACACGTTCTCATCAAAAGTGGGACCAAGGAATTGCAAACTCCCTCAATCATGAAAAAGGCGTCAAAGAAAGGGACGGTCTCTTATATTACGATCAAAGAATCTACGTCCCTCGTGACTCCGCCACTCGAGGCGAAATCATATCACGCTGCCACGACCACATCACAGCAGGACATCCGGGCATCGAAAAAACGAAGGAGTTAGTCCTTCGCGACTATTGGTGGCCCAAACTTAAAAAGGACGTAGAAACTTACGTCCGAGGATGTGAAACCTGCGCAAGAATCAAAGCTAGTACCCAAGCCCGACGAGCGCCACTTCATCCAAACGAAATCCCGTCGGAACCATGGACGCATATCTCGGTAGATATGATCACCGGCCTTGTCCCGAGCAAAGGACTAGATGCCATATTAGTCATTGTAGACCGCTTCTCCAAAGCCATAATACCAATTGCTTGCAAGACAACGCTTTCATCCGAAGGATGGGCTAAAATCTTGCGCGATGAAGTCTATGCCAAATATGGAATGCCGGTAACAGTCATATCCGACAGAGGACCCCAATTTGTATCCAAGTTCTTACAAGACTTATACAAAATGCTCGATATCAAAGGAAACGCGTCCACAGCCTATCATCCACAAACGGATGGACAGACAGAACGTGCCAATCAGGAAATTGAGAAGTATCTTAGGATCTTCATCAACGTTCGACAAACCGATTGGCCTGAATGGCTACCCTTGGCAGCATTTCAACATAACAATAGGATACACTCTGCAACCGGTAAAAGCCCATTCTTTGTCAACTTTGGAAGAAACCCACGCATCGCTCCCGACACCCACACTCATGCCGCGCTTCGCACACCAGCATCGGAAGAATTCAAGGCAACAATGAAACTTATTCACAACGAGACAAAAGCCGCCCTCACTAAAGCGGCAGAACAAATGAAGACCCAATACGACAAAAAGAAGAAGACCGCCATCACATACCAACCTGGAGACAAGGTCTGGCTCGACACCACCAACCTTCACCTTGCTCGGCCCAAGAAAAAGCTCGACGACAAACGCGTCGGACCCTTTGTTATTCTAGAAAAGCGCGGCCTCTCAGCCTATAAGCTCAAGCTACCGCTTACCTGGAAAATCTACCCAGTCTTCAACGAAACCCTCCTTAACCCATATACAGCACCCACCTTCGTAAATCAACAACAAGATCCACCACCTCCACCCGACATTATCAATGACGAACCCGAATATGAAGTAGAAGCCATCATAAACCATAAAACGCGCAAAGTGCGCGGTCAAAAAGACAAAGAAACAGGCAAATACACGACAAATACGGTCACTGACTATTTAGTCAAATGGAAGGGCTATGGGAGGGAGGAGCAAAAATGGACAAAGGAGAGCGAACTAGACCATGCAAAGGAAGCCATTGCCGACTACCTAAAAACCATACAAGGAACAGTAACAGTCCAAGCTGTTGTCGTCAAGTCAAACGACCTTGACCCACCAACATTCATCCTAAACTCGAGGATGAAAGACGGCAACATACAGTTCCAGGTACAACAAGGATCAGATTTCATCACTATCGCTTGGTATTTCGAACACGAAATCCCCCATCTCAGTGAACTAATCAAGGACTACTACTGGGTCAGCAGGGAGGAATTCGGAGAGGAATACGGGCCAATGGACGGGTACGCACCGGAGGAAGAGGGGGGCTGAATGTAAAGCAGTCGGGACGCCTGCCTTTAACAAGGGGGTAATGTTATGATTTTTCTATTTTTTCTATTATTAGACATGATAAGATCTTATCTGGATCTTATCATATCTAATCTCGATGCTTATCCAAGCAACCACGGTCACAACCTGACATACACCGAACCCCGGAGCGCTTCATCACGCACTGACGCACAAGACTCCATCAACACAAGACTGTGCTCCAGCTCCTGTCGCCTCACTCCCCGGAATACACGGTTACCGAAGAACAGTTACAATTATAGCACGTACAGAAACAGTATATAAGTAGTGTAGCTCTCGCTGTATATTCTCCAGCTTCGAGCTAAAGTTTCAATACACCAAACTTACTCTTCGACTCACTCCTCTGCCCAGACTTTGCGTTTGATCTTTGATTCTCGGTTATCAGACACTTTGACACTCAAGTGGTGACTGTACGAACGCGATACAGCCACTTGTTTAGTCTTGTTTGTTATACCGGAGTTCGGGTCTAACAGTACGTCTGGATTAACCCATGAAATAGGAGGCTGATGTGGTGAGTATGAGGTGGAGACAAATGTTAAGTTAACCTATGACTTCGTCTCTGTCTCGCTCGACAATCATTTCCAACAAGCGGATTTGATTGTCAAATAAAACTGTGTTTGCTGTAAAGCCACGTGGATGAACCAATCGATACCATGAAGTCGATTTAATATCGGGACACTGTTGTGTGGCGCTGTCAGACAATACATGTGATGAATAAATCCCTATCATACTCACCATGAGGTGTAAAGCAAGAGAGCTATTGGGCTCCAAATAACCAAACAAATTACAAAAGAAATTGCAGTCATCCAAGTGGGGCCCAAGATGATAATCCCCTCCAGATAAAAATACCTCTGTCGATTTATACAAGGCAAGCGAGTTTTTGTGTGGTTCGTGTTTTGTTTTGTAAAGTTTGGCAAGTTGGGAATCCATAGCTAGTTAGACGAGAATGCAAGCTGTATTTATATTGTTTCTAGTCTTGTGCAAAGAAGGGCTGTGCTATTGTCAAATATTGTAATTACAGGCGGCATTTGTTACAGTCAGCGCTGCTGACTACTGGTTCTAAACAAGTTATTTTTGTCTTTTCAATGCTTTGGCATTTCCACCTTCTTGCGCCTTTCTCTTCCCTGTCATATCCCCTCTACCTTGTTCCACCTCAGACATCTCGAACCTTCATGTGATTGAGGGCAAGCGTATTGTCAACCTCTGTTGTTTGTTCTCTGGACCAACACTGAGAGTTTGCATTGTCATAGGTCCTGAGTTAACTGTCGACAGAGATTGACACATAGCAGCAGCATTGGGATTTACTGGAGACTTACCCTGTGATATATCTGCAAAGGTGCTGTTTGCCATCATTGTCACACCATGACTATTGATCTCCTGTGCAGTGACTTGTGCTGTAACATCGGTTGGCGTCCCTGTATGATTTACTGTCTCGGATACAGGATGGTCTGGAGTCGCTGCTTCTTTGTGAGGGTTGTGTATCATGGAGTTACCCTGCACGCTTTGGTCCCCTTCCCCAGTCATGCTGGCATTAAGTCCCGCCTGATGATTTGTCACTGTCTGGAGAGGATGGAATGTAGACAACATGTTGTCTGGGTGGGATGATGATACAGAACCCACGTGATGTACTGGCTGTATCAATGTAGTGCTTGGTGGCATGGTTTGCCCTTCCCTGTTAATGCATGTGGATAGTTGTCTGACAGTATTGAAATTCAAAATTCCACTTTGAGAGTGTAATATCACATTTGTCTATGAAGCAGAGGTATCCGTTGGGTGTGTTGGTATTGATGACCTGGGACCGATGTAAACAGACTGCACTGGGGCTGCCTGAGATGCCCTCAATGAAGACACTGTATACCCTGGTACACTTTCTTGACCGGTGCTACTAGAAAATCTGGCGTTGTTTGAGTTTAGAGTGTCACTCTGACCTAAAAGAGCAGAGTTGCCTTAGGGGCGGGAAAGATTATAGGAAAACACAGATGCATCCAGGTCCTGAATGCCATACAGATACTGTGTTGGAGTTGCTCTTGACGTTGTCGACGAAGGTGTCAAATAATGCACACTTTCATGGTTTATGTTGCCAGAAACATGGGGCAACTGTCTGACGTGATTCTGGAGTGGTGTGTTATCAAAGGAAACAGAATTGTGTCTGCTGTCTAAGCGATGAATCAGCAAAGAAATCACGTCTTGTTGACAAAGAGATTGCACTGAGGCTGATGAAGTGACACTTGGTGTAGAGGCTGGATATAGGGGTATATTTTCTTGCTCCATATTCTCAATGGCACATATCAAATAGTGTTCTTGACTTGATCTTGGAACTGCATCTTGGGCATGAAATTGTAAGGCGCGATGAGGAGTCGGTATGTTCAAGGGAGGGGGTTGTGTTCCTTGTAACAAGGCCATTAAAAATGGCTGGTCCTGTTGACTATAATCATCAGGTGGCATCGGTAGACCAGTAGGTGGCTGATTGGGAGCGTGTGGTGGTGGTGTCAGAAGTATAGGTGATTCCATGGCAGTGTTCACCACTCCTGAGTGATCGGTGAGAGGGGGGCGCACTGTTCTTGAGTCTGACTGGACCCTCATCTCTAAGGCAGGTTGTAATGGCACTGGTGACAGTCGAAAGGGAAAGATTTGTGGTTGAGTACTGGCGCTTGCAAAATGTGGAAAGATGGACCCTACGCTGCCTGAGAGTGGGGATATATTCATAAGGTCAACTGGTTCTCTTTCTCCTGGAGGGGAATGAGGAAAGGAACTGATGATGCTCTGTGTAGCAGGAGATGAATCCCTGGAATAAGGAACATCCTGTACCCCGTTCATTGTTTGGTGTAAAGGAGATGGTACCGAAATGGCATAAGGAACATTTTGTCTGCCATTGACTGTTTGACTCGATGATGCAGGTACATTATTCCCCTGCACAGGAGAAGGACGGTACAGAGCATGCATTGTTTTGTAAGGATTTTGAAGTGTGGGAGGCAGTCTCTTCAACAAGCAGATTTGGTTTAAAGCGCAAGAGAAAGAGTGTTGCACAGGTTGATTGGTATGATGAATCGACCAGTGCCATATGGAAAAGTGAACTTTGGCTATCACTCCTGTGTCGGACGCTCAATGTTTTTCGCTGCTCTCAATAGCACTGTTATGATAAGCTTACCTTTCATTAAGGATGGCATGTGAGACACATCCATCGGTCTGTCGTCAATGTCAAACACTCAAAGAGGGCAGATTTTGTGTGTTCACTTCAAAGCATCGAGGTTTGATTGATGCTCTGAGTCCACCTGCCAAGTCTGAATAACTTTGTCCATGACCATTGCATCCGGGCTCTAAAAAGGTAAGGTGTGATTATGTGTCGTTGAACCATACGATTGAATCATAATCACTTACCAAAGGTTCAAATACGGGGGCAGAAAATTGTAACTGGATACAGTTGTTTGCCTTCTGTATGCAGCTCCTGGTTCATTCTCCTCCTGCTCCTCCTATGTGTGCAATGGTGCCATTAATCCGACTGATGGCGGTTTCCCAATCCTTAGCAAACCCAGCATCTCGTGGTCCTCCTAGGGTGAGCAAGAATTTAGCATTCTTCAATGGTCCAAATTCGCTTTTCCATTCACCAACCCTATCAACCCAAAATCGTGAAGGCAGAATTTCTCCTATGATGATCAAAGAAGCTTCTGGAGCGACCTCCCGTCCTTCTAAAGCTTTGACAGGGGTAAGTATGTGGCCGTTGCCTGAAAAATTCTTCCAGCCAAACGCTTCAGAGAAATAGTGACCAGCGATGTATTCGCAGTAATTAAAAAGGTGCAATTGATGACAGTCAGATTGAAAAGCAGCCATGGAAAGTGAGTGTGAAGTTGATGGAAACTGAAGTTGATAAGGGAAAATACGTGTTAGGATGGTGTTCTTTTATACTTATGTTGATGCTTGTGTCTATATATTTCATTTGTATCATTTGATTGATGAAATGCGTGAGTCTGTTCCTTCTCCGATAAACAATGCTTTATAAATAAATAAAACCAGATGTCCTCACAAAGCTACTTTTACAAACCATCAATGCCTGGAACTATCCGTGAGTGATGGTGTTGCATCGCCACCCTGACTCTGAACAGCATTGTCACGCCCGCAGCGTGTCTACCCATGTAAATTCGCAATTTGGCATGTTTTAGCATTAGCTTATAGGCTATAGTTAGCGAGCTGGCTAAGCAGATACATGGATACCTGTTCTAAGCAAGGTTACTGAGGCGATGTCGCAGTATGTCAATGGAAATGTCAGAGTTAACTAAGGACTTGGTCATAGCGCTGTACCGGAAGGACATGCTTGACAGGAAGGCCAATTAGTGAGCTCACTCCTTCCAATAAGCTTGACCTGCACTCGCATCAGTAGGATGAGCTTAGAACTGGACCACAACATAATAAGGATGGTAGCCATGTGCTCGCTTAATGAAAGAAGCCTGGTGCCTGAAAATCCGGAGATAACCTCGTGCGAGGAAGGAAATGAAGAGATATCACGAGGCAGACCTAGTACAAGGGGTTTCGGCCGAGAGATCTAGCAAGCTCGCTAGGAATCCAAAAGGCCCGATGGCTAATATACCTAAGAAAGGAGTGGTCCACCAGAAACAAGCTACTGAAGAGAGATACCGCGGAAATAGGAAATCTTACTCATTTGTTGCTAAGGTCCTAAATCAGCGGCGGTGGCCCTTGACATGCACTGGTGTCGCAGGGCATAGGGTACACCTTGAGAGACCAATCAGAGACAGTCTGACTCACCTGCCAAGGAATACTGCAGTTGCGGCGGACTGACATCGAAAACCATAGAAAATCATCGAAATGTCTAGATCTTTTACCTTACTCATGGACCGTTTGTAATCATCTTTCGCTCGTAGTATATAAGTAGTTCGGTTAGCCAGTGTACAATCGAAGTTACTATTTGCCCTCCTCTCTGCTAAGGAACTGTGCGAATGGCTAGAGTTACATTGATAAGGTCCAGCTCGGAATCTAGGGGTCTCCTGCCTTGTGCGGTGCGCCTGCTAGTCGCTGGCCTTTGAAATCATAACAGACAAGCGCCGTGAGCCTGTATTCTGGTGAGGGAGCCTTTAGTTTACTTCCGGGCTCATTGAGATTAGCGAGCTCGCAGAGAAATAAAAACAGAGATACATTTTGGATATAAAACTTCGGTTTTACTTGAGATAAGAACGAGATTCGGTGACAGTGAAGCTGCACCAGTCTCTAGAGTATACTGAGAAAACATCTGAGAGAAGCTCTGTTCCATTTCTGGTGCAGTAGTGGTGTGTTTTGTGTTGAGAGTGTGATTTGCGAAGGAATTGGCCAGATTGGGCTGTTTCGTGACAGCTGTACCAGGTGCAGTAGGTGCGCGCGGGCTGAAAGAACTCCGGCGGTACCTTGTTACTTAGCGAGCTCGCTGTGTGCAAGACCTGAGTGTGTATATTGTGTGTTTCCGTGAGAGTGCCAAGGGCCTCATTTGTGACAAGTTGGGATTCAGGTGTAGCGAACTAGATTAAGGCGAAGGTGTGCGCAGTTGGACCTAGCGGCACTTCGTACTAGCGAGCTCACTGGGCGGGCTTTGTTGTGACGAGTTGGGATTCGGTTTAGCAAGCTAAGAGGAAGGCGAAGTCGTGCGCAGTTGAACCTAGCGGCGATTCGTACTTAGCGAGCTCACTGAACGAACTTGGTCATTTCGCGGATCTGTGTGTCCGTTTGTATTCTATTGAAAGATACCATTGCCTTGAGGGTTGCGTGGTTCACCGTGCTCTCTTGTAAAAGCTTTGAGGAGAAATAAAGAGAACTTGAGATATTGCTGTTACTTCGCGTCGCATCGTGCCATTGAGCGAGCTCTCTTGAGATTTTGTTGAGATACTGTCAGTGTGCAAGTAGAATTAAATTCCTTGCTCCCCTCCGCACTTATTAGAGATTGGTGTGTGTGTTTATGGGATTGGGTGTAGGTTTTGGTGTGTTGTTCACACTAGGCCACACTCGGTTTCACGGGTGCCTGTCACCAGCCTCGTCAGCGTAAAGGTCGGGAAACCTACTTAAGGTTTGTGCAACAATGCATGAAGCACTGGACTGTACCAGTAATGGGTCGGGTGTTTACATCTTGTACAACGGTGCATCAAACTGACAATTTCCTTTAGAATATCAATACAGAGGAATGTTGCATATTCATGTGGTAATCCCACATGAGGTCTCATCACTTATCATATGACATGTGGTCAGAAGTCCCAATGCAAGATGATGTTGATAAACTTGTCAAATTATTATGCTGGAATGATGTTGTGTACTCTTTGAGTGGTCGACCACATTACAATCTCAGCACATTTGACTTTCTCAGATGTCTTTTTGCTAATAGGTGTGACGGTATATTATTAAGCTGTCATTTACATTCTGGGGTTCCAGAGTGGGATTGCATATTTAAGGATTGTACATGTTTCTGCGCTGTTCTTGTCTCCCATGGTGAACCTCATCAACGCTCAGAATATGCTGTCCAATATGCATCACCGAAGCATATCCCAATATGTTTACTGTCTCAGGTTCCAGTCAGATTGTTCTGGTCGGTTTTCCGTTTGACCTTTCATATGTAACTCGCCTTTTAATGTTCGACGTAGGAGTAGAGGACGTCAACAGGACCATGCATATCATCATAGCTCAATCGTTGGAAATGAACCTGATAATAGTCAACATAATGAACGTCGTCCCTCACATGGAAAAGCCCTTGTCATTAATGAACACGTTGTTGTCGACTTTGCTGGGAAGCCTTCTCTCTGTTTAGTCTACTGGTTAGTCTGACTTGTTCTCATCAAACAGCCCACGGATTGTCATCTTCACCAAGGTTGGGATGGGCACGAAGAAGCCTATAGCGATGGGTTTCTTTGCCTTTGGTTGTGTCCAGAACAAATAATACCGTTTAAAGTGGATCGGGCAGCCATCGTGCTATGCGTGTTTGTCCTGGACAAAGAGGGGTGCAACCCCACAATCGGTCTGGCATATGCTATGATTCGAGTGGTGAAAGAGTACAACAAATCCATGGCTAGTGTCGTGTCTGTCGTGCACGAAATTAGCTGCACGGGTGCATGCACCATTATCTTGTTCGATGACACTTACGATCAGACGTACTCCCGGTTAAAGTTGAGAGTAGAAGCGCAACCTGGTTTATACTTGGAACCATGTTACAGGATACCTGTGGCTGTGATACCAGACTCTCCTGGTACAAGGTCGGGTTTCAGGGACTGTGTTCTGATAAGTTCCGTTATACATCGTCTATGGTCAGTCAAACCACTTTTCCAGTTACATAAAACTGATCTAGACAAAATTCTTTCTGCAGTCGCATGGGTTGCACTTAAAAGTCAATTCGTAAGACAAGATATATATGACTTAAAACCAAATTTCACCTGAATAATACATGCACACTGTTCGTACATCTTTAACGACCAGATCTAATTTAAAAATGAAGCCTCTATCTACCTCAAAGTGACTGATAGTCAAATGTAATAAAGAAAGGACACAAGGCGTGTCAGTGCTACTCTGTACCCGTCACTGTGAAAGTCGAAGGATATGAATACATAACAAAAGAACTTAGAGCGATGAGTATCATATATCCAATAAGTTGTGAGGCATCCGTCCACTAACAACTGACAAGAACATCACCGAGCTCTTTAACGGAGCCTGATTGGGTATGGAGAACCTGGACGGTGATGAGCCTAGACTTCCGTGGCAACAGCAACACCAAAACTCGGAATGAGATTGGGCAATTAATGTGACAACACGGCAATCAAGGCATAGTGTGTGTGCGAGTGGTTCGGTGCACCTCCATGCGGTCAATTCTTCAATAACGCAAGATACACTGTGACTTTTCAGTCAGCGAAGTAGTACTCTTGGTCAATGAGTACTAATAGACGTTGGCTGTAAGCCAGGAGGGATCTTGATAAACGAGATGGAACAGAATCTGGTATGACTTGAATACCAAGAAGCTGTGAGGGAAACAAGAAAACGATCTAGAAAGTGCGGAAATGGTCTGTAGAATGCGGAAATGATCTGGTGAATGGCTCTAGATGGTAATCCTAGCAAAGAGAGTTGAAACAACGGCAATTTAAGGTGCGGAAACTGCGTTGGAACTGAGAGAAACTGGGGGAAAACGCAGTAACTGTGGCTAAGAGAGGGGTACTGCGGCAATAGAGGTACAGAAATTCTGAACGATGGTGATGATGAGGGTGATCCTATGGATAACGATGCTGAAATGAGCCTACACAGAGGCAATATGATCCTATACTGAACTGGACAATGAAAACGATGGCGACATAGAAGGTGAAAGCGATAAAACAATCCTATGTGGTGAAAGTGAAGCAATGTTGCGGCATTAAAAGACAAAAGCAAGTTATTGACGTGAGACTCGTGTATTGGCACAGTATGAAGTATAACCAACAACATTAAGAGAAAGCAAGCGGCAATGGAACTTGGAGTGAACCATGGCTGACTGTTAATACTGGAACTGGTCAACTGTGTGAGAACTGTGGTCCATTCACTGAGGCTAAACGACGTTTTCTAGCTAGTTTTTATACTACAAGTCCGATTTTATAAATAGAATACAAATCTAAGCCTTAGTAAGGCTGTAAGTCCTTGGCTTTGTAAAAGCCGTAGTAAACATATGGTATCTTGACTTCTAAAGTAACAGCAACTCATTGACATTGCCGTGTATGGACGGAAACCGTATGGCTTTCTTGAGCAATGAACGGATCGTGAGGTGCTGTTTAGCTGCGGACTGGTGGGGTATGTCTTTTGTACTGAGGTGTATGCTTGGGTCTACGTCTTCTCCAAGTCTTGGCGAAGTAACAGCCTTAGTAAAACACGGTCTGTAGTGGCTGTGTGCTCAAAATATCGTGGATGGATGAGTGGCCACGGCAATCATGTCATTTCATTAAGTGATTGATTGACGCATCACTGTGGTGATGAGAAGTGATGCGGCAATTCTGTTTTGGGATGATTTGCGATCGAAGGTGCCTTGCCATGATGGAATACGGCAATTATGATGCGAAACAAGATGGGATGGATATGGAGCGTTGAAGGAGTATGGATGTCACGGTTTTAGGATTGTATCTGGATGTGTGTGGCATATAATGCGAAAATCTGCAGTATTATTGAGAATTGCCAGTAATATGGGGTATATGGGGATTGTAACGGAGTCATTTTGAAGATATTGGGTGATGGATGGATAAATCCGCGAATTCTGAGTGTACAGAGCCTGGAGGCTCATCACTGTGGGCTTGTTCATCTCGTAAAAGGTTTTCTTCACTAGTCATCGAAGCCATAAGAAAGCTGTCACATAGTTCTTTCTCTGAGAAGCTAGCACCTTCTTTTGGTTGCATATAGCCTTCGATTTCAAAGTTACCATCACTAGTTTGCACGATTTGCAGGGCTAACTCTCCTTGATTGTTCATCAATTCATCCAGTTCAAATGAAAACCCTCTTCAGTAGCCTTAGGAGCAGCTTTCATGACTCGAGGAGGTCCACCCCTCAAGAAGGTTGGAATAGTGCACCTTCGACTAGTGTTTGGATCCGTGATGGTAATGATCTGACCACCGTCTGCTTGATTCCTAATGACACTCTCGGTAAGGACATCAAATGGTCTGCCTAGTAGTACTTTATATGCAGGACTAGCAATAATATGTACTTGCAAGTACACAGTAATATCGTTAAAGAGGAAAGAGACATTCCTTGCTAGTCCTAGGGTTTTCTCAAGTTGACTGTTCACGCTCTGCATATGGATAGTAATGTCAGGATCCCAAGCTACTCCTAGCTTGGTTGCTATTGCACTAGCCATCAATACTATTTGTGAGCCTCTGTCAACTACACTTTCTTCTTTGCCTGCGCCATTGATAACTGGATATACAGCTCGCAGACTAGCTGAGTCTTTTGCGACTATTACCTGCTTAGGCTTTTCTCCTGGTGCTAATGAGTCAAGATACTGAAGATATGGGTCGGCCATAATTAAAGATCCAGCGGGCATCAAACCAATATTGAATTGAGCCGCTATAAACGTCGCAGATGGCAAGTCACAGATGTCGATTGCATCTGACTCCAAGGATAAATCCTCACTAGTCGCATCTTCTTCATCACTAGTCTCGCTAAATGGCAAGGGGTCGGACTCAGGTTGAGTCTCCCCCGCACTGTACATCTGTTCCGTCACTGGCTGCGTCGAAATTCGCTTCTTGGCCATCAACTTGGCTATCTCTTTTCTTAATGGCTCGGACAAGTCCATTAATTCTTCTGTATTCAAGACTATAGGCGTTTTCAATACTTTAGACGCAACATCCTGCACTCTACCCTCCTTATGGATGGGCGCCGTATGTTTATATGCTGGTGCCTTGGATTCGTCGAATCTGACTTGGGTTTTCTTTTTATTTGCGCTATCTGAGGGAAGGGGTGCAAAACTTACACTCGGAACTTTCCTGAAAGGTAGTTCTTGACGTGGGGCCTCACCCTCATCATCACTAGTGTCTTCTACAGTAACCGGTTTCTTACTAGTGGGTCAAGTGGTGGGAATCTCCACTATGACTTTCTTACTAGTAGGTACTCGCGGTACCGGTTCTTCTTTCTCAGATTCATCAGATTCATCAGACAATGGTTGAGTTACTTTCTTCATATATTTCTTTGGTTCAGTTCCCTTGGGTTGGTTTTTGAAATGGTCCTCCGGCTGTTTATGGGGAATAGTCATAGGGATCGACATATTCTTCCCCGTAGCCTTCATCAGACCCTTTCGAAACCCTGCTGGGATGCATCACCACCGCTAGCACGCGTGGCAGCATACTGACCTTCAAAGTTTTGGTTACTAGTCGCGTTCTGACTACCAGCTTGGCTGAATAGTGACCTCATTTGATTCAGAAACGCATTAGGATCGAATGGTTGATTCATTGGCTGACTACTAGTAGATGCTACAGGTGCTTGCAACATCTGAGGCTGAAGTGCAGGTTGAACAGGTGTCAGCACATGAGTACTAGTCTGCCAATATTGCAGATCTTGACAAAGTTTATCAATGACTTCGTCTCTAGCATCTTGCGGCTTATTCGCATACAAAGATGCGTTCTCAGGCAGGCTGATGTTGAATACTCCAGCCGGTCCGCTAACATCTTCCCAGAACATCTGCTCCTGTCTCTTGCTCAACGTTGCTAGCATATGATCCATTGGACAAAGGTGAGCTGGTTCACGTGGAATTGGCGTCCCATCAGCCATCATGAACTTGCGATCGACAAGCTTCAACAATCCTTCTGCTACGTGCTTCTGTACATTCTGGCAATCCCTTACGAAATGACCAGGTTTCCAGTCATACCAACAGTTATCAGACGGTCCTGCTCCCGAATGCTCATTCTGCGGTCGCGGTTGCCTCAGCGAGGAGCTGTTATTTCCGCCTTGTTGAAAGGCTCTCAAGATTTGCTCTTGACGCTCCTTCGCCTGCTTCTCACTCACATCAATGTGATCGAGTAAAGTAGCAACTTGCTGCTTTACTTCTTCAAATTCTGCCTTGATTCCAGAACCACTAGTGGCTCCGGTCGATGATATGCTTCCACTAGTTGCCGACAGAAGGTAACTAGTAGAGCTGTTGAGAGCGATATCATCAGCTTCTGCAACAACCTTGTCAAGGGTGTGCATATCTTCCCGTCTCTTGACAGGTTTTGCGACGACTGGCGCAGCAATGGCACCAGCACCAGCACCAGCAGCGGCACCAGCAGCAGGAGTGGCGGTGGGAGCACTAGTCGCGCTTTTGATTCCACGCTTGATGCTTAATTGCGATGGGATGTTTGCACGAAACGCGGGTGACAATGACTCGGTGAATTTTTCCACTAGTTCACGATTCGTGACTAGTGCTGGAGGCTTCTGAAGTTTCTTGGCTTCGGTCAAGAATCTACGCTTGAATTTTAAGTACGACTCGTGCTTGTCGGCCCCAAGGTTAGAGAACTTACACGAAATACGTGTGAGCCTCTCCCAAGTGCCGGTTTCTGCGTCTGCCACCTCTGGGTAGTTCTTCAAGACCGCTTCTTTGAACTCTGCGAAGGTACCATTATCATATTCCTCCAATGCTTGCCATTCTTCTTTGGTACGAGCATCTGTGTACCTTACTAGCTTCTTCTTCTCGTCGTCATCTGTGACGCTATAGTCGGAGAATAAATCCTCCATCTGTCCAAGGAAACGTCGCAAGTTCTCAGGCTCATCACTATTGAACTTGGGCGTGTCCCTAGACGTCAGTCTAGGCATCTTTTGGGTGCTAGCTGACATGATCGGTCTGCTAATGGGTTGAATGGACTGGGAGTTTGTTTGTCCAGGTACTAGTGGGTTCATTGGTCCACTAGTGGAGGAAGTTCTGGGCCGTGGTTGCGGTGCAGGGGGTCTAGTCCTTTGGATGTTAAGATTCACGTTGATTCACTGCACTGTCCTAGCTTGTGGGCTATCGGGCAGTGCAGTTGCACTTCGTTTCTTCTTTAATAAGTCGTAGTTAGATGGGACTCCAACACCAGCAGCTCGGGAATTGGCTGTTGATCTTCCTCTTGGTCTCTCAGCGGCACTAGTATGTGCTAGCCTTGAGGATGATGCTTGTGCGGGCTCTGTAGCTCTAGCTTTGCCCTTCGCTTTCGCTGAGGCTTGGTTAGACAGATTGCATACAAGCTGCTAGTTTGAATAGTAGTTTATTCGACAAGACTAGTGTCAAATAAAAGTCTTAATTCAATGAGATTATCAAGTCTGAAACTCCCTCGCGGTGGGCTCCAGATGATGTGCTTGGTAACGGCGAGTGGCAAAAGACTAGTGGGCAGAAATGAGCTCCAACCAACACTAAACCTCTCTACACTCTACACTATCACCAATGTATTGAATTCGGGTGTTTCAAGTACGATAGAAGCACTCTGCAGACTCGATAATCAAGGTAGGTTGTTCAAAAGACATTTTATTCATTACTAGTGAGTTTTACAAGCATACTACTCGCACTAGTGGGGTGGGTAAGACACAATTGAATGAATGTGACTTGGTTTTGAGCTACTGCGCTCACTGGGACTCCAACTGTTCGGACTATTGGCTCTCTTGGCCCTGTAATACTTCCTACAAGTGATCAACACTTGACTAGTTTGCACTCTTGGCTTACTAGTGGCACTCTTGGCCTAGAAACTGCTCCTTACAAGTGATAACACTTGACTAGTTCGCACTCTAGCTTACTAGTGGCACTCTTGGCCTAAGAATAATACTTTAACTTTGAGAAACTGCAAGAACTAACTTCGGAGCACTCTTGGCCTTTGCAGGACACAATAGTAGACTCAAAGGGACTTCAATTCACTCAATACTATAGGTAACTTAGTGACTAGTAGCTGCTTCGTTCGAGGTTAAGGACAAAAGCCTTTAATTGGGGCACTAGATACTGACTAGTAGGTCTCAATCGCAGGGATGGCATTGCCTCCCATTGCGAGTGGCTATTCTACTACTTATATACTGTAAAGAAAGGTACAAAGCGATGCAAACAACTACACTAGTGGGGTATTTTCGGTACTGATTTCTTGGCTAGGCCCGAAATACCATGCATAAACACGCAATAGTCGGTCTAGAAATTGCTATTGGACGACTAGTGAGCCACGGAGCTCAGCCAGCGGTTTAATCTCGCGTTCTTGACCCAGCAACGCGCCACTAGTGCCGGAGATGAATGACTAGCCACATCCTTGTGCTTGCAACTGTAGTCGGCCATGATCGAAAGCACAGCCAGGCCATACTAGTGCCAATCGTAATAGATCTGATTGCACTAGTCGGATCTGGGCGTAACGTTAATCTGCTGCTAATTCATTTCTAAGTCCTGCTTCGAGATTGCTGCGTGACTAGTTAACCTGACTTAGGCGTTTCTGCCCTGATCGGTCTGCTAGTGACTGAACTTCATGAGATCTGTGTATTCTGCTCCTTGTTTGGTGCGCTAGTCGCGTTTACTCGTCTACTAGTGGCCTTATATTAAGTAGTCCGGCTAGTATTCAAGTCACTAGTATGGCCGGCTGGTAGATTTGACCCACTAGTGGTATCGCATCTAAGTCCTGGCTCCACTAGTCGCATACTGCTGTGACTATCAGCTTGAAGCCTCAGCTATAGTCCTTTTATTATCACTAGTACAGGATAGATATGCAATTGTATTGTTACAAAATCACAAAATCTAGGTGTGAACGCGTAGACAGCATATCACCGACAAGCCAAAGGGTTTGAACCTCTGCTGCCTGTAGCACCTCACATCACAAGAAACCCTCAAAACTCAAGAGCGTGTCTGCAATGACACAATATCTCTTATTCTCAGGGTAGAGCGCAAGTCAACCAATCACTCAAACCGTACACAAGTCCTGCGCTAGCTTCCTATGCCTCACGCGCTACTCGAGTCACTCAAATGTTATCAATAAAAGGTATATTCTCTCACTTGAAGCTACAAACTAATCCCGAAGCTAAAGCGCTAAGCTGAGGGCCTTTGCGCTCCAACAAGGGGGGTCCGAAGCTTGTACACTACCATTTACACTGTGCTATTTATCTAGTCTACGTCCTACAAATTAGTACAACCATATATAGTATTATTTGGGTTGTGGAACTCTGTTTTCTGGGTCCCGCGCATCTCATTGCTATCACACCATAGCTTGGTGCTTACTCAGGGCTCCGACTCAGGGCCAGACCCTGGTTTCTCTGTGGCTCAACACCAATTAGCAGCGCTCTGCACGCATATTGCTGTCGCTTGGTATATCCTCGGGGTTTTAGCATACCGCACAGCTTGTGTGTCTTGGAATAATATCTTCTAGTGATTTCCATGGTATCTAGGGCAACCAGCTCCTTGTCTAGGTCTCGCGCGCTTCAGCCGAAGCCAGAGACATCGGTTTTACTCTGATTCTGACATCCTGAGGTCTAGAGCACTAGCTACCGGCATGGCAGTGCCTTGTGCATCATAGATCAAGGTTACGCGAAGTATTAATTATCTCCTGAGCTTCTCTGGTTCTATTCTTAGCATGCATCCCATGTGCATTGTCAGTGTACTCAGTGTCAAGTGCTGGGACTTTATACTTAGTGTGACCCTTACAGTATCACTCTACAGTTAAGCCATGCGCTCCACTGAACATCACACAAGGTAATTTGTTGCCTGCACTTAGGACATTGTGCTCTAAGGTATCTCTCATTGCCTTGGTATCTAGGTTTTATAAAATGTATGTATTGATACATTTCGCGAAATTACATGTGTGAACACTTTCCAAGTGTGTCAATGGCTTTTACAAAGCCAAGGACTTACAGCCTTACTAAGGCTTAGATTTGTATTCTATTTATAAAACCGGACTTTTAGTATAAAAACTAGCTAGAAACCGTGTTTTTAGTAGTAGTTCTTGCCTAGTTGACCAGTTCTGGTATTAACAGTCAGCCACGGTTCACTCCAAGTTTCTATTGCTGCTTGCTTCCTCTTAACGTTGTTGGTTACGCTACATACTGCACCAATACACAAATCTCATGTCAATAACTTGCTTTTGTCTTTTAATGCTGCAACATCGCTTCACTTTCACCACATAGGATTGTTTTATTGTCTTCACCTTCTACATCGCCATTGTTTTCATTGTCCAGTTCAGTATAGGATCATATTGCCTCCATGTAGGCCCAGTTCAGCATTGTTCTCCATAGGATCACCCTTGTCATCACCATTGTTCTGAATTTCCATATCTCTATTGCCGCAGCATCTCTCTCATAGTCTCAATTACCACATTTTCCCTCAGTTTCTCCCAGTTCCAAGGCAGTTTCCACACCTTAATTGCTGTTGTTTCAACTCACTTGTTAGGTACACCATCTAGAGCCGTTCACCAGATCATTTCCGCGTTCTACAGACCATTTCCGCACTTTCTAGATCGTTTTCTTGTTTCCCTCACAGCTTCTTGGTATTCACATCATACCAGATTCCGTTCCATCTCATTTATCAAGATCCCTCCCAGCTTACAGCCAACATCTATTAGTACTCATTGACCAAGAGTACTACTTTGCTGACTGAAAAGTCACAGTGTATCTTGCGTTATTGAAGAATTGACCGCACAGAGGTGCACCGAACCACTCGCACACACACTATGCCTTGATTGCCGTGTTACCACATCAATTGCCCAATCTCATTCCGAGTTTTGGTGTTGCTGTTGCCATGGAAGTCTAGGCTCATCAGCGTCCAACCCTGTTGTAGTAGGGATGAAATGAGTATGTTTGGTTAATCTATCCACCGTCACAAATATAGCATTGAATTCTTCTGACCACAGTAAGTCCATGATGAAATCCATTGATATTGATTCATAAGGATGAGTGGGGATGGAGTTTGGCATTAAGAATCCAAACTGAGAGAAGTTCAGGTACTTTGTCTTTTGGCATATGTCACATGACTTGCAGAATCTCTCAATGTCTACTTTCATTCTTTTCCAGTAGAATTTCAAGGCTAATTTGATCCACAGTTGCTCAGCACTCATATGCGCAGTTTCCATTAGCACTTTATGGGCTTTGGTGATTATCTTTTGTTGTTGAGATTTTGGGACACATAATCTAGGTTGCTGATCTGCATTCAGGAAGAACAACAATCCATTCTCATCTCTAAGGAATCTCTTCCCCAAAGATCTGGAGTCCATAGCTCTTGAGGCTTCTTCATAAGAGGCTTTGAATTAGATATCCACTTTGTGGCCTTCTATAAATGATCTTTTTACAGTGTTGTCAATGGAAATGTGCAAAGCAGGCAGAGACGGACTTAGTAGGTCCCACATAAGCTCTGAGGCTTGATCAATTAAAGGTGTGTTGTGATCATCAGGTCTATCCTCTTGAGGCTCATGGCTGTGCTCTTGATGTTTGTTCTTTTCTTCATCACTTGCTGCCCCCCCAATGTCAGAGTTGCTGCTGCATTTCTTAGTTCTTCTCCATATGGCCATTTCTTCCACCACTGCATTCAAGACCTCAATTCTTTTCATGGGTATGGCATTGAGAGCAATTTCTTGCGCCTCTATGAGGTCATTGCTTGGTTGTAAGCTCTTTCCTTCTGGCTCTTCTGGGGATATATGGCTAGGTGGATCTCGCACTAGCCTTGACAGTGGATCCACGTTAGAGTGTTTCTGACCTGGTCTATGTATGATCTCTAGATTAGGGGCAAACATGGAAAATACTGTGTCCCATGCTGCTAGGTGTGTTTGCGTTCTCGTATGTTTTGGCCCATTGTAGGGCAGCGTGATCTGTCACTAGCACTACTTCTTCTACAAAAGGCTGGAATCTAATGAGGCCTTCTTTGGCTGCTAGAGCTTCATGTTCTGTGGCTGAATATTGAGTCTCTGCACCTTTGAATTTCCTTGAATAATAACTGATGACTCGTTCCATTGATGTGCTCAGTAACAGTGATACACAGTCTATGCATTCACACCTAGATTTTGCGATTTTGTAACAATACATTTGCATATCTATCCTATACTAGTGATAATAAAAGGACTATAGTTGAGGCTTCAAGCTGATAGTTACAGCAGTATGTGACTAGTGAAGCCAGGACTTAGATGTGATACCACTAGTGGGTCAAATCTACCAGCTGGCCATACTAGTAACTTGGATGCTAGTTGGACTAATTAATATAAGGCCACTAGTGGATGAGTAACGTGACTAGTGCACCCAAACAAGAAGCAGAATACACAGATCTCATGAAGTTCAGTCACTAGCAGACTGATCAGGGCAGAAACACCTAAGTCAGGTTAACTAGTCATGCGGCAATCTCGAAGCAGGACTTAGAAATGAATTAGCAACAGATTAACGTTACACCCAGATCCAACTAGTGCAATCAGATCTATTACGATCGGCACAAGTATAGCTGGGCTGTGCTTTTGATCATGGCCAACTGCGGTTACAGATGTGAAAGCATGGCTAGTCGTTTATCCTTGGCACTAGTGGCGTGTTGCTGGGGTGAGAATGCGAAATAAACCCGCAAGCTGAGCTCTGTGGCTCACTAGTCATCCAGCAGCAGTTTCTAGACCAACTATTGTGTGCTTGTTCATGATATTCCATGACTAGCCAAGAAATCCATACCGAAAATACCCCACTAGTGTAGCTGTTTGTGTTGCTTTGTACCTTTCTTTACAGTATATAAGTAGTAGAATAGGCACTCGCAATGGGAGGCAAGCCATCCCTGCGATTGTGACAGACTAGTCAGTATCTAGTGATACGCCTGCTAGGTGTACACCCTGTAAAAATGCATGTAAATTACAAATTTACCACATATAAAAAGATTACATTGTAAACACTAGTAAGAAATATGAAGCAAGTGCTACATTGTAAGGAAGAAACTACCAGGGAACTTAGAACCAAGCTGTTCTAATGCTTAGGTTGAAGATCAGATATTCTACCTGGAAGATCAAGAGCCCAGGCTGTGTGACTCACATGGTGTAAGCACCCGGCATCCCAGCGGACGTATCCGATCACAGAACGTTGGATCTAAAATGATCAATCAACCTGGTAGCCGGCGATAAGCTCATATCTGCCAGGCAGAGAGTTCATACCCACCTGGTTGGGTCAGCAAGTATCTTAGTCAGTCGGAAAAGGATTGGAAATCATAGATAAGTAGCATAGTATAAATACAGGTCATGTAACTAATGGGAGGGCAGGTTCTGACCCCCAGAACACTACCAGGCAAATAGTACAGGTTTAATTGGTTAAGAGCTTCGAGTCATTGACTCACCTGGAATAGAATTGTGGTGACCTGGTCACTTTGTGTGTGCAAGAACAGTTAAGAAAGCGAACAGTACAAGCTAGATTCAGAAAGACAAGTCCAGAGAAACAGTTCAGAACAGTCAGAGTATTTTAAAGTTGCAACCAGGCATATTGTATCAGTCTTGAAACTGCACCAGGCAGCCAGCACGAGTTCAGAAATTGCACCAGGCAGTCGTTCCGAGATAGTTTGAGTTTGTGTTTTGTAGCACACCGAACTTAGAAGTGATTCCACAATATATCTTTAAAACAAATCTATTTTATTGCTACCTGGAACTTATAACTACAGTACAAAGCATCGTAACCTGGTACATCATACCTCCCTTCGAACTGCAATTGACTGGGTGTTTGTGTGGTGTTTAGTGTTAGCACTTGGCATTCATATAGGCACCTAGCACCTTTCACTAGTGCCCCAATTAAAGGCTTTTGTGCTTAACCTCGAACGAAGCAGCTACTAGTCACTAAGTTACCTATAGTATTGAGTGAATTGAAGTCCCTTTGAGTCTACTATTGTGTCCTGCAAAGGCCAAGAGTGCTCCGAAGTTAGTTCTTGCAGTTTCTCAAAGTTAAAGTATTATTCTTAGGCCAAGAGTGTGAACTAGTCAAGTGTTGATCACTTGTAGGAAGTATTACAGGGCCAAGAGAGCCAATAGTTTGAACAGTCGAAGTCCCAGTGAGCGCAGTAGCTCAAACCAAGTCACTATTCACCCAATTGTGTCTTACCCACCCCACTAGTGCAAGTAGTACGCTTGTAAAGCTCACTAGTAATGAATAAAACATCTTTTAAACAACATTCCTTGATTATTGAGTCTGCAGAGTGCTTCTATCATACTTGAAACACCTGAATTCAATACATTGGTGATAGTGTAGAGTTGTGAGAGGTTTAGTGTTGGTTGGTGTTCATTACCACCCACTAGTCTTTTGTCACTCACTGTTACTGAGCGCATCAACAGGCAGGGCACAAATGAAACAAGTGTCTAGATCGTCAATCTAGATACTAAATCATGCACACACACACACACAATCACCAAATGTTAAGTTCAAGGGTGAGTACAGTAGAAGCACTCATGGTGTACTTAGATAGCGATAATCAATTGGGTTTGTTCAAAGGTAGCTTCAATTCAATTCTAAAGGTGTTTACATGAGATACACTAGTCACAGTAGTGAGGTATATGAACATGGGGTTGGTAGGATACAATTATGAGCAGTTCAGACTCAAATTGACTTCATCTAGGAGAGCTTTTTAAGACTTGACTAGAGAACACTTCAACAACTAACAATCAAAGACCTAGATGGTCTACAAAGAGTGCAATAGCTCTAGAGTACACAGACTCATTTTACAATACAAGTGCACACACTTGCAACAAAGAACCGAAGTTCTACAAAGAGTCCTTGACTCTACAAAGAACACACAGGTCCTGGATTCAAGTACATGACTTGCAAAGAGTCCTTGACTCTAGAGTACCCTGACTCATCAACTGTTTGAACTTAAAGTGTTCTAGGGCTTATTTCACTTCAATTAGGCAACGTCTTTGGTCTGTGGTCGACTTAGCACATCTAGATTACTTTAGTTGGCTTTGGAGCACAAGACCTTTGGATGTGGAGCAGTTCTAGGAACTAGCAAAGCGCAAATGCAGGGATGACTCTTATTCCTTCTTAGTTCTTCTAGATTACTGTAGCCGCCCTTTTGGGTTGACTTGGTAAACTTAAATTCACTTCAGTCAAGGATATGCACTTAAAACCAATGATTGATTAGGTAGCTATAAGGCTACTAGCACAAATGTGGGGGGAATGCTTTCCTAGCATTATGTGTCTAGTCGCTGCTAATTTATACGATTTGTTGTCTAGGTATAGAAGCTAATATCTAAAATAATTATGGTATGAGCTTTAGGTATCAATACAAACAATGAGTAATTAATTTACACAAGGGGGTCCAAATATGAAAAAAAAAGACAGTGGGTCAAATAAATAATTTCATGCACCAGCATTGGACCTACCTACCTTCATGTGATATATATGACATCATATGCTATTTTTGGTGTCCAGCCCATTCCCCAGCTGTGAGAAGGCAATGTATCACCATCAATGATGAAGCATCACTCTCTCTCATACTTCCACCACTCACGCTCAGTCATTCTGTTGAAGGCTGCATCACCAGCTATGATTCTCATTACTCTTATCATGAAAACTTCAAGCACTAACCCATAGATCGTCTCAAGAGTACTATTTGAATACTCCACATCATTTGTCAGGGCCCTGCAAATGTCAGTGCTTCCCTCTGTTTGTGCTACATGCATTGTAGCGCCATCCTACAGAGACATAGTCTACATGAAGGCATTCAAGATGGAACTAGGCACATCCATCTTGTGACTTAGCTCTTCATTGTTATCATTGTTGTCGCTGCCTTGCATGATGTGGATGTCATTGGCTTCCATGTCATCACTGTCTTCCCCATCACCTTCCAGACTGTTTATTCATATCTCATTCTCATTACCTTCCCAATCGGTTGTCCTAAATGTTACAGTAAATACATTGATTTTGTTGTCATAGTTTATCAGTGAAGCAGTGGTACATGCAGCGCCAGGATGACAGTGTGTCATGTACACATATTAAGCCATTCTTGGGCCTAACTCTTTGCTCAAATTAGCCTTAGAATGTCAGGATGAATTTTACGCATGTTGACTGTGGATTCAGTGCAGAATTGGCAAAATATACCTAGGGTCAACTTTTTTTTTCATGACATCCGGCTGGATCTACCTACCTACCCGGTGTGCCAGGCAGACATTCCAGTACTCCCTTGAATTTACAAGGATTGCACCTTTCCATGGTTTCTATTCAGTTAGATGGAACGGCTATGGGTTATTCTATTGACGAGGCATGCCCTTGTGGTCCACAGGAACCCCTCGCTCCTCTTTCATGGCTCACCACGTGGTACACCATTCAATACTATGGATTGCACAGTATCTCAAGGATGTAACCATTGATTGTGATCGATCGTCAGTCCGAGACTGTATTACTTTGATCATTGCATGATCTAGTTGGTTATCTCGGTGCCAAGTAGCAGCTGTTCAGTTATTCCAGTGTTATTCGTGTTCTAGACTAAGTTCATCTCACAATAGGATTCATTCTGACTTAGTGCTTTTATTCCAGGTTTATTCAATGCATCGACACGACGAGTTATCTAGTTATTCTGTGCTTGCTTTGATGTTCGTACTCCATAGAGACAAGTCCCCAAGATTTGACTATAATAGTCTTGGTTTGTATAGGGAATAGCATTAAATACTGAAGGCAAGTAGAGTTGACTCGTCTAGATGTCATCTCTAAGTCCATTCTTGTACTTGTTTGCTCAGTATCTCATGTAGTATTTAGCTAACAGTGTAAAGCCTCCACTATAGCCCTTTGTACTGCTTGTAGACTGCACTATTTGATTAAAAATCACAAAATCTATAGGTAGCCTGATACCAAGCGTATCACCATCCATATTGTTGTGTCATCTAATGTCTCAGCCCACTCCTGCTTGTCATCATAGTGTTCAGTCTTCATTGCAAGCTTATTGTACAGCCTTGGAATAATGCTTTTCTTGTCCCAGGCTTTCTTTAGTAATTCATAAGTCCTGGTATTCTTTAGGTCCTTGACTTTGATTTGTTGTACTTGCTGTAGTGTACATCCACATGCGATGTCTGAGGTGTCCATATACAGCTGGTATGGCAATCCTTTGACAGGGTGCCCTAACACCAGCACTTGTTGAAGAGCTTCCTTCCCCACTGACCAAGTGTGTCTTTCTATGTCTGTCCACTCTCAAATTTTACCCTTCTTCAATTGTTCAAACAATGGGGCCATTTTATCCATGAAAAAGGGAAGGAAGCTTTGAAAATACACTAGCATACCCAGGAAGGTTTGCAATTCTGATACTTTAGTTGAAGGAGCTAGCTCACTGATGGCTTTCACTTTCTCTTTGTGTATAGATAATCCAAGGCAAGATACTTTATGCCTGAGTAGTAGAATGGACAAGTAGAAGAAATGGCACTTCATTGGGGATAGGGTAATCCTGCTTTCTTCAATAGCTGTAAGTACCTCATCTAAGTGTTGGATGTGTTCCTTAAAACTTTTTGAGTAGACAACAATATTGTCTATGTAGACTAGAGCAACAATCCATAAGTAAGGTACCAAAATTCCCTGCATTATGCACTGAAATACTGACAGTCTGTTCCGTAGTCCAAACGGCATTCTTCAAAACTGGAAGAGGCCTCTGTGTGAGTGGAATGCCGTTTTCTCAATATTGTCCTCATGCAGCTTAAGTTGCATGAATTCTGCTAAGGCATCTAGACTCGAGAGCGCCTGGGAGCCTGAGAGAGCTGCTAAGATATCAGCCTGCCTAGGGATTGGAAACTCATCCAGAATGGTAATGGCATTGAGTTTTCGATAGTCAATGCAAAACCTCAGTTTACCATTCCTGTATACTATGACAATTGGGGCTCCCCAGAGGCTTTTTGATGGCTCTATGATCCCTTTCTTGAACCAAGTTTCAGTTTGTTGATCAATAACCTCTCTTTTAGCCAGCAAGCTTACATACATAGGAAGGCTGATTGGTTGGGTGCCTTCTTTCGTAGGGATTTTGATCTCTGCTGGGTAATTACCCAATCTTCCATCAAATCCAAAGGCTCTGACATGATGTTTAAGTATGCCCCAAGCTTCTTCTTCTAGTTCTGGAGGCAGGTCTCCAATATCTAACAGACTTTTAATATCAGTAGATGATAGTATCTCATTCTCAGGCATGGCTGCCATCTTTGGGCCATACTGGTCTGTCTTGGGATCTCCTTCTTCCTCTTGCTTTTGAGAATCTCCTGCTGTTTCCCATACATGCTGACTCATAGTTACTACTTTTTTGATTAAACTGGCAGTTTTACTCATAGCTTCCCGGTGATCTTGGCTTCCAGCTTCATCAAAGAACTTGTTCGCTTCCTTGATCATGCCTAAGACTTCTCCCTTCTTGATCATCTTAGGAATAAAGGACGTATTCACAATGAGAATGATTGGATTAGTCGAGTCTATCAGCACATTAGGCATCATAAGGAATGTGAGTCCAGAGCTCTCCAGTAAGTTGCATTCCACTATCTAAATTTGCCTCGCTAGATCAAAAGGTCCTTCTATCTTGATGTTATGTGAACTATGAGATTGAATCTGAATATCACATGAGGCTCAAGCTGTGTGCTCAGATTGCACTGATGTGCTCGGTAACAGCAAGTGACAAAAGACTAGTGGGCAGCAATGAACACCAACCAACACTAAACCTCTCACAACTCTACACTATCACCAATGTATTGAATTCAGGTGTTTCAAGTATGATAGAAGCACTCTGCAGACTCAATAATCAAGGGATGTTGTTCAAAAGATGTTTTATTTGTTACTAGTGAGCTTTACAAGCATGCTACTCGCACTAGTGGGGTGGGTAAGACACAATTGAATGAATAGTGACTTGGTTTGAGCTACTGCACTTGCTGGGACTATGACTGCTTCGAAATGTTGGCTCTCTTGGCCCTGTACTACTTCCTACAAGTGATCAACACTTGACTAGTTGCACTCTTGGCCTAAGAATAATACTTTAACTTTGAGAAACTGCAAGAACTAACTTCAGAGCACTCTTGGCCTTTGCAGGACACAATAGTATGCTCAAAAGGGACTTCAATTCACTCAATACTATAGGTAACTTAGCGACTAGTAGCCGCTTCATTCGAGGTTAAGCACAAAAGCCTTTAATTGAGGCACTAGATACTGACTAGTAGGTCACAATTGCAGAGATGGCTTGCCTCCCTGTGCATGTGTCTATTCTACTACTTATATACTGTGAAGAAAGGTACAAAGAGATGCAAACAGCTATACTAGTGGGGTATTATCGGTATGGAGTTCTTGGCTAGACCCAAAATATTGTGCATAAGTATACAATAGTCAGTCTAGAAACTGCTGCTGAATGACTAGTGAGCCACGGAGCTCAGCTAGCAGTTTAATTTCACATTCTTGACCCAGCAATGCACCACTAGTGCTGAGGATGAATGGCTAGCCATGCTCTCATGCTTGCAACCGTAGTCAGCCATGATCGAAAGCGCAGCTGGGCTATACTAGTGCCGATCGTAATAGATCTGATTGCACTAGTTGGATCTGGGCGCAATGTTAATCCATTGCTAATTCATTTCTAAGTCCTGCTTCGAGATTGCCACATGACTCGTTAACCTGACTTAGGTATTTCTGCCCCGATCAGTCTGCTAGTGACTGAACTTCACGAGATCTGTGTATTCTGCTTCTTGTTTGGTGCACTAGTCACATTACTTGTCCACTAGTGGCCTTATATATTTTTTTTGTTTTTATTTTATTTTAATTGAAAGTGTATTGATTACGCATACGTATATTCCAATATAACTACTGTGTTTTTGTCTGATTACTCCTTTGAGTACTATGATGTCATCAATTTGAACCTGCTCAACTAGCGTGTGACTATAGCACAGAATTATCCCTCACCCTTAATAATTTGGTGCAACTCAGACACTGCCATCTTTTCCCATTCGGGAAATCCTAGCCTCTGCTGAAAATTGGCCACAATCTGTCCATCACTGTTGTTTCTTCACTGGTCTCTTTTCATGACCAAGTCCCACTTCCCACCAGACTCCATCAATCCCAGTCCTTCTCTGGTCTCTCTGTCTCAGACTTGTCTTATTCAGCCAAGATCACCAACACAGTGCGATCAATTGATGCCGGGGTGATGTGCTGGACCATGGTGTGCTTGGATCACCACTCCATTTTTGCACCCTGGGTTCCCAACCAGGTGGCAGCCTTGCGGCATGCAACTCCATTTCCCAGTCTTATTCAAAAGATTGCTGGAAGGGCCTCAAACTGATGCCCAGAATAGTAAGGAGAGATTAGATTTGCTGTGTGATTTTAGAGGGGATAATGTGTATGACATGATCATTTTTAGAAAGGGAGGCTGCATTTTCACATGATTCAGGCATCGGAGGTGGTAGAACCCGGAAAGTGTCTAGATTGTTACTTTCTGGAAGGTGGGGGACTCAAATTCGCGAGTATGAAAATAAAATTTTCTGTATGGAACAAGTTGCAATTGAGCAAGCAGAGATGACCACTACACCATCTGCCCTGTGGCCTTATATTAATTAGTCTGGCTAGCGTCCAAGTTACTAGTAGTGCTGGCTGGGAGATTTGACCCACTAGTGGTATCACATCTAAGTCCTGGCTTCACTAGTCGCATACTGCTGTAACTATCAGCTTGAAGCCTCAGCTATAGTCCTTTTATTATCACTAGTATAGGATAGATATGCAATTGTATTGTTACAAAATCGCAAAATCTAGGTGTGAACACATAGACAGTGTATCAGTGCTTCCTTCCTTCTAGCTCAGTGATATGCTGTCTATGTGTTCACACCTAGATTTTGCTATTTGATAACAATACAATTCACAATATCTCATGACTAGCCAAGAAATCTTTACTGATAATACCCCACTAGTGTAGCTGTTTATATCTATTTGTACATTTCTTTGCAGTATATAAGTAGTAGAATAGGTGCATGCACAGCAAGGCAAGCCATCCCTGCAATTGCGACCTACTAGTCAGTATCTAGTGCCTCAATTAAAGGCTTTTGTGCTTAACCTCAATGAAGCAGCTACTAGTTGCCGAGTTACCTATAGTATTGAGTGAATTGAAGTCCCTTTTGAGCATACTATTGTGTCCTGCAAAGGCCAAGAGTGTTTCAAAGTTAGTTCTTGCAGTTTCTCAAAGTTAAAGTATTATTCTTAAGCCAAGAGTGCAACTAGTCAAGTGTTGATCACTTGTAGGAAGTAGTACAGGGGCAAGAGAGCCAATAGTTCAAAGCAGTCATAGTCCCAGCAAGTACAGTAGCTCAAACCAAGTCACTTTTCATTCAATTGTGTCTTACCCACCCCACTAGTGCAAGTAGTATGCTTGTAAAACTCACTAGTAATGAATAAAACATCTTTTGAACAACTTCCATTGATTATTGAGTCTGCAGAGTGCTTCTATCATACTTGAAACACCTGAATTCAATACATTGGTGATAGTGTAGAGTTTTGAGAGGTTTAGTGTTGGTTAGTATTCATTGCTGCCCACTAGTCTTTTGTCACTTGCCATTACCAAGCACATCATTGGGCTCTTGAATTCTTCTGCCATTGGTGATTGTAAGCCTTGATGAAGCTTTGGAGGGCATAGGTGCTTGCCCACAGGCACTTGAATTCTTCTGGCTTTTCTACAGCAACTGCTCTTACTGTTAAAGTGGGATTATCTTGATAACTGATAGTTATCCCTTTGGAAGCACTTCTTCGTACTGTCAACTAGTAATTAACTTGATAATCCTCTCCAAGAAGGATTGGAACTGTCATCCCTGGTACAAGGTAGGCTTCCACTTCAGTCTCCACTAACTCCTTTGATTCAGTTATGGTGATTATGGGGATCACAACATATCCTTCTAGTTTGCCACCTTTATCAGTTAGCTGCCATAGTTTTAATTTGGTCCCTCATCTAACTGGAGGAGCATTCTTCAGGGATTAATAAAATTCTTTCAAAACTAGTGATATATCCACCCCCAAATCATGCCTAAGGTACACTTTCACATTGTCCCAGTGCCCTACCCATCCTTCAATGGCAAGAACAGAGATTCTGGTGACAAGGCTGGTAACAGGCACTCATGAAACTAAGAGTGGCCTAGCATGAACAACACCCTAAACCACTACTCAATCCCACTAACACACACACACACAATCTCTATAAGTGCAGAAGGGAGCAAGGAATTTAATTCTACTTGCGCCCTGACAGTATCTCAAAATATCTCAGAGAGCTCGCTAAGTAATGCAACACAACCACATATAATTGTTAAGCAAATCTCAAATTCTCTATCTCTTCGAAGCTTTTACAAGAGAGCACAGTGAACCACACAACCCTCAAGGCAAATGATATTTCAATAGGAAATACACATGGACACACAGATCCCCAAAATGATCAAGTTTGTTCAGTGAGCTCGCTAAGATATGAATCGCTGCTAGGTTTTACTGCGCACGACTTCGATTCCTTTCCTAGCTCGCTAAACCTGAGTCCTAAACTCGTCGCGATAGAGGCCCTCAGCACTCTCAAATCACAATACACAATATAATCTCTCAGAACGTCCCCACAAGTCCTCACACACAGTGCACTCACTCTAACAACAGTGCCGCGAGGTCCAACTGCGCACACCTGTCACACTTCGTGCAACTGCTAGAACAGCTCAAGCTGGCTGATTCTCTCATACTACTTCTCAAGACCTACTCAGAGGCTGGCACAACACAATTCTTTCTTACTACTGAACCAGAAATGGGACAGAGGTTTTCTCAGATGTTTTCTCAGTTTTCTCTAGAGACCAGTGCAGCTTCACTGTTACCAGGTCTTGTTCGCTTCTCAAGTAAAACTGAAGTTTTATTATCCAATATGTATCTCTGTTTTATTTCTCTAGTAAGCTCGCTAACTCTCTGGTATAGCTGAAACTCAAAGTTACTAACTCTTACGTGTCACAACAAGTCCAAATTCAGACTGAAACTTTATTACTATACATGGGGGGTAGGTAGCTTGTTTTAATACATGAAAATCTGCCCTACTTATACTATGGGAGATTGATTATTACAAACGGTTCATTAGTAAAATATATTCGTGTCGGCCGATAATCCCTCGTCTGAAACGTCACAGCTCTCTTGGCAGAGTGCCGCTTTCTCTTTGTTTGGTAGTCTCAAAGGAGTAGGCAGCATCGATGTTGCTCACCCAACAGCAGAGGCTGTCCACGGACTAGCACTCAATAGCTGTATAACGCGCGATCACTGATCACATGTCATTCTGGGTTCTCTGTTCTGCTCCGAAGGTGACAGCATCATAGTCTAGACATGGTAACCAAGAGACACATCAGAATTCTAGTCCGCTCGCTAATCCCTTTGGCTGGTACCTGTTTCTAGACCATGCCCAGTGGTTCTCTTGATTATTTCTCACGTGGTATCGCTTCTCTGGATCTCCAGGGTCTATGCATCATTGATTATCGACGTGTAGTTATCTAAATTAGCTTCGGTCTGAGTACAAGCGCGTCCCACCAAGTCTGAATCCCCAATGCCAACAGATATTATTGCAAGTGAGCTCGCTAGTCAGCCTTATTGCCATGCATGCCTGTGAGGTACAGTGCAGCAATGAAGTCCTATGTTTTAATTCCATGACTTCTTTTTCTGACAGAAGGGCATTCTGACTCAGTGACCTTGCTTCTTCTCATGCCGCTTGCACTGTCAGTGAGCTCGCTAAACCTACATAGTGCTTAAGCATAATTCATTGGTTTTCGCAAAATTACATGCTTAGACACGCTGCAGGCATGACACTGGCTGCGGAGCACCCATTTTTAGCATGATGTTTCAGTCAAAGTTTAACCACCTTGACCATCAAGAGAGAGAGCAAGGAGCTCACTGAGTAAGTTGTTCTCTCAGCTTGGTAAACAGAGTTATTTTCAGGGTTTTCTGCATGGCTTAATATATTTTCGCTAGGATCATATTTGCTAATATTGTAGCTTCCAATCCTCAGGTTGATTTTAAAATTGAGATTCACTTCATGATGAGGATTCAGGAAATTTTCAGTCTTACTCTCTATGACTGGGCCATTCTCATGGTCCAAATCATTGCAAGATGCCTGCTGAAAATCCGGATCCGAGCTCTCATTAATGATTTCGCTCTGTGTGGGGGCGGCTGACTTGAGAGACAAAACTTGGAACACCACGTGGTAGGCATCTTCAGGACTGATTTCTTCGCTTAGCTCTAATGATGCCAACATTGCTGTTTTTTTCTTCACCCTTTCCAAGTACTTCTCCCAATGGGGACACTAGTGGTCCCAATGTTTTGGACTACTACACACTTTACAAGGAGAAGGTGGTGGTTTCCCCAGTCTAGTCTCTTTGTCACTGACTGGAAAGAGATAGTTCTTAGGTGGAGGCCACTGTCTCTTCTTCAGTACTTGAAAGGCTGACTTAAGGAAGCTGTCGGAAGAATATAAATTGTCTTTGGTTTCGAAGAGTAGTTCATGAAGGTCTACTTCCTTCTCTTCCAGCTCACTCATGACTCCTTCCAATCCCAAAGCCAAGTTAATGGAACAAGGTGTCTGGAAGCAAGGACATCGAGGCACGTCGATTCTGATCAACCTTAAAGCCATTATCAGTTCTCCAGTGTTAATTCTTCTGCCAGTTGAATCAGTTCAGGATGCCAAAACCAGGGCCTTGCTATGTTCAATGACCCTGGCTAGCAACTGTCATGTGTTCTGAATTGTTGACATGTTCAAAATTGGGTGCCAAGCAATAGGAGCTTTTCTCATGATTACATTCACTTCCATGGGACCACTGTCTTCAACCTGAGTCAACATCCTAGTGTACATAGTGCACCAAGTAATGAATCCTTGAGGGCTCTCATTTTTGTGTCCCCATTGTCAAAATTATTGAACTTCAAATACATCATTCATTAAGACTTGCCACTGATCACCTAAAAAATTGTCCTTGATCACCATAAGAAAGTTAATTATGTTTTCCCTCATGTGTTCTTGGTCTGCTATGGCAAGTGTGGAGAACCAGGTGTAAATGTCGGATTCTTCCTTGAAACCCCTCCACAACCATTGTCCTAAGTATTGTGGCATTCTGCCTCCTAGACTAGTGAGGTGCATCATCTTCTAAAAATAGAGAATGGCTGAATATGGGTTACCATCCCAAGTAGGAAGATGCTCTGGTTTTAATTCGCCCTTAATTATGGGGGAAGCAGGGTTGACTAGCAGACAGTTTCCATTGCCTTGAGGTCCCAGCAGCCCAGGCAGCCTAGGAGATCCCAGTGGTCCATCATGACCATTATCTCTGTGACGCCCTCTAGGTCCCATTCTACCTTGATCTCCCCTTTCTCCTCTTGGTCCCTGGGATCCCCTTCGATCTCATCTACCCCTTCATTCTCAGTCACATCCGTTGATGCGCTCGGTAACAGCGAGTGGCAAAAGACTAGTGGGCAGAAATAAACACCAACCAACACTAAACCTCTCTACACTCTACACTATCACCAATGTATTGAATTCAGGTGTTTCAAGTATGGTAGAAGCACTCTGCAGACTCGATAATCAGGGTAGGTTGTTCAAAAGACATTTTATTCATTACTAGTGAGTTTTACAAGTATACTACTCACACTAGTGGGGTGGGTAAGACACAATTGAATGAATGTGACTTGGTTTTGAGCTACTGTGCTCACTGGGACTATGACTGCTTCAAAATGTTGGCTCTCTTGGCCCTGTACTACTTCCTATGAGTGATCAACACTTGCCTAGTTCGCACTCTTGGCTTACTAGTGGCACTCTTGGCCTAAGAATAATACTTTAACTTTGAGAAATTGCAAGAATTACTTTGAAACACTCTTAGCCTTTGCAGGACACAACAGTATGCTCTAAAGGGACTTCAATTCACTCAATTCTATGGGTAACTTAGCGACTAGTAGCCGCTTCATTGAGGTTAAGCACAAAAGCCTTTAATTGGGGGCACTAGACTCTTGCTAGTCACTCGCAATCGCAGGGATGGCTTCACCTTCCGTTGTGAGTGGCTATTCTACTACTTATATACTGTAAAGAAAGGTACAAAGCAATACAAACAGCTATACTAGTGGGGTATTTTCGGTATGGATTTCTTGGCTAGTCATGAAACACTGTGAAAAAGCATGCAATAGTCTGTCTAGAAACTGCTGCTGGTCAGCTAGTGAGCCACAGAGCTATGCTAGCAGTTTTAGGTCGCATTCTTGACCCAGCAACGCGCCACTAGTGCCAAGGATAAACAACTAGCCATGCTTTCGTATCTGTAACGCAGTTGGCCGTGATCAAAAGTGCAGTCTGGCTAGCCTTGTGCCTGATCGTAACAGATCTGATCGCACTAGTTGGATCTAGATGCGAGGTTAATCTGTTGCTAATTTATTTCTAAGTCCTGCTTTGAGATTGCTGCATGACTAGTTAATCTGACTTAGGTGTTTATGCCCTGATCAGCCTGCTAGTGACTAGACTTCATGAGATCTGTGTATTCTGTTTCTTGTTTGGTGTGCTAGTCGCATTACTTGTCCACTAGTGGCCTTATATTAATTAGTCCAGCTAGTATTCAAGTTACTAGTATGGCCGGCTGGTAGATTTGACCCACTAGTGGTATCGCATCTAAGTCCTGGCTTCACTAGTCGCATACTGCTGTAACTATCAGCTTGAAGCCTCAGCTATAGTCCTTTAACTATCACTAGTATAGGATAGATATGCAAATGTATTGTTACAAAATCACAAAATCTAGGTGTGAACACATAGATGGCATATCACCATCTTCCATGGATTTGCTAGATGAGGAAGAGTCAGACAAATCCGAATGACTAGGATCAGTTGAAAAGGGTGAACCTGGAGGGGTATGGCCCTCCCCTCCCCTCCCCTTCCCTCCATGAAGGCACCGAGGGATGGTCCATTCATGAAGATGTGGGGGACAAGGAATTCAAAGGAGGTTCCCTTCCTCTATCTACAATTATCGGTGGCAGTGGCAGTGAAGGAGAAATATTGGAGGGAGGATGAGGGAAAAAAGTGCCAGACAATGAGCTCAAGATGGAATTGGAGAGATTGGTAGGTCTCAAAACTCGTTTGTTCAGGCTAACCCATGGACTAGTGCATCTGGATGTATCAGAGCAGTCCCAGTGGCTAGGCTTGTGAGTGTTATCTGTATCAGATAGTCTTCTACCACTATAAGGAGGGGGAGGAGTGATCAGTGAGGATCATGAAGATAGTGAAGATTGTAGCAGAGGCATAGATGAAGGTGACGACCATGAGAAAAGAGTATGCACAGGGTGTAGAGGCTTGTCAACTTCATCAGATATGTCTTGCCTTCTCAGACTAGAAGCTGATAAACTGAACAATTCATACTTGGTAGAGGGCTGACGACTATGCAGGTAAACCAACTCCTTTCCTCTCAGAGATGGCCTTGCTGAATGATTCTCTTGCGATTGAGAGCTGTGGCAATCTTTGACTGCAGATGGAGCTGCTATGGTTTCTTTGTACAATGAATCTCCAGCCCTGGATTGTCTAGGGTGAGCAGTAGCCTCTTCTGACCATCTTTCATCTATCAAGATCTGGGCTATGGTTTCTTCTTCTTCTATTTCCTTGATCCATGCCAATCTTATGGACAACAGTGATGACCTCGACAATCCTTCTGGGATATCAGGCCCTGATTGGTGTCAAAGATCTACTATCCTATTCCTCAATGCTCCACTTATGCCTGAAGCTGTAGTCTCTGGTCGGTCTCTAATGATTTCAGGCATAAAGTTCCCAAACAAAAACTTAAATAGAATTTCCACCCCCATTGATATCAAAATTCTTGGTGATCCACCATCCTTCAAATTCTGATGGGAAGGTAGAACTCCTCCCAAGCTGGAAGCTCTCATAAGTAAGGTGACTGAAAGAGCAGGAAGAGCTCCCACTGAAGGTCAGTTTTCAATGGGCAATCACAAGGTGCTTGGAGTAGGAGGAATCATAGCAGAGGTGGAAGCTGGTGCTTTTGCTGCTGACTTATTTGTACTGGTTGCACCAAATTCATGTTTGTCTTTCAAACTGCCATACCAAGGGACTATGTGCTCCCACCTGCGTTCTCCAGCTAAGACGGCTGATCTACTGAGCACAGATAATTCTTGGCGATGAGAGGGTATCATTCTTAATCCCTTGAGCAGCCTTTGTTCAATGTCCGATTCTCCTTCTAAGTCGCTGTATAGTTCTGGAGCAGTGGACATAGGAGAAGCTAGACAAAACTGTTGTTCGTACTCCATGGTATATTTTTGAAGAAACCTGTGTCCACATCTAAGTCTCCCTGCTAGTCCTCTCCAAGCAGCATTCAACAGTTTAATGTTGTTCATCCCTTTCAAGAGGGTTCTGAACATTTCATTGGGGTCTACTTGATACCAGATTGATCTGGTCAGAATCAAGGTGGCAGCCACTAGTAGGGCTGCTTGCAGTTCATTGATCATGATTATCACTGCTTCAAACATCCAGGGTTGAAGAGTAAACCTTGGCTGATGGGAGAAGCGATCATATTCCATAGAGACTATGCCATCAGCTTGCAATTCGTACTCTCTATAGTACTGAACTCTGTACTCTGTTGATAAAGCACTTACCGAATCGTTAGTTGAGTTGGTTGGTGGATCTGAGGTATATTCGTCCCATATTTCATCTATGGCTGACTTTTAGCTTTCTCCAATCACTATGGTTTTGTCTCCTGATAAGGGAGACCCAGAAGAGGAATAACTCAACGACATGGTTGATGAAAGAGATGGGTTGATGCTGAGTCAAGGTGAGTTAAATTCTGGATGACTGATAATAGAGAGTCTAGTGTCTGCTAGTTCCCAATATGTCCACCAATGTGAGGTATGGGCAGTATTATAATGCCTCAAGTTCAATGAGAATACTAGCGAACTATTACTGAGATTTATTTGAAGAAACATCAATGGTGTAAAGTGAGCGGTTAGCTAAGATACATCTAATAGCAAGCTCAAGTACTCAACACAAAGGCAAGATTAGTATACTAAGTAGTAGACAAGAATCTCCTCACAAAATCAATCTCCCATTATGTATTTATCAGGCCTGACACAGGTCCTCTGGAGAGATGTCACACTGATGGAGGAATAAGGGTAAGAAAGAATAATCATATTCTTGCTACCTAGCTACTTATATACTACAAGTTCTGAGTCATCGAAGGTCATAAGGAGTCCCCTGAGTCATACTATACAAAATCACATGAAATCATTCCTACTATCATATGCGGTCATTATGATTAGATGAGTTTAAAATAAACCCATCACAGCTATGATTAAGTTAATAAGACCTGTCAGGACAAGTGCGGGTGCACCCAGGTAGGGAACCATGCGAGTCTTTAAAATGAAGGCTACAAGTGGAAGAATTACTCAATCTAACATCAGACATCCTGATATTCATCAATGCCTGTAGAACCATTATATTACTGTCAACTGTGATAGGGACCCTCCAGCCTATTCCATGTATCACCTGAGATGCCACTATTGCACAATTCTCCAGTTTTGTTCTTATCCCCAACTTCTCCAGTGAGATCTCAATTATTTTCCTTGCATTCTCACTGTTCTCCACCAACTGTATCAAAAATCACTTCCTGAGATGAAATTGGTGCCAAACCACAAAAACAATATAAGATGATGCTAGACAATTGAAAGAAGCATGAGAAGAAGAAAGTAAGGATGGGGGAGGGTGAGAGAGATGGGTCAGCATCTTTTGTGATTAAGTGAGAGGAAGAGGAGCCATCATTGAGGATGTCATCTATACTGATACTGATATCATTTCTGAGGGCTGCAAGAGCAATAATAGATGGCAGATGAGAGTGCTAGGATTTATTCTTTCTTCTCAACAGTTTTTGTATTTGAATAATATATGTGTTATTTAATTGTTGTACTGGTATGTACCCTGACATGCATGTATTTGACTGCTCATATAGAATTTTATTCACTCAACACCCATTGCTGCTGAAATTCTTTACCAAACATGGATATGCAGATGTCAAACTGGAGTTATTGTTCCCAGTAAGATTCTGATGCATAGTTGCAGCTTTCAACTGTATACTATACCATTTTGATTCAGTGATGCTTCTAAAACAATGGACAATGCCAGTAAATTTCTTTCAATTTATCTAAATTTTTGTGAACACTTGGTCAAATTTCAAAATGTATAGACTTCACCAGAAGAACAACTGAGATACTGATGTACTATAAGTCTTCAACATCCCATACTATACAAGCATCCAGACCACGAGTGACAACTCTTGCTCCATCTGGAGTAGCATGTATACTATACTCTCTCTCATAATACTGACCCTTGGGAATGCTGTGGCGGAAAAGAATGTCACCTGTTGCCAAACTTTGGATGATCAAGTATTTATTGAGTATATAGGCAATCTTTGACTCTCCAAGAAACAAGATCTGGTGTTTGTACATATAACCATCAAATATAGCAATGACTGTACTGCTACCATCCAAGGCCATGTTAAAAAGACTTGTCACTTTAGAATCCCTATCCCAAAATATGATTTTTAACCCATTATCAGAGACAGCAATAATGTGCCCATTGGTGTGAAAAGAGTCAAAGACAGTAGCACCTGTCCATGCATCATATAATTGTATGGTGTTATCATGATGGACTATAATTGTTGATCCATCTCGGCAAATACATAGCTCTTGATATGTTGGAATTGATATCCATGCAAAGTTGTCCTCTTGGCCAATGGCAATCTTCATGAAATATCCAACATTGTGCTGCACAATATTGTGTGCAATGACAACACCATTGTCATATAGAGAGGTTGAAAAATGATAGTAAAAAAAATAAGATAGGAATAATGTGTATGTTTTGAAAGTTTGATTTTGAGAGTCAAAGAGAATGATATAATACCAAGACGGCTTGTTGGAGGTCTCCTGTGAAAGACTCAGATGGTTATGAAGGGGTAGTCTTATCCAGTCTGATGTTGGTGGAGGTGTTTCAAGTTGATATGTCATTGAGAATATTGAATGTTCACTTGTGACAAAGGGTGTCTTCCAGTGATCAGAGTGATATCTTTCTTCTGGCAATGATTTCTGTTGTCCTGTATTAATCTTGTACTGTGTTATCTTGAATGATGACCAGATGTCCAAAGTCATGAAACTGTCAGAGTCTAGAAGGAAGATCCTAGAAACACTATTATAGTGTCATATAACAGAGAAGTCGCTCTTTGCCAGAGGATATGGGAGAATCTGACTTGTTTGACTGCTCCCAGGCCTTACGAATAATATTACTGGATGGTGAAAGAGACATTGCATATGACAGTCCTGAACTGAAATGTCCCCCATCCTGTGATGCTCTGTATGCGAACAGATAAGCATGGTAGAATAGAGTGCGAGACTCAGTGTTGCCAAATTGCTAGAGCCAACATGATAATCATTAATTCAGACAGTAAAGCTCATTTGCAGGCAACATACATTGGACCAATTCAGCACCATCAACAAGCTTGAAAGAATGTTGCTGCATTTAATACATAGCAGCACATCCAGCCATAGAAGAAAGTAGTGGCGGAAGAAGGAAGCAAGTTCTAAGCCACTGTCATCAAATGCTTTGACATGCCACAACACTCCTAATAATGCATATTGGGATATATGCACTGGTATGGTTCCAATGTCCTTATCAATGTCAGAAGACCATTTCTGCAGAAATGATTTCGACACATCCAGACACTGTTTTGCTAATGCCCTATAGTGCAGAGTGACATCAACATACCATTCATCCCCACATCGATTCTGATCCTGCAAGAAATCGGCAAGGGACTTGTGTATGAGTTGTATGGGCTCATCCTCACTTTCAGGAGTGAGTATGCTTCCTAGCATAGATATAATGTGATGTGAAGGAGGGTTGCCTTTGTCTACTAGGACAATGTTATCAAGGATATCCTCTGTTATTCCTGGAAGCTCCAAGTTGAGTATTGAAGATTCATCATCTGACATCTTGGCCACCAACACAGCACCTAAAACATTGCGCATGCATATCTTAACATCTGCATTGGCACCTGGAATTTCAGATACAAGAATATTCAGAGTGGTGTGATATAAGATTGTCAGAGCCTCAGTAGCATCACTAGAGACATCTGTGGCTAGGACTGCCTCCAGCCTTGATATCCCTGGCCAGCCACAGATAAATTTTGCAATGGTTGCTGCCCAAATGAATAAACCACTTGCATGTGCAGCAAGTTCATCGACAGCATTCAACTGTTTACACTTTGCTTGAAATACTGGGTCACGGTTATCTACATCTAACTGTAGCCCCAGGTAGAAGTGAATATCACGGTTTACACTCTCTGAGGAAGTATCCAAATAGAGTGTATATATGCAATCCTGTTGCTTGAATGCAGTAGCTATGCGATGAACCGGTCGACTGGAAACAATGAGGCGCATAAAGGGAAGTTTTGGACCAAATCCCTCAGCTAGTACAGCCAACATGTCATCAGACACATCAGACTCATCCAATCCATCAACAATAACAACCAGAGGACCTCCATCAAGAAGTCCAGAGATGGATTCAAGTGGACCGCAAAGTAGACATTGAAACTGAGCAGATGGGTCTACTGGCCACCGTGTCTGGATAGCTTCGGAGATGGCCATTCCAATCTGTTTGTCAAACATTCCTAAGGCATATGCGATGCTGGTGATTGACTTGCTAGCTTTTGAATACTCGATACGGTCATAGCAGACAAATGCTGCAAGCCGACTGCGTCCCCCAATGTCCTCAATGAGTAAATCATGAAGAGTTCCCATCAAAGAACTCTTCCCTGTCCCTGCCAATCCTTTGCACCACATTGTCCCACTGTTACACTGGGCAATCCATGACATAATTGTGTTGATTGTCTTGATGCAAGTTCCTTGTGTACACTTTGACTTGGGGTCCAGCTCTTGAGGTGGTTTGAGATGTTGTGTTAATTGATCTCTCATGGCTAAAGGCCTCAATAGTTAGTGCTTACAACAGGTTGCATGAAAACCAACATACCCTGAAGCTCTACATGCTCATGGACACCAAACACAAGCTCCTGTACACCACTCACAAGCTGCTGGACACCAAGGGTGACAATGAAGGATTCCTGTGTGAATCCCCTGGTCAGCTGGTCCTTCAAGTCAGTGAAGGCCTGGTGGAATTTTTCAGCTTGGCCTGATATGTCTATCATGAAAAGACACCCTGGGAAAGTTGTGAGATATTATAAGATGGTTGTGATTCAAAAAGATACCTACTTATCCCACTCTTCTTTGCATATCCTTCGATGAACATGGCACACTCAATGGTCTGCTTGAACAAGGAACTATAGGTTCCATGTAGACCATCACGCCGCTGTAAGATATCATTCTTGCTGGCCTCTTCATACACCGAAATCATCTCAGCATAAAGATCAAGTACAGCTTGATTTGTGTCGCGCTGATTCTTTAGGACCTGCACCTATACGTAAAGATATTGTGGATGAGAATACACTGCTGACACCCACCTCGAACCCAACAGACAGAAATCCCCAAGCGATGGTAGCCACGGGGTGCACCTTGGGAAGAGGCTCTCATCAAGCAGTATAAATCAAACAGTAAAATATTACCTACCCCCGCGAGAGTATCGATCATCCCCTTCGCAGCTTCGAACACCGACCGCAGGGTTTCGCTGCTATCTAGAAACTTGTGATTTTCTGAAGGTTTCTTAATGCTCGGTACGAGTTCGTTCATGACTGTCGAGGCGCTGTTTGAGCCAGATATTTTGAGGACTGCGATCTCGGAAGTTCCATCGGATAGATGTACATCAGCACCTACAGACAAAATCAGTATTTATTAGAGCAAGGAAATAAACACACGCACTCGTGCTGCTCCCTTCAAACAATTCTCCGAGTGTCTTCTCGACGCTGCCAAGGACTTCCTTGGGAAGCAGCATTCTCAGACGGTAAAGTTTCCACGAAATCACAGTTTGCGGGTCAAGGTCACCTCTGCAGTCATGAGACATCTGCCAAGATGAACTGGGAATGTATGTGACTTACAGGTTCATGTTTATGGTCCACTTCGGCATGGCGCCTCCCCCATCGAACTTGAATTCTTCCGTTTCTTGCTTCTCTTTACCGGCAGTGATCTTCAAGAAAAGCTTGGACTCTTCTGTGGACGCGATCGTAATAAGTTCGGCCTCTATGTTATAGCACATTAAAAGGAGGCCAAATATTCGAATGTCGATAGCACGAACCACGAATATAAAGGATCCGACTACGGCGAGGACATATGAGCACAGAAATGAAGGAAGAAACAGTGAAAGCGAGGCTGACCTTCCTTCGTTGGCCATGGTTTCCTTGGTGCTAGCTACTGCAGACATGGTGGTACGAGGAAAAAGCAAGGCTAACACGTGTATGGAAGTCGTGCAACATCAGTCTGAGTCTGAATGCTCATTCAATCCACAAGCGCCCTAAGCCACCTGAGTTGCCTATATTCTTAGATCGGTTATTATGAAGTTGCGAACTACCGTGGGAAAACGTGACTCGCCTTCATCCACGTCGGAGGGCAACTCACAACGAATCTGCTCAGCACAACGGCTTGTCATCTTGCGTTGCGATAAATTTTTCTGCCAGTGTTCTGTTACCGCACCGTGTCCTGTATAACCGAAAGCCGTGTCGACGGCAGGGGGATCGCGCTTTAATTTGATTCTTCGGGTGAGTCTCCGTTTTGGTACATTTGTGACTAAGGCCTACATTTTCACCTAGCATCATACTAGTTACCAATGCTACGAAGCTTGAGGCTGTTGACACCTTAGATGGGACGTTCGTGACTTGTGCATTCGATGGTAGATGGGCTGTGTACTCGAGGGCGATGCTGAAAGGAAGCAACAGAAGCCTTGCTGGTGGAGCAAAGGACGGAACAAGGAGGGTAGTGCCGCCAAAGATGAGGAAAGACCAAGCTCGGATGCCAACGTCGCCATCGCCATCGAGTCTGACGCGTTCGCAAAGCCATCATTACCGTCTCCGATTCTACTAAGGAGAGCAACAATGTTCTCCTTGACCCACCATTCGTTGCCGACTTCACCAGTACCACCAGTGCTCTCGAGGAGACAAAATCCGCCTTGTTCGACGCCAGATACGCTGAGCGCAAGACCATTCAAGGACGGAGTCGCCATCGACGGCCGTGACCAGCGCGTCACTTCGTCACCTCCGCGACCTTTGCCGCCCTCAGCGCCACTTATTCAAACCAACGAGAGTTCGCCACCGTCAAGGGCTGACACGCATCGGGGAGCCTCGAACTGGGCTGAGATGGAATGTGAGTCGTCGTATATGGGACTCGCTTATGGGAGGGAGTAATCAAACGGGAATAACATTGGAAATCCTCGCTTGGCAGGATGCACCAAACGGCTCAACATCACAGCCCCTTTGTGTTATCCAAGTCTTTTTCAAACCGTAGGTCGCCTGTCTTCACTTTTGTTTTCTCGAATTAACACATCTTTTGGTATTACAGGACTAGTCGAGGGTCGCCAATACAAACGAATTCATGGCCGTCTCGGTAGGATTGCCAGCAACACCCTTCCCATCCTCCTTGCTATTCAGGTCGGGGATCCAACGTCCGAGACTTGCGCAACAATAAGTGTAGATGTTTTCCCAGAGGATTGGAATGGATGGATTTTGGAGGCCGAGAGGGACGGCGGTGGGTCCGGGTTGTGCCAATTGGATTCAGGCTGTCACGTACGCACGGGATGATTGTGATGCACGCGCTACTAGCAATTACTCCCGCCGAGGTGAGTCTTTTGATGCCTCCCGAGATAATAATATTGATCTCAAAACATAAATACAGGCCGTCTCATTGAATTCCTCGGCACTCGGCACCCATTCTCCCTTGCGCGCATTCAGCACGAATGTCGAGGATGTGCTCAGTATCGGGATCATTATCACGGCTGGACTTTGTCTGGCTCCGCTCGTTTTCGACGCGTTCGGCAAGAGCGTCTCACTCTCATCGTCATCTTGGCGATGGCCAGTCTCGTTTTTCTTTTGACTTGAACTGCCTTCCCCAGCGTCAGTACCGGCATTTGTTTGTTCATGACGACGTTAGCAGTCGTCTCTTACTATAAAGTTCAGGTCTATCTCTAGTATGTCGCTCCACATCATTCTGTGATTCATTTTCTTACCTTCCGAGTGCCAGGGTCATGGCAGATGCGACAGCAGAGGCTTTTGCTTGAGGTAAAGATTTTGATAAATCTTCTCTGAAACCCGAGCTAACAGATTACTGCATAGGCCTTGACGCCAACGTCGCCAGCACTTTCCCGAAACTATCGCTAACATCACCTTTGGCCCACGATTCGCTGTCGACTTCACGAGTACTACCAGCGCGAGGAAAAAAGCTTCAGCCGACTTCGCAAGCCTGAGAAAAGCAGACTCAAAATAGCTTGGGCATCGGTTGTAATCTGTTTAATTTACATCGCCGACTAGGGATACAAGACATTCATTTCTAGTACCTGTACGTTAAATAATTCATACATGAAAATATCGCAATAAAAGAATCAAGAGGCGGGAGCCTTACCAAAAACATGTCCTCCGTTCCACGAGGACACTCGCCATGCCCACGACCTCCGCCATTTCCCTTTGCCATTAGGGACATACAAGAGGGTCTACGATGTGGTCGACCAACCATATCAGGATACCCAGGGAAGATCATGACCGGATCCACGCCGTAAAGCTAACGAAAACATACTTGCTCGGCGATGATGTTACTCAACATCAACTGCGTACGAACCCCAGCCTGGTAGGAATATCAGAAGAGATGAAATGGGCTTGTAAATGTAATCGCTCACCCTTACAGCAAAACATTGTGCGAATACACATCCGTTGTTGCGATTCCATTGGGAAAAAGAGAGTTCGCGAGGGTACGAATACACTTCCAACTAGCATATAATCAGAGTGGATCACGGGTTCAATGAAAGCAACGCACGTCGTATACGCGATGTCATTCATATACCAGATAGACCCAAAGCGTTCTGCCCTTGTACGTATTTTGTTTCCGCAGCATGAAACTAGCGATATCGGTCTATCAAGAGGCTCGGCTGTAGATTCTTGCGGGCCAATGTCATCAACAGACAGAGACGCCGATGGCATTCGTGGGGACGATCCCGGTGGCGAAGACATTATCAAGAGGTTCTACAAGGGATGACCTGCTGAATACGGCTCATCATGTGCTGGTCGAAGGTTTTGGCACTCATAATCTGGCCATATTTGTTCTAATAGTTATCAGTCGATAATTATGCATCAGGCGGAAGGAAGAATTACCTGTCGCAGGCGGCGCTGGTGCAGCGTCGATGTCTATCGTATTCTGATCAACATCATCTTTAGTCGAAATCACTATCTGTGTCGTCCATATCGCCGACTCGCAACCGTCCAAATCGACGTTAACCGCTTTCAAACCCGTCTTCGTATCTGATAGCAGAGTGTCAGTAAGCTTCCCTGCACAAAGATGATGTGCGTACATTTATCCTCAAACGGCATGTACCCTTCCAAGAATGCGCTGCTCGCATTCATCGCCCCGGAGCCCACGAGGTGATATGCGCATGCATATGCTGAACTGGACATTGATAGGTAATTTCCCGTCATGATGTAGATTGACCAAGATGAAAGAGTGGGATTTGGTCAAAAAGGGAGAGTAACCTCGATCCTCGATTTCGAGGGTGAGGCTCGACCAGTAGATCGATTCTGTTTCTGAAAAGTGGCCTTCGCGAGGCAGGCCCAGACTCTCGACTACCTCCACGGCTTTAGTCTTGGACGCGAGGGAAACATGGAAGGACAGGTCCCTGTGAGAGGGATGAGCGCGTTTGCCGCCGAAGGCGTCGATTTTGACAGAGGATTTACAGTCCATTCTAATCTGAAACGTTCAGTGTTCGATGCATGCTGCCGAGTTCATTGATGAACGGAAAGGAGAGAACTCTGTCTGCGGTGGTGGAGATGAGGAACATTCGTCGGGTAGTCTCTTTTCCAAGGTGTCCTGGCTAGCGATCAAAGTGTCGTCGAAGGAACGATTCCTCCATGGGAAACCGCGTTGACGTATCGTATCGATGGAATTTTAAAAGGGTATCTTGATGTCCATGAGCAGCCAGAGCTAATAAGAAAATGTAAGCTTTCGAACCACAAGATATTGTAGCAAAAAGGACAGACCTATGAGTCATTCACCAGTATTACTTGCCCACAAGGAAAATCTGCACGATGCTGAGATCTAGTCATTTTGAGAGCAGCGAGGAGATATGGGGTGGGAATCCAAAAAGCAGACGGCGGCGTAAAGAGTGAGCACACAACGGTGACGGTGTCAGATGGATAAGCGGGTTGTACGGCACGGAAAAGCCTCGTTCTGGATAGGGTGAGGGTGGACAGCAGCGCGGGTCACCCTGTTCGCGTAGCCATGGTTCTGGGCGCGTTTGTCGCTGGTCGCCAAATATCGTGGAGGGATGTTTGCAGACCACGCCACCATCCAGACACGAATCCGTAGTCCTCGCGCCGCGTCCAAAACGACGCCGTGTTTGTGTTTGGAAGGGCTTGATATGTTCTTTGAGTGAACGCTTCAATCGAGAGTGAGATCAGGCTATGTGGGCGAACAGAAGGCACCTACCATACCTGTGCGCAAACCTCCCTTCAGTAGCTCTGCCCTCGACGTGCCCCGCACGAACGAGAGAATCGTGAGGGTAAGATTGAGCTACAGAGATGTGAGTGCCAATAGATGCAAGAAATCGGAGAGACGTACCATTCCCTCCTACCTCCCCCATCACCCAACGGCGCGCTGTCTCCATGGAGAGGATGACACATCTACCGGTTCCTCTGCCGCCTCCCCCAGCCCACGCTATGCTCTTCTCATCATCGTCGAGTGCGACCCGTCCCTCCGCGACATGGACGCGCCATTTGCCGAATGGCGACACACTATTTCAGCCCATAATCAGGTCCTTGGATTCGTCGTCTTCGGTTTGAATCTAGTCGTCGAGGGAAATTGTATCATCCATCGCGTGCCAAATGAACTCCGTGATTGATGCCCTCGCCCTGATTCCACGCCTAGTGTAGTCACGCTCGTCAGCAGGGAACGAGAGTGTCTTGAAGGAGTTGCCGGGCGAAATAAAAAATATGAGCATGGCGGTGAAAGGAGACTTTGTTTTGTTTGACCGAGACAAACATGCCATTTCAGTCACAACACTCATCTCGCAAGACGCGACGCGTAACACACACGCACTAAACGTTCCAGTATGGACGAGACAAGAGAATAAAACGAATGACCCGCAGAAACTCACCCTTCTTTTATCAAGGTTCCGTTGACTCGTGGCGAAGAAGGATTTCGTAGTGTCGTCGCCTGGACATCGACTCTGCTCAGCACAGCATGTCTACGTGCCTATGTATCGTCCTCAACCGTAACGTCGCTTATTCAAACTGACGAGAGTCCGCCGCTGCAAGGGTCAACACGTGTCGGGGAGTCGTTATGATGAGGAGGTCATTATGAGAGAGTAATCAAACGGGAATAGCAAATTCCTCGCTCGGCAGGATGCTTACCATCACGGCCTTCCAAGTCTCTTTTCCAAAGGTACATCGCCTATTTTACTGTGTTTTCGCGAGCTAACGGTAGTCCAGTATTTGGTGCTCGTCGAGGATCACTGTATATGGTGAGTTCGTCGTAATTTAACTTCTCCTTGTTTCTAACACGCCCTCGAGCTCGCGCCCAAGACAGCACTTCTTGAATTCAAGGTTGCCTTGGCCACTTAGGCTCACATCCTCCTTGTGATTGAGGTCACGATCGCCGTTCATGCTTCCCTCGAGAATCGGGAGGGATGATTTTAGGAGGCTGGCAGGAATGTCGACGAGAAGGAATTGGATCCAAACAGCATTGGCAGTGCACATACTACCAGCTCTTTATTGCCAAGGTGAGTCTGTTGACTCTTCGAAATATCACTGATCTCAAAGCAGATAAAATTCAGCTTGCGTTATCATCAAAGTCTTCAGCTACTCGGGTTGATGCGCGTAGGGTATGTGTTCTGCGTCGGGGTCATTATAGGAGCCGGACCTCATCTGGCTCGGTGTGTCCTCGACGTTCTTGTTCTGGAGGTGCGACTTCTGTTCTTTATCTTAATTTCCCACTATCTTAAATCGTTCTCTGTCGAACAGCTATCTCCCGTACTTTCGCCTTCCGATTCCATCCCCGTAAAGCATACCGCTTGTCTTCAGATAGACTCTAAAGGTCAGTAAACTACTGCATTCATTTTGTTTCAATCTCGCTAACAGCGCAGTCACTAGCTGCCTGCTCCCTCTACTCTGGCTCGCCTCACATTATATCAAAGGGCTCGCAAAGAAATCGAGGAAGAGCCGACCTGAACCATGCGAGGGGAACGCTCTCCATGGGGTATACCAAACGGCAAGCGGGTGCAATTGTATTGTACTTGGCGCCGTTACCATTCATGCTGCTGCTCGAAGTTTCCTGAGTAGCCATCCTCGTTCATCACGGGGCTACAGTCGCCGTTCTCGTTATTGGCGAATATGGGGCAAAACAACAGGACGCAAGGACCATGCCGAACAAGTTACCGCCGGCTGAATGTCCTCTGCCGATTTGAAGGCACCGTGAATCAACGCTCCTCAGGTTCATGCGCCTCGAGACCCGCAGTGATCGCCAAACTGTTTCATTGGAACAGCTGTTCAGCCTAGCTCTTTTGAGCTATGTCAAGATTTAGGTTCGTCATACGTTTCGTGACTCGGTTTTTGCCCATCCTTATCCCGGCTTCCAGCCTCGGTTGTGCATACTTCCAGACCAGGGGAAAAAAGGTCTGATGTTCTCAATGTCGCCAACAGGTAACGATAACGACCTCGCTTTCTCAGACGTACCCCTAGCTTCCTCATTCAAAAGAGATCCTACTTCAAGGCGGGGCCGAGGTCATCTCATTTCCGAATCGCCGCCGGGACACCTATTCAATACTTCACGTTCAGAGTAAAAGCCCACCTCTCTAAAGGTGAACACGCCAAACTTGTGACCCACATATCCACCCCCTCCAACCTCACCTCCAGGTATCGGACTGGATTCGGTGGGGCAAGTAGCAGCGGTCTCGAATCCGTTACGAATCGTGTCCACATTTGCCATCATAGGCAGAAACGACTTTCGGCTGCTCTGTACTGGCCCTGCCTATGGCATGGGATGGAGTTTCAATCTTGATCATTGTCTGGCGACAACCTCCATCAGTGAAAAGAGACTGAAGCGGAAGAACCTCGAGACCATTATTGCCGTCCCAGTGTTGTCGTAGTGCTCGCCGCCCTCGCTTCAGTCAGGACAGGCAGGCTTCATGTATCCTTTCCGTGTTGGGGGAATTGCGCGTGCCAAAGGCATCTCACTAGGACGCTGCGATATGCTTCTTCCATTGAGCGAAATTTTCATTGATCTGGTCATCATCCTGTCCTTTTGGGTTTAGAGCCTTCCTCCGAAGTTCTTCGAATGATCGCTGTGCTAATTTTCCCGTTGACGTCAAACTTATGCTTTTTACGCGGGGAAACAACCGTATGCAACCGCCGCTCCATTTATGCAAGCAGCACCGTTCTGAATGGCCGCAGCACGGAGAGTTGTAAGTTTTCTCTAGGCGCTACTTTCCTGTTCATGCATACCCTCTTTCTAGATATGGATGCTTCCCACATTTGGAGACGATCCTCATGTGCTTGGCGTGGTCTCGAATATGACGAGGACGAGGACGTCCCCGGAACGTCTGACGGCATCACAATGGGAAGCAAGCGCTATCTTCCAAGATCTGGATACACCCAATTTCCTAGCGAAGAAAAGTTGCCTACTGTGTCGATTCTGCAACCTAGACGTCTTCTCTACCACACCTTGCCAAAAAGTCGCCAACAAGATCGCAACTCAATTGACTGTCTTCGGTCCGCAGAGGTTACGGATCGTCGCACATGGCCGAGACAGCAGAGAAGCTTCCTCCATCGTGGCTTTCAGGATGTACGTTACTCCTACATCTCGACTCGCGCAATAATTAACATCAATCCACAGCCCATTCAGTTTCCGTATACCAAGGATATTCGGTGATGGATGTATCAACATATTCAAAGTACGGTAATGCTCTTTTCTTCTGTCGGAGTATCTGCTCTAGGCCAGCCCTTGGATTCAGCTCGGAGTAGGCCGTCGGTCTTTGGGCTCGCCGTTTCGTGGGGGCAGTGTATTTGATCCATGAAAACGAGGATGGGGCGATAGGGAATTGCAAGGTGGGAAGTTGTTATTGATACTCGTAACATTTCATACACACAGTCGAAAGATATAAAAAAGTATCCAGAATTCCCACGACAAGCAAGGAAAGCCCGTCCAATCCGACCTGGTACGGTCATAATCTCTCCATCCCGAAGGTATGCGATGGCATGCACGGCCGAGCACCAGGCTTGCCGTTCGTGTACCAAAAGGGTTGGGGAGTCATCGCGACTAAACCGTAAGCACCAACCATAACCCCAGGACATACGTTGTCGAAATCAAAATCTTCCTGTAATAGAGCGCCGCATCATGTACCTCAGAGAATCGGCTTACCTCGAGCAAGTTCAAAATACGCGCCATCCAACCTCAAACGGGGGCATGGCTGGCTCCTGCTTGGATGGTGGGCAACTCAATATTGATCGAGCTAGGGGGTTACGGAATGGATTGAACAGCAAAAAAAGATGGTGGGGAAGTCCATATTTGCGGTGAAACCGAATCAACGTGTAGGAAACGACATCCTACACGGAGTTCGTCAGCTTTGGAAAAATACAGGTTGCAAAATACCTACTCACTTGTAGTGCGCTCACCGGGTGGTCACCGTCGAAGGGAGCCTTGAAATGTATCGCATCATTAGTGTCCGATACGAGTCTTGACGCGTGACGCGTGACGCTCGACGAGTAGCCTGTATTAGAACAATTAGCAACGAAAGCAGCCGTTGACGGGGTAAGGACGTACCATGTTCCTGCGCGTCCTCCCCAAGCTCTCCGCTCGCCTTTATGCTCGCCCGTCACGGCGGCACCAAATTCGAAGGACAGCCATGGATGAGCTCTGCGTTCAAATAAGGCATGCGCATCCCTCCTCGTACGATGGTGCCAGCAGGGACGGCCTCGAAGCAGAACAGCCCCCTTCTCACAACTTGCCTCTTGGTGATCGGCATGCTCAACGTCTCCTTCTCCTCCATCGTAGTCCTCCCTGCTTGTTCGGTCCGTCGTCTAGTCGGTCGCTCGAACGCCTGCATTCCGTCGGCTGGCGTCGTAAGCGCAAAAATCTCCGTCAGCGCGTGATTGAGGTACCGAGGAGATGTGGGGTACCAAATGGTGCGCACGAAAACGGAGAGAGAGAGGGCATGACGTGCGATTGGATACCAGCACACGCATCCTTTCCTCGGCGCAGTGCCCGTGCCGTGGCTATCCACCTTTTTCATAAACGAAGACAATGGACAAGCGCGAAAGCTATTGCGTGGATGAGACACAATGCGACGGTGCACTCAAGGACGTACTCACCAAGTTCCCCAGAGATCATGCAAGGCGACAAGACACGCACGCCTCTCGCTGATCGAGGCCGCTCGCTGGGAGGAACCTTGAGATATCCACGGAAGCTAACAATAATCCCTATTGAACAAGGAGACGGCGCGTCGAGCGTTTCTCTCTGAGTCGTCGTAGAAACAGCAGCTGCCGGAGAGACGGAAGGAAGGACCGTGGAGGTTATCCGAAATTCAAATGTTTTGACCAAGCCATAGATCACGTGGGTATGTACGTCATTGGCCTAGAGATGATATCAACTTGAAATCACCCTGCTGCTGGTTGAAAGCATCCTGTGAGTAAAAGTCGACACAGTGTTCTTAGAGGATAATTAACCTTCATTTTCGCCAGATTTTTCGATTCCTTGAAAGTTCAATCACTCGACATGAACTCCATCTTTTCGAATTTTCTTCTCGGGCGAGGGAGTCTACGGACGAGGACAGACTAGGCGTGGACTATGGGCGATGGCCATTTTAACCACCCACCCTTCCTCTGATCGTCTTTCCCAGACTCTCCCTCGACGACTGGATTCAAGATGACCAATCCAAAGATTATGGGCTGAAACGGTGTGTCGCCATTCGCCAAGTAGGGCGTCCACGCTGCGGAAGGAAGGGTGTGTGTGTCGCACTTGACGATGATGGGAAGAGCATAGTGTGGGCTTGGGGAGGCGGCGGAGGCTACGGGAGACGTGCCGTCCTCTCCATGACGACAGCGCACCGTCAGATGAACTAGGAGGTACGATGTGCTGGGAATGGTTAGTCTCTCCGATGATATGTATTTATTGGCACTCACGTCTCTGTAGCTCGGCCTTACCCACACGACTCTCTCTCCTTCGCGTGAAGCACCAAGTCTTGGCCGCCAACCGCACGTCGAGGGCGGAGCTACTGAAGGAAGATTTGCACGCGGGGATGGTAGGTGCCTTCTGTTCGCCCACATAGCCTGATCTCACTCTTGATTGAAGCATACGCTCTTCCAAACACAAACACGGCGTCGTTTGGGACGCGACGCGAGGATGTCTGGATGGTGGTGTAATCCGCAAAATTCCGTCCACGATATTGGCAACCAGCGACATACGCGCGCAGAACCATGGCTACGCGAACAGGGTGACGCGCCTGCTGTCCATCCTCACCCTACCCAAAAGGAGGCTTATGGGAAAGCCTCTGACACGGTTGCCGTTGTGTGCCTACTCTTTATACCGCTGTCTGTTTATCAGATTCCTGCCCAATATCTCTCTCATGCAGTTTTCGCTTTGGGGAAGTACACCGGTGAATGACTCATAGGTCTGTCCTCTTTGTGACAATCTCTCGTGGCTTGAAGGCTTACTATTTCTTATTAGCTCTGGACGTAAAGATGCACTTTGATAACGTTGCTTTTGCTATGCGGCAATGCGGTTTCCCTCAGATGAATTGATCCTTCGGCAACACTTTGATGGTTAGCCATCATCTTGAAAAAGTGACGACCGGACGAATGTTCCTCGTCTCCACCAATGCATGCCAAGTCTTCTCCGTTCCGTTTATCAGTGAACTCGACAGCATAGATCGAACGCCGAGCCATTAGGATTTGAATGGACTGACACAGTCGGCGGGAAATGGACTCATACCTCTCATGGGGACCCGTCCTTCCGTGTTCAAGACTAAAGCCATGACGGTAGTTGAGAGCCTGGACCTTCCTCGTGAACCCTAGCAGAATCATAAGTCGGACCTCACCTTCGAAATCGAGGTCACGCACTCTTTTCGACGAAATCCCCCTCTTACGCCTTGGCATGGGACGTCTAAACTACTGCCTCTCAATCTCAAGTTCTTACGCATATCCCTCATAGGGAGGCGATTTTTGCGGGCAGTCTGCTCTCGCTAAACAGATAAATGTACGCACACCATCAGGGAAGCTTACTGACACTCTGCTGTCAGATATTAGGACGGGCGTGAAAGCGGTTAACGTCGATTTGGACGGCTGCGAGTCGGCGATATGGATGAAGGCAGACAGTGATTTCGACGAGGATGATGGTACGACGCTGCACCAGCGACAGGTAATTCCTCCTTCTGCCTGATGCATAATTATTGACTGTGCAGACCTCGCCAGATTTTGAGTGCCAAAACCTTCGATCAGCATACGAGGAGCCGTCTTCAGTCGGCCATCCTTTACGGGACTCTTTGATAGTGTCTTCACCACCGGGATCATTACCACGGACGGCATCAGCGGTCGATAACACTGACCCGTCGGCAGAAGAAACCAGAGCCGAGCTTCTTGATGGAGCGTTACTGTCAGTTTCATACGGAGAGCGAATCCATAAAACAGATGTAGATGAGGCGGAACGCTTTGGGTCTATCTGGCGCATGGATGCCGCCGTGCGTCGCTTTCACTGAACCGGTGATCCATTCTGATTATATGCTGGATGGAAAGCCCTTCTGGCGTCGCTCAAGCCCAGTGGAATCGGGATGTGTATTCGCCGAAGTTGATGTATCGCTTCGCTGTGAAGTGAGCGATTACACGTTTAAGCATATCTTATTCCTAATCCACCATTTAATTTAAATGCCTTCTTTTATTCAGTGCGTTGAATCGGAAGATTTCTGCCGCACGGCAGTTATTGAACTTCTTGGGTCTAATAAAGCAGATGCCCGATCCGTTATTCAACTGGTGCATAGACTACCAGATGATATTTTACACGAAATCTCAAGTCCGACCCGTGGGTTCAACCCTGGAGAATAGAGGACGAGGAATCTGAACATTCCAATGATACGCCGTATATTCAACAGAACCAATCATTTTGGACCACACAATCAAGCATAAGGGGGGATGGGGGGCCGGTCCGTATCGCGATTTTCAGATTCACTCATAACTACACGTACTTAAGTAATGCTTGATATTGCGTTATCACGTTACAGATTCAGTTCGTCGAGTCTATATCTCTTTCCTCCCAAATGGAATGACAAGAACCCCTTCACAAATTCCTTGTACATCCCTTGCGCTTCTTTGTGCGGCGACAATATAAGCAATATCCTCTCGTGCGCCTCCATGCACTTCTCCACCAGGTAATAAAGAGCCTTACTCTTGGGCTCGCCACGAGCTTCAGCCAAGAATGATATGAGGTTGTGAGTTTCACCTTCACACTCCTCCTTGTAGAACGAGGTGATGTCGTTTGTGAAATCAATAAAATCGCGTAGGAGAGGCAGAGCTTGGACGTATGTACTATACTGCAGCTCGGCGGGGAAAATAAACATGGCATAGGCTTCGCCTAATCCGCTCATCTCGCGAAGATATAAGGCATATCTGTCAACTCTGTGCACCTGCCACCTTTGATCAGTAGATCGGACTAGGAGAAAAAAAGCTTTACACTCACTGATTCATATTTGTTCTGCGTCTCTAAAACTAACACGGCAATGAACTTGAGGCCCGCGTGGACGATGAAGTCGGCGGAAACTTGGCCAAAGAGCTGAGAGGTCTCTGCTAGGAGGTTCGCAAAGTCGTCTAACATCTTGGTCGACTGTTTCTCCGAGGCAGCGAAGTGCTGCATAAGAGGTATTAATGGAAATCATCGGAAGAGTAGTTATACTCACCTTGGTAAAATTGGGAACACCGACAAGGGCGTCGGGGTCATCCGGATACACATCGTCATGGTATGTCACGAACGCAGTGTAGAAGACGATGTATACTTTGACTTTGTCGTTGGCGAGATGGTGGTACGCAGCAGCAGCGATATTGAGCCCAACCGTCAGGGCAGGCCCGAGCACATCGAGAGCATATCCTCGACGTTCCCCTTCTTTGAGACACAGATCCTCGAGTGCAGCATCCTTGACAGATGGCAAGTTCGTGGTGTCGAATTGCTGCAGGAAAGATCGTATGATGTTCCAGCTGTCTTCTGAGGGTGGGTCGGGTTTCTACAGAGAATTTAGTAACTGGCTCTTCTTCTAGCTTCAAGCTCGAGCGGCGCACAGAGTTGGATATATGGCCTAAGGAATGAAAAGAACAAACGAATAAATAAAGATACAGCAAGCTACATGTTGAAAGGCGTACCGGGAAGATGAGGACGAGCAGGCGTCAAATGTTGCATTTCTCGCCGTTGAAAAATCGTGTTTCGTTGTGCGGTACGAGAGTCGCTGTAGTCTTTGTTAAACAGACCTGCTGAGGCCGGGGATTGTGGATTTCCAATCTCGCTAGGTATCTTATATACCTGCGCGGTACACATCTGACTGGTGACGACACAACTCGACTTGGTAATTGCAGCAAAGACCAGGAATAACATTCATCGTTATTCAATTCCGGACTTATCGTTCGCCGCAGACCAAGGGATGTGTAGATAGTGCAAAGATAGATGTTTAACGATTTCAAGTGTTCCTGACCTTCTTTTGTGCTAGAGTGCAGCTTCAAATACCTATCCAATCAGTAACGTTTCAAGATTTACGATAATACATACTCACACTTATACACGAAGTTCATTATCTTTATCTTCAGTCTTTTTTCATCACATCTTCGAATCCGAACAGAGAATTCTTTTGTCATCAACCGATAATATAGCAGCCGTATGGTCGTGCTTCAAGCTTGTAAAATTTGTAACGGTCACTATTTTAGGAACACCCAAGGGAACACCTATCAGGACTTCGTTCTGTCTTATATTAGAACACAGAGATTACTTACCTGTAGAGCCATAGGATCTCCGACGTACCTAGGCTAGAACACGCTGAGGGCGGCATCGATCGCAAGAAGTTGAGATGGTCAGTTCCGGACAAAAAGTTCAACCTAACGCAGTTCCACTAAGAAGCATTTGGTAGTATACTTGTAGAACACTTACTGACCAGCTTCCACGGTACCGTTCATTTCCTATCTTGTGCTTCAATTCAGTCTCTTGAGTTTTAACGAAGCCGTGATAAAGTTGGTCCCTTGTACCTTATCATCAACCGTTCCCGAGAGAGGTGGTCGCCGAAAACTGTGTGAACTCTATGTGAAGTATTTGGGGTTGCTGCGACTCGGCTTAGCTCGACTCGGGGCAAACTTGGGTCCAGTCATTTAAGAAGGCGGAAGATCCGATGCCGCTGTGGCGTCTTTGAGGGCCAGTTTGGGGTTTTGTCTGTCTCCGGAGAAAGACTGTCAGTAGAGGCTTAGTATAGAAGATAGCTCGGAAAGACGTGTATTAACTGGGTTAGAACTCGACTCGAGAATTGCACACTGAAGGTTCATGGTAGTCGTTTTGCGGTAACTTCAGGTTTCAAAGTTTATCCGCTGATTTCCCGGCCGCAATCATCATACCTTGGGCCGGGACACGACTGTATTCTCCATCGTCGGATGGGAAAATCGGAACCTCAAATCGAGATACACATTCATGAGCGAACGGCAAGCTACAGGTTCAACTCGCAAAGTCTATATTTCGTTGTATCCAGGTGGAACACCAGATAACCTTTCGTGAAAATTTCGTAGCTGCTATGCACTCCTTCGTGCGGTGACAAGATACAAACTACCCTCTCGTGAGCCTGGATGCAACGTTCTACTAAGTAGCGGAGGGTGTCTCCGCGAGCTTCAGCGAGAAGTGAAATGAGGTTGTGCGCTTCATTTTCACACTCCTCCTTGTAGAACGAAGTTCGTGAAGTGCATAGGGGAGGAAGAGCCTGGATGTATAGGTTATACGGCAGGTCTTTGGGGAACATGAACATGGCGTAGGCTTCAAGCATTCCACTGAGCTCGCGAAGAAATACGGCAGATTTGTCAGCTTTACGAGTCAGTTTTCTTCGATGAGTAAATAGACCATTTGTCAGAGAAAAAGGTTACTCGCCGGTTCAGAATTACTGTGTATCTCTAAAATCAAGGCAGTCATGTACTTGAGGCCCCCTTGAATAATAAAACCAGCAGCGACTTCGCCAAAAAGCCGAGGGGTCTCTACTAGCACAAAGTATAGTTTTAGGCTGAGGCCAAAATTATCCTCTCGCGAGTGGCGATTCATTTCTCGCATGCTAGCGGAAAGGAATCGAGACCACCAAATGCTAGACTCATCATCTTCGACGCAATACCGTAATTGCCGAGGTTAAGAATGGTACTGGCGAGCGGGAGATATGTGACACCCACGCTGGAATCGGATGCGGGACGCTGATAACTTCACAATGGAAAAATCGAGCAGGCCCTCCTAGTAAGGTAGAAACACCCATACTTTCCACGTCTGCCCCAAGTATCGCAAACATTTGTATCGTCGTAACGACAGCGATCCGTGGAGAACCACAGCTTATGAGACTTGGGGGAAGGGGCTAGTGTGCATCTCGTGAAAACATTCATTCCCAAAAAATGACAGATGTCTCCGTGGACATCGCCCTCTATTGTTCGGAAGGATGTGCAATCTCATAGTTTTTGAAACAGTGTTGCTGATACAATGCAGGCCAGCGGGTATAAGGGCAGTGGAAATTTTCCATGTCAAGAGCGAAGGAATGGTGCGCGCGTTGACATCGGCACCGATAGCCAGCGGTAAAGAAGGCATTAGCGGCATTCTGATTGCACATTCATTGAGGAACCATGTCTTCTCTTTCTTTGTCATCGGTCGCTCGATGTCTGACGGTACTATCCCGCGATCCTAAGATACGACTCCAGATAGACAGTCTAAACCTGATTGCCTGGGAAAAGAAGATGGCACAGGGTAGTCGTGGCCGCGCGGCACGTTTACAATATGAGGAAGAATCGGGCTGGCTACAGATTCAACTCGGTAAGCCTATATCTCTTTACACCCCATTCATGTGATTGCCCCTTGAAATTTCGTTTCATGAATTTGCTGACAATAACGCTCCATCATGAGGCTCGGCTGCGGTTTCGTCCGCATGGGTCAGTGTCATAGATGCTGACGCCGTTCCGTTCGTGATGACGATCCCGGTAAGGAAGACACTACCGAGGGGACTTGTGAAGGATAGACTGACGATTCATCGACGAGTACGGCTCCTCATACGCTCGTTGAGGGATTTCGCACTCATAATCGGGTCATATCGGTTCTGGTAGTTATTATTCAATAGCTATACACCAGGTAGAAGGGGGAATTACCTGTTGTATGCGGCGCCGATGCAGCATCGATGTCCATCGTACCATTATCCTCGTCTGCATCATCCATATCGACCGTCCAGAGCGAGGTTAGCTGCTTTCACGCCCGTCTTAATATCTAACAGTAGAGTGTCAGTAAGCTTCTCTTTGCAAGGATGGTGTGCGTACATTTATCCACGAACGGCGTGTTTGCAAGAGCGGACTGCTCGCAAAAATCGCCCTACGAGGTTATATGCGCATGCATATGGTGAGCTTGAGATCGATAGCCAGCTTCCCGTCGTGATGTATATTGGCCAAGACGTGAGAATGGGTGTTGGCGGAAACGGGAGCGTAACCTCGATTTCGAGGGTGAGGTTCCACCAGAAAGTCAATTCTGATTCTTCACGAGGCAGGCCCAGACTCTCGACTACCTTCGCGGCTGTAGTCTTGGACGTGAAGGAAACACGGAAGGACAGGTCCCCATGAGAAGCATGAGTGTGTTTGCCGCCGAAGGTGTCGATTTTGACGGAGCATTTTCAGTCCATTCTAATCTGGTGTTCGTTGTATGCTGTCGATTTCAAGCTTCATTGATGAGCGGAAAGGAGAGAACTCTGCCTGCGGTGGTGGAGATCGTCGGGTCGTCTCCTTTTCAAGATGTCCTGGCTAGCGATCAAAGTGTCGTCGAAGGAAGAATTCCTCCATGAAAAACCGCGTTGCCGTATCGTATCGATGACATAAAGCGCCATTATCAAACCGGTATCTTTACGTCCATGAGCAACCAGAGCTAGTAAGAAAGAATAAGCCTTCGAGCTATGAGAGATTGTAGCAAAAAGGACAGACCTATGAGTCATTTACCAGTAGTACTTGTCCACAGCGAAACTCTGCACGATGAGATGTGGTCATTTAAAGAGCAGCGAGAGGGAGATATGGGGCAGGGATCCGAAAAGCAGACAGCGGCATAAAGATTGGGCACACAACGGCCACGATGTCAGAGGGATAAGCGGGTTGTACGGCACGGGAAAGCCTCGTTTTGAATAGGGTGCTGAGGGTGGACAGCAACGCGCGCCACCCTGTTTGCGTAGCCATGGTTCTGCGTATGTTTGTCGCTGGTCGCCAAACATCGTAGACGAAATCTTGCAGACTACACCACCATCCAGACACGAATCTGTAGTCCTCGCGCGGCATCCCAGACGACGCCGTCTTTGTGTTTGGGAAGGCTTGATATGTCCTTTGAGTGTATGCTTCAATCAAGCGTGAGATCGGGCTATGTGGACGAACAGAAGGCACCTACCATCCCCGTGCGCAACCCTCCCTTCAGTAGCCTTGCCCTCGACGTACCATTGGCGGCCATGACTTGGTACTACAAGCGTAAGAGAGTCGTGCGGGTAAGGTCGAGCTACAAAGACGTGAGCGACAATATATGCAAGTAAATCGGAGAGACTTACCATCCTCGCACACCCTACCTCCCGCTTCAGCCGACGGCGCGCAGTCGTTATGGAGAAGATGGCACGGCTCCTGGTCCCTCCGCAGCCTCCTGCCACCTCTCCACGCACTGCCATCAGTGTCGAGTGCGACGAACAAGTCCTTCCTTTCACGACGTGGACGCGCCACTTGCCGGATGGCGACACGCCTAGTCTGCCACACGTTGAGGTCCTCCTCGTCGGTAGGGATTTGCTCGCCGGAAAAATATCGAACTGTTGGAGTTCACATCGCTCTATCTTGGGGGCAGTCAAAAAAGCTGGCGAAAATAAAGGTTAATTATCATATAAAATCAATGTTGGCTTCTACTCACAGGATGCTTCGAAATCATCCTGCGGCACGAGAGAATCTTGAAGAGCCTTGAACGATGTTGCCGGACGAAAAAAGGGAGATACAGAATACGAGCATAACGGTGAAGGGAGACTTCGCTTTGTTTTAACTGAAAGCGAGGGGAAGCTAGAGTTCTCGGTGCTATCGTGGAGAGATGATGGTCCGAGTGAGAAGCAAAGGTGATGGCCGTCGGGGTTGTTTGTTGGTTATTTTGACGCGTTGTTTGGTTCGAGTCCGGTTACTTCGACACGTCGATTGCGCGTCGATGTGGTCGATGTCACCTATTTCCGTCCGGCCTCATCTGTTTTCCTCCAACAAAACCAAATCGCGATGTTACCGGTCTCATTCCTGCTCGTAGCAACGACGAGCCTTGAAACGCGTCTCTCATTCGCTATCGAGGTCGCTTTCCGATGTTCAGTTATACAAAAGAGGTGCGTAGCAGTTTTTATTGGTCCGTGTCGGTGCTCATCCATCTCCAGCTTTCTCTGCTATCGCTGGGCTCATGCCGTATCTGAAAGCCATGCCGACCACAGAGGAAACACACTTTAGCTTTATTCTTCGGGTGAGTCTCTTTCAGTACTTTTACGACTAAGGCTTACAACATTTACCTAGTATCATACTCGCTACGAATCGTCTAGAAGCTGTTGACGCCTTGACGGGAACGTTCATGCCTTATGCATGCGATGGTACAATGGACCGTGCGCTCGGGGCCGATACTGAAAGGAAGCGAAGGAAGTCTTACCAGTGGAAAGGGCGGAACAAGGAGGGCAAGGGGTCCCGAGATGAAGAAAGGCCAAGCAAGGATACCAGTTTCGCCGTCGCCCTTGAGCACTTGAGCGCTCAAGCTTCAAGCTTCAAGGGCATGGTCGTTGATCAATCGGATTGACCCTCGACAGGAACCACCTCGTCACCTCGTCACCTCCGCGACCTCCTTTGCCGCCTTACTCAAACTAGCGACGTCGTCCGCCCGACACGCTTCGGACAGTCTTGGATTGGCCTAGGAAATAATCAAATAGGATTAACGTTGGAAATCCCTTGCCGGGCAGGATGCCTCAAATGACTATCACCGTCACAGCCATTTTATGCAGTCCGTTTCCAAGGTACGTCGCCTATTTTCTCTGGGTTTTCACGAAGTAAATTATCGTTGGATAGTATTCCAGGAGTCTAGGATTCGGTACTCGTCAAGGGCCACTGAATAGGGTCGAGGGTGGTCAGTTGGTTGGGATTTCTCTTCTCCTTGTTTCTAACATCGTCTCTCTCACCTTCAAGCTCGCCACCAAGACAGCACACGGCCACTTCTACGATCTCAAGGCCGCCTCGCTAAGGACACCGCCGTGCTCCATTCCCATACGCTGTCCTTCTGCATTCAAGATTCGGACTTGCATTAGATACGCGTCAATGCTTTCCTCAAAGATTGGGTTATGGTGGCGCATCGATGGGTGTCGAATTAGATCCAGAATGGGTTTACTAGGTCGTCGCACCTGCACAGGATGAGTGTCGGCAGTGGTAATTACTAGCGCTTGCGCCTGGTGAGTCTGTTGATTTCTCCAAATATGATCGATCTAAAAGCATAAATACAGGTCCGCCTCATTGATATCCTCGGCACCAGGCGCTCGCATGTGCTTCGCGTCTGGATCGTTGGGCACTCCCTGGCTCGATGCGCTCGATGTCAGCGAGAGTATCTTGTTCTCAGTGTTTGGTTCTCGTCGGCGATGGCCAGTCCTCACCCTCTTTTGGTTGAACCACCTTCTCCATGTCATACCGGGATTTACCAGTCGTCTCGTTCAGCTCTGCCGCGACTTGTTGCTGTTCGTCTTGAGACGGACTTCAAGCGAGAATTAATATTCAAAGGTAAGGATAATAATTATATCATACGAATACAAGTCTGATGGTCTATAGTCAACGCGATGTGCATCAGTCAAGGTGGTACTGAATAGAGAGATTGACAAAGGTAACTGTCTCACTGTTCCAATGGTCTTCATACTAACAAGGTGCGCAGTCGGGATGTATGTATGTGCGGGAAGGGCGGGGCGCATATGCGGATGAGAGGTAGAGAGCGACATGAGAACATGCGCGGGTTCTGTGCAGAAAGGAAGAGTGATGGCTTCAATGGCGCGCGCAGCTATCTTTCCAAATGCGCAGTCAAATCGTGTGCTTTTCTCCCACTGAATGTTTCCCGCGTAGTTCTGATAGTCGATAATTATGCACCAGGCAGAAGGTGGATATATATGTCATCGGCGGCGCCAGTGTAGCTTCAACGTCCATCTTATCCTAATCGCCATTGTCTTTGCCAAAATCACTATCTGCGTCATTGTCATACCACTGACTCGCAAATCACACCCGTATTAATGTCTGACAGCAGCAAGTATCAGCTTACCTTCACAAGAACAACGTGTGTACCTCTACAAATGGCTCATATGTACCCATCCAAGATGCGCTGCTCGCAAAAATTGCCCTTGGATAACCGACGTGTCCATGATGTAACCTGCGTGTACATATGATGAACTCGATGTCTTTCCATCCGTGATGTAGGGTGGACGTTATAGCTTTAGACACCCTCGACGAAGATGTAAGAGTCGAATTTGGTCGACACAGAAGCGTAACCTCTGTTTTTCAAGGGTGAGGTTCGACTGATAGATCAAATAAGATTCTGCTAAAGTAAACTGTCGATGAGACTCGACTACTTTCATGGTTTCAGGCTTGGACGCAAACGAAGTACGGAAAGAGAGGTCCTCAAGAGAGGTATGCTCGGATTTTGGCTGGTGCCAAAGACAATGGTCGAGTTTGTATCGAAAGAAGCCGACCTTTTATAAGATTAATGGACTATGGGATACACAAGGTACAGTACATACTACTGCGGGATGAACTTTAGAACAATGTCAAACCAACAAAATGGAAATCATACTAACCGCCCTTGCAACTCAGAATGGTAATCTGCCTCTGGGGGCTCGCGATGCACCCTCTACCCATTTCGCAACAATTGGAACACACATTGTGTGACATGAGGAAGGTATTTCCCCCACAGAAGGTGGAACACTCTGGCCACGGCGTACAAAAGGTTCTTGGATGATGGCCGACAAGTCTAGATACTCTGTCGAGAGGAAAAGCTTCAAGAAGCTAACACCAACTTGTCCCTCTGGTACAAGAAATGGCCATGGTTCCCATGGAATGGTTTTCACTTGCTTGGTGTCATACCCAATGGTCCATGATTCTCCAGGGCAGAGGGGGGCATCAACACCTTTCTCACTTCCTGGTTGATAGATTGCCCCTAAAAAGGTATGATCTGGTCAATGGAGCAAGGAGTGAAGATTGACAGGACTACATATGAATGCCCAGAGTACCAGGAGAAAAATAGAACATTGAAACATAAAGAGGCACCAATGTGGTATTGGCAAATTTGAATCCATATGTTGTCTCCATATCAGAATCAACAGAAATTACGCCGTCGATGTTCAGGTTATCGCCAGTAGGTTCCCAGTCGGAGAACAATCCTGTAGGTTTGAGTTTCATACACTCAAGTGTGACCTTTCCGGCGAGGGAGCTCTCTTTGCCAGAATGGTGAAGGTGAGAGTAAAAAGCAGCAGATCTTTGAAGAGCTTGGTGGATAGTGACTGAATCACGGATATTGACTTTGAATGGTATGCGTGTCATCCCATGTTGTCGACAGATCGTGTTAGTGATTTCAAATTGGAGAAAGTTGTCATCCGTGACAACAATATCCAACCATGGACAAAAGTAGCGGTGGAAAAAGGAAGTGAACAGTTCTATGTCACTCTTGTCAAAAGCGGAATACCAGAACACTCCAAACAACGCATATTTGGATATATATGCCGGTACAGCTCTGATGTCCATGTCACTTTTGGGAGACCATGTCTTCAGAAATGATTCTGATGCAATCCGACACTGTTCAGCTATTGCCTTGCGGTGCACAGTGACATCGACGAACCATTCATCCCCACATCGACTCCGATCCTGCAAGAAATCGTCAAGGGATTTGTGTATGAATCGGATGGGCGAGTCCTTAGTTTCGGGACTGAGTACACTTCCTAGCATAGAGACAATGTGATGCGAAGAAGGGCTGCCTTCGCCGAGCAGGACAACATTATCAAGGACATCCTCTGTCATCCCTGGAGGTGTCTGGGTCACCAACACAGCACCTAGGACACCATGCACACACTTCTTAATGTCTGCATTGGTAGCCTGGCTATCAATTTGAGAGACGAGAGTATCCAGAGCGGTATGATATAGAGTTGTCAGAGCTGCAGTGGCATCATGAGGGATATCCGTGGCTAGGACAGCCTCCAGCCTTGATGACCCCGGCCAGCCACAGACAAATTTGGCAACGGTTGCTGCCCAAATGAATAAACCACTCGCCCGTGCTGCCAGTTCGTTGACGGCATCCAGCTCTTTACACTTCTTCTGAAATGCATCATCACGTACAGTGGCAAACTGTCGCTCCAAGTAGAACCGAATATCAAGGTTGACACTCTTCGAGGAAGTATCCAAACGGAGTGGGTATACGCAGTCTCGTCCCTCGAACACCGTAGCTATGTGATGAACCGGTCGGCTGGAAACAATGAGGCGTATAAACGGAAGTTTCGGACCAAATCCCTCAGCAAGTACAGCCAACAATTCAGGAGATGCGTCACATTCGTCCAGTCCATCGATGATGACTACCAAGGGTCCTTCATCAACAAGATCAGGGACATGTTCAAGCGGATCACGAAGTAGAAGCTGAAACTGTCTCGACAAGTCTGTCATGGTCATCACCGATCGCGATGTCTCGATAACTTTGGAGATAGTCATTCCGATGCGCACGTCGAACGTTCCCAAGGCATATGCAATGCTGGTGATTAGCTTGCTGGCATTCGAATACTGGATGTGGTCATAGCGAACAAATGCCGCAAGCCGACTGCGTCCTCCGATATCCGCAGTGAGTAAGTCGTGGAGAGTTCCCATCAAGGAACTCTTCCCCGTCCCCGCCAATCCTTTGCACCACATCATCCCGCCCTTACACTGGGCAATCCACGACATCATCGTGTTGATTGTCTCGACACGTGTCCCTTGTGTACACTTCAACTTTGGACCCAACTCTGCGGGTGGTTCGAGATTTCGTAGTCGATCCATCATAACTAAAGACCTCAGGTCAGCGCTTACAACGGACTGCAGCTGAAGAATCGCGCACCCAGAACATCCACACTTTTCTGGACACCGAGAGTGACAATGACTGCTTCCTTTGCAAATCCCATGCTCAGCTGACCCTTCAGGTCAATGAAGGCCTGACGAAAAATTTTGGCTTGACCTGATACATCCATCGCGAAGAAACGTTCTGAAAGAGCCATCAGATATCATGGGATGATTGTTCAGACTCAAAAGCATACCTGTCTCGCTCTTCTTTGCATACGCTTCAATGAAAATGGCGCACTCGATGGTCTGCTTGAACAAGGAATTATAGGTTCCCTGCAGCCGATCACGCTGCTTTAAGATATCATCCTTGCTGAACTCGTCATATGCTGATATCATGTCGGCGTAAAGATCAAGTACAGCTTGTTTCGTGTCGCGGTGGTTCTTTAGTACCTGCAACTATACCGTGAATATATCTCTGCATAGGGAACACCGTTGACACCCACCTCAAATCCAATAGACAGAAATCCCCAAGCAATGGTAGCCGCGGGATGCACCTTGGGAAGAGGCTCGTCAAGCAGTATAAATCGATTTAAAAAATCCCGCCTACCCCCGCAAGAGTATCGATCATCGTCTTCGTAGCATCAAACACATTCTGCAGAGTACTGGGATCCAGAAGCTTGGAGACTTCTGAGGGTTTCTCAATCTTCGGGACGACATCGATCATGATATTCTTGGTGCTATTCAACTGGCCGGATATTTTGAGACCTGCAACCTCGGAAGCCCCGTGAAATAGCTGTATATTGGCGGCTGCAGAAGGAAGTTCGTATTTAATAGAATAAAGAAAGCAACACAGCACGCACTCGCACTACCCTCTTCAAACAATTCTCCAAGTGTCTTCTCGACGCTACCAAAGGCCTTGAAACGCGGGAACAGCCATCGACGACCATAAAGTTCCCATAAAATCTTGGTCTGCGGGTCGACATCCGAACTTGTGCGATCATGAGACATCCACCGAGACTCCACTTGAATAGGCGACTTACAGCATCAGATGTTGCCTCCACTTTGGTATGACACCGACACTATTGATCTTTACTACTCCTGTTTTCCGCTTTTCGTCGCCGGCGGTGATTCTCAAGCGAAACCTCGACTTTTTTGTGCGTCGGGTGATCCTAATTTCGATCTCTATACAACACATTATCGCTGGACAACAAGTATTTGAAGATAAATGACACGAACCATGGATCAAAAGCATCCGGTGACTATCAGTACTACAAGGTCGTGTGAGCGTGGAAATCAAGGAAGAAACGATGAAAGCGAGGCTGACCTTCCTTCGTTGGCCGTGGTTGTCTTCGAGTTGGTGCTAACTACAGACATCACGGTGGTACGAGGGAAAGCAAGGTTGACAGGTCTATGGAAGTCCTGCAGCATCAGTCTGAGTCTGAATTCACAAACGCCCTAAGCGCCTTGGTGAGAAAACGGTGCAACGTAGTATACAGTTTCCTATATTCTTAGGTCGAAGTGGCGAAAGACCGTGGGTAAGCCCATTCGTGATGCGCAACTCGTCCGATCACCGCCGAGTCATAATCGACAATCCCCAAACAATGGCAACTCGGAACAACTGTGCTCAGTGCAACACGGCTCCACAATGCCTCACCTTGCGTTGCGATAAAGTTCATCTGCCAGTGTTCGGTTACGCAAGAGGAAAGACGAACCAGGTACTCATTGGTCCATGCCGGCGCTCATCTATTTCTGACTTTTAAACGCCATCACAGCTGGGCGGCGACTATTTTGGGCGAGTCAAAATAGAATCAAAGTGCGAAATGTCGGATTTTGCCTCAGTCAAAATCCGGGGAATTGCCTAATAAGGAAATATCGAAGGATTTTGCCTCGCCCAAAATCGGCATCTCGGATTTTGATACTATTTTGACCATCCACAAATAGTCGCCCCCCAGCTGTGCATCAGTCGCTGCTAGGCTGGCTCCGTATACTGAGTGACCGTAGAGGGAGAACACTTTGACTTCAATCCACGGGTGAGCATCTTTTTTTTGCCGCCTTTACCTAAGGCCAATATTTTCACCTAGGATCATACCCGCTGCAAATGCTATGACGCTCGAAGCTTTCCATGCCTTGGAAAGAACGCTTATGTCTTGCGCATACAGGCGATGATAGAATGGGCTGCACGCCCGAGGGAGGACAGAGCAAGGAAGGACAGTGCCGCCGAATACGAGGAAAGACCAAGCTCAGATGCCAACATCGCCATCGTCGTCAAGTCTGACGGACGCATTCGCAAAGCTATCGTTGCCGTCCCCGATTCTCAGGAGAACGCCCTTCACCCACGATTTGAAGACGACGATGTCGCCAACGCTCGAGACGAAAACCACTTTGTTCAACACCAGACGCGCTGAGTGCAGGGTGATGCAAGGGCGATTCACCATCGACGCGGCGGCCGCCTCGTCGCCTCCGCGACCTTTGCCGCCCTTGGCGCCACATGTTCAAACTAACGAGAGTCCGCCGCTTCCAAGGGACGAGACGTGTCGGAGGGCCTCGAGCTGGACTGCGATGGGATGCGGGTCTTTGTGTGCGGGAGATGATGATGATGGGAGGGCGTAATCGGATAGCCATGGGAATCCCTCGCTTGGCAGGATGCATCACAGCCCCTTTGTTTTTTTTTGCCAAGTACATCCCCTGAACCCGCTGCATCTTCACGGGCTAACGCATCTTTCGGTATGACAGGACTGATGGAGGGTCGAAAATATGGTAGAATCAATAAACAGTCGAACACGGTGAGTTGGCTCGTTGCTATTTGTCTTCTCTTTGTATTCAATGTCCTCCCTCAAGCTCACCACTAAACCTGCACACGGGCGCTTGTACGAATCAATGTCGTATCGCTAGATTTGCCGGCGACTCCCTTCTCATATATCCTCCTTGCAATCGAGGTCGGGATTCCAACGTCTGGGGTCTGGACTGAGGCCCAACGATAGGCACAGATGGTGTACCTGAGGATTGGAAAGGATGGATTATGGAGCCGGGCGACTCGAGGGTGTACCGAATTGGATCAAGGCTAGGTTTAGGTTACCGCGCATGCACGGGATGAGTGTGGTGCACGCGCTAGTAATTGCTGCTGTCGAGGTAAGTCTGCTGATTCCTCCGAATATGATTGATCTAACAACATATCAGCTTATTGGAATCCACAGCGCTCACTCTCCTTCAGCCACTCGGGCTAGTCAATGTCAAGCATGTGCTCCGCATTGCGATCATTATCACAGCTGGGCTTCGTCTACTTCGATGCTGGCGAGAGCGTGAGGAAGACATCACTGCGGGAAAGTGAAGGGTGCGGTCGAGAAGTGGTGTAGACCGGCCAAGGCATCATTACGTAGGGAGGTGGGAGGTGGTTGTACCAGGGAACGGGCTTCGGTGTCGGAGAGACAGACAGATTCCTCATCGTCGTCGACAATGAGCGGTGCGGCGTCCCCGAGTCCATCTTTCCGACAGGGAGGATTACAACAACCTCAGAGTGACGACCTCGATGGCGAGGACCACTATCTAGGAAGCCAACCCCGATGGACATTCGAATAACGTTCTTTTCTCATCGAACGTCCCCGTCGACTCGAAGCAGTTTCCTTGTCTTCCTCGCCGCTTTCCTGTGAGGTAATGGTTGGCGAGCGAGATCCTTGGTAGATGGGGGGAATCAAGGAGAAATGATCAAGTCAGCTCAGCCCCAACTTTGAAACTGGCAGAGATGTGGAATGAAGATTTCCCTTGAACCGTTTCAACGAGCATGGACAATTTGACGTGTCGATGATGAGAATTGGGAGCGATGACTTTGAGAGGCTGACAGGAATGTAGACAGGAAGGAATTACATTGAAACAGCGTTGGTGGTGCAAACACTACTAAATCTCTATTGTAAAGGTGAGTTGGTTGCCTTTTCCAGATACAACTGATCTAGAAGCAGATAAAACACCGCTTGCTATCAAAGTCTTCAGCACTAGCACTCACCACTTGGACTGATGAGTGTAGGGCATATGCTCTGCGTCAGGATCACCAGCAGCCGGATCTCGTCTGGCTCGATGTGTTCTCGGCGTTCGCAAGAACTTGGTGTTCTCGAGGTGCGTTTTCTGCCCTTTATTTTACTCCCTCATCCTCTAAAGTCCGCTACAGTTGTTCTCTATTCAAATCTATGGATCTCCCGTTCTCTCGCCAGGCGCCTTCATCTCGCGCCTTCAGATAGACTTAAAAGGTCGGTACGCTACTACTCTTTCATTTTGTTTTAATTTCGCTAACAGCTCCGGTCATTAGCAGAGCGTTCGCTCTCGCCTCACATGATATCAAAGGGCTGGTTAAAATCAAGGAATAGCCTACTTAGTAAGCTACGCGAAGTGAACGCTCTCCTTGGATTATACCAGGCAGTACGCGGGTTCAAAGTACGTGGCGTCGTTGCCATTCCTGCTCAAACTCAACGTGCTCCTTGAGTAGTCATGATCGTTCGTCACGGGGCTACAGTCGCCGTTCTCGTCATTGGCGAACATGGGCCAAAAACAACAGGCCGCACAGTCCAGCAAGCCAAAATGAGTTGCCGAGGCTTAATTACCGCCGGCTGAATGTCTGCTCTACCAATTTTTGAAAGCACCGTTAATGGTGTTCCACGGGAAACTCTCCATGTTCGACATAGATTTTTGCCGTAGTGATCGCCAAGTTGTTTCATTGGTCAGCCGTTCACCACTTAGGTCTATGTTAAGATTTAGGTTCGTCGTTCGTTTCGTGACTGTTTTTTTGCCCATCCTTATCCCAGCTTACAGTGTCACCTGTACAAACTTTTGCTACTGAAACCAGGTGTTTCCGGTCAATATCGTCAACACCTGCATTCTGATCTCCGTCACCATGTAACGGTAACGGCCTCGCTTTAGACGCCACTTTTACATACCCCTCCATTTCCTATTTCAAGGAGACTCTGCCTTCTTCTATGCACGGACTACTGCACGCAATAGTTCACTCAGGTCCGCTGCCAGGGCGACGTTGAGACTACTTGCAGCCCCGTCTTCCCAAAGTCTTTTGTCGAACCATAGGCCATCCTACGACGTCTTCAAGACAGTCTTCGTCGTTTCTGAATCACTTTTACCTCTCCCGCCGGGACGCGTATTCAATGCTTCACATTCAGAGTAAACTTTCGTCGAAGCCATGCTCTCCAGTGGTAAACACGCCAGACTTGTCACCAATTCCATCGACGTATCCACCTCGCCTCTTCACCTCCCATGTGCCAAGCTGGATTTCGTGGGACATGAACAGTGGTCCACGAATCACATCCACGTCCGCCTTGATAGGTGAAAATGACTTTCAGCTGCTCTCCAGCCCTGCATGCGGTATGAGGTGGAGTTCCAGTCTTGGTCTTTGTCGAGCGACCACCTTATCGGTACAAGAGCGGGGAGGTGGAAGACGACGGAATCCATCATTAGTGGTCCCATCGTCATTATACTTGTTTCAGCCAGTTTCCGCCCGGAAAATATTTCATACTTGCATCGTTCCTATGGAGGAAAGCTTGTATCCTTTTCGTGCTGGAAGAGGATTACTCCGCCCAAGTAAAGCACCTTCTCACTAGGACCGTTGGGCGAAACCTTCATTGATATGGTCACCACCCTGTCCTTTTCGAGTTCAAAGTCTTCCTGTGCCGATGTTGAAAGCCATCAGAGCCGCACTCGACGTCAAATCTATGCTTTTTACGTGTTAATATGGGAGACGTCGCCCCATGTATGCAAGCAGCATTTCGAATAGCCGTAGCGCGTCCTTGGAGAGCTGTGGGTTCTTTCTACACGCTGCTTCCCTTAACATACTTATATCCTATTTCTAGATATGAATGGTTCTCATATCGAAGATGATCCTCATGCGCTTGGCGTCGACCAGTATCCCTGTGATCTCGAATCTGATTCGGACGAGAATCCCTGCGACGCACCCGGAATGTTTGATAGCACTACCAGAGGACCGCGACCGGAATCACTTTCCCGTACCTTAAATTGCAGATCTGGATACAGTCCAGCGCCAAGTCACGTAGGGGTGCAAAAGTCGTCTGCAGCATCGATAGACACTGATTCGCCGCCACACCTTACCTCGCTGCGCTACAGTAAAATCTCCATTTCTGAATACGGGAATGCAGCATCTCCTACCTGTGATGTTGACGAATTCATAGGTCGGTTTGCGGAAGTTACGAATCATCGTGCGGAAAACTATCTGCAGAGCCTCGAGAGAAAGCTTCGGCGCCTATTCCTCACCGTGGCTTTCAGGACATACGGACCCCTACGTCTCTACATGCCCAATAACATCAATCCACCGCCCATTTAGTTTCCGAGCGTTGATAGTAATAAAGGAAGTCGCTTTCATACCCCTCAAATCCAACTGTTGACGCTCGTACAACGCCGGTGATGCATGTTCCCCACAATCAATGTATCGCTTTGCAATCAAAGTATGGTGTTTCTCTTTTCTTCTATCCAAGTATCTGAACCGTATGCTCTAGGCCAGCCATAAAAGCCTAACCTTCGACAATTTACGTTCTCCGCTCGCATGTGGAAGCATCATTACGGGGATCTGAGTATGCCGTCGGTCTTTGGGCTCGCCGGGGGTTGGATTCAGGGCAGTCAGGCGAACACAAAATGCGTGATTTCTCGATGAAGATGGGGCGATAGATAATTGCAAAATGGGGACTTGTTATTGATACTCGTAGTATAACATACACGAAGTAAAGCAAAAAGTCGAAGAATAGAAAAAGGTATCAAGTGAAATCCCACAGTAACCGAAAAAAAGCACCTAAAGCCTATATTTTCATCGAGTATCGTATCCGCTACCGATTCCATGGTCCTTGAAGCTGTCGATACCCCTCACGCTCATGACTTGTGCAGGCAATAGTAGGATGGGCTGCGTTCGAGGGACGGAAGCGAAGGAAGTGTTGTCGGTGGAAAAACTGACGGAACAAGTGGGGATAATGCCGTCGAAGATGAGGGAAGGCCGAGCTCGGATGCCAACGCTGCCTTGCAGCACCGCAAAACCAAAACCGATATTGACAGGATTCGACAATGACCACCTTTCATCCACGAGTTGTTGTCGACTTCTACAATACCATCAAGCGCAGGTGGAGTGTAATAAGATGGGATTTGGCGCCTCTCCTTGAGAGGTCGGGGTCGGACATCTGAATCATGGAGCTGAGCTACAGTCGTCGTTCTCGTTATCGGCGAATATGGGTGAACAAGGGGGAAAAAGGTGCGAAGAAGAGGGTCGAGAAATCCAAGAGTCGTTCAAGTGCTTGCTTCGCTCCAGTCAAGCCCCGCAGGTTTTCAGCCTGTGACCCTATCGACTCGTGCGTCAGGGATCGTGTCCATGGATGATCAGCAAAATTTGGTGCTAAGGATAGCGCGTCATCTTGCTCGGGCACTGTGATATACCTCTTCCATTGGGCAAGTACTTCATTGACGTGATCATCACCAAGGTTCCTTCAATCAGACCCAATGGAAGCCCCTCAAAAAATCTCTGTTATCGCTGACCCGACAAATAAGTCCATGACCACGTCACGTTGTGGCCTCATAGCCACAGAGTCAAGGTCAAGGTCATTTGCGGTTGTTTTCCGTGACCAGCGAAGGTTGCCCCGAAGTTCCGTGACCCCCGGCCTTGACCTCGGCTCAAGGTCGGGTGACCGTACAACACTGATCAAGCGCCATCATCGTAAGGGTATCTTCACGTCCAGGGGCAGCCAGAGCTAGTAAGAAAATGTAAGTCTTCGAACCACGAGAAACTGTGGTAAAAAGGACAAACCTATGACTGACTCAGTTACCCGTATTATTTGCTGGAAGGGGAAGTCTGCACGATGAGATTCGGCCGTAGCAAGAGCGGCAAGGCTGTAGAGGAAAATACGGCGCAGGAAAGGGGACATCGAAATAGGGAGCGGGTACACAAAGGTAACGGTAATGGCGTTAGAGGGATAAGCAGATTGGGTGGGTTGTATGGCACGGGGGAGCCTCATCTTAGATAGCGGGAGAGTTGGCGGCGGCAGGCATCACCACGTAGCCATGGTTCTGAGTATGTTTGTCGCTAGTCATCAAGTAGTGCGAACGGGACTTTGCAGACAGTCACTGGCAGGGACGTCATACTGGTGGATAATGCGATTCAGCGAAAGTTATAGAATTGTGGGAGAGAGAAACTTACGCCACCGGTCAGACACGGATTCGTAGTCCTCATTTGCTTTCGCTGCATAGTGCCAAATTCTCGCTCCCGAGCGCGTCAGATGCCACGACTCACACGCAAAACGTGTCCCAAACAACGCCGTGTTTGTGGGCTACAGAGATGTGAATGTCAATGAATCATAATGCAAGTAATACGAAATACTTACCATCCCACGTACATCCTACCTCCCGCTTCATCCGACGGCGCTATCGTTATGATGGCACATCTCCCGGTCCCTCCGCCGCCTCCTGCCGCCTCCCCATGCACTCCCATCATCGTTGAGTGTGACGAACAGGTCCTTCCCTCCACGACGTGGACGCGCCACTTGCCGATGGCGACATATCGTTTGAGCCAAAATCAGGTCCTTGCATTGGTCGTCCTGAATCTAGTCGTCGAGAGAGAGTCCGGGTAAGACGTCCGGGTGGATGGTTAAAACGATCCTCGCCCACACTCCGCACCTAGTCTGTGCCAACGTTCAAGTCCTCCTCGTCGGTAGGGATTCGTGAGCCGAAAAAATAGTTGAAGTTCACATTGAGCGCCTGAGCTTTGGGGCAATCAAAAAAGCTGGCTAAAATCAGGCTTAGTTATTCTCTAAAATCAATGTCGGCTCTACTCACAGGATGCTTTGACATCGCCCTGCAGCACGAGAGAGTCTTGAAGCTTGAAGCTTGAACGACGTTTCCGGACGAAAAAAGGGAGATGGAAAGTACGAGCATGAATGCATGACGGGTGAAAGGAGACTTCGCTTTGTTTGACTCGATGCAGATTGGCCAAACACGCTATTTTGGTCATCAACGTCAACACCCATCTCGCGACGCGTAACCCACGCCACACACGCTGCTGTGACACGCACCAAACATTTCAGGATCGATGAGGCTGTGAAGGCAAGAGATGGGAGGTAAGAGAGGAAAAGAGGCCGAATGAACCGCAGCACCTCACCCCTTCTCTTATTATTTAAGGTTCCATTTCAAGCACGGTCAATTTGACGCGTCGTCCACCAATTGTAATCTGTCTGTCAAATGGCAAATGACAGCTAGACATCGACTCTGCTCGGTGCAACACTTCTCCTCATCTTGCATTGCGACAAATCCATCAGTCAGTGTCCGGAAGGAAGACGAACCAAGTACGTAGTAGTTTTCATTGGCCCTAGCCGGCACTCATTTATGTCCAGCTTTTTATGGCCACCGGTCGCTGCGGCGCTCAGGCTCACCATACAAAAGGAAAACTCTGCCGGAGGAACTGCAGAAGGAGCACGTTTGATTTGATTTTCTTCAGGTGAGGATCCTTTTTTGTTACTTCTGCGACTAGACCTATATTTTCTCTTAGTACCATGCATCAATGCTACAAAACTTGGAAGGTGTTGACGCTTTGGAGGGATCGCTCATGACATGCTCATGCGACGGTAGAATAGCCGAGCGAAGGAGGTCTTGCCGAAGACTATTCAAGGAGCTCGTCGAGTTCTTCATTACTTCGCTCACGGCCAAGCAATCGAACGTCCTCATTGAGCGTACTACTAGTAGCGCTCATTAGCCTATGCCTCTACCGGCTATCACTGTCTAGGTTGCTCCTACGCTCACTCCATATAACCGAGAGGTTGTGTGGAAGATGGCCAGATGAATACGATTCCTCCTCGTCCAGGCTTTGGACATCGAATCTGACCAGTGATTCTTATAGTCAGTAATTATGCATCAGGCAGAAGGTGGATTTATCTGTCATAGGCGGTGCCAGTGTAGTGTCAACGTCCATCGTATCCTGATCGCCATTGCCCTTGTCAAAATCACTATCCACATCATTGTCATATGCACTCGGCCCCATATCGCTGACTCTCAATCATCCAAATCGCCTTCACACCCGTATTAATGTCTGACAGTAACGTGTGGACATCTGGGCTCCCAAAATGTAAATATTTTTTTAAAAAGTAAGCCCGTTGTGCGCCCAACGAAACCCGGAAGCAAACAAAACAAAGTCAAATTGAAAATGACTCTTCCACCTCCAAGTAAACTCATCGTCAAACCGTTCCTAGATCTAATACGCTGGGAAGAAGGAAGGGTTGTTCTCTAGCCAAGATGTTCTGGCAGTTTCCTTACATCGGATAGTCAGTCGTCCGACTCCGAGTCGGTGTAGTAGCAAGGCCTGAATAACAAGGGTTGCTCAGAAAGTCGCTAACTAGAATAAGACCAGGAAAACATACACAGGACGGTACCCAGGCAGCCGGGAATGGGCAGGTAATACAAAGGCTACCTTGAACACTGACCGCTTGGTCCCACCCAAGCACCACTGCAAGTCTGAGCAGCCTCGGTGGCGGGCTACCCAATCCTTGTCAAGAAAATATGCATGCACAATACGCGCATACTGCTCAACATGATCAAGGCAGGCCCCGACTACTCGCAAGGAACTGCGGAGCGAGTAAATGATATCTTGGATGCCATCGAGAAGGTCTATTCGAGTGGACCAACATCCAGGTATATGCTTTATGAACCGGAAGAAAAGCTCGATCCCAAATGATCCATGCAGTTCAGCAATAAGTAGTGGCTCTATCTCCGTGAGATTCATTTCGATGGCAGGTAAGAGTTCCTCTCTTGCTTTCCGGCAATTGTTAAGGACTTTATGATAATGTTCGTTGAAAAAATCACCCAGTTTAATCGGTTCAGGTTCTACGTGAAACACTCCCTGGCCAAGCTGTGAGCCGAAATTTTCTAGGCCCGCTCGTGTAGCGTTATCAAATGCAGAAACGAGGAAACGAATAGGGGTGAGAATGGGGAAGGTTGTCGATAGTGCGGCACCTGCGACATGCTGAACCAGGGCAAATAGAATGTCCGAGTATGTCTTGTGAGATGAATAGAGGGCAGACAGTATATTGACAATTGAGGGTAAGCTTGTCATCCTGGTGGTGTTGGTATTGGTTAAGACACTTGCGGCATAGCCACATTTTAACTTGGCTGTCCTTGTTAGCACATCAACCGCAACAAACAGTCCAATCTGTATCCTACTACCGGGGGGTAGTAGCTTCCGTAGGCACAGTGCAGGTATTTTCGAGTGGGAACGTCGTCGTCGTTTCCACGATCGACTTCGGATTTAGTCGGCTGAATATAGCAAGACGATGAATCCCATTGTTCTCGAATTGCGTCTCTGTAGTTGCGGCGGAATATATGTCGACCGACGATGATGTACTTATTGGATACCCAGTTCAAGAAACATGTCATATTCATGCAAATATATCTAGGGCAATGATTAGTATATCGGTCAAGAAAAATAAGACAAACAATGAAAGACAAGACGGCGACACAAAAAATATACGCACTCGCATTCAACTTATTGTATAGTACTAGATTCTATACGCCAGGTACGTAGGCAAAAACTTCTAACCGAATGGGTACTTTCGTGAAGAGTAAGGACGGCGGCAATGACACTGACGAAAGGAAAATCTCTCTCAGTGCCGTGCTCCGCATTTGTGGATCTCCTGATGATAGTTTGTCGAGTCGACCTTTCTTTCCCTGCGATCACGTCTCTCTCGTCGACGAAGAGCCAATATTTTGCACACCGACAACCTCGATGCTGTCGGACTTTTGGAGTTCGAGAGGCGAATCGCTGAGACAGCGGTGAGGTCAGCACTGAGCTCCAAAGTGGGAAGAGATATAAGATTGGCTTACTTGAAGTTCAACTGATCCAGCACAGCATCAAGGCCACTCTTCATAACTGGCCATCAGCGGGAATCCAAGGGAAGGAGTCGATATTCAATTCTGCAAGTGTCGTCTCGACACTGAGATGGTCCTCGAAAAGCAGCTGAGTCCGGCGGCCGTAAAGTTTCCATGAAACCATTGTTTGTGGGTCGAGGTTACCTAGACCTGCAATCATGAGAAATCTACCAAGATGAACTGGGCGTGTATGCGACTCACAGGTTCAGGTTTATGATCCATTTTGGCAAAGCGCTGACTCTGTCTATCTTGATTATTTTCGTCTTTCGCCTGCGATTTTCAAACGAAACCTCGAAACTTCTGTGGGTGCAGTCGTAACGATTTCGGTCTCTGTATACTTGGCTCTTTAACGTTGGATCAAGCATACAAGCGTAGATGATACTAACCACGGGTTAAAAGGGGCTGGAGACTAGTACGAAGACCACTGATGAACACAGAAACGAAAGAAGAAAGAGTGAAAGCGAGCCAACCCTATTGTTCTCGGTGCTATCGTAGAGAGATGGTGGTCCGAGTGGGAAGCAAAGAGATCGAGGAAGATGGCCGTTGACGTCAGGTTGTTTGTTTGGTTCATCTCTCGACGCGTAACACACCCACCAAACATTCCAGTAGTATGGACGAGGGCAAGAGACGGGAGGTAAGTGAGTAAAAGAGGTCCAATGACCGCAGCATCTCACCCCTTCTCTTATTATTTAAGGGTCCATTTCGAGCACGGTCGATTTGACGCGTCGTCCACCAATTGTAATCTGTTTGTCAAATGGCAAATCACACCTAGACATCGACTCTGCTCAGTGCAACACATCTCCTCATCTTGCATTGCGATAAATCCATCAGTCAGTGTCCGGAGGGAAGACGGACCAAGTACGTAGCCTAGTTTTCGTTCATCCTGGCCGGCACTCGTTTATGTTCAGCTTTTTACGACCATACTAGGTCGCTTCGGGAATCGGGGCTCAGGATCACTATCCGTATACCGAGAAAACGAAAGCCCTGCCGGTGGAACTGCAGAAGGAGCACGTTTGGCTTGATTTCTTCGGGTGAGGATATTTTTTCGTACGTGTGCGACTAAACTTATGTTTTCTCTTAGTACCGTACATGCTACCGAAGCTACAAACTTGGAAAGTGTCGACGTCTTGGAGGGAGTGACGATAGAATTACCGAGTTAAGGAGGTCTTGCCGTTGCAGACACCATGCCTATTCAAGGAGCTCGTCGAGTCTATCGGTACGTTATTCTACCTCGATGACGACCAAGCAAATACTCTTTCCCGGTGATCCTACACTCTGGTGCACATGTGAGCTGCCTTATTATGATGGGTTCGGGTCGAGCATTAGCGACGAGGACTAAGGTGAACATTACCCACATTTTTCTTCTTGCCCGCACTCACAAGTCGTTTAGTTTACCAACACGTCTGTCTTGCTAACATGCTCTCGTGCGGTATACTTTAGGATTTAGGTCGGAGTCAACGATTCAGACAATCAGTATGCAAGGGAGAACGTGGGAGTAGGCGACGACGTGGACGAAGAAGAAGAACAGCAGACTCTGACCTACGTTCATTATCAAGTTATCCTCCGACCGCATTCGGAGCGCGAGAAGAAGAATGTGGGGACGGAGACTGATAATTAAGCGAGAGGATGAGGAGCCGTCATTGAGAATGGTGTCTATACCGATATCATACCCGTTCCGAAGACACCAAGTTCCAGGCGCGCGCGAGCGACGATGGGCGGGTGGGAATGCTAGGTTTGATGATTCGCTCTGAACAGCTTTCGTATTCGGATAATTTATGTTGTTGTACTGGTATGTAACCCCGCGTGTATGTTTGTAATCACCTATTGAGAATTCCCAAGACTTGGAATAACCACAAGCTGCTGTATTATTCCCCAAAACTGGATATGCCGATCTTAAGTTGGAGTTATTGCTCCCAGGGGAGGTTGACCGTATTGCCGATGTGTGTCGCAAGTCAGTTGCAGCTTTCCACTGTATACTGCATTTCGACCGAGTGTTCAGGGACAGGTGACATTCGCAGAAAAGAGATGGTGCCAATAAATTTCTTGCGATTTCTCCAAATCTTTGTGAACACTTGGTCAATTGAATGTATAGACGCCTTCAAAAGTGGTAACTGACGTACTTATTACTATAAGTCTCCAACATCCCATACCATACATATCTCATCTAAATCATGAGTGATAATCCTCGCTCCGTCTGGAGTAGCCAGTATACAATGCCTCCCCCGCTCGCGAGACTCGGGAATACCGTGGCGAAAGAGAATGTCGCCTGTCACCAAACTTTGGATGATTAAGCATTGGTGAAGTATGTAGGCAATCTTCGAACTTCCAAGAAACGAGATGGGTACGTACTCCACCGCACTGTTGTCTATTACAGCAATGACCTTACCACCCAAGTTCATGTCATATATCCTGATCGCTTTAGGATGCCGGTTACGAAACACAATTTTTGATCCATCATCAGAGACACCGATAACCCACCCATCAATGTGAAGAGGGTCAAAGAGAGCAGTGCCCGTCCGTGCATCATATAGTTGTATAGTGCTGTCGTAATGGCTGAATATAATTTTTGATCCATCTCGACAAATACGTAGGTCTCGGTTTGCTCGAAAGTCGGGATAAACCTTGGGCCCTTGCCCTTGCCCTTTGCGGGCCCGGCCCAGCTTGGCACTTGGAGCCGGGCCATGACAGTTGCTAGTCGGAATCGATATCCATGCAAAGTTGTCCTCTTGGCCGATGGAAATCCTCATGAAAGATCCGACATTGTGCACAAGGACAATGCCATTGTCATATAGAGCAATCGAGAAATCACGGGGCGAAAAATGAGACAAGAATAGCGTGTACACCCCGAGAGTTCGAGTTCGGGAGTCAAAGACAGCCATATAACGCCACAACGGGTTGCCAATAGTACGCTGTGGAACATGGTCGGGGATGGGTAGCATTATCCATTCTGATGTTGGTGGTGGAGGTGTCGCAAGTTCACGTTTAAACACGACAATTGAAATTCCCCATAGGGTAGAGATAAAATTCCGGCGATCAAAGGATGAAGTATGTGGTATCCCTGACGATAACTTCTGTTGTCCTGTATTGATCTCCCACTGAGTTGTCATGAGCTTTGATGTGGGTTCTAAGGTTACGAGACTGTCAGAGTCTGGAATGAGGAATTCCGAGCCTGATTCTGTGCGGGAAAGAAGCCGTTCTTTGTCGGGGGATATGGGAAGAGGATCCGAAATGTTCAACCGCTCCCAGGCCTTGCGAATGATATTACTGGATGGTGAAAGAGACACCATACCAGTAGAAATATATGATGGTCCCGAACGGGACTGCCCTCCGTCCTGTAATGCTCTGTACGCAAACAGATAAGCATGGTAGAACAAAGTCCGAGACTCGGTGCTGCCAAATTGCTAGGGCCAAAATGATTAATTTGGACAGTAAAGCTCACTTTCAAACCACGTACATTGGACCAAATCAGCACCATTGACAAATGTGGAAGGACATCATCGGATCTGATACATAGATGCACGTCGAACCATGGAAGAAAGTAGCAGCGGAAAAAGGAATCAAATAGTTCTAAGCCACTCTCGTCGAAAGCATTGAGATACCAAAATGCTCCAAATAATGCATATTCAGATATATACACTGGTATGGCTGCGATGTCCATATCAATTTTGGGAGACCATTTCTGTAGAAACAACTGCGATGCATCCAGACACCGCTTGGCTATTGCCCTGCGGTGGAGAGGGACATCGACGAACCATTCATCCCCGCACCGATTTCGATCCTGCAAGAAGTCGTCGAGGGATTTGTGTATGGGTCGGATGGGAGAGCCCTCAGTTTCGGGACTGAGTACGCTTCCTAGCATAGACACAATGTGATGTGAAGGAGGACCGCCTTCGTCTAGGACAAGGTTATCAAGGATATCCTCTGTCATCCCTAGAGGCATCTCGGCCACCAACACAGCACCTAGAACATTGCGTACATACTTCTTAACGTCCGCATTGGCACCCGGAAGTTCAGACACGAGAGTGTTTAGAGCGGTGCGATATAGGGTTGCCAGAGCCTCGGTGGCGTCACCAGGGATATCCGTGGCTAGGAGAGACTGCAGCCTTGATATCGCTGGGAATGCATGGACAAATTTCACGACGGTTGCGGCCCAAATGAACAAACCACTCGCCCGTGCTGCCAGCCTTTCGATAGCATCCAGCTCTTTACACTTCGCTTGGAACGCTGGATTACCTACAGTTGCAAACTGTCGCTCCAAGTAGAACTGAATATCACGGTCTACATTCTTCGAAGATGTATCCAAATGGAGTGTACATATGCCATCTCGTTCCTTGAACGCTGTGGCTATGTGATGAACCGGTCGGCTAGAAATAATGAGGCGCACAAACGGAAGTTTCGCGCCAAAACTCTCGGCGAGTACGGCCAACATGTCATCAGATGCGTCGCACTCATCCAATCCATCGACAATAACTACCAGGGGTCCTTCATCAACAAGATTAGGGAGGGATTCAAGCGGGCCACGAAGTAGAAGCCGAAATTGAGCGGACGGGTCTGACATGGTCGCCACCGATCTCGATGTCTGGATAACTCTGGAGATGGCCATCCCGATCCGGTCGTCGAACATTCCCAAGGCGTATGCGATGCTGGTGATTAGCTTGCTGGCATTCGAATACTGGATGTGGTCGTAGCGAATGAACGCCGCAAGACGACTGCGTCCCCCGATATCCGCCGTGAGTAAGTCGTGGAGAGTTCCCATCAAGGAGCTCTTCCCCGTCCCTGCCAATCCTTTGCACCACATCATCCCACCGTCACACCGGGCGATCCACGACACCATGGTGTTGATTGTCGCCACACGCGTTCCTTGCATACACCTCGATTTTGGACCGAGCTCTTGAGGTGGTTCAAGATTTTGTAATCGACACATCATGACTAAAGACCTCAGGTCAGCGCTTACAACGGACTGCAACTGAAGAATGGTGCACTTTGAATGTTCACAAGCTCTTGGACACCGAGAGTAACGATGGTTGATTCCCTTGCAAATCCCCTGGTCAGCTGGTCCTTCAGGTCGGCGAAGGCCTGGTGGAATTCTTTAGCTTGGCCCGATATGTCCATCGCGAAAAAACGCCCTGGGAAAGTCGTGAGATATCATGAGATGGTTGTGATTCAAAAAGATACGTACCTATCCCACTCTTCTTTGCATATCCTTCAATGAACATGGCGCACTCAACGGTCTGCTTGAACAATGAACTATAGGTTCCATGTAAACTATCACGCTGCTGTAGGATATCGTTCTTGCTGGCCTCTTCGTACACCGAAATCATCTCCGCGTAAAGATCAAGTACAGCTTGGTTCGTGTCGCGCTGATTCTTTAGGACCTGCATCTACACATGAAGATATCGTGCATTGGGAACGCCGTTCACACCCACCTTAAATCCAATAGACAGAAATCCCCAAGCGACAGTGGCCGCGGGGTGCACCTTGGGAAGAGGCTCTCGTCAAGCAGTATAAATCAACTTGTAAAATATGACCTACCCCCGCGAGGGTATCGACCATCCCCTTCGCAGCTTCGAACACGGTACCCAGGGTTTCGCTGCTCTCTAGAAACTTGGAGTTTTCTGAAGGTTTCTTAGTGCTCGGTACGAGTTCGTCCATGAGTGTCTTCGTGCTGTTTGAGCCAGATATTTTGAGCACTGCGATGTCGGAAGTTCCGTCAGATAGGTATATATCGGTACCTACAGAAAAAAATCAATATTTATTGGACCAAGGAAATAAATACGCGCACTCGTGCTGCTCCCTTCAAACAATTCTCCAAGTGTCTTCTCAACGCTGCCAAGGACCTTGAGACGCAGCCTCCGACGACCGTAAAGTTTCCACGAAATCACGGTTTGCGGGTCGAGGACACCTCTGCAATGATAAGTCATCTACCAAGATGAACTGGACGCGTATGCGACTTACAGGTCCATGTTTATAGTCCACTTTGGCATGGTGCCCCCTTCATCGATCTTGATTTCTTCTGTTTTTTGCTTCTTGCTGCCGGCAGCGATCTTCAAACAAAACTTCGACTTTTCCGTAGGCGCGATCGTGACAATTTCGGCCTCTATGCAGCACATTAACGCTGGTCCAAGTATTCAAGTGACGACGACACGAACCGCGGATGAACAGCATCCGGTGACTACAGGAAGGACATGAGCACAGAAATAAAGGACTAGAATGAAAACGAAGCTAACCCTCTCTCATTAGCCATGGTTTCTTGGTGCTAATTACCGCAGAGATGGTGGTACGAAAGGAAAACAAGGCGGACACAAGTATGGAAGTCCCACAACATCGCTCTAGATAATCATTCCACAGGTACCGTAAGCCCTTGGCGAGAAAATGATGAAGTGATGGACTATGGCAGGGCGTGGCAGGTCCGAGCCCCGTTGGGTTCAAGGAAAAGTCCTACTGTATTGACCTCCGAGATTGAGACCGCCGGCGTTTTGACCAGTATAGCAAGTAGCTATAACGCCGCGGTCAAGATACGCATGATACTTAGGTTTCTGCCCCTTCAAGTCACATTCGTTACGAAATGGAGCGCTTCAGTGCGATTCTCCGCCGCAACCCTTTCGTCACGACTCATTGTATCTGCAGGAATGATTTGGCTTTACACGCATACATTGGAGGACGAGGAAGAACGTACCGTGAAACTAGGGACCAAATGGTGTAATAGACAATTATCTCGGGAGGACATATGTTTTGGAGGCCTGATAAGACAAAGAATTAGCGTCGACACCAGTCACTCTGCTCATGAACCTACAATGGTTCTAGTCGGCATCAAGAAACGATACTCGTTCATATACCCGAACGTTCAAGTATGTGATACATCAATCGGTGATAACTGATAACTGGCAGTCTTCCAATACAGATTCGGAAGGGCTAAACCATATCGTCAGGCACCTAGTGTGCGGAGGAGAAGGTGAGGCCTACTTGAAGTTGGCGTTAGGTCGGACAGGCACATTGCTACTCACATGGACACCTAGCGGGACGACCACAGCGCCCAGAATAAACGGCCAACGTGACGGCTGAGTGTAGCGTCGCCGACAAGTTCCCCTCTTTATTCATATAGACTAACTGGCCTTGTACGCATGAGCCCCACCTGCTCCCGAGGCATGTCCGACTGAGCGCTTGCAGTCCATAACTATCGCTGTGGTTGACGATAGGCTTCGGGTTTCATGGGTTCTTGGATGGCAGTTTCGAATCCTTGATGTACAGTGGCAGCACTGAATATCGAATGGTCGATATTTCAAAGTAGAAAACACACACCTTTCTTTCCCTGTAATCACGTCTCTCTCGTCGAAGAGCCAATCCTCGGCAGACCGACAACCTCGATGCTGTCAGACGTTTGGAGTCCCAGAAGCGAAGCGCTGTGACAGAACTGGGATCAGCTTCAGAATGGGAGGAAGGAGACGTAAGGTTGGCTTGCTTCAAAGTTCAGCTGAACAGTATCAAGGCCTCACCTCGCACTGACCAGTAATCCAATGGAAGCAGTTATCCAAGCGCCTTCCAGACGCGACCAAGGTCCTCGAGATGCTGCCTCTGACGACCGTAAAGGTTCCATGAAATCATATCCTGTAGATCGGCATCACCTCCGGACATGAACTGGGCGTGTATGCGACTCACCAGCTCTTCACGTTTGTTGTCCACATTGACACGACGCCGACTCTGTTTATCTTTGCCTTTCGCTTGATATTGCCTGCGATGATTTTCCAACGAAACAGCGATTCTTCTGTGGCAATCGTAACGATTTCGGTCTAGTACGAGCACGTAACGGTATGATCACGGAAACGAAAGAAGAATAAATGAAAGCGAGCTGATTCTAGTTCTCGGTGCTATCGCAGAGAGATGGTGGTCCGAGTGAAAAGCGCCGTCATTGTGGACTGACGTCAGGTTGTTTATTTGGTTACTTCGACCACTTCGACGCGTCGATGTCACCTGTTTCCATCCGACCTCAAGGCCTAGTCAGGCCTCATCTATTACGACGCTACCAGTCTCATTCTTACTCGCAGCGACGGCGAGCCTTGCAACTCGTCTCTTGTTTGCTATCAAGCTCGCCTGGTGATGTTTAGTTATATGAAGGACATGCGTAGCAGTTTTTATTGGTCCATGTCGGTGCTCATTTATCTGCAGCTTTCTATGGCTGCTGGGCTCACGCCGTATACTTAGTAACTGAAAGCCATGCCGACCACAAAGGGAACGCGTTTTGACTTTATTCTTCGGGTCTGTCTTTTTCAGTACTTTTACGACTAAGGCTTACATTTTCACTTAGTGACGATAATGAAGCGAAGGTGGAGAAAGGGCGGAACAAAGAGGGCAAGGAGAGCCAATCTCACCCAAGATGAGGAAAGACCAAGCAAGGATGCTAACGTCGCCATCGCCATCGAGTCCAACAGACGTTTGCAAAGCTATCGTTAGCGTCTCCGATTCTCAGAAGATTCGACGATGTTTTCATTGACCTACGATTCGTTGTCGACTGACCAGTGCTCCAAGACGAAAACAACCTGGTTCGATGCCGGGACAGAGCGATTCAAGGGCCCGTCCATTCATTTTCCATCGACGGCGACTAATTTATCACCTCCGGGGCCCCCTTTGCTGCCACAAAAGTCGCTCTCAATACCACTTTCCAAACCCTCGAGAGGCTTCTAAGGGCTACCACGTGTCGGAGAGTCTCGAATCGGACTCCTCGTTTTCAACGTCGGCTCTCACGCCCTCAAGGCCTCAAGCTCGCCCACTCGACCACTTCTACGATCTCAAGGTCGCCTCGGTAGGATTGCCGGGGACACCGGCGTAATCCGCTCCCATCTGCTCTCCTTGTGCATCCAGGATTCAGCCTTGTGCGACGATAGGTGTCAATGCTTTCCTCAAGGATTGGGAGGGATGGCCGCGTCTCGACGGGTGTCGAACTAGGTCCAGAATGGGTTTAGGTCGTCGCACCTGCACGAGATGACTGTGGCAAGTAATTATCGCTGTCGAGGTGAGTCCGTTGATTCCTCCAAATATGACCGATCTAAAAACATAAATACAGAACCATCTCCTTGATATCCTTGGCACTTGATTAGAGCATTTGCCTCGCGTTGGGATCGTCATCGCAGTTGGACATTGCCTGGTTCGGCGCATCGATGTTAGCAAGAGCGTCTTGTTCTCGCCGTTCTCTTCTGGTTGCTGAAGTCGGCGGTGGCCAAAACTCGCCCTGTTTTGGTTGAACCACCTCTCCAACGTCAGTGCCGGGTATGCTACTCGTCTCGTCCAGTTCTATACCCTCCGCACACGCATATCCCAGAGAATATTACTGTTCATCTTGAGACAAACTTCAAGCGAGGATTCAAAGTTGCGATAAGAAGCTCCGGGATGGCGAATTGGCACGGGCGAAGTATCTTAAATCGTTCTCTGTCTCCCGTACTTTCGCCATCCAGTTCCATCTCGCAAAAGTATCTCACTCGTCTTCAGATAGACTTTAAAGACCAGGGGAGAATGAGGTAAGCTACTGCTCTTTCATTTAATTTCAATTTCGCTAACAGCTCAGTCGTTAGCAGGGCGTTGGCTCGCCACACATTATATCAAAGGGCTCGCCGAAAATCGAGGAAAAGCCGACATAAGCCAACGCTCTGCGTCGATTGGTATATCAAATGACCAGGCAGCAAGTGGAATCCAAGTACGTGGTACCATTACCTGCCATTTTTTGACCACGCTAACATATACCCGGAAGCTTGTTACGCAGACAAAACCGACGAACATTTTACCCAAGAGGTTTGACCCGTCGGTATGCGTCCCCCAGAGGGGTATGCGCCTAGCTGAATCGGACATCATGATCCCCGACTCCTCACTACGCCTGGCGTGCTCTGCTGATGAGATCACAGTTTGATGAGGAGATGCAATTTCGAGGGCGTGGGTTTAGGCCTGGTGTCGCCGGTCCTGTTTTAAATTCTGGATGAAATACAAGTAAGTTCAATTCTCGCAATGAAAATTAGAGAACAGATACTGACATATCATTTTAGTGTGGTTCACAGTTTTGATCCTTCGTCTATTTCAAGCAGTGCCAGGGGGGTTGACCCTAATTGAAGTGCGCGGTAGACCACTATAAACTGTGCGCCGAGTCGTACCACGTAACACCATTTACCTACCTACAAGATATTCTGTTTCTTAAATGACGCGGCGACTCATTCGCCTTTATAAAAAAAATGGGGCAAATACGATTTGAGCATTGCCAACTGCAGGGCCCAACATTACAACTTGGACTTTGCTTCACCTACCTTGCCACCATCCTTCGTCCTCCGTACCCACTCTTCCCTCGCTATTACGCGCAATTGCGCCTTGATAATCTTGCCAGAGGGTGTATGATCTGCCCGGTGTTTAGATTGAGCACTTTTGAATGTGTAGGAGCTCACCAAACTCCCCATCCTTCACAACAATCATTACCGGGACGGCGAACTTTGGTAATCTACTCGTATGCTAAGAAGTAGCAGTCAAACTTGAAGGATGGCACTCACAGCTTCCGCGCAGTGGCCAAAAGTTTCTTCTCGTTGATACTCCCGCGATATCCTGGTTTCAGAGTGACCAGCGCGGTCACCAGCTCGCCTAGTCGTTCATCGGGTACACCCACCGCCGCCGCTTCCAGAACACCAGGTTCTGTGTATAGGGCATTCTCTACGGAAACAGAGTCCTGCGCACCGTTGGCTTGTTACTCCGTGATATAGTAGGCTACTCACAATGTTCTCCCCACCACGAATGATGATATCCTTGATCCGGTCCTTGATGTATACGTACCCTTCTTCGTCGACACAGCCAAGATCTCCAGTCATTACCCACCCATCTTTAGTCAGAACCTGTATCGATGAGCCCCAAAGCGCATGCAAGTAAACTATCCTTTGCCTACCTTGTCAGTAGCCGCTGTGGAAACTCATTGTAAGCTCGTTAATTTAAGGGCACAGAATATGCTGCAGCAAACCTTGATCTCCATAGTACCCCTTCATCATATTCGGTCCACGAAGCCATATCTCGCCCACCACACCCGTGGCAGCCCTGAGATTATCCTTCATTATCAAAATCTCGTTGACAGGCGTCACAAAACCACTGAACTCATATTTAGCCTGATGTGAGTTCCCAAAACACGATGAACTGACCAGCTACCCGGTTTCGCCAGATAATCCGGTCCATCTAGTAGAACAAGTTAGGTTTCTAGAAAGATTATATGAGAAGGGGATTCCTCACAGAACCCAACTGATGTCGCATTGGTTTCAGTAAGACCATAGGCTTGTCCGCTATATAAAATCTCAGTCGTTACTGAGTATAGGGACGGGGGAGTGAGAGCGCACATTGATGCACGTGGAAAGGCTTCTTTCGACTTGCGAAGGAGAGACGGCGCGACTGGACCCCCTCCGAGTGTGATCATTTCTATGGGAGACCCGGATAAGGGGCTATCAATCAGGTCGGCTATAGTCGATGGAACACTGTATAATTGTCAGCTGGAGAGATGATGCAGAAGTAGTGACCTACCCGCCCAGAGAGATAACGTTCTCTTCCTTGCACAACCTACCGTCAATTCGCTCATTAGGAGTTTTCTCCGAAGTACAAGGACAGATTTACCTTACAGCTACGGGAACGAATGTTAAAAATGTGGTCAGGCTAGTGGTGGAACTAGCAATCACCTTCTGCTACGCTCCATTTTCTCATTAAGATAACCTTCGCTCCATAGAAGATTCCGGAAAGCTAAGGACAGATCAGCTCCTGCTCACTCGGGCGTGAGTTCTGCCTTACAGATGTACAGCATCCGCTGGCATGGAACAACGGTGCTGAAAGTAGGATACCATCCTGCGTGCCTGACACGGGCGAAGAAGGGACCGGCACGCCTCGTCGAATGTAGTCTCGTCCGATGACAGAGGCTGACTGGAATGACGCATATGAGAGCAAGCACACCATACAGAAGATGCACCGCACGTTAAACAGATACGTCAGGAACGCACGCTGTGTACTCAGAACGCCCTCTATAATGCATAAATGAATCGATTAATCTGGACATATAAGTCAAAAAAGCGTACTTGGTAGACCAGTGGTTCCCGACGTAAAGATAATCGTCGCATTATCCTCTGGTATAATGTGAGGATCATCACGTAGTATTTCTCCTGGATCTTTAAGGTAGTTTGGGAATACTTTGCTCCAAACATCCATGCCTTCCCAGTGGCCTTTGCCTTCGTGATCCTCAAGGACGAGGTACCCAGACGCGCCTGACGCGCGCTTTAGATCAGCAGCTATGGGCTCCATCCGCTCAGCTCGCTCGGGGTCAAGAATAATCAAAGAACATTTTGTAAGCGTGATACAATGTCTGAGGGGTTCCGATGGAAGCCACCTATTAGGTGGATCAGGACGCGAAGCACCAGAAGCGAAGGCTAATCTTACGCATTCACGAGAGCAGTCACAGCGCCCAGAAGGTCTGGATTGCAGGACTCAGTATCTCATTTTCGTCGAGGCATAATCAGGAAACGTACGGCAAGCCCAAAATACAATGTAGTAACTGGGAAAGTTTCGAGAGCAAATAACGACGCGATCACCTGTATTAAAGGTGAATGAACTGGCGGTACCGAAAAGCGATTGGACTTCCTTACCCTTCTTAACACCGTAAACGTCTCTAAAGATGGCCGCGCATTTCACAGCCATCTCTAGCATCTCCTGGAAGGTGTAACGCTCTTTCTCGTATATCACGCATGTTTTGTGGGCGTGCTCCTTGGACGAATGCAAGAAGAATGCTCGTATGGAGGGCCAGAGATTCTTCCAGACTTTCAATACTCTCCCATTGACAACCTGTATCGCATTCAAACCATGCGCAAGTGCACCGAAACGATGCACACTCACGCGAGTTTCAATTTCGAGCGGACTTCCTGGTGCTGTGAGGATTTTATCGGCTAGGAAATATAGTATTCATTTCAGCATGCAGACACCCTAGCAAGGTGGGCGTACCTTCCTCTACAGGGCAGCACGGGGTCCAGGGCGATGTATCTGTCATGGATGCAAAACGAAACCGGTTATCGAGAAGCCGACTTCGATGGATCAGCAGACTATAATATATTATTGGACGGGATTAGTTCGATGGTGATAGGTCATCATCGGGCTTAGCAAGCTACCTGAAGCCTGCTTTCTCGTCATCCCGTTTGCGGACATACTGATGGGATTATGGGGAGCAACGGGCATGTCATCGCGTACTACTGTACACTGTACACTGGGACCTTTCGATAGTTCAGGTTCAAGGTGCCGAATTTTCAATTTCCGATGCGAACGCGACTCGTCACGTGTAATGCCGATTCCCCACCAGCTCCTGCACAGTGCAAATGCGACGCAGCCTTAGTCTCTCGTAGACAGACAACGATACAGACCTATTGATGGAAGGGAGTCTCGAATTGGACTCTCCTCGTTTTCAACGTCGGCTCTCACGCCCTCAAGCTCGCCCACACGGCCACTTCTACGATAGGCTCAAGGTCGCCTAGCCTCGGTTAGGATTGCCCGGGACACCGGCATAGTCCAATCCCATCTGCTCTCCTTGTGCATCCAGGATTCGGCCTGGTGCGACGATAGGCGTCAATGCTTTCCTCAGTTGGCCGTGCCTCGACGGGTGTCGAATTAGGTCCAGAATGGGTTTAGGTCGTCGTGCCTGCATGAGATGAGTGTGGTGAGTAATTACCGCTGCCGAGTGAATCTGTTGATTCCTCCAAATATGACCGATCTAAAACATAAATACAGAACCATCTCATTAATATCCTCGGCACTCGAGCTTGCGAGTTTCCTCAGCACTTGGGCTGGCGAGTTTAGAGCATGTGCTTCACGTCGGGATCGAGATATTTCTGACCATCTCGAGACGGACTTTCAAGCGAGGATCCAAAGGTAAGGATGATACTTATATTGTACGAATACAATGCTGATGGTCTATAGCTAACGGGATGTGCACCAGTTAGGGTTGCATTGCACTCTTACCGCGTACCGTTGCAAGGGTCTTGAAACTAGCGGGGTCGATTGTAGTTGGCGCGGGTGCACAGTCAGGATGGGTGGATGTGGCACGTATGCGGAAGAGAGATAGAGAGCGACGCATGCGCGGGTTCTGCGGAAACAGAGAAGACGTCCCTCCGGGAATGTGAAGGATGTGCGAGAGGAATGCGGCGCAGACGGAGGTCGGCTGTACCAGGGAACAGTCTTGGGGATACAGGAAGAGAGAGGGATGTTGGAGAGACAAGCGGATCCCTGAAAGCAGCAGTCGGGAGTCAGATGCGGGTAACGAGGTCCGGAGATGGTAAGGGGAAGGACCCAGATAGTAGAGGCCGCGACGTGCTGGGCTCCGGGGTGATTATCTGCTCAGTCCTAGTCAAGGTAAGTCATTGTCGTTCATCGATATCACAGCGCTGAGCTCGCATATATACAGTCGCCATTTTTGATATCGGTGAATATGGATAAAAGTGGGAAAACAATAAGGATACACCAGCACGCCGCTATATATCGAATGACAAAGCAACGTTACATCCTGCCCCTCAGTCGTACATGACCATCGTTGTACTGCTCGCTATGGCTCACACCACTGAATGTTGCGTCAGAGCACTTGCGGATGCGATGGGCTGTGCACTCCTGAAAGGAAGCGAAGGAGATCTCATCGGTTCAGAGCACGACGGAACAAGGAGGGATAGTTTCGCCGAAGATGACGAAAGGCCAAGCAAGGATGCCATTGTCGTCATCGCCCCTCGCATTCTTAGGACAGAAGATTCGACACAGTCACACCATTTGCTGTCGACTTTGTCAGTACCACCAGCGCTCGCATGGAGGAGGCCGAAATCACCTGGTCTGACTTGGACGTACTGAGTGCAAAACCATCGAGGTCTTGACTTTTAATTCTCCGTTGACGGCGACCAAGTTCATCAGGTGTGCCTACGTCTGATGCATCTCTGAGACCTCCTTTTCCCAAGCGAAGACCGCCAAAGAATCGACGTCAATTTCACCTATCTACGCTGACAAGAGTCTACCGCCTCCAAAGGCGGACAACGACTACTTTACACTTGTGAAGGTCACGAGCAGTCATCTATTGCGCGGATGGAGATACGGATCTGGCGCGGTCAAAGTTTGTAGGATGATGGACTCGTGGAAATCTTGGGGAATGTACAGCAGACTGGGTGTCAGACCCAAAGCTGTACAGCCAAAGTCAACATGCTGTAAGCGTGTTCAACTTTAATATTGAGAGTCGAGATTAAATGTTCTTTTAGTGATTTCCATAGTCATGATAAGCTTGCAACGATGTAGCCGCGTGCTAGTTTTACATGATATCGAATTCGACAATGAATTTATATGACAAACGTCACTAGGAATGAACTAACACCTGAATGTCAAACTTCGAGAACCAACCCAAGCGGTCCTGGTCATGCAAGTAGCGGCTCTTCTTGGATCCCCTTGCTAGGTAACCTTCAATCACTTCCCTTGCCTCGCCTTGCACCGGGAACGGAATCTCTATTCTTGCTGTCGTCGTCGTGGCCACGTCAAACCAATCATCATAGAAATCCTCGAAATCCTTGAGGGATTGTCTTCGTGCAAGCAGTATCCTAACGTCCTTCTCTTTTCTAGAGCTGACATGAAGCGACTTGCAGAGCCACTGGAGCTGTTGGGAGCATGAATCCCTAGAGTGGATGCTCACGCGCAGGAAACCAAGTTTGTCGGGCTTGGTCAGGTATTAATCCAGATATTCTATGCCTGGTCAAGTCGCTAGCCATGATGAAGAAGGATAAGCTCACTTTCCAACTGGAACCTAATGTCCAATGACCGAAGGTTTTCACTCCCTTCAAGGAGCTCCGAGAGTTCGAATAACTGCCGACAACTGTTGTAGTCATCTCTGGAAGCAGAGGAATTCACTTTGAGTTGGAGCACGCGAAGGTCCTGGAGGTTGAGTGTGTCGTGGATGCATGTGAGGGTGGCCCGGAAATTGATTGGTTCGACAGTGCTGATAGTGAGCGTCTTTGGTTTGGCGCGGTGCGAGAGTGGGAGCGTGTCCCAGTCAGACGAGTACGAGACAGTGTAGACTGGTGGAAAGACGACATTAAAGAACTCTAGTGAAGTGAGGGACGGCAAGCATTGAAGAATTCTGATCAGGCTAGGGCGAGCGATGTCGCAGTCTCTGGAGTCCACGCAGAGGTGCTCGATCCCTCCCCGGTGATATCGCACGCTGTTGGAATCAGGATTGGTGCTAAACTTCACTCGGGTGATGGAGAGTCTCTTGAATGACTTGAGGCAAAAGAGCAGATGCACCATCTGGTCTACGTCGGAGAACTCTATGCCCTCCAGCTTAACGTGCCGCTGAGAACAGTCGAATTCGAAGAGTTCTCCACGCTTGAACCGCCGCCATAAGCTGCTCTCGCTAGAGATAATCAGCTCCGGGTTGGCGGGTCGGAGTTCCCCGTTCAAAACGTCGTTGTACGCGGTTAGGTGTGTTGTCGACATGAGTGGAAAAGTGGGTGGGGTGTTTTGTACGAGACTTGAGAGTTGGAAGGGAACAAAAGTGATGGTGGCATATTGATTGTCGACTGTGCGCCACAAGTTGAACCTCAAACGGAGATCGACGAAAACAATAGGAACTATAAATGTGGGATCAATGAAGAAATCCGTATCAACATCAATGTTTCTTTGCCAGTCACACGCTTATACAATTGAAAGACTTGAAGGTACTTATAGTGACCACTTCGGAATGTATCAGAGGAAACATCAATTGGCTGCTTGTACCGCGAGTTTTCGCCGTGATTCGTGCCAGGTGTCTCCCCGTGAGCATTAGGAACAAGGTAGTATTTAGTATTCACATCACTAATGCAAAAACGGATGAGCCACAAGAGATCGTGCTGCGGAAAGGCCAAGCACGAATGCGAAGTTTAACAGACTCTTTCGCAAAACTGTCACCAACGCCCCCCCCCCGACCCACGATTCGCTGTCGACTGCACAAGTACCACTAGAGCAAAACGTCCCAAGAGCAAAACGTCCCAAGTATAAAATGTACAGGAATAATTATTCAAGACCAATTTGTGTACCGGTAAGATGGCGAGGTGCTACGAGATTGGACCTACGTCGTACTCTGCCCCTTCAATAAAGTCAGAAGTATGACCCGGTTCATGACCTCTGTTCCATGAGGACACTCGCCGCGGCCGACCTCCGCCATTTTCTTTTGCCATTGGGGGTATACAAGAGGGTCAGCGAAGTTGTCGACCAAGTACTTGACCTCCATATCAAGTATTTTAGTGTGCCTAAGGGGGGGTCATTATTAAGAAACAGGCCATAAAGCCAACAAGTACGTACTGGCCACTGAATTTTGAGAAGACTTCGGCGATGATGTTACTCGGCGTCAACTGCGAACGAAGATTTTCGAACGCCAACTCTTGAAGGCCGTCAAGATTAGCCTGTAGGGTAAATCCAAAGAGATAAATAAGCTTGTATTTGTGGAATGCTCACCTTCACAGCCAAGCGATACATTGATTTGGGCGAGCATGCATCCGTTGTTACGATTCGGGGAGTTTCATTAGACTTGAGAGAGGCAAAGGAGATTTCGCGAGTGTACAAATACGCCAGAAGGGTTTTCCAACTAGTAGATACAATCAAAATGGACCACGAATCCAATGAAAGCGACGCACGTCCTATACGCGGCGTCATTGACATGCCAGACAGACCCAAAGCGCTCTACCCCTTGTACTTCTGCTTCATGGTTTTGGTCTCCGTAGTCTGTTAAAACTGACGATAATGGCCTATCAAGAGGCTCGGCTATGTCTTCTTCTGGTGGCGGGTCAAGAGTGTCAACCATAGACAGAGATGGCGATACTGTTCGTGGTGGTGACTCCGGTGGGTATGAAGACGGGCCTTGTGAAGGATGGACTGATGAAATCCGCTCATCATATGCTAGTTGACGGTTGGGATAATTGAATTCTGACAATGACAATTCCGAGAGTCAGTAATTACGCACCGGGCAGAAGGAGAAGTTACCTGTCGTATGCGGCACTAGTGCAGCATCGATGTCCATCGTATCCTTATCACCATCGTCCTCGTCAAAATCACTATCCGCGTCATAGTCATATGCACCCCACATCGCCGATTCGCAGTCATCCAAGTCGAGGTTAACCGCCTTCACACCCGTACTAACAATGTCTGACAGCAGTAAGTATCAGTAACGTCCCCTTCACAATAATTGTTTGCGTACATTTGTCCACGAACGGCGTGTACCCTTTCAAGAGGGCACTGCTCGCGAAAATCGCCTTCGGATAGCCAATGTGTCCACGAGGTGACATACGCGTGCATATGATAAACTTGAGATCAATAGGTAGTTTCCCGTCGCGTTGTAGAGTGGACGTTAAAACTTTAGACACCCTCGTCCAGGACGTAAGAGCGGGATGTAGTCGAAAAGGGAATGTGACTTCGATTTCGAGGGAGAAGTTCCATTTCAAATCTGATTCTGCTAAGTTAACCCTCATGAGGAAGGCTTTCGTAGTCAGACTCTCGATCACCTTCACGATTTCAGTCTTCTTGAAGATGGACCCAAATGAAGCACGGAAAGACAGGTCCCCAAGAGAGGCAAGTTTAGATGAGTTTGTCAGAATGTAGAAGTTGAAAGCTGTCCGAGATTGCAGTGGAATACGTTTGCCACCGATAGTGTCGACGTTAATGGAACACTGAGCGACCCATCCTAATCCGAATGGCTAGCTTTTTAGTATATGCTGGCCGACTTTTTGGATAGTCGGAACGGAGAAGCAGGACTTGACCTGCAGTGATGGAGATGAGAGCCATTCGTCGGGTTGTCTCTTTTCCAAGATCATCTGGCTAGCGAAGACGAGGGGTCGAGGTGCTGTCGAAGGAAGCCGAACCTTATATACGGACAATTTCTCCGTGGGAAAGCACGTTGCTGCAGCGTGGGCATTCGTATCGATGGCATTAGGCGCCGTTATCAAAAGTATATCTTGAGGTCCAAGCCACGGTAGAGAAGGGAGCAGCCAGAGCTAGTCGAATAAAGACAAGTTCAAATGATTCCAGAGTCAAGGATCTGATGTCGCCTCCCAAACCTCTCGGTGCGCCAGTACTTTACGTTCGAAGCCAGCACCCTCGAAGGTGGCGTGGATTCGCCATGGAAGCCTATTTGCAACCGGATTGGTAGTGGTGTTTCCTACCTCATCTCGCTACTCAAAAGATTGTCCGGTTCGCGGTCGACAGAGGTATATTTCTGATTCGTTGCAGAGAGTTTGCATGAACGGAAGGTACCGGTACAGTTGGAAGCGTTGACTGAGGAGACTATTCGGAGGATACGCGCACTGCATGACACGACTTCATAGCAAGTGCGTTGTATGAACGTCGATGAACATCGAATACCACACCAACGCGTGAACATGCAATGATTTATACCCATAGCAAGATGCATTGGCTTCGCTTATATATACTAAGCGAGCATCAGAGATGGCATTGCGTCGGCCTCAGCACCCAATGTCATCGACCGCAACTTGAAGCAAGACCGTGATGAGCACAAGGTGGGGCCGGGATCCGGGGAACACTGAAATTTGCACAGACGCGATGGACCCAGAAGAAATAAGGGAATGGTTGGTGATAATCCAGGTCCAACTTCCACGTTTATTCGACGATCCATCATCGCTTTGCTGCAGGGAACTTGAAGTAAGGGATTAACGTGAAACGATACTATGATCCAGGATCCCTGGGGGTTGTAACCAACGAAGCTTTGCCGCAGAAAGATCACGTGAGTCCCGGGGCCGGACTCCCCGGTCATCACCGATCACCGATCAAATCATCAATACGCCTCCATCCCCCTCTTCCACGATTCAAAATGCTTATTTCCTGCATTACTATAGCTACAAAATCAGCAAGAGAACACGAAAGCCTCCAAAAGCAGCAAAAGACTGACCCCTAAGCGAGTTGAACGCTTGACCTTGTGGATTCAAGAACATTGGTTCAACTTCCGGCTGGAATCACACGCTCTACCACTGAGCTAAGGGGTCATTGGATTGATGACATTTCAGCTTTATATATTGTACCGCCATCATCCTTTCCCATACTAGCTCCTCATCTCTTCCGAAAGAACTGCATCATGGTCACGTCCTCGCTCGCCGCAACGACGAGTGTCAACGTTGCGAAAGACTTCTAACGGTGCCTCAATGTTAAACGTTGAGCTGGATGCGGCATGTGCAAAGCATCTTTGGAGACAGTTACTCAGAGCCTCTCAGGCTGAGGCTGAGTTACAGTACAGCTGCCGGCCATGTTACTCAAGTTATCGTCTCCGCTGGTGGTCCTTTGGGTCTGGAGGTTCCTGCGCCTGTCGCGACGACGTACCCTATACAGACAGCCCCCCCGCGAGCGTGTAAGTCCTTATTCGACTCAGGACTGTCTCCCTTGCCAGCCATCAAAGTCATCCTCTAGCCGTGTTCCATTCTTCAGAAGATGACATGACTCTGCTTTTCATTAGTTCTTCGCACTAATACTTATTTCTCCCTAGTCCTCTAATATCAGGTGACCGTTCTGCTTGCCCTATTCAACCTTTCTTTGTCCTCCATTTCACACCGAGGACACTCTTTGAGTCCTTTTATTATGGCGCCCCAACTTCCATGATCCCAGCTGTAGCACTTCCTTGCAAACCCAAATCTTGCTCTCGCCCGCAGTACTGAGCCTCATCACGTTCAGTACTCTCTTACACAGTTCAAACTGGCATCGCCGCTTATCACAACGCTCCATTTCACACAAAATATAACGAATATTGAAGGCACCGGCGCTCCAGCGTTGGTGACGCTTGGATGGGATGAGCTTCCGATGTTGGTGAACAAAAGAGTCGAAAGAGACCGAGATGTGGGTGCGAAATCTGAACTGGAGGACTGTGTGCAGAAGCGCAATGGAATGACTTCTTTTATCTTCGATGCCTAAAGGACAGAAGCAGAAACGGTGCTTGGTTCCCGTCGATAGTCGACGACCTCGGTTACCGTACACTTTCTGCTTGAACTTACTGTGGGCCCGCTCGCTAGAGCGTTTCGCGTGACGGCTCCATATCGTCTCCACGAAGAAATCCACCTGGACTCTAAATTACTGTTTCCGTCCTAGCATCCACCATCCGTACCGAGTTGTTCCAAACCTAGAAAGCTGTCTGCTTGGTTCGAGTTCGACACGCCACGGCGCCACCTCTTCCACATAGCCAAGTACCAAGTTGTCCAGTCCAATTCGCGTCCTAGCACGTTTTATTTTTCCCGGAAGCCCAAGTCGTGGTGGTGGCCTTGCTCGTAGCCTCAGCCTTTGAGCAACACCTATGGCCGCCCCGAGCATTTCAAGTCTGTGGAATCCGACTCTGCCTAGCATTTTTTTGCCTCAGGGATATTCCTTCGTCGACGCCCTTCATCCTTGAAGACGTCGGCCTTTCATTCGGTTGCCCTTTTGTACTTTCACCTCCCCCTACCCTCCTTGTTTGTACTCCTGTTGTCTGCCCACGCCCTTTACGACTGAGTAAATCGGTCTTTCTGATCGTATCACCCCGTTTTTGCTAATAGCCATCATTCTAGTCATCTCCATGGCCCAGTTACGGTAGACTGCCAAATGATTTCGGCTTCTACAAGGTCCATTATTCAGATGCTTGATATATGCCTCTTCCGTCGCTCATTTTCCATAAGGCTTCGTTTCCTTATAGCATTGCATATCTGGAGGAAGAAATTGCTGAAATGGAGGCCTGTTGTGGCAGATGGATAACGGTTCTGCATAGCGAGCTGCATCTGTTGTTGTGCCCCACATTGACTGAGTTTCAGGTTCGGGTTCGTAACTGTACGGACATAACCTTGGTGCGGGATCATGGTAATTAAATTGATGTGACCGTTGATGATTCATGGTCGAAACAGTTCTGGACTCGGCTCAGTTGTCGTGGTTGAAGGCTGGCGATCTTGGGTATTTGCCTACGCATTCTGTCGCCGACTGACAACAGGCGGAACGAGGCAATTTCAACATCAACATTGTGCGATGAGGAGCGCACACAATGGAAATCCTACAAGAACGAGAGCACTGATACCTTATCCAGTAGCGGCCGGAAGCCATGTCCCCATTTTTTTTTTCAAACATTAGTTTTAACAAAATATGGAAGTGCGCTATGAAAAATGTGGCAACTGCCCTGTTTATCTCGCGCGTGCATTATTAAAATTATATTTTCTCACTATATCCAACATACAGGGAAGCTTGTTAAAGATGAGCAGATGCATGACACTACGACAGTAAAAGGACAAAGCATGATTTCAATAAACCGCAGAGTGGGGTCGTGGAACAGACAGGCAGGGTGTCCACAGAGCATTAAAAAAAAAGGGGGGGGGGATCACAGGCGAAGCGCAGACCGTCATACAGCAAAAGTATAGTGATGGGGAGGAAAGAAGCCTACACACGCCGGCGATACTCTTTGCTTTGCACCCGATTGAGCCGTATATACCAGGCGATCCGCAAAGTAGTCGGATGGGTGTGCCGCATAGGGTTGTGTGACTGTAAACGAGAAAGGAATAATGATTCGTGGTGCCCACACCAGCTGGGTCGAAGGGGGTGCCTTTCCCGATCTGCATACACAGGGAAGGCGCCGGCGGCGGTCCGCTCTCAGCAAAACCGTACTGGGCGATGAGTTCAGGCAGCGTTATAGATGCGAGACGGGGTAGCGGGAGGGGCAGTGGATGCTGGGGCGGGTCAAGAGGCGAACGGGACGGGGAAGGCAACACTCAGAATCTGACTCCAAATCGAGTTCCCAGTCAAAAGTCCCTCTTCTTCCTCCCGATGCGTGTGATGCTGTCGAGCGTCTTGGGTGACGAGGTCCCGGATGATGCTGGGTGTGTATTAGTGTGTACTGCTAGTCGCCAGCGACAGCGAGCACGGTAAGATCCAGAGGAGGGTCGACTCTTCGCGGGGATGAGCCATTCGTCGTCATCGTCCGACTCGGAGTCGTCTTCAGCGCTTCAGCGCCGCTTCGACCTTCACTTCATCGTCGTCTTTCCTTTGGAATGTCGTGGCAGTGTGATAGCTGGGTAAAGGGTTTTGGCGGCTGCCGTCGGCCCGTCGCCTTCAACGTCGACGCCGCCTCAAGCTAGAAGCCTGTGACCTCATCCTCGAGAGCCTGCCATCCACGTCTCGCCCGAGCCTTTGCCATCCATGTCAAAACCTGCAAACACGATCAGTACCATCCAAGGGATCGCCCCGGGATCACGCACCATCGATTAGAATTTTGTCCCTCCATTCCAGCGCGATGCTCACAAAACCTGAAAAATGTCAGCGCATGGCGACCATGAATGCTGAAATATCAGCTCACACGCGATGTTAGCTTGTTTTCGCAGAAAATTTTGTTATAACGCATTAGTTGCGACATAACCGGACAAGGTCCCATAAAGGAACGCCGGGATTCTGTGCCGTCACTAGTTGTGATACTTAGTTGCCAGCCAAGGACAAGTGTAATACATCATAGGTGGATGTTGTCATGTAAGGTGAGACACTCTGAAACATACAGTCATACGCACAGACCACGAGCAACATAGACGACCGACAAACTGGCAGGGCGGGAATGACCGAAACCAAACGCAAGCACCAGGGTCGCGCAATGTTGCAGCACACGATTTCGAAGAACAGCACGGCAGCAGGAACGGCAGGGCCTATGGAACGGAACCAAAAAAACGCCAACACTGAGTCAAGCACGCCGCCATCCAAGAGAAAAAGCACAGCAGCAGGAGCAGCAGAACTTGGGCCCATGGAAACAACAAAACGCAAGCACCGAGCAAGTGCAATGCAGCACACGATTTCGAGAAACAGTGCGGCATCAGCAGCGGAGCTCGGGCCCATGACACGGGAACGGGAACAACGAACATCCGGAACGGAGTTGCGTTGAAGTTCGAGGGTCCGCTATTTCGGACCGTTTCTTTCCCACGCCTCCCGTCATTCGTCGAATCTTCATCTCATCTCATCGTTACACAGCGCATTACCTTTAGGCACGATTGAGCGCTCTAGGGGCCAATCCTACGCCTTTTGTATCGTTCTCAGTTGAGTACGATTACTGAGGGGGCGGCTCGTTGGAAGACATGTCCCAATACTTATTCGAATTTCGATGACGGCGCATTCGGTTGACTTCTTCGCACCAGCAAATTTATTGGACGCTATGAAAGGTTGAGAATATTCCTGATGATGGAAGAACCTGTGGCATAAAAATTTGCTTCCGAAGCACGAGAGAAGAAAATGAATAATGTCCGGCCATACCTTATATAGCATGGCGAGGTGGTTCAAGTTATTATTATACTGCGCCAGCACCTCTCCCGTTCTAACTTGGTTCAGAGATTTCTTCTGAGCTGGTGAAACAGAATCACGATCATCAACCCGGGTGGGTTGATGCACCGAGTACTACTAATGAACCTTCTTTCAAATCTCTCACGTGGGTGCTTAGTATATATGTACAGGTTCTCTCCCTTAGCTTCAGGTCCGGTAGAACAACCACAGACACAACATGCACCCCGTCCCCGCAGGTTACCCCATAGAACAACTGTAAGTTATAGTAATCGTGGAATCAAGCAGTGATATGTACTAAATCATCTCATTTAAGGTCCGGACCTCTGGTTTGCTAAATTGCGCGTTTGGTCCATTCAGTTGCTAACACGATAATGTTAGATCATTGCCTATCTCTTACACTGGGGACTCTTCGGGACGCTTTCTGTGCAACTTTGTGTGTCGCTCCGAGTCACTCTCCAGTACATCCGTTCCTGATGCATTCCCGTTAGATCTGTACTATCTAGCATTTCCGAAAGACAGACAATCTACAAAATGCCTTGTCTATGGAATCTACGTTGTCGAGTTTGCTCAGACGATGCTCGTTACCCATGACGCCTTTGCAGAGTTTGGGTATGGCTTCGGCGATATCGATGCCCTGACTGGAATGTATTTTAATTGGCTGACTGTCCCTATCATGGGCACTATCGGTTTGTGTAGCTTCCATCGTCTGTCTGCTTTCCATTATTTATAATACGCACAGTTGCTGCTGTTGGACAGCTATTTTATGCATACCGAATCTTTGTATTGTCAAGATCACGAACTGTCCCTATATTCATCAGCTTTGTTCGTTGTCGCGATCTTCCTCTGTGGCAGTCTAGCTCATCTTTTTACAGGTGTCCTTGACGAGCTCCGTGGCCGCTATAATTACAGGGGCCTACTGTTTTCAAACAGGGAACATCACCAACACCCATAAGACGCGGTTGTCTATTGCCATTGGAGTAATTAATTGACTTAGCGTCCCGACGTTCATTATGCTAATCCGTGCGTAGTTGTGGGGCGGAGCCGCAGCCTTGTGTGATATTCTCATCGCTATCTGCATGACTTACTACGTGAGCTCTTCCTCCTTCAGCTATCTTCAACGATGTTCATATCGTCTCGTAGCTTATGCGCAGCGATACCAGTGTCTATCAGACCCAAATTCTAGTCACCAAGCTAATTCGTCTCATTATCGAAACGGGAACTATGACAGGTATTCGCTCCCTACCATGATCCGCCATCGTTGCTCACATGCATTCAGCTGTTGCTGCCCTGGTCAACCTTGTCCTCTTCTTTTCCTTCCCTCATCAGGCACTGGACGGGACAACAGCCTTCATCATTCCCAAGCTGTATGCCAATACCATTTACATGGTGCTGAACTCGCGATTCCATATTATAGGTGGACAAGATACTTATACATCTCGGACTGATATAAGCATCACGACCGCTACGATGGAGGATATCACCTTCGAATCAACGGAAAGCACACCCCCTGCGGACGGGATGCAAGAACAGGTGTCAGCGGTCGTGATATCTAAAGAAGTATTCAACAATGGGTCGAGTGAGTGTCAGTCATGGTGATTCATGTGCCTTATTAGAGTTAATTTTCCCTCAGGGACGAACCACAGTACGAGCCTCCCTGAGTAACTGATAGTCTTGATAGAGTATGTTCTTTGAGCTGACACCATGATGGAAACCCGCTCTAATTCATGTACTGCAATGTGCTGGTGTGCGATGGGTAGGAATCTATGCTCAGAATTCCTTCTTCTCAACTGCGAACGAGGTGTGAACAAAACATGAATGTCAAACCCAATAGCAGCTTGGAGACGACTGATATCGTGATGGCCGTAGTCTTGACGCCAATCCCAGATCGAACGGCTGGATCAGCTCGTCCGCCCTTTACAGCAAGATATCAACGTCCTCGTTCTCGTTCTCGCCGCACATTGAACTGGCTCTGTCACGCAATGTTGATGGTAAATTCATTCTGCTGGTCGCACCTTCAATTAATAATAAACCCATGGAGTATTCTAACCCACCAAAGCTTTGACAATCTGTGCGTGAGTAAGTATACCTATAGCTTGGATTTCCCGGCATCGAAATCCCGCATTGATCTCCGAGTCCGTGCCCACTCCTGCCGCGCTATCTTTCGCAGCTGTGTTTTGATGAGCTTGCCAGAAGGTGTATGGTCTTATTACGTCCATAAATATTACACGTATGTTGATAAAGCATCAAAAAGGACATACCAAAGTCTCCATCGTGCAAAATGATCATCACCGGAACCGCAAACTTTGGTAACCTATCCATAAATTAGTCTCGTATAATTGAGCTGAGATGGAACGAATGAAACACTTACAGTTTTTCTGCAACCGCCAAAAGTTTCTTCTCGTCGACCTTTCCGTGATATTCAGGCTTGATAGTAACCAGGGCAGTCACCAACTCTCCCAGCCGTTCGTCAGGTACGCCTACCGCTGCCGCTTCCAACACGCCCGGCTCGGTGTACAGGGCATTCTCTACGGAAGTGGAATCCTTCACATTTATCGTTATTGATTGAAGGTATTCACGATCATGTAGCACTCACAATGTTCTCTCCGCCACGAATAATGATGTCCTTAATCCTGTCTTTGATATAGACGTAACCTTCTTCGTCGATGCAGCCTAGATCGCCAGTCTTGAACCACCCATCCTTTGTGAGAACCTTCTTGGGAGATAAGATCTTGTGGGTGCACAAGTAATACCTGCCTCGCTTACCTTGTCTGTGGCGGCTACAGTAGTTCTGTCATAAGCCAGTGCACTCGACGAATGAATATCAGACGAATAAACCCACCTGGATCCCCAAAGTACCCTTTCATTATGTTCGGGCCACGTAGCCATATCTCGCCTGCCTCTCCTGGGGCAGCCTCGACACCATCTTTCATGATTATAATCTCGTTGGGCGGTAGTATGAATCCGCTGTAAATTTGGTGAGTTCGCAAAAAGAAAATCAGAGAGAAGGGGCCACCAGCTATCCAGCTTCGCCGCATAGTCAGGTCCAACTACAATAAAAATAGTATTTGGATTATAGAAGTTGAGAGGTATTTTGCTCACCGACTCCTACAGAAGCGGCGTTGGTCTCAGTGAGACCGTATGCCTGTCCGCTACGGCGAAACTGGTCAGATTATATGCAGAAAGAATTGGTTTGATAACATACAACACTGCATGAGGAAAGGCTTGCTCTGATCTCTTGACCAGAGATGGCGCTACCGGAGCACCACCGAACGTGATACTTTTTATAGATAACCCGGATGGGGTGCTGTCGGCGAGGTCGCTTACAGTTGAGGGTACGCTGTGGACGGGTAAGAGGATGCCATAACCAATGGACAGATGCGGACCCGCCCAAGGAGGTTACGTTTTCTGCTCTGCACAATCTAAGACAGAAAATCGCGTTAACAACTTTCGAGAATGAGCAAAAATGATTTACTTGATGGCTGAGGAAAAGAGGTATTGAAATGACGAATAAGACGATGATAGAACTCATCCCTACCTTCTTCGACATTCCATTTCCGCATCAAAACCAGCTTTATTCCTTGAGAAGTCCCAGTAAACTGAAGACGCATCAGCGTTAGCTTATCAGTATCTCAGGGATGAAGACGAAAGATCGACTTACGCTCGTCCTGATTCCGGTAACATGGAACAGAGGTGTGGGAAGCAGTATACTCTGCTGCTGCGGACTTGAAACTGGTGGAGAAGGATATGGTACGCCTCGTCGAACAGCGTCCCTTCCTGCCATAGCAGCTCTCTATCGAACATTTGTGAAGACGAAACGATAGTCCACAGATTGAAACCATACACTGAAAAGGGTGCTTAGGAGTGCGCGCTGCGTGCTTAGAGCACCTTCTGTGATAAACGGTAAGATTTACGAGCTCATGTACAGATACTTCGATAAGACCTACTTGGAAGGCCAGTAGTTCCCGACGTAAAGATGATCATCGCGTCATCGTCAGGCGACACTTGAGGATCGTCTTCCAGTATTCCTTTGGGATCCATGTCATACTTGGAACGCATTGTGCTCCAGGCGTCCATGCCCTCCCAAAACCCTTTGCCCTCATGATCTTGAATGACGAGGTATCCTGACGTACCCGATGCGCGCTTAAGATCAGTAGCAGTTGGTCCGATCTTATCAGCTCGCTCAGGGTCTAGAATTATCAACGAGCAATTTGTGAGCGTGATACAGTGTCGAAGTGTCTCGAGTGGCAGCCACCTATCATGCATATGAATAAGGAAACCATCTAGACATATAACATTAGGTCCTACGCGTTCACAAGTGCGGTGACGGCTCCAAGAAGATCTGGGGTGGGACTTGAGGACACCTCTTAGAAGCTCAAAATATCGACGTACGGCAAGCCCAGAACACTATATAGTAGCTCGGGAAATTTCGAGAGCAGATGACTACGCGATCACCTGCATATAAGCTTGAAGTGAGCCTTAATGCAGCTCATCGGGTCGCGTTCACGCACCCTTCTTAACTCTGTAAACATCTCTGAAAATGGCAGCGCATTTAACTGCTTCGTCGAGTATCTCCTGGAAGGTATAGCGTTCTTTCTCAAACACTACATAAGTCTTTTCGGGGTGTTCGTTCGCCGACTGCAAGAAGAACGCTCTTATTGATGGCCAGAGGTTCTTCCACACCTTCGAGACCCTGCCATCAATGACCTAAATCGCAGAATTCAGGTGTCGTTCTGCAGCTACCTGGGCTATACTCACGCGAGTTTCAATCTCGAGTATACTTCCCGGTGCTGTGAGTGTTCGGTCCGCTAAAAAATTCATGTTAGCACGCGAAATGCGTCAATCCATAAGCGAACCTTCTTCCAGGGAACAGCATGGATTCCACCTTTTGGCGTTCATCGTGGTGGAAGCAGGATTTCTGCGGATAAGTTGTTGCTGGAGTTTCAGTAGAACATCTGACCCGCTTGATGGTCAGCTGAACGGTCTAATTTGTGGGGAGGGTGCTCACGCTTGGATGACAGTCAATTAACTTGATTTCTACTCTCGGTGACCTCTTTATGTTTCAAAGTCATTATGATGAGACTAGTGAATGTCAAAATCCAGGATTAGCACTCACCTGGATGTATTGGACACTCGAGAGGAGGAAAGAGTTGGAAGGAAGGAAGAACAGCGGATCACCGGGCCGTGGCATCTTACCGGCGGATGTAACAACCCGATATCAAAGTTCCCACGGTCCCTTCCAGTTTACCGCTGTCACTACTTACCTACGGCAGCAATACTAGGCAATACCTCCCCTTTCCCCCTCCCGGCTCCGTAATGTGTGATGCTCGTAATTCTCTACGACTTCAGGCTGTATCGAAAGCTCTACGGGGAACCACTTGATACTGACATTTTTCAACAACTTTGGTTCTTAAATTCACGCCTAATCTTTTGCAAGCAATCGTATACTTATCTTGCGTGAAGGTGTCGGCGGCGCCAACAGATCGATGTAGTCGTCGATTCGCTACGTGCTGGTGGAACTGCTTAGACGACCGGACTGGACTTGCTGCTAATAGTGGTTTGGCTGCGCCCAGTTGCTGTCATTGTGCCGCGTATGTTACCGCGTATGGTATCTATCTATTCTTCCTCTGATTCCTCTTGTAGCGCCAGTCGCGTGGGTGAGATTTCTGTCATTGTACCGCGTACGCTATCTCACATGGCATCTCCATTCTTGCTCTGACCCTTCCTTGTACTTAGTGTGTAAATGCAATGGGCACAAGTCAACAATGGATTTTCGATTCAGCTCCGGGTACCAGCAAATCCTCGCGACTGCCGTAATCTCCTCTACATGCGCGTATATAAGCGATAGACGTTGAGACGGTTTCTTCATCACCTCGTCGCTCTTTCTCCTACCTCGCCGCGTAGCTTGAAGCTCGCTAAATAACCCAATCAACACGACGAACCACGTTCTTTGCCAATTCCACACAGAATTTACTGCCTTCAGCTCAAATACAATGCCACCCGCAGACGTCCTCAGAGCTGCCATTTCTTGCTGTTCCGCAAGCCCACCGTGTTCGATATGTCCTCCTAGTCTTCCAAAAATGTCAAAACATGACGTCAAGCAAGTCCTAGACAAAGGCCGCAGAGGATTCGACCACGACAAGAAGTACTATGGCTGCCTCTACGGAAGAGAATGGGCATCCATCGAGGATTTCCAGGCCTGGCTTTTGAACGAGCAGCACGTTCATGGCATCAGATTCTTTGTGTTATCAAGCACCGTAAACGTGGCTCCCCTCAAGAAGCGTAGGTGGTTGGCGGAGCATACCTTTTACTGCTCCCGTCACAAACCATGCACGCCCCGATATGTCGGTCCTCCTAAGCACATCAAAGGCAACTGCTTCTGCTCTATCACAGTCAAGACCTACCCGGACACTCCGATTGTTCTAGGGAATTATAACGATGATCACTCGCACCCTCTTGGCGCAGGGAACGCTACACTCTCCGAGAAGGCACTCTCTTTTGTCCGCGAGAAGATCGGTCCCAGTACGATCAAGCCAGACGTGGTATGTTCTCTTCAAATTGCAGTGCAATCGAACCTGACCGCCTTCGTTTTCCAAAGTCTGCTCAAACTGTTGATGACGACAGCGAGGCCACGAAATACTGCAATCTCAGTGTGGATGCTTGGCGTCCAGCGAGTGCGTTGTATCTCGACAACCTGGATCCCTTTGCCTCTATGTCGATGATCGATGTAAACTCGAGGTACACTTACGAAAAGCATTAGCTCGGCGTAATTGAGGCAAGAGTACGTCATTTTATCCACTTTGCGTAACCAAAGTCGGTTTCTGACCTTGTTTACAGACGTCAGATTGGTCTGAGGTCTCTTCGTCGATGTCATGACAACGTGTATTTTCATTCTTGAGCTGGCCTCTAAGGGATTTGATTTTGAGTAGCTCTCTACTTATGATGCTCGTTTTCAATTTCATTACATTTTTCATTAAACCTTCTTGACTTTGCGCGAAAGACCGCGTCAGCGGCGTTGGTGAGAGTTCAAGATCACCTTGCTCGAAGACATCAAGAAGCTTCGACTGACGAACCCGCTGGAAAGCACTGGTGAGTTTATTGCTCTCCTTCGGTTTCATACCACGGTCGAACGCCGAACACTCTAGGTACAATGCTTATGTCTCAGCGACTTGCCTGTACCACATCCTCGAAAAATACACAAATCACCGTGTCGAGCACACCATCAAGTCTTCACGGGCACCACCAAGTCTTCAAGGAGTTAGCCAGTAATATCAGTTCAAGCACGCTCGACAAGTCAAAGCCTTGCTAACTACATCGACAAACTTCGTTGCCCAGCTCTCCGTGGTACGATAGAAGCTCTGGAATATGGTTTGTCCGAGAGGGCGGCCAAGCCGTGTACATAACCTGACCACCATCATTCGGTAAACTCATCCAAGACTTTAAAGCATCTCTTCGTGATGGATTCCAGCCTTCTATGCACCCATTCTCGAAACAAGCTCACTCATAGCGAAGGAAACGCTCATCGTCACCATACTAGAGACAGCCCTTGACAGACGACGGGTGATTCACTGTCATCAGGACACTGCAAATCGGACTCGGAACTGAAGCAGCCTATGACTGGCTGCGCCTTTTTAGACATTGACGGATGTAGGGTATTACGGGATCACCTCCAGCCACCCGACGAGCTTTTCCCGACATTAACGTGGGCACGCTTTGGAACGATAATCGCGTTCATGCCGCGGATCGCGAGTAATGGATCGAGAGAGCACTCTAATAGAAAATCGCTCGACTGTGTTTGTGTGCGCAGTCGTCTTGCGACATCTTTCCTCTTGGACTGTGTCGAATGCACCAACGCGAGCAAGGACATCGACGTCGTGTGCGCACTGGGATTGCTTGACTACCGCACAAGGGCCACTAACGTTAGTCGTCAGATTCGACCTTGTTCCATTTTGGTGACTTCCTCATCCCCTGGAAGCTGTACCCGACCTTGTCGGTTTCGATGAGTGCGACATATCCGATCCCATTAATAGACTTTTGCGAAAGGTTCATCCGCTGACTTCAGAGCAATTTGTCGCACTCAGCCGCCCTGCAGAACCTCTAACAGCAATGTCCAAAGTCGACGTGACATCTGTCAGACCTGCAGTCGACATATCCTTGATTCGCGTAAATCATCATATCGAGTACTGATTGGGACCCAGCTAGCGCGGTGTTGAAGCCTTTCCAGAAAGTGTACGTGTAACGGGGAAACGACGTCGAAAGACTGAGTGGAAAGGGTCTGCACTTCACAATTTGTTCGAGCGTCTCGGATGTCAACCTTGTATGTACAGACAGGATCAGTGATGTTCCGCGAGATGCTAACGACATGGTTTCCCACTGTTCAAGATTCTCTTGCGTTTCGCAGGCGTTAGCGAGGGCATGAAGAAACACGTCGGCGACGTTTTTATGCGCAGCGACGGTCTCCGAGACACAAAGGTAACCGAGGCCGTCGACATCCTGTGCTTGACTGGTAAGTAATACATGCGAAACACCCCGTCGCGTATCAGCATTATAGCGGGCAGCGTGGCTTAGCCATACGTCCTATATACAGGATGCTCAATATTGTTCCCCCAAGCGTGGGACGTGTAATTGTCCCTCGGAGAAATTCAGCGGAACGATATGCCATGATTGGCTTCTTAAGATGAACAGCAGGTGCGGATCCGAAATCTGCTTTGAAGAATCAACAGGGCTCTTCTTTGTTCCGGCGCATCTTCGCCACCGCTATGAACCGTTTATGGTCCAAGGCGCTTAGTGACCGCCTCTAATGTGCAAAGCCAGGAACCGAAGTTGGGGTTAGCCAATTTTTTTTGCTCTTGCCAAACGCATTCTTTCGATAAGACGAGACGATTGGCAAGAGGAATTTTGATAAAATTACCTGTAGCGTGAGATACAGAGAGTCATCTGGGACCAATTTGGCCAAGACAGATCAATGGGCCGTAGCCTCTATATACGGTAATATCCGCTTCTCCCACAATGTTTCCTGCTATCCGATGTTGCGTTTGGGGCCAAAATCAACCCAAATTTGGTCAGAAAATGAAAAAATTTCTACCTGCTGAATGTTTTTTTTTGTTACAAACCGGTTCGAATACTGCGGCATCTCGACTAATTCGTGCCCAATTACTGAGGTGCATTGTAAATGTATTTTTCATCAAATATACTGCCAAATCTGGGTCAAACAGTGTGCAAGTTTTCAAAAAATTTCCCTCCAGGAGTTTGGCCACTGCACATCAGGAGAGGTGACTAAGCGCCTTGCACCATAAATCCATTTCTTTGATGGATCGATCCAGCTTCTGGTCATCACCTTTTTACAAATCCACTTTGACAACACTTCCTTGGCACTGCCCTAGCGTCGATGAGTCATACTTGTACCTTTACCCTATGGGTTGAGTCGAAGTACACGATTCAAAATCACTCTCATTGAATCTCGAATTCGCTGAATGCTTCCAACAACCTGGACCTCGTATCTTTTTTTTTGAGAACGTTAGGCCTATCCGGGACCGTCCTATATATATACAGCTCTGGAAAGCTTTCTGACGCCAACAAAATTTTACGCAAGGCATTCTCATCGGTCGGTCTGGAGTCCGAGGCTCACCAAAATTCACATCATTGCTTCGATAACACTGTCGGGGTACATTGGCGCGTCGGAAGCTGCTGAGGGTTTGCTATCCCGGCGGCGACACTCTTACTTGACATTTCGGAGCCGTGGTATGACTTCTTCATAATGAGACAGGGCGCTTAACGGCACTAACATGCCACCCCAACATTGGACTCGGACAGCGGTCCAGGGAAGCCTCTTCCTTGTTGTTTGAACGTTCGAGAATCTATGGCCACCATCACCATTCACTTGAACATGAACGTTAACCCTCGGTCCGACTGGAATATCTTTCCCACGTGAATGAGGAAATTATGTTCCAATATCACTTACTTGCCATTGGCCCGGTGAAGGTTCTTCTCGGCCTTTCACTCATTCAGGGAGGCTTAGATGCCGGAAACTTTTAAGGTTTGTTCGATTCGCGATCGAGTGTGGAGTGTGAACTAGCAGGCATCAGTGGGAAAGGAACACTGAAGACGTCGCGCGGTAATGCGCCACTGTGCTCTATGTTCGGTGCTTCCTACTTAGCAGTGTCGAGTTCATTCGGTCTTTAAGGAGACTTTATTTAGTTCGCCTGATGGACGTCCGTTTTAATGATGAAGAGATAGGATGAGGGAGCGAGGACCTCTGGAGGGATGGTACTGTTCATGCCACCACTCAAGATCCGATGATCATAAGACAGAGGTTTCTTGCGGGGCATCTGATCAGCATGAATTCCGCGCGTCCATCACCGTTGATAATGAAAACGACGTGTTCAAAAGGTGGTACGCCTAATAATTAATCGTTCCCTTCCAACAACTAGTAATATATTGAACATCGAATTATATGGTCTCAAGGACCGGGTATAGGCAGGTAACTAATTAGCAATACAACGAACGAAATATTAGCAAGCAACACTGTTTAAATGGAAAAATACAGAAAGCAATATGATTTACAGTCTTGAAGGGTCGCTCGCGCGGATCAGTAGCTCGGTCTCACGCGAACGCGGTACAATGCGACAATTAAAAGGATCGGGATGCCTATCATGACTCGTGAGGAAAGAAGAACGCTGAATGACATATAAAACGCACGAAATGGTAGATGAGAGGTATCCCTCACTCCGAGACCAATCAGGAAGTCTGACTCGTTCCTTATCGGACTCCGGAAGAACATTGAACACAGAGAGGACAGCAGCAACAGTGATATAGAACTCATCGTCTGCGAGAAGTTGCCCGGGACAAATTCTATAAACGGATTTGTTAATAAATCTCCTAGTATTCTGGAGCCATGAATAGGTCTGACCTGCGACCGTATCCGAAAGCGAATTTGCGAGGATCTGGATTGATGCCCTTGGTTTCATTTTGGGGCTCCAAATATCGTTCGGGAAGGAATTCAAAGGGAGACGGATAAGTGTCTGGATCATGCATTACGGCCCTAGGGGAAAATCGTCAGCCGAAATTAAGAACTTCTTGATTGGAGGTACGTACCATGTGTTAGGCAGCACTACAGAGCCGGAGGGGATCAAGTAGCCCTAAATGGGCTCGTCAGAGTATGAACAGAAGGTAATGTACCGTTCAAACGTACGTTGTAGGAATCATCTTTGGTCGACTTGTGCGGTACTGCTAGAGGTCCAACCGGATTCAATCGATGAACTTCCTTCAGCAAGGAGTCAACGTAAGGCAAGCTTTCGCGATCATTGAAATCAGGCAATCGTGCGGACCCGACTACGCGCGATATCTCTTCCTGTGCTTTCTTCTGCTTGTCTGGGAAAAGCGTCATATACAGGAAGAATGAGCCTAGGGATGATACTGTCTACAGCCATTTGCTGATTAGTTACAGTTGAAAAGACGGATAGTGTCTGCTTACTGTGTCGGCACCGGCTATATTTGGAGATGTGGTAAGTTTGTGACGCCTGCGCCGAGGACAGCGCGGAGAACTCACCAGAATAGAATCCAGTCGTGACCCATTTGTTAACGTCTTCCTGGTACGGTGATGGATTTTTATATCGCTGAATGAGATTGGCGGTAAAGGAAGGTATGGCCGTCCCTTTGATCTTAATTGAATGGCGTTCAGTCGGTCACTCTGACGTCACGACAAAGATATGCGACAGTACTAACCACTTGCTCCTTGACAGAGTTGTAAGGTATATCTCGAAGTTCCTCCATATCTCTGTGGAACTTTTCAGCCTTCTTCATCCAATTGAAGCCTAACCATCGCGGAAGATATAGCACTTGCGAATCGACGTCATCGTTGAATCATCCAAGAAGATGGATTTGACTAGACTTACTGATAGGGAAGGAATCCACTAGAAAAGCGCCCGCAGTCGTAGACTCCGAAAACCCTTGATCACCACGGTCGGCAAGCTCGACAAGTGGGTCATCCTCAGGTCTAACGTCGTACCCATGTGATATGAGAAAAGTTATGGAGGCGATATGACTACAGATGACTTCAGTGTTACACCCATTGTGTTAACCACCAAACCTTACTGTCGGATATGGTCGCGGAATTTTTCCGGGGATTCAAGGAGGGCTCCGAGAAATATCCTTGTTTTCTCTTCCTCGATGGGCCGCCATTGCTGCACCTTCCGGGGTCCGACTACTTCAAGAATAAGTTTTCTGTACTCCCGTAAGCGCGTGCCGTAAGGGCAGAGGGGTACACTGTGGACGTATCCGGCGCTGTGTAGTTTACAGGTGTCAGAAATGTCTCGTACACTCAAAGATTCGCTTACAGCTCTCCGCCCATCACTAGACGCGGCCGATCTGAGTAGATGCCGCCGCGTTGATCAAGCAGAGCAAAAACTGCTTTGGCTGAGTTGAGCACAATAATCGACTGCCCCACCGCATTGAGGTAGATAACATCGCCTTGAAGAAAATGAGCACCAAGTAATATGTTTGCTGGAAAGCCTACCATACTGGCGACCCCATTCAGCATATTTTAACCAAGGGTACTTTACGGCCATGTCGAGAGCATTACCGAGAAACGGAAGACCAGGAGGACCAGGAGGTAAGAGAGCGCGTTGCTTGCGACAATAGGCATAGACCAAGTAAACAAAGAGAACAAGTGAAATGAGAAGAGGGGCGTCCATTTCGTTAGGACAGCTAAGAGGTACCGAAGCTGGATGCCACCGTCTTAAAGTTTTATAAAGTCTCCTTTATCGACCGAGAGACCTCTAGTCCGGTATCAAATTGAAAAATGGTAAATTCCATTTAATAGAATTTTCGTCCCCGGATAGCAAGACATACTCATGGTTTCTCCCTTGAAAGGGTCTCGTTAGACGTTTTTCCTCGATACTAGGTTAGATTAGGAGATCAGAAAAATCGCCCGCCGGGTCGGTTTGGAGGTAAACCGGCGATAACAGAAGTCGGCAATCCAGTCATCTAGAATCAATCGGTCATTAAAATGAAGCGTGGAATGAAGTGGTTCCTGACCACTGAGTTGGATACGCACGAAATACTCTTCGTGTCCAAAAAGGACGGAGGATCACTGTTAGACCATGGCAACGGTGCCTCCTGCGCACGTGTAAGCTCACCGGGTTCCTCCCCAAGGGGGTGGCGTGCCAACAAATCACTGGCACTACGTCGAAGCAGAACTGTTTGAACTTTGAAAGCAGTGGTGCGTTGAACGGAACCAGGGCCAGGCCCAGGCCACCAACACCAACACCAACACCAACACCAACACCACGGTAGCCGGCCCGAGCCGCCCGATCTCCGCATAAGGAAAATGGTGACATCATTATCTCGCCATTTGCCGGCAGTGACAGCTTGGCCCTGGCCGGGTCCGTGTTGTTGGGTACTTTTGTCATCTTTTGTATGTTGCTTTCCAGCAAAAAAAGCTAGCAGATTTGCTGATTTCTCCTAGAATCATTTGACGGGTTAAATGAGCACCCGTTCAAGGTCCTCCCCCACCCATATGGATGCCACGCCACCTCCTCGCCCGCAGTGCAGGGTGACTGAGATTCGGGGCTAACGCATCTCGGCGGCACAGGCAAAGGGCACGGGATTAAAATTATACCCCAGTATTATACTGATTCCGACCCAATACGAGCGCAAACACAGATCAATGCGAATACCGCTGGATCCTGTCAAGAATCGCCTCGTTTCGTTATGATTGCTCGTAATTTCCAAGCGAAACCATTTCGAAACTTTCCACGGTCGAAGCTTCCTGACGCGTGCCCGAGGAATAAAGCCATGTAATACGAACAATAAAATACCGGTCCTGGCGGTGGCGCATCGCCTTTTGCCTCCCAAGCACTTCCACCTCTCGCCTACAGTTCAGCGATGAGCTCCCCAGTAGAGGTTCCTGCTCTACACACCACGGTCAGGGATTCGCGTGTCAGACATCTACTTCTTGCTAACGATGATGTATAGATGGGCGCATTGATGATTGGCACCATGTGAGCTTCATACGCACTTCTTTTCGGAAGTAAATGCTGATTTGTTGGATGGTGACGAAGCTTGGCTGGAGTGTATGTATCCGCTATTCGAGCAGTCTCTCATTTGCTCATCGCAATTTCTAGGCTATGGGGTGTATCTTGCATGCAGACATACGAGGTATGAGGTTTGCTCGAATTTTCCCTGCATTTTCTCACGAGGGTGGTCCCGTTCTTAGTACTTCAGTGTGCGTATACGTGCTTCTCAGCCAGCACCTCTACCAATCCCCACGCAGATGTACAGGAAGACGGATGACCCGAGGCTGAAAGTCATGGTGAGCGCCAGGTTGTGATCGAACGCGTTGCAAGAACTCATGTTTTGCAGGTCGTGATAGTCTTGTATGGATGACTTCTCTGTGGAATATTCACCATTTCTAATCGCACTTCCAGTCTCCTCGACACCGTGCAGCAAGTGTTTGTTACACATACTCTATATGAGTACCTTGTCGTTCATTATTTTGACCCCGCCAACCTCGGAGTCGTTGAGTGGTGAGCGCACTTGGTGCTGAACTTGGTTTTTATCGTACTGATATTAGCATCGCAGGAGTTTATTGGTATGATCTCGTATACTTATGTCTAGCATTGCAATCGATTTATACTCTATTACAGGCTCAAGTTGCCCCCTCCGTATGTAAACTTACAAACGTACCCCACATTCTGATATCAACATGTCTACAGGGCTTCATTGCGTTACTAGTACAATCGTATGTGTTCATTCTCTTCCCGCGTTTCCTGTTTCTGAGTTTTCTTTGTAGATTTTTCACATACCGAGTCTATATTTGTAAAGCCTTTCTTCCCCTCCTGACGCTTTCAATCCTGACTACATCGATAGTGAGTCGCAAGAATATACCCATAACGTTATTCCTCGTACGTGCTTCGAATCTGTCGTCGACCAGCACCCGGCTGAATAGTATTCCGCTAGGGGTCACTTGTTTTAGGAGAATTCGGAGTTACTATCGGTCAGAGCTTTTTGATACCCTTAGGCTTCGTCTCATACTCCTTGCCTACACAGCATACTTTGTTCGAGGGTGAGTGCAATATGTTCACAATATGGCCTGTAGCTGAAACGCTTCGCAGGTGGTCCGTCAAGCTCGTGGCAGAAATTCCGTCTAAACTTACAGTCCGTGCGGTATTGCCCGAATCATCTGAATTAACTGAATAGAAGCATACAGGACCTTTCACGATCTATGAATGCTGTCGGGGCGGCAGGCGATATGTGCATCACCATATCACTTATCTATCTACTTCAGCGGTCAAAGTCCGGATTCAGAAGGTGTGACACTTCGAGTGTTTAACGTTTAACTTCCATCTTACTTAGTTACGCTTCAGAACCGACGCGATGATGAACCAACTTATTCTTTTCTCTCTCAACAGCGGCCTACTTACTAGGTAGGTCGTTCAATCGATGAGACTTGCTATACGGGCACTCAATTACGAATAGCATATGTGCGATAACGTCACTCATATTGGTATGCACTTGTTCTCTAGCTTCAAGGTCAACAACCAATTCTTCATCGATAGGTCTTGGTGTGCCCGGATACATTCCTGTATATAACATTCTATATTATTTTGGGTCGCTGTATGTCTCTTGCTACTATGTTTTCCTTCGCTACTAACGAGTTTTTAAAGTGTACACGAACTCTTTTTTGGCAACGTCGGTCACGTTTGCCAATCTCATTGGTTAAGTAGCTGACAGTTCTTTTTAGCCTAAATGCGCGTTTCAAAATACGAGGGCAGCAAGATGGTGAATCTTTCATGGCGGCCGTGAGCATGGACGCAACATCTGTGGAACGGCGAACTCTTCCCGGCCTCACTTCTGGAAATAGTTCGGTAAGTCCTACGCGGTATATGTTACACTCTTTCTCACTCCCTCATTTCAGAAACCACAACACATTGTAATCAAGCGAGAAACCGAGATTGAAGTTTTGGCAGATTATGAACTTGGTGTTAGTGAGTTTCAACTTTTTACCACTGAAGAGGGGCTTAAGGTTTCCTCCCAAAGAATCGTCGCCACCATGATGAGGCTGCTAGCACTGCGAGTTTCGATGCCAAGTGACCCGTATCTCATGTCCCTATTGTATCCCACCTTGACCGAGCCTCTCAAATACCGCGCATGAAACACATGTATACTTTCTACCCTACAGTACTGTACATACCATCTTTTTGTTATGCGCCATTGGGGAGCCGGCAGGGAGGCTACGACGTTTTTCTGATCGAGGATTTTGAGATTCGCCGCAGATGAAACGGACTCGCTTTTGCCACCGCATCAGATTGTTCCTTGATTGCCGCTGAGCGAGACTGGACCCTATATCGGGACCTATCACAGTGGGCCATCAGCTATAGACACCGTCTCGAGATATCTTCCCCCTCGATGCTCGTATGCATTTACAATATTAGAGTTTGCTACTCCTAACGCGATGATCGTCCCAGCGAGCACAAGGTCTTCGCCCGTGTAATCAGCATTGAACTTCAAATTCTCACTTCGATGCATGGGGATTGTGAACTCGAACAATCCGGAGACAAAGTGGAGACAAATCCAGGTTCAAGGAAAATTACAAGCGATGTCAAAGAGCAATTTTCTTTAGTTTCGGAAACGTCCACATCTGACATGGGAATGAATGTTAAGACCTGGACAAATGACAGAATTCTGGTAGAATTCTGGGACATTTGGACTGGATCAAAGCACAAGATCGAAATGAGCCCGAAGTGTGAACGCGTCTGATTATTAAATTAACGCGCAGTTAGGCGCGTCTTGGACGCGTCGGACACTCGTCGGACTTGCTTGTGGGGAATCGGCATCACACGTGACCTCGTGTCCTATGATCGTAAAATTGAAAATTCAGTAACTTGAACCTGGACTATCGAAAAGTCAATGGAGCCTAGTGTACGGTGTACAGTAGTACGCGATGACATGCCCGTTTCTCCCCATAATCTCCATCAGTACGCCCGCAAAGCAGAGCGGGATGACGAGAAAGCAATGCTTCAGGTAGTTTGCGAGGTCCGTTGATGACCCGTCGCCATCGAACCAGTAATCCCAACGGTACTAAGTCCAATAATTATATTAATGCAGACTCGGACCACAAAAGAAGGGTGGTCTGCTGATCCGTCGATTTCGGCTACTCAATAACCGGTCTCGTCTTGCATCCATGACAGATGCAATGCTCTGGACCCCCCGCTGCTCTGTAGGGGAAGGTACGCCCACCTTGCTAGGGTATCTGCATGCTAAAATGGATATTATATTCCTAGCCGATGAAATACTCACAGCACCAGGAAGTCCGCTCGAAATTGAAACTCGGGTGAGTCGCCACCATTTCAGTGCACTTGCGCATGGTTTGAATGCGATACAGGTTGTCAATGGGAGAGTATTGAAAGTCTGGAAGAATCTCTGGCCCTCTATACGAGCATTCTTCTTGCATTCGTTCAAGGAGCACGCCCACAAAACATGTGTGATATACGAGAAAGAGCGTTACACCTTCCAGGAGATGCTAGAGATGGCTGCGAAATGCGCGGCTATCTTTAGAGATGCTTACGGTGTCAAGAAGGGTAAGGAAGTCCAGTCGCTTTTCGGTACCGCCAGTTCATTCACCTTTAATACAGGTGATCGCGTCGTTATTTGCTCTCGAAATTTTCCCAGTTACTACATTGTGTTTTGGGCTTGCCGTACGTTTCCTGATTATGCCTCGACGAAAATGAGATACTGAATCCCGCAATCCAGACCTTCTGGGCGCTGTGACTGCTCTCGTGAATGCGTAAGATTAGCCTTCGCTTCTGGTGCTTCGCGTCCTGATCCACCTAATAGGTGGCTTCCATCGGAACCCCTCAGGCATTGTATCACGCTTACAAAATGTTCTTTGATTATTCTTGACCCCGAGCGAGCTGAGCGGATTGAACCCATAGCTGCTGATCTAAAGCGCGCGTCAGGCGCGTCTGGGTATCTCGTCCTTGAGGATCACGAAGGAAAAGGCCACTGGGAAGGCATGGATGTTTGGAGCAAAGTATTCCCAAACTACCTTAAAGATCCAGAAGAAATACTACGTGATGATCCTCACATTATACCAGAGGATAATGCGACGATTATCTTTACATCGGGAACCACTGGTCTACCAAGTACGCTTTTTTGATTTACATGTCCAAGGTCAATCGATTCATTTATGCATTATAGAGGGTGTTCTGAGTACACAGCGTGCTTTTCTGACAGGCCTGTTTAACGTGTGGTGTATCTTCTGTGCGGTTTACTTGTTCTCATGTGCGTTTTCTCAGACAGCCTCTGCCATCGGAAGAGACTATATTCGGCGAGGTGTGCCGGTCCCTTCTTCGCCCGTGTCAGGCACGCAGGTTGGTATCCTACTTCCAACACCGTTGTTCCATATCACTGGAACCAGCGCGACTGTAAGGCAGAATACACCGTCCGAGTGAACAGCAGCTGATATATCCTCAGCTTTCCGGCGCCTTTCATGGAGTGAAGGTTATCTTAATGCGAAAATGGAACGTAGAAGAAGGTGATTGCTAGTTTCATCGCTGTTTTGGCTGTCTTTTTAAAATTGGTTTTCGCAGCCATAAGGTAAATCCTCTGCATTTTGAGGTGGAAGGAAGCGTATTAAACGATTCGACCGCAGATTGTGTAAGGAAGAGGATGTAGTCTCTTTGGCCGGGTACGTCAATGTCTCTACCTCTCAGTTCCAGCTGACTATTACGCAGTGTTCCATCGACTATAACCGACCTGGCTGATAGCCCATTATCTGGGTTTCCTGTAGAAATGATCACATTCGGAGGGGCCCCGGTCGCACCGTCTCTTCTTCGCAAGTCGAAAGAAGCCTTTCCACTTGCATCAATGTGCGCTCTCACTCCCCCGTCCCTAAACTCAGTAATGATTCATATTTTTATATAGCGGACAAGTCTATGGTCTTACTGAAACTAATGCGACATCAGTTGGTTTTTGTGAGAAATCCCCTTCTCAAACAATCTTTCTAGAAACCTGACTTGTTCTACTAGATGGACCAGATTATGCGGCTAAACCGGGTAGCTGGTCAGTTAATCGTGTTTTGAGAGCTTACATCAGTTTAAATACGAGTCCAGTGGTTTCGTGACGCCTGTAAACGAGATTTTGGTAATGAAGGATAATACCAGGGCTACCACGGGTGCGGTGGGCGAGATATGGCTTCGTGGACCGAATATGATGTCGGGGTACTACGGAGACCAAGGTTTGTTCCAGCGCGTTCTGTACCCTTGGATTGGCGAGCTTACGACGAGTTTCTACAGTGGCTACTGACAAGGTAGGCTAGGGATAACTTACCTGCATGTGCTCCAGGGCTCATCGATGCAGGTTCTGACTAAAGATGGGTGGGTAATGACTGGAGATCTTGGCTGCGTCGACGAAGAAGGGTACGTATACATTAAAGATCGGATTAAGGATATCATCATTCGCGGTGGAGAGAACATTGTGAGTAACTTAGTATATTTCACAGTAACGAGCCAACAGTGTGCAGGACTCTGTTTCCGTGGAGAACGCATTGTACACCGAACCAGGCGTTCTAGAAGCCGTTGCGGTAGGCGTACCTGATAAACGATTGGGAGAGCTGGTGACCGCATTGGTCACCCTCAAGCCGGGATATCGAGGAAGTATCAACGAGAAGAAACTTTTGGCCACTGCGAAGAAGCTGTGAGTGGAATCCTCCAACTTTGGTTTGCGGCTTCTTAGCATACGAGTAGATTACCAAAGTTCGCCGTCCCGGTAATGATTGTTGTGAAGGATGGGGAGTTTGGTGAGTTTCTACATATTCTGAAGTACTCAATCTAAAAACCGGGCAGATCATACGCCCTCTGGCAAGATCATCAAAGCCCAGTTACGGGTAATAGCGAGGGAAGAGTGGGTACGGAGGACTCAGGATGGTGGCAAAGTAGGTGAAGCAAAGTCCAAACTGTAAATTGTGCCCTGCAGTCAAGACTCGAATCGTATCCGATCTATTTATTATAAAGGTGAATGCGTCGCGTCATCCAAACAGCACAATATCTTGTAGGTAGGTAGATGGTAGTACGCGCTCACTTCAATTGTGGTCAAACCCCGCGGCGTTGCCTGACAAATGACGAAGGATCAAAACTGGAGAACAACACTACTAATGTCAGTATCTGTTCTCTAATTTTCATTGCGAGAATTGAACTTATTTGTCTTTCATCCAGAGTTTACAACAGGACCGGCGACACCAGGCCTAAACGTTAAACGGCCCTCAAAATCGTACCTCCTCACCGAACGGTGATCTCGTCAGCAGAGCGCGCCAGGCGTGGCGAGGATCCGGGGATCAATTCAGCTAGGTGCATATCCGAAGCGCCGGTGGGTTCACCCACCACGACACCACCTAGTCGACATGGCTCAACTTTTCACAGCGTCCTTGCCATGCCTCACATGAGACTTTCGACCCTGACTGTCTGCTAGGATCCTTACCCTGCCCCTGTAGAACCAACGACATGCTCATATGGTACTAAGCGTGAAAGAACGTGTGGTTGCGGGTGTCCGCGCTTCACGTCCCTATATGACTTCTTGGTACAATACTACCCCCATGGTTTTTGACTGGCTTGATCGGCACTTGGGCAGGAGGCTGTGCGCAAACCTGACACTCTAATTTTCGTATTTTACAGCCGGATCCATCTGATTGAATCTCAGGCCCAGCACCGGAAAATCGGTAGGGTTGGCTTCGAGAACAATGCAAGAAGTCTTCGGGATGGAGTAAGATACACAAAAATCGGGACCTAACCTCAGACGAATACTTTGCGGGGTCTACCAAAGCACCACATATTTCATCTTTTCTTTATTTCCGTGCCTAGACGAGATGAGAGAAAGGATTCTGCAAGGAGATGAATGTACCGACCTTCCTGGAATGAGTTCTAGTGAATATCGGTCGCGCTTGGCATCGCTCTGCGTCTTAGCAAGTTCACCTGTACAGTTACTATTCAGACAGATGCCGGCTGGTATATCAAAATAGGCGTACTTGGTAAGAGTCGCATGCTGGCCTCTCTCCAGGCGGAGTCTATCAGTCCTTGAACTGCTGCTTGGTGTCGTTTAGCAACGCGAACTTGCTGGATTTCAACAATAGTTCTGTCGGGTGTTCGTCCACTGGCTGTTGCAGCGTGGGCCGCAGGAGTTTCACGGGCGAGCAGATTGGGGCTGGTCATGGATTCCGCCTGGTCTTGGTGACTGTTGGAGTACACAGGGAGTTTCATATAGACCGAGGCTAACAGAGACATAAGTTGAACAATGCGAGACTACGTGGTGATGGTGGGGTGAAATCAAGAGGGGCCGAACGAGAAACAGTCTCATACAGCAGCAGCCTGTGGAAGGAGAGAATGCCCTCCTTTGATTTTGAATCAAAGTTGCGACGTCTGCTCCCTTCGTATTTCAATAGACCTCCTGCGACACCACCCTTGTCGTCGGACCCGTCGGGCTGATCAGCGATGGCGGGCATGTTACTGGAGCTTCGTATCACTACATATGTATTACACTCCCTAATTGAATATTGCTCCTGGGGAGAACGGTATAGCACGCACAGCAAATATTCAATTCAGCCATCGGTGCCTCAACAGCTCCTCAATACTCGCACGTTCGTCCGACTCAAGAGTTAACATCCTACGCATAAAATGCAGACAATCTGACCACAATGTCAGAGCACCACCGCTCTGCTCCTCCACCAAAGCTTCCAAAGACTTCTTGGGGAATACATCTTTGTGTCGAAGGGATCCTGTACAAGAAGATGAGCATGATTAGACGTGATACGGAAAATCGAACCCACCGTCATCATTAAACCATGCCTTGCTTATTCGGCTGCGATTCCGAAGGCTCGCTGGGAATTCACCGAGGGCCTGCAGCTGGTAGGCAGGGAGAAACAGAGGATCACACCGTGCAACCAGTGCTCCATATATCAACCGGCTTACCCCAGCCGGCACGTAGAGTCACTTCCGGGGGACGTACACCGACGGGACAAACCTCTTGGGTAAAGTGTTCGTCGGTTTTGTCTGCGTAACAAACTTCCGGGTATATGTTAGAGTGGTCAAAAAATGGCAGGACAACTGATCCACTAACCAACACCAAAGACTATCAGTTTGAAGTTAAACGAAAGCCACGCCTCGGGGTCATTGAGATCAGGTACTTTTTGAATACTTTTTGAATCTTGACCGGTGTATCTTTATCTGCGGATGCTGGAAACGTGTGCAGCTGGGCGGGGATCAAAACGCCCAAACCCTCTTGGGGCATTTCCTCATGCAGGGCTGTCATCATGACATTTGTGATTTTGACGTCTATGTAGATGTTGGAAAGAACACGAGAATGAAGAACACAGGGCCTACCCATATGTATGATGTTGCAAACGCTGTGGACATAGTCCGGCGCAGAGAGGACATCCCGTATGACGCGTTTGCACCGTGTTCTGGTATTATGTACTCAGCAAACGACTGCTCGGCGAGAGAGAGAAGATTACATAGCGCCATTTCGGTCACGATGCATAGGTGTCTTTCCGTGAGGTCCGTCTATGTAGAACGAGTCGGTAAGGTGAACGACGTGGGGATATCCAACGTGGCCAGGATTTTGGCGGCGCGAATGCTGAATAAACTCGAGTTCGCGGAGTTCTGGCGCTTGTGTTGCCTTATCTAAGTGGGTATCAGCACAGAAGTGACACGATGTCATTGTTTAGACAGTACCAGTCATGATCTTGAGGGCCACATCACTGCGCATGGCATTACTCGTAAGCTCACATACAATGTTTGCACGCACGTGTTTGCTTGCTTGTCGCGCGCGAGCCAGACAGTTGAGTATTCCCCCCATCCTAGTTTGCCAGTTATGGTGTACCGTCTGCCCGCATAGTTATCGCCTACCTGCGCGGGATGACGGCCACCAGGTATATATCTGATCCTATTCTCTTCCTCGAGGGCCCATGCAAGAGAGCTAGGTGCAAGGACTGTCGCCTCAAGCTCCTCTTTAAGTTTTGGGACGACAGAGGCAGTAGCTAGCACCTGTTAAGAAGAGGCTATGAATCCAGCTAGTTGTGGTCGGGTGGTAGCAATTTTTAGTGAGGAAATCAGAAGCCTTTGCATTCTGAAAATAAAGAGTCCAAGAAAAAGGTGTGGACCTGCGGGCCGGGTGGCCCGCTATACGAACACGTGAGCACTGACAGGACCGTGAGAATTACACGTTGAGTCCATTTTGCTTTATTTCACCAACGCCGCGACACGATCCAATGACAGAAATGATCTCTGGGTTTGTATGCGTCCCCGCCACAGGACAACATCCAGATTAATCCCCGCAATATCCAGAGCCTAAATTGGACCAAGGACTTCCAATCGGATTCGTTGGTAGATTATTCGTATACGCCAAGGACAAGCTACGCGATAGTTGCCATGTCAGTCATTCGTTCGCTTGATCAACATCCACCGCTTCTCACCTCGCTTCTATGACTTGGCCACGGCGACGTCTGTTATCTTCGTATTTCAATCTACCCCCTCACCTCCTCCTCAGACTCGTTGGACGATCCTTCTGCTTAGCATGTACCCTAGAACTCGGTCCTTCGTCGGATTTTCGTGTGGATGGAACGGCCAGTGGCGTTTAACCGAGTCCAGGACGTATAACAGGGGTGGATGCCGGAGCTCCGTTGGCTGGTGGGAGCTCCAGAGTTCAGAATACCACAAAGCAAGTGTCCCAACACGTGAACTTGCGTGCACTTACTTGAGACCAAGGAGTCTTCTTCAGCAAGGGAAACACGGTACACTCCAGTCCATGTTTGGTCTGCGTTCATCTTGTCAGTACGATTCTCTCCGGGCGGATAACTGTGCTGAAGTCATAACGACTGAGAGGCACGCCGCAGTGAATGCGCTAAGCGCAAGCATTACTAGGCCATGTTGTAGCTAAGGTACGGTGTATTTGTTCCACTAGAAACGCGCCACGTCGACGCCGTCTGACCATCCGAACGGCTTTTCTCAATTCCCGGTCTCATATAAGTACTCGATAGCGCTCCTCAGATGATTACCTCTCATTCATGGCGGACACTCAAACATGGACCCCGTGCTGTTCTATCGAGGAAGGCGAGCTTACTCACAAAATTCAGAACATCGGCATGCTGATCTAAGAGAAAAAATAGCCGATAGAATACTCACACGAACAGGAAGCTTGCTTGAAATTGAAACTCGTGTGAGTGCTCGGACTTGATATGTACTCTTACAAGGTCTAAATGTGATATAGGTCATTGGAGGGAGGGTTCTGAAAGCCTGGAAGAATCTCTGGCCATCCCTGCGACTATTCTTTCTGCACTCGACTAAACAGCACGCCGATAAAACATATGTAGTGTACGAGAAAGAGCGTTACACCTTCCGGGAGATACTAGAGATGGCAGTCAGATGCGCGGCCATCTTCAGAGATGTTTACGGCGTTAAGAAAGTTAAGGGCATCCTATTCAGTGCCTCTGAGTCCACCTACTCACTTTCAGTGCAGGGGATCGAGTTTCTATCTGCTCCCGAAATTGTCCCACCTACTTGGTAGTATTTTGGGCTTGCCGTGCGTTGCATCTCATTACTCATACAAAACCGAGGACTCGATCCTATAGCAGATCTTCTGGGAGCCGTGACTGCTCTTATCGACCCGTAAGATCCACTTGCACATGCTTTACATTGTTACATTCTGATCCTACCTTTAGATCGCAGCCTTTAGAGTTGCTAAGATACTGTATCACGCTCACGAGATGCACGCTGATCGTCCTCGACCCTGAGCGAGCCGACATGATCGAAACAATTGCCGATGAGCTAAGGCTCGCATCTGGGACGTCAGGATATATCGTACTCGAGGAGCACGAGGGAAAGGGCCATTGGCAGGGTATGGATGTCTGGAGGACCATCTTCTCCGGATATAATGGAGATCCTGGGGACGTGTTGGGTGACGATCCTCAAATCTTACCGGAAGATGACGCGACAGTTACCTTTACGTCGGGGACCACTGGCTTACCAAGTACGTAGGCTTTGTTGGACCTGTTGCACTACTAATCAATTTCTTCGCTTGTTGAAGAGGGTGTTTTGAGCTCACAACGTGCATTCTTGACTCCTATTTTTAATGTATGGTCTTACTTTCTATGGGATGCGTAGCTGATCATGAATCTTACTAGGTTATTTCGCTGGCAGGGAGAGACTGTCTTCGACGAGGCGAGCCATTCCCTCCGGTACCTATTGCGGGTCCCCAGGAAGGCACGTTGATTCCAAGGGCGCTAAGCAATGCTACTGCATTCAACACAGCGGTAAGATTGTAGTTAATGTCAGAATAAATTTGTATTTACCCGTCGTTAGATGTTCGGCACTTCGCAAGGATTAAAGCTTGTTCTAACGCGGACGTGGAATGTCCATGAAGGCAAGGATCAGCTTCACTAGCGCTTTCGTGTTCAATCTTACTCGATCCCTGCAGCCGTCGAGTAAATATAACTCGTTTCATTTGATGCGGTGCTATTGATTGTTCGACCTATTCTAGATTGTACAAAACAGAAAACATCACCCGGCTTAGCAGGTCCGTGCTTGTTATCCTTGGTCCGCCTCGGCTAACCGTGCTATAGTACTTCCTCTATCGTTAGAGAGCTCGTTGATAGCCCATTATCCGAGATCTCGATAAGAACCATTGCATATGGAGGTACTTCCATGGCAACGGCTCACTTCTATAGATTGAAGCAAGCATTTCCCCTTGCCACATTGTGAAATGCCTCCCAAGCGTCCAGGAATTGGCACTGACACGGATTTCCTTGTAGCATACAAGTGTATGGTCTTACTGAGAATGCCGGCAACGCAGTAGGCTTCGGTGAGAATATTCCTTCAACTCGAACGATAGCATCTGATCGGCTGCTAGCTGGATCGGATTTTGCTGCGAAGCCAGATAGTTGGTGAATCTATCGGTTTTATGTCTTCTGCTCTTGAACTGATTCAATTGCAGCGGTTTCGTATCGCCTGTCAATGAGATTCTGATAATGAAAGATGGTGTCAAAGTTGCACCTGGAGTGGTGGGAGAGATTTGGGTTCGCGGTCCGAATGTAATGAAAGGTTATTATGGTGATAGCGGTTGGTTTCAAGATCGTTTTTATTTCGCTGCGGATAGACTTACGACTATGACGCGTCAGCTGCTACTGATAAGGTCATTCATGGATATCGTACTTGCAAATACTTGGCAGGTACTGACTGAGCTTTGATATAGGTCCTTACTAATGATGGATGCTTAATGACCGGTGACCTGGGACGAATGGACGAATACGGGTATGTTTACGTTCACGATAGGATCGAAGATATCATCGTTTGCGGCGGGAATAACGTTGTGAGTGCTAACGAAGTACGTTATATGTCCCTCAATAATGAGTGAATCTACAGAATTCTATTTTTGTTGAGAACGCTTTATACACCGAACCGGGTGTATTGGAAGTGGCAGTAGTTGGCGTACCTGATCAGTACCTGGGGGAGGTGCCTGTAGCGTTGGCTTCCCTCAGGCCTGGGTACGATGGATTAATCGATGAGGAAGGGCTCATGGCGACTGCCGAGAAACAGTGAGTGCACCTTCCCTGCGCTTCTTCTGGCTCTCAAAGTAATCCATCTTGAAAAGGTTACCCAAATATGCCGTTCCAGTGATGATTATTCTGTATGATAGTGGTTTTGGTGGGTACTCGCCTTGGCGTTGAAACGAACATGTTTTTGAAAAGGAATTTGGACACAGATCACACGTCTTCTGGGAAGATTATCAAGGCGCCATTACGGGCTATAGCTCAGGAGGAGTGGGCGAAGAGGTTGATGAAAGAATAGCATAGATGAGGTGTAACCCGCATTATCAGACAGGATACTTAGTGACGTGGTCCCTTACATTCAACGGTAATAGTGTTTGATAGAGGCAATCGAGAAGGTACTTGATCAATACAACCAATTTGAAACAAGTGCTCGCCGCGTGCCGGGCCGAGGTGACCTGCTAGATATTGTTGTATGTAGATGGGCAGTGTTTTCGGATATGCACAGGCACCCTGGTCTCGGGAAACCACGTTGTACAGTTCAACAAACATCCATATACCATTCTGCACATAGATACCTGTTACACACCATATATACCTAACGTACTGGTAGGGTTTCTGGACGTGTATGCAGCCCAATACTTTCTTGATAAAGCGGGGGCCATCGCAACCGTGGCAAGTCGAGTCCTCCCCAAGTATTTTGTGGGCGATACATGAACAACAAAGAAACCTAGACCGTAGGTAAGCGATAACAATGAATTGAGCGTAAACTTACCCAAATTATATCTGGAGTGTTTAACTGCGCATGTTTCCTCGTAATATATACCACTGGCAGGGTTATGGCATCACCTATCACCAACTGGTAAGAGTCTGACGCCGGAATCTATAATTCGTTACCACTTACCAATGTTGACTATTTGGCTAGCTTGACCAAAAGCTTAGCACCTCATCGAAGGCTTTCGTGCGGCTCGAGATCAAGATACAATACCCATGATGGAACGTGACAACTTCTCCGATGTAAAAGTGTTGTTGATGCTACGGAGACCGAGCGTCTAATCTTGGTCTTGGACGAGGGGGGCAGCAGCAGGGACTCCGTCGGCGGAGATGTTGCCATTTGCTTAGGGCATCCATCGTGCCACTGGGTGGTGATTTTAGGCCCAAAAAAGCCCCATTGTCGTCGTCGTTGGCCATTGGCGTGCGAACCCCTTCTCCTGCCTTCCCGCTCGTAGTCTCGTGTCGTTACTCCCAATACCAGCCTTTCATGCGTACGTTAGGGGCCAGCGCCACTAATGCACACCCAAACAAGTCTCTCTGGCAGTTGAACACGCCGCCACTACTGTCGTCGAGCTCTATCTCCTCCATGCATATCATACACACTCGATAGCCGAGCTCCTGGTAGGGTTTCTGGGCGTGTATGCAGCCCAACGCTCACAGATTTCGTCCGATTATCGATGCTGTTGTGTCCCTGGCGTGGTTTCGTGCCTTGAATATCGTAGTTTAAGGCCATTGAAGCGAATTTCGTACGGGTAGCTATAGTGCTGAGGAACGGACTGGCGCGCTACTGGGCATACGGGGAGTTGGTGGTGATGAGAATCGCTCTGAATAACGTCCAGCATAGTGGGTGAGTCCTTTGGGGGTAGTAAGTAGTTCGTCTGGGCTGCCTCGTTCGAGGGCTGGAGAGCTATTGATGCCATTCTGGACTCTTGGCGCGACCTATTCGAAATGATTTCCGGCGAACCCTGTGTAGTACCAATAGAAATAAGACAGACGACTGGCATGCTGTCGCCGCTTGCCGTTGTTGCCGGAGATCTATTGTTTACACTCATTTACATTTTGCAGAGTCGGATGAGGAAACCTGTGACTGGGGGTAGACCTAGACCTGGGCCTGAGACGTGGTCCCTCGATTCAATGAGCAAGCGTCGATTGTAGAGGGACCTGTAAAACTGAGTTTAAATTTAGCACAAAGTCGTTTCGACCTCGGGAGCCTTCAGGCTTTCCTTTTTAATTTAGTGTCCAAATATGGATTTGAGTGATCAAATCTGTCTTGTCGTTCTTCTTCCATGCTATCTCGCGTCGTTCGTCGCTTGGATTGACGGAAGGCTCTAGTTACGGTGTATCTACTGTCTTTGAAGCATTATCTCAGGTTATAAATGCCTCTCATGATGAATTGGTGCAAAGGATAGCTTGGAAGAAGGCCATGTTCACCTTGACTATATTCTACCTTTTCCCATCGAAAAACGCGTCGTTTTGTGTCGCTTCTATCGTCCAGCATACTACGTTGCTGTTATAGCAGAAGCTCCACATGAAAAGCAGCTGAAGGCCGCGCCGGCATCTTATGAAGGTCCCTTGTCATCGCCTTGCTGCTTCTTATCAACACCGTTCTGGAGCGTATTTCTATAACTGTAGCTCGATTCTCCACTCAAACGGCTCCAAATTACTCAGGTATATTTTCCAGAGATAATGGATTTTGCTGCTTCCGTTAAGGGAAAAAACGCTGGTCTGCTGTTGAGAAGCAGTTGTTGGCAGCAGCCAGTGATATAAGATAAAGACAACGAAGTTGTAGTTTGAGGGTCATTGTGAGCATGTCCGTCAGGCCTGAATGTGTCCCGAAAGCGAGGAAACACCTCAGGGTTGTCGCCCATGAAGCACGAGAACAGTAGAACAGGTAAGGAGATGAAGCCAAGGCGCGACGCGACGCGCAGTCCAGATTGAATTTGATCACTCAAATCCATATTTGGACACTAAATTATAGCTATTTTTAAAAATGATGGGATTCCTGAAAAGTTTTGAAAAGTTTTGGTCCCCGCTGAAAGACCTCCGAGCGCGCAACCAGAGGTCGAGAGCTAACCGAGCAGGCAGTATCAAAACTTTTTTTTCTTTTCCGGAATCCCATCATTATTCGAAATAGCAATAAAAAGGAAAGCCCGAAGGCTCCCGAGGTCGAAACGACTTTGTGCTAAATTTAAACTCAGTTTTACAGGTCCCTCTACAATCGACGCTTGCTCATTGAATCGAGGGACCGCGTCTCAGGTCTAGGGTAGACCCAAGGTAATGACTTTTTGCTTCTCACTCCGACTGCGCCCATTTTTTACAATCCTCAAATCCGCGTTTTCGATCGCTACATATATCACATAAGCCCTATTATGCTTGTGTTATGCTGCTCCGTTGCTCGAAATAACTGCTGGTCTATGTCCTCCGACTCTTATATTTTCACCAGTACCCGTAGCACGTTGCAGATGTAAAAAAAGCTTCCGGAGTCGTTCATGGAATGTCCCTACATCAAGCAAGCCGATTTCAAGTACCATCACATCCTCTCTTTGTCATCTCTATCATATCTAGGCTTGCTCGAGGCGACCAGTTGGATCTATAGAACTGGACCTGATGCCCTGAACACGCTGGTCGGACATTTTTACCTTGCATTCGACTAAATGATCAAAGGGGGTGTCGGTCGTGGCTCCATAATCGCGCCATATAATCGACTTCTACGCCCATTACTCGTTTCTCGAAGGGACTGGGGCTGCGCTGCATTCGACGCAGTTCCAGGTTGGTTCCAGGACTCGAAATGATACTGGGGATCATGACAAAATTCCCATTATCTTCGGACGACGTGGAGGTTCTTCTCACGGGCTTCATATATAATGCCTCGGGCTCATGGCCAAATGGTACCATTCATCCATCATGACGGACGTTGAAACATGGACCCCGCGCTGTTCGATTGACGAAGGTGAGCTGACTGAAGAAATGCCAGAACATCCGCATGCTAATTCGAGTAGCCGATAGACTACTCACAGGATCGGGAAGTTTGCTTGAAATCGAAACTCGCGTCAGTGCTCAGGGTTAACTGTTCTCTTCTCTTTGATGGTCTGAATGTCTTATAGATCATCGACGGCCGGGTTCTGAAAGTCTGGAAGAATCTCTGGCCATCCCTGCGACACCTCTTTTTGCAGTCGACCAAAGAGCACGCCGACAAAATCTGTGTAGTATACGAGGGAGAGCGTTACACTTTCGGGGAGACACTAGAGAAGGCAGTCAAATGTGCGGCCATCTTCAGAGATTTGTACGGTGTTAAGAAAGGTAAAGGTACTCTATTGTTTTCGGCATCACCAGCTACTCACTCTCGGTGCAGGTGATCGAATAGCCATCTGTTCTCGAAACTGTTCCAACTACTTGGTTGTATTTTGGGCTTGCCGTGCGTTCCATCTCGTTTCATTGTAACTAATGAGATCCCAACATAACACAGATCTTCTGGGGGCTGTCACCGCTCTCGTGAACACGTAATATCAGCTTCCGTATGCTTTCATCATTCGCGTTCTGATCCTACCAAAAGGTTACTGCCATTGGAGCCGCTCCGACACTGTATCACACTCACAAAGTGCACACTGATCATCCTCGACCCTGAGCGAGCCGACGTGGTCGAACCGATAAGTGCTGAACTTAGGTTCGCATCTGGTGCATCAGGATACCTTGTACTCGAGGATCACGAGGGCAAGGGTCACTGGGAAGGTATGGACGTTTGGAGCGCAGTCTTCTCCGGATACCACAGAGATCCCGGGGATGTGCTGAGCCATGATCCTCAAATCTTACCAGAAGATGACGCGGCAATTACTTTTACGTCGGGGACCACTGGATTACCAAGTACGTAGGCTTCGTTGGATCGGTCGGACTGTTCATCAATTTCTTCGCTTGTTTGAGAGGGTGTCTTGAGCTCGCAACGCGCATTATTAACTCCCGCATTCAATGTATGTCCTTCTTTCTGCGAAGCATTTCATTGACCTTATGAATCGTACTAGGTGGGTTCATTGATAGGGAGAGACTGTCTTCGACGGGGCGAGCCGTTCGTTCCGACACCTAATGCGGGTCCTCAGGAAGGTCTGCTCATTCTAAGGACGCTGTCACTGCCCTCTTCAATTATCCCGACTGTAAGACCGGAAGTTGGCATTGAAACAACGTAATATTCACCCGTTCTCAGATAATGAGCACCTTTCCAGGAGATAAGGTTGTTCTAACACGCGCATGGGATGTACATGAAGGCAAGAATCGACTTTGCTAGTGTTTCAAGCTCTCATTCCTACTCAATACTTGCAGCCGCGGAGTAATTACACACGTATTATTCAGTATGGCTTGTGGTGACTGATTGATGTGTTATCCTAGACTGTGTAGAACGGAAAATATCACTCAGCTGAGCGGGTTCGTGTTTATTATTTTCTTTGTCCGCATTAATCAACCTTGTCGCAGCATGCCCTCGATGATTAGAGAGTTCGCTGAGAGCACGATATCCAGAACATCGATGAAACGCATCATGTATGGAGGTACACCCATTGCTGCATCTCACCTTCAAAGGTTTAAGGAGGATTTTCCTCTTGCCACCGTGTGAGTGCATACCAGTCCCTCCAGTAATCTGCACTGACACTGGTTTATCTCGCAGTTTCCAAGTATACGGTCAAACCGAGACAAATGCCAGCACGGCAGGCTTCGGTGAGGACATTCTTTTGTAAACAGCAAAGGCCTGATCCACTCCCAGGTGGACCGGATTACGACGCGCGGCCAGATAGCTGGTGGGTCTGTCTATTCTGTTTCCCTTGCATTTAAGTTATTTTGATTGCAGCGGTTTGGTGTTTCCTGTCAATGAGATTCTGATAATGAAAGATGGCGTCAAGGTTCCGCCTGGAGCAATGGGAGAGATTTGGGTTCGCGGTCCGAATGTGATGAAAGGGTATTATGGCGATCAAGGTTGGTCAAAGATCCTTTATCTCACCGGTACGCAGGCTTACATTTTGGGCGACGCTCAGCTGCTACTGATCAGGTGGGATCCCTTATTTACAATGCCCGTGACGACTAAGCTTTGATATAGGCCATTACTAAAGACGGATGGCTGATGACCGGTGATCTGGGACGAGTGGATGAGGACGGTTACGTTTACATCACAGACAGGATCAAAGATATCATCATCAGAGGTGGTTATAACGTTGTGAGTGACATTGGAGTACGTTATACATCTCTCAGTAATAAGCAAATTCATAGGATTCCATTTTCGTCGAGAACGCGCTGTACACCGAACCGGGTGTATTGGAAGCAGCCGTGGTTGGCGTAGCTGACGAGCAAGCGGGGGAGTTGCCTGTAGCGTTAGTGACCCTCAAGCCTGGGTATGACGGATTAATCAACGAGGAGAAACTCGTGGCGGTTGCAGAGAAACTGTAAGTGTACTTATCCTCCTGGTGCTGCTCGAAATGAATCGTCTGGGAAGGTTACCTGTATTTGCCGTTCCGGTGATGATTATTCTGCATGATCGTGGTTTCGGTGAGTAACCGAGTCCATTGCTTGGGTGAAGATGTTTTTAAATTGAATAATGGGGCGCAGATCACACATTGGCATCTGGGAAAATTATCAAAGCACCGTTACGGGTTATAGCCCAGAAGGAGTGGGTAAGGAGGTCGAGGATAGAATAAACCAGATGAGGCGAAACCAAAGATAGTGTGACGGCCGATGATTGGGAGGAGGCGACAGGAGGCTTGTTGTCGTTTTGATCTTCGTTTTTAACTTACTACCGAACAGCGAAATATAATATTTAGGATGCTCCCCTTTCTAGCTTTCAGGTTGATTCAAGAGATCGTAAGACTGAAGATGAGGATTACGAGGAGAAGCACTCGAGCCGCATTGCAAGCCCCGAACTTGAGAGAATACATTGAAAAAGCGCGAGCGTTGTTCAAGTTCACTGTGGGGAGCTGCCGAGTCTTGCCGTTACTGTATGGCATTTGCCGAGTGGCAGCCACACGACACACGAGCACGTGAACAGCTTGGGCACGTACCATGATGCTGATCCACTGGCATCTTCTCGACCTCCAGCTTTCTCATTTGTACTACTGAATTGAGGAATCACTGTCTCTGCTCTGAACTGCCACAATGTCAGCTATATGTCGCGTCTGAATCCCTGAAGAAAGCGTCAGTGAGCAATCTTCAGATGATATTGGAGGTGATTACTGCCATTTCGCTTATTCAATTGGGATACTATGGATATATTTCAGCCATGCACATGCCCCATTCTATCACGCCCCGCGGAGAATATTTTACAAGGCAAATACCAACGGCTGTCGACTCTGGTGTCGTTCCAATTTCGCAGGTAGAGAAGAAATGGCCAGTCGAAGGAGTTTCTTTGGGTCATATGCTAGCGGACGGGAACCTACTGGAGAATCATATCACGGTATGCCGTCTCGATATGATGCGATGTATTTTCGTTTGTGCATATGTTTTTTCTTTCAAAATATTTGCTTTCTAACAAATCTCAGCAGTAAATACAAAGACGTCTTCTAGGATCAGTGTACACATGCTTCTGGGCTCATATCTTCTACCAGTTTGTCCCTGTAACGCGACTATCAGGTGCTCGACCTAATACTTCTAGCAATGATCACACGACACACTCGACGGGAAATTTCCACCGTCGGAATACGCGGGCCGGCAGTACCAACCATCGTTCTTTATCCCCGGCTTCATCTTGGCTTCTTCACCTCCCATGGCATCGATCCGTATCGATATCGAGCGTGTTATCTCGGTTGTAGACCCTCGCATATACTCTGGTTTCACTGAGCATATGGGACGATGCATCTACGGCGGGATCTATGAGCCCGACAATCAGCACGGTCTCGCTGATTTTAAAACAGGCTTCAGAAGCGACGTTATGGCCGTGTTGAAGGACCTCAAGATTCCCATCGTCAGATATCCTGGAGGGTATGCGACTGACTTTGCTGTTAACCGTGTTTCTCTCGTTGATCGCGCTTTCCAGGAACTTTGTGAGTAGTTACCGATGGCAAGATGGTGTCGGACCCAAGGAACAGAGACCGCGCCGTCCCGAACTGGCGTGGTTGTCGGAAGAGAGCAATCTATTCGGAACTGACGAGTTTATCGATTTCTGTCACGAGCTCGGGACAGAGCCCTTCATCTGCCTCAATATGGGAACGGGAACATTAGAGGATGCTCTAGCGTGGCTCGAATATTGTAACAGGTGGGTTTAATTCTAAGTCGCACCTCTTTCTGTCTTCTAACCCACAACAAACAGCTCAGCTAACACTTACTACGCCAATCTAAGGCGTAAGAACGGCCATGAGGAACCTCACAATGTGAAATACTGGGCGCTCGGTAAGCTTCCGACAGACTTCTTTCATTTCACGTTTTTGATTATCTTTTGTTCAGGCAATGAGGTCTGGGGCCCATGGCAAAGCAAGTATCGTCTTGCCTAACTGGACCATTAACTTACGCGACTGTCACAGTCGGTCAGCAAGAGTCGCAGGACTATGCCAAGAAAGCATACCAGTGGGCAAAGGCTCTCAAGCTTTTGGATCCTACGATCAAGCTCGTTTCTTGTGGCGGTACTGTACCGTGTTGTTTTGCATATGGATGTACTCATGCGTTGATTCAGAAACCGGATATGCAGACTGGGATCGTGTAACTCTTCGCAAATTAGCTCCTGTCGTTGATTTCCATTCCATACATAGTGAGTATCTGGTATTTGTGTTTCAATTCACTCTCGCTGAAACGCGGATTTGCAGTATACACTGTCAGCGAAGGCAAACATGCAGTTAATGCGATTGGTCGTGCGTGCGGTGTTTGGCATGCCATGGCTATCACTGATCCCCCGGCATAGCTGCAGCTGCAGAGAAAGCGCTAGATATCACTCGGTCTCTCATCGATCTTGCCAAGATCGAGGCAGGGTTGGAGAAGGACTTAACTGTGTAAGCTTGGCTCTCTTCTGTTCAAATTGCTTGACTGATCATTGTATATCAGCTGCTTTGACGAATGGAACGTCTGGTAAGAATAGTCAACGCCCTTATTTGACCTGGTTGCTCATGACTACGCTAGGGATCCAGTTCGCGGTAAGCCGCCCCGTTTCGTCCCGTTTTCCGCTGATACGATCCCTGTCTAGCTCCTGGAGAGAAGGGCGCCGAAGAGCATTACGACCTTTCTGATGCCATCGCCGTTGCGTCATGGTTGAATGTATTCGTCCGGAAAGCGGACATCGTGAAGATTGCATGTATCGCACAGTAAGACCTCCATGCTGCCCCTCGCAACGAGCTGATAATTGACTGCTCTATAGGTCTGTCAATGTCATTTCTCCTGTAGGTTTAGCGCCAAGCTACATTCCGTATCGTTGAATGTCTTGTTATCGTAGATCATCACATCTCCGCAAGGGCTCTTCAAGCAGGTTAGTTGCACTGTTAGAACTTCTTCTAGTCTTACGTCATTTCCAGACGACATACTATCCTCTTCACCTCTTTACTAATCTCATGCGAGGAGCTTCTCTCGCGGTACATGTAAACTCGCCTGTGTATACAGGTCCTACCGTTCCGACGTGGATCAAACAACTAGACGCCCACATGCCCGATGCGGCCAAGTTGACCAAGTACATCGACGTTAGCGCGGTGTATGTAGAAGAGAGTAAGGAAGTTCGAGTCGCGGTGGTCAATAGGCACGAAAGTGAAGACTTTACGGTGCCGATCATCTTCGCGCAACCGGTAGGAGAGAAGAAGGTGAAAGTCTATGAAGTCTGGAGTCCGCAGTTGGGTGATACCAATGGGTTCGAGGGTGAGAAGGTTAGTACCGTTCAGAAGGAGGTGGATTGGGAGGGTAGCTATGTTCTGAAGAAGCATTCGTTCCAAGGTAAGCTCTTTGATTTGGTCTAGAGCGCTCTAACACGGGTCGTTTTTCTAGTGTTAGTGTTCAAGTTGGCTTAGAATGATGGTGCCGGTGGTGTATAATTCTTCCCGTAACTTGGTATCTGTTTGTTCTCCGTTGTTTTGACGTTACCTGAGACGTTAGAACACATTTTTGGCTGAAAGATCTATGAAGTCGTTGACATGTTTTCCAGACCTTTTTACCCTGGATGTTGCCAAACTAGCCCTTAACGTCCACATGCACGCAGAGCTGCGGACGCCAAGTCGGTCTCTGTTTCGTTCGAGCTCAAAGTATCAGTTATCGCATCAAAGCACGAGACCTAAACACCACCATTACTAAGTTACTATAAGGGATTGATATCTCCTTGTGGTTCTACGCCGGGATCCCAACGACTGTAGCAACCGGTGGTCGGACAAACCGCGGGAAAATGTTACTGACATCCCCACAATCACCCCACACGCAGGGACGTTCATGTTCTCATGATCCACCTCAACAACTAAGCGGACCGCCTCATCCCGGAAAGTCTACAAAAACATGTGTAGAACATTTTTCGCTGAGATCATATTCCCCTCATTTAACGAACATGATCACGCTCTCACCAAAGTGGTATACTTGGCTTTGCGGCCTGTTCGCTAGTGAGTCTATTCTCTTCTACGTGAAGGTCGAGGTGCTCATTCATCCAAGGTCTGGGTAGTATTATCTTTGGATACGACCTCGGTGTCATCGCGGGAGTGTTGGCGGCAACGGACTTTGCTGTATGCGTTCGGTCCTTCAGTCGATTGTGTTTTCTAATGCGGTCAAGGATACGATGGGTTCGCGATTCGGGAATGAAGGTTTGAAGGGTCTCATAACGAGTATATTCGGTTCGTATCTAACCTTTGACCATGTCGGTCTGTCTGCTTATCATTCGTCATTTTTCACTAGTGTTGGGGTGGTACGTGCTCTTAGCACTATATCGGATGTTGAACATTCAAATTTGTGATTAGCTTCTTCGGCATGTTCCCCGTCGCATATGCCGCAGACATACTCGGACGTCGCAAGACCATTCTTCTCGGCGGCCTTATATATATGTCAGCTTCTGTTCCTTTGATGTTGCTTCTACGACGCTAAGCCGAGGTCTTTTAGTCTTGGCGGGGCCCTTCAAACCTCAGCTCCCAACATGGATATGATGCTGGCCGGTCGGTTCTTTGCCGGTACGTCCTGATAATCTCATTTGCGTCGTGATGGAGATTTTAACCTTGCTAGGCTTTGGCTCTGGAATCATGTCGGACTTGGCGCCGCTATATCAGGTAGTGCGGTTGTCTTGTTTGCTTAGTATGGCACTGACCGACTTTGTGTAGGCTGAGATTGCTCACCCTAGTATTCGAGGTCGGCTCACCACTTTGCAACAGGTGAGCGGGATTTATGGATACTGGAATGTATAGACTCACTTTTCCGTAGTTCATGCTGGGAATCGGAGGTATGGCATTTGTTCATTGTCTTCATCACGTAGTTATGACGCCCGTATAGCGTTCGTTGCTTCTTGGGTGGTAAGGCTACCTTCCTCAGTGCCTACCCTCTCTAACAGTCGTAGACTTATGGAACCGCCCAAGGACTTCCGGGTACACAGTCAGAATGGAGGATCCCTTTAGGAATTCAAGTGAGACGACCTTCGTTGTCTTATACTCCATTAACTCATGCGGTATACGACGTAGATCATCCCAGCTATTCCTCTGGTTGCGTTTATAATGCTCTTCCCCGAATCGTGAGTAGCAGTCGTCGTCGTCTTGTCGTTCACATACGAGAACGTGTATTCAGTCCTCGGTGGCTTGCCGAGAAGGGTCGCATGGAAGAAGGTAGAAAGCACTGATACATTTATGCTTTCATCGCTCATGATTTGCAGCCAAGCTCTGTTTGGCACGCCTGCACGCTCATGGAGATGTGAACGACCCATTCGTTACCGCGCAGATGGAGGACATCAGAGCTGATATACATAAGGCGCAAGACATCGGCGAGTCTACGTATGAGCGTCTTCCCTGTATGCGTCAAGTTATTGGCTGATTTGGGACAGATGGTCCGAGCTATTCACCGTTCCTAGCAATTTCCGGCGGTTAAGCCTGGGGTACATTCTGCAGTTCTCCGTTCAGATGACGGGCGTTAGTGTAATTCAGTACTACTCGACGACTGTGAGGCATATATATTTTACCAGTCATACAACTTCCAGCCATTCATCGTGTTTCTAGATATTCACGACGGTAAAACCACAATTTACCTCTCGGTTATCTCTCCGCCTGATCCTTCCTTACTAGATGGGGTTTTCTTCAACGCGCATTCTCCTCTTTCAGTCCATCAACAGTGTTATAGCCCTTATCGGAGAAGCTTGCTGTGTGCTCTGGGTGGATCACTTTGGGCGACGAAGACCGCTTATCGTTGGGAACATTGCTTCGGGACTGGCTTTCGTCGTTGGCTGTGTTCTGATGGCTCGATATCCTGGGTCTGTTCCTAAGTGAGTTATTCCGTATCCTATTTTGAGTCTGGATATCTGACTACTCGTTAGTGACGCGGTACGTGTATTCCTTCTCTGTTAAACCTGCAGATATTGAGGTGTATATAAACCCATTTTTTCTAGGCCCATTATGTGAGTTCTTGTGTTTTTCATACTTGACACATCTGACAATCCTGCGTCATCTAGATTTTCATTAGTACGTGTCTTCTTGTATGATCTCGTTCCATCTCACGTGCGGCTCTTTCCACAGTAACGTATGATCTTCCACTCACGCTTCAGCAAAACGGTCCTAACAGTATTTTCCAGGACCTGGATCTTTAATTTCTTCTTTAGTTCCTGCATCGGACCACTATCATGGGCATACCCGGTCGAAATTTAGTGCGTCTCCTTCTTGAATGCGGTATCATACTCAACTGTATCGTTCAGTTCGACTCGAACGCGTGCAAAGGCAACCGCGCTGACGAGCTCTTCCTCGTGGCTTTCAAACTTGTGAGCGCGAAGTGTTCTTTCAGATTTTGTTTACTTAATTATCCTGCTAGCTTCATTGCCGAAGTTACGCCTAAAGCATTTAGTGCAATCGGCTGGAAGTAAGCCTCCTACTCTTATTCGCAAGGCGCACTTTAATGATGTTTCTATTAGATATTGTACGTTTGCCACCTGCATAACTCTCAGCAGGTATCCTCACCGCAATATTAGACCTGGTGTTTGCCATCTGCAGCCATACCAAGTACGTGCCTCGGCATACCATCCACTGATCCTTACTGACAAGGTCAGCGCCTTGTGTATCTGGGCATTCTACCCTGTACGTCACTACCTCGTCTACCATGTTCAAGTCCACTTACTAACGGTTATGCATAGGAAACAAGCGGGCGCCGACTAGAAGAAATGGATGCTCTCTTCGAGGACTCTCCCATCTTTGTACCGGGGAGCGGGTACACCAAAGTCAGTGACCGACACGCAGCAGAGAATGACCTTCGTGCGGGTAAGCCCATTGCACTGTTCGAAACCATGAGATGCTGATGATGTTGGCGTCGAAGGCAACTTTGTTCCGGGTGAGCTTACTGGAAGAGAGGCTTTGGGGAAAGGGGACGAAGAGTCGGCTGAGCACTACGAGAAAACGGAATGATCGTTCATGGGGAAATTTCTAGCGGTGTTTCATGTAAGTAGTTGGAGTTTTGACTATTAACATTGCCATCGTCCACGACGAGCGAAAGGTTGATTTCCGAGTCAACGCGGCATCGAAGCCGCAAAATGCCGGAGACTCCGCCCGCTGCCGAGGGCTTGTCAGAAATACTCAGTGAACCCCTTTGTCAACCCTTGTCGTCCCTTACCGCGATGGATTCGTCACCGCTGCTAATAGGAAGTGGTAGCTTTGGGTCCGTGTACGTTGTCCTGGCTTCTCTTGTCGCCTTTAAAGAGGTCCAGTTGGATTCGAATGCAGCCCAACTCCAGGCCGAGTTTGAGGCCCTTGAACAAATCTACAAAACTTGCGGTCCCGACATGTTTTTTTCTCTCCCTCGCCCACTTGCGTACAAAGATGCTCAAGAATTTCGTGCCCTGGCATACCACTCTCCTCGAACAGGTGGTCTCCGTCCCCTTGTGGCATCTGCCTCGTTCGCTGCATTCAAGCGGCCTGTGTATGCGATGGATCGCGTCCAGGCTCTATCTACGGAAGTGGCTGCTCGTATTCGTTTACAATTCTACCCCGCCGGCGCACCTGCCAAGGGCCCATTCTTGTTTCGACTCTATTTCGGAAAGGATTATACGGAAAGCAGACCATCTCGGTTCATCAACACATCCCACTTCTTTCTTGACGTGACACGCTATCGCCAGCTTGCCAGTTCCAAAGAAGGCATTGCTGATGAGCTTCCAGGCGCCGAAATTGTTGCCGAAGCCATGGGACACATGCTTGGGCGCATTCACATCTGTGGAGGCTACGATGGGCGTGATATTGAGTTTGTACTCGGCGGGAATGGGTTCTCTGGGTTTACGTTCTATGTCATTGACTTCAATCAGGTTTGTATGTCGATTTTTGGCCCGCTGGCTCGCACTAATACCTAGCTGCAAGATGCGGAAATGGAATACCGTTGACGAGCTTGTCGATGCGCACATTGCGAATGATCCATATTTTCCTGTAGCACGGCGAGGGGAACAAGTATACGAGGCTTTCAGGAGCGGCTATCGTGCAGCCTACACCTCACGTCTGGACATTGCTGATGAATTTCTTTCTCAGCTTGAGGCTCTGCAAGATGCTGTTGGACAAGTGCCTCCTTGATAAAGTGTTAGGTGGAGAAATGCATCAACCGAGTTATAGTTTCTGGTGTAAAGTAGGCGACGATACGGTAACAAATATTTTTGAGCGACATTCAGTGCACAGACATTGTAACTTGTCCAGTGAAACAAAAATCAATCGTTCAACAGTCAAAGTCTGGTCGTTCCGGTAAAAATATTCATTATCCAGCTACTATGAACCACACGAGAATTGAACTCGACATCAGGCCGAAACTCATACCTTCGAAATTGGTCCTCCTCACCGGCGAATCTCATCAGCAGCGCGTGCCAGGATCCGTCCAATCCAGCCGAAGACGAGCTTACCGTAAAAGGAGTGTCGCAAGGAAGGACCCTTTATTATGAAAGGGTTTACTGGGACGTACTTACTAAGTCTTCTCACCGTCGTGATGCGATCTTGTGGCTTCGAAAATTCTCTGAATGGACCCTGGAGGACTTGGTCATTCAACTCCTCATATTGAAGTGGATACCGGGTGAATTGATGACAGGATGGGTGTTTGCGGGATATCATGCTATTTTTTCCGGAGATTCCATGTATGTGGATTAGATGAAGGTAATAAATGAAAATACCAATTCACGTTCTGCAAATAAATGAACGAAATCACGTTGATATGGAGGAGTAAGTGAACACGTCAAAGATTCGCGTGAGCCCAATACGTAACAGAATCAAACCGCTACCAAAGGGGACATGCAGACCGTCCCTCCCTCCGATCAAAAGGTTTGTATCGTCGTCTGTCTATGAGAGACTACGTCTTTACTCACCTGCGACCAGACACCTATCCTTTTTTATTGATTTGGTTTACATTTTGTTCAGGATCTTTTGGCTACCCAATGAAAATCTTGGGTCTCGGTTTTTCCCGGGGGCCTTACCGACTGGGAGGCAGTGACAATGAGTGTACTACGGTGTCAGAGGTTGCTGGACGAGGAGATGGAACTTGGATGGAACCTTTGGGTCGTGGGAAGTTTTCCGGTATGATATAAAAATATAGAAATAAAAGAAATATAAGGGATTAAGTCGATTAAGTCTTCCACATTGTCCAGATGTCGGAAAGTTCGCCCTCCGTTAGCCATCTCATCCCGTCCCTCTCGAAATCCCAGAGGATGTTTACTCTTGCTCTGAGATACCTGATTCAGCGTGTCGTGGACGTCGGGCCATCGACCGCCGTACCAATACTCACCCCTATATGCTATCTCGCTGCTAGGTTCGATGAATCTATACAGCGCGTGATGGCACTCTTTCACACTCTGTTCATAAGGGGACGATGCTGCCTAGCAGAGCCAGACCGAGGCGGGCTTGAAAGCAAATATTTTTGCGAACTGCTCGATGTCTCCCGACAGGCAAGACACCAACTGGTCCCAGCCATCGAAGCAAACCTAGTAGATATCGAGCCACTTCTCGTGTCCAAATTGCGTGGTCCACATGGTCTGGAACACCTTCTTCGCTTCCTAAAGCAGATCCCGGGCTTTTGGTCCGGGCGGATTGACCTTCTAGATGACATTTTAGACATTATGTCCTCAATCTGTAGTTCAGGTAGGACAATTGTGGACTGTCTCGAGTATTTCGAACGGTATACATACGTCATGAAGGCCCATTTTCTGGATCCGGATTGGGTAGCCAGTCATCGAGGCCACCCGGACTTGATTTGGTGCTTGTATGGCACCGGTGAGTTAGTAATGGAGCAGCTACATGGCATGTCCTGGGATCGCAAGCTGACGCGCTTCCTCCCACGGTATGTTGTTTCCGGCACTATTCAGTGTTTCTGAGTGTCATATTAGCAGGCATCGGAGCTGCTGGGAGATTGGCAGTTGGTGGAGTTCTTAAGCGATAGGAGGAAAATGTACTAGTGCAGGCTCTTGGATTCGAACTCGCAGCCTTGTTTGATTCTTCTATGCTCTATATTTCTGGGGTGATGTACGACAAGCATCCCCAATTATTCAGACTACAAGAAGCGCTCTACGCAAATTTGGCCCTGTTTGCTTGCTCTTTTTTTTGAACGCAGACGAGGATCACTCCGCGTCTTTCTCTCTTCGATACCCAAATGCGTTGGCGCTTCAAGCAGTGGCGGAGTAGCGAAGACACAATGGAGAGGGGCAAGAGCAAGAATATACCTCATTACGATTTTGGACGCCTGCAATTCTACGCGCAGACGTGTATTCCCAAATTTTCTCAAACAGATGACCGCTTCATCGACACCTTTCTCAATCCGGATGCAGATACGAACGACTCCGAGGCAGATACGAACGACTCCGAGGACGAAATCGAGGGTTTGATAAAAAAGATTTGACGATTTGGAGGCACTGGTTGTGACGGAGCTTGAGGGGAAATTTCTGCACGTCTCTCCGTATCACGCATTGCTTGATCACCATTAATCATATCTATTTTGTGCAGATTCCTCTACACGTATCACAGACTACAATCCGTTTTACAGCTGATTCAGCTGATTTCGGTCGCCATGGAGGAATTGGAGCCCTCTCTTCGAAGGATGTCCTTCGGTGACTCGGATACGAAGCACACCTATCCAGAATTCTACGATGCAATGTGCCAACATATCAACAATATTGGGCAACATTTACGGGATTCGGTACGCACTTAGCCTCCGACTGTTATTAGATGTTCTTCAACGTGATTCCACTAGCAATTTCGCCTGCCTACCTTTTTGGCCGACTTCGGACAGCCCTCTTGCAACATTGCTATCGCCATAGTGGTTATCGTAGCCCTCGTCACTGGATTCATGGGGGCGTTAAAGGGCGCAACATATTCAGAGCTGATAAAGCTCACAACTGTGACGACTGCGATTGTCGCACCGCTCTTGTATATTCGGAGTAAGTGATCGCTCGGTTTCTTTCCTCTTTCTATGGTTAATGATGATCTTTTAGATACGGCACAGCTTGTTAAGAGAATTATGAACGCAAGAAACGCGCTCTTCCAGGGTGTTGTAATGTTCACCGTGAAACTGTATCAGTTCTTCTGGTGGTTCGGCCACCGCTCCGGTCATGGGACGAGGAATGGCCCGAACTCTCCGTCACCTCAAACATTGGGACACCTGTCGCAGAAACCTCCACCGGCGTGGCATATCCAACGTTCCACCGAAAGCGAAGTGCTAGTTCTTGTTCTTTTTTAATCAATTTCTTTGTACCCGATAAGAACTAAAGCATATCAGTATGATGCAAAGAGCCACAGGATAAAACTGACATGGCGATGCAGTAAGGAGTACAGGCGTCTTTCCTGTACGGACACACGTTCCCCGTCGGTGTGGCGTTTCCGCATCCTATCGAACTTCCATGACCAGATGAGTCACGTTCAATCATCGTTAGCATTCCAGTTTTCAAATCGTGAAATGTTCAGACTGCCGGATCATCAGAACTAGGCGAACTGCCTCAGTCAAAGTCATCGTGAACCATTCAAATAGACACTCTTGACGGCATTTCTGTACCTCTACGTCTACTTCTCGCATCTTTCTAAGTCAGAATCAATAGTTAGCCGTAGAAACAAGCCCTTCTCATCCTGTCAGCCTTTCGACGGTGATTTCCTTGTAACATGTACACGCACATTTCTGGAAAGGCTTCATGATCGTGCCAGTTGGGTCCTAATCAGTATTCAATGTAGTGATTTACGCAGTCTAACACGCGTCATGTCGATTCTGGATACCTTCGTTAGAGGTTCTGCAAGACTGGGCAACAAACTGCATGCTTACAGGAAGTCGGCGAGCGAATCTTCCGAGAAAGTCCTCTTATCGGATCGGATGCACGTATGTTGCACTCATCGAAACCGACAAGGTCGGGTACAGCTTCCAGGGGATGAGGAAGTCACTAAAATGGAACAAGGTCGAATCCGACGACTAACATTAGTGGCCTTTGTGCGGTAGTCAAGCAATCCCAGTGCGTACACGACATCGATGACCTTGCTCGCGTTGACGCATTCGACACAGTCCAAGAGGAAAGATGTCGCAAGACGACGGCGCACACAAACACAGTCGAGTGATTTTCTATTACAGTGCTCTCTCGATCCATTACTCGCGATCCGCGGCATGAACACGATTATCGTTCCAAAGCGTGCCCACGTTAATGTCGGGAAAAGCTCGTCGGGTGGCTGGAGGTGATCCCGTAATACCCTACATCCGTCAATGTCTAAAAAGGCGCAGCCAGTCATAGGCTGCTTCAGTTCCGAGTCCGATTTGCAGTGTCCTGATGACAGTGAATCACCCGTCGTCTGTCAAGGACTGTCTCCAGTATGGTGACGATGAGCATTTTCTTCGCTATGAGTGAGCTTGTTTCGAGAATGGGTGCGTAGAAGGCTGGAATCCATCACGAAGAGATGCTTTGAAGTCTTGGATGAGTTTACCGAATGATGGTGGTCAGGTTATGTACACGGCCTGGCCGCCCTCTCGGACAAACCATATTCCAGAGCTTCTATCGTACCACGGAGAGCTAGGGAACGAAGTTTGTCGATGTAGTTAGCGAGGCTTTGGTGTGCTCGACACGGTGATTTACGTAGTTCTTGAGGATGTGGTGCAGGCAAGTCGCTGAGACATAAGCATTGTACCTAGAGTGCTCGGCGTTCGACCGTGGTATGAAACCGAAGGAGAACAATAAACTCACCAGTGCTTTCCAGCGGGTTCGTCAGTCGAAGCTTCTTGATGTCTTCGAGCAAGGTGATCTTGAACTCTCGCCAACGCCGCTGGCGCGGTCTTTCGCGCAAACTTATGAAGGTTTAATGAAAAACGTAATGAAATTGAAAACGAGCGTCATAAGTAGAGAGCTACTCAAAATCAAATCCCTTAGAGGCCAGCTCAAGAAAGAAAATACACGTTGTCATGACATCGACGAAGAGACCTCAGACCAATCTGACGTCTATAAATAAGGTCAGAGACCGACTTTGGTTACACAAAATGTATAAAATGACGTACTTTTGCCTCGATTGCGCCGAGCTAATGCTTTTCGTAAGTGTACCTCGAGCTTACATCGATCATCGACATAGGGGCAAAGGGATCCGGGTTGTCGAGATACAACGCACTCGCTGGACGCCAAGCATCCACACTGAGATCGCAGTATTTCGCGGGCTCGCTGTCGTCATCAACAGTTTGAGCAGACTTTGGAAAACGAAGGCAGTCAGAATCGATTGCACTGCAATTTGAAGAGAACATACCGCGTCTGGCTTGATCGCACTGGGACCGATCTTCTCGCGGACAAAAGAGAGTACCTTCTCGGAGAGTGTAGAGTTCGCTGCGCCAAGAGGGTGCGAGTGATCATCGTTATAATTAGCTCGAACAATCGGAATGTTCGGGTAGGTCTTCACTGTGATAGAGCAGAAGCAGTTGCCTTTGATGTGCTTAGGAGGACCGACATATCGGGGCGTGCATGGCTTGTGACGGGAGCAGTAAAAGGTATGCTTCACCAACCACCTACGCTTCTTGAGGGGAGCCACGTTCTCGGAGCTTGATAACACAAAGAATCTGATGCCATGAACGTGCTGCTCGTTCAAAAGCCAGGCCTGGAAATCCTCGATGGGTGCCCGTTCTCTTCGGTAGAGGCTGCGATAGTGCTTCTTGTCGTGGTCGAATCCTCCGCGGCTCGTGTCTCTGACTTTCTGGAAGGGATGCTTCGACATTATTGGAAGACTAGGAGGACATATCGAACACAATGGGCTTGCAGAACGGCAAGAAAAGACGGCTTTGAGGATGGTCTCTGCGGGTGGCATTTTGAGCTGAAAACAGCAGATTCTGTGTCGGCTTGGCAAAGAAAGTGGTTGGTCGTGTTGAACAGGCTATTGAGCGAGCGTCAAGGTGCACGACGAGGTAGGGGAAAGAGCGACAAGATAATGAAGAAATCGTGTCGACGTCTATCGCTTATATACACGCATGCAGAGGAGATTACGGCAGATGCAAGGAAATTTGCTGGCGTCGGGCGCTGATTCGATAACCCACTGTCGCAGGCTATTGCATTTACATACTACGAGGAATAGTCAGAGAAATATTAGAGATGCCATGTGTGATAACGAACACGGTAAAATGCCAGAAATCCTACACCTCACTGAGCACAGTACAGCCACCGCTCGTCAGTCGCCTAAGGAGTTCAACCAGCACACACAGCGCGCGCAACAGACCTAGCCTGTCGCCGCAGCATATACCCTCCTGCAAGAAAAATGTGCGGTTGCCTGGAAATGATGAATTCCTCTAGGCGCAGTAATTCTGATTCCTAAAAGCAACTAGAGTTGTTGATGGCTGACTGTGGGGTGCCAGCCGTTGGTCATGGCTCGCTGTAGAGAATTACGAGCATCATCCGTCCCAGAACTTGGAGGGAAAAGGGAGGTAAGTATTGCTTGATGACGGCGGTAAACAGAAAGGATCGTGGGAACTTATGTGCCGGGCTCATTCGACCCCACGGCCCGGTGATCTGCTCTTTTCGTTCAAACTTCTTCTGGCGTCCTCTCGAATCTTCAACATTTCAACACGTCAAGGTGAGTGTTAGCGCCATATTCAGCGGCTTGTGAGCCTGCAGTGCTCCTCAGAGATCTCTTACAGAGTAAAAATTGGTACGTGAACTAGACACGAGTCATCGTAAGACGCGCACCGCGCTTCATATGCAGGTGATCATGCACCACTGGCAGTCATCTGCTCTTGAATTTCCCAAGTTACTACAGACCGGGTTTTCCACTCGTCTACATCTGAAGCTCATCCACTAGTGGCCGTCAAGTGTATTTGTACAGCAGATTTTCCATTGAGTTCACAGCAACCAAAAAAAGACATTAGTATCTGCTCTTGACTTCATATTACACCTCGTTGTTTTTTTATTCAGATATACAACACAACTGGTGACAAAGCGTACATGCATACCCTGGAAATCATTCATAACCGTGATCTCGCAAAGCAGAGCGTGAACAACTTGAACTAGGCACCTAGCTTTTGCTTTCTCGCTATCGTACGGGTGCACACGCTTTCGATATAAAGTAAACAGCAACTTGATTGTTGGCAAACGCAAGACTGACGAGTACAAAAAAGGGCGCTTGACTCGAATATCTCTAGTCCTGAGACCAGATTTGCATGTCCCTACGGGAGCTCCCATTAATAACAGGTGTTTGGTAATACGGCGTCTGCATTGTCAACAGGACGTCAATGTACGTTGGCTGTTCTGGCAGGTCGTCCGACCGAAGAGCGCGGAGAAAGGTGTTTGTGAAAACACCGTGATATCCATGCCGCCCTTTTACCTCTATCGCATACCCATTCTCATGAGTCGCCACCATCATTACGAAGGAGTCCATATCCGGACTCCAATCTGGGTCCAAAACTGAATGATAACCGCGGAAATGGGACATCTGCTTGTCTGAAGCACGAAGCATATTTAGCAAGGAGTCATGGTCCAGTGAAGGTATTGTTCGAGCTCCCTCTACTGGGAAGCCCCTAAAATGACTTCCGATAAAACAACAGTCGAGGAGAACAGTAATTCGATGTCCCTTGACAGAAGAGATTGCGGAGAGGATGGAATTGAACTCTCGGTCGCTGATGTCAGGGATCAGAATTCCGTCGACTTCGTTGTCACGATCGATGGGACAGATTGCTTCTATAGCATCATCAGGATAGATATCTTGGTCTCTAGGATCTGGATAACTGGAGCCAAGTCCAGCGAAGTAGATAATGATGATGTCGCCATGAAGGATACGGCTGTCATTGTATAGGCCGCAGAGCGTATTAACGATATTAGCACGAGTGGCGGATTCATTAAGGAGGAGGTGGATGTGATCCTGAGGAACTCCAAGGTCTTCGGTGATGTAGTCCTGGATTGAAAGCGCGTCCGAGACGCAGCCTCTCATGGGACGACTATTGTACTTGTCGATGCCAATGATGACAGCCCAACACCGCGAGCCGTCGATCCGCGTACTCTACTCAAGTGCCGCTGATCAATAAGGGCACCTAACAAATACTGAATGTACGCATACCTTTCTGCTTACATCCAATGCCCCAGGGCCGGTAGCCGTGGATCGATGCGACCTAGCCATACGGCGACGAAAATAATGGAGTTCGTAAAGCTACATGTATTCCTCGTAACGGGCATCGCGTACGGACGTTGACCTGGCTTTGGTCTCTTGACGAACCGCATCAGCGTTCATATTAGGTCCCGTCATACCATACTCTTTTGCAAGCTTCGCCTCAAGCTTCTCCAGTTCCTGGACCATTTCTTTCGTCAGATTGTACTAACAGACGATCAGAAAGACGGGCACAGATTACACATGGAGGCGACGTACCACGGAATAGGTGAGACGACTCGGAGATGGGTCGCATGAATCCTAGTAGAAGTGCTCATTGATGTTGATGATACGAGAGATGATAGGAGCACCTACAGAAGAGCCCCTGGGTTCCTCAAGCCTTGTCGAAGACCTCTGCAGCACAAAATCAGCGCGGAAGATTTACAAATACTCCAAGTAAGCACACCTGCTCCGAGCTCGCTTGATCACCGGACACCATGCTTGCGGTCTGGCAATCCTTTATTTGTAAGATATTATGACACTGGATTGTTGAAGACCTACTGTAGGAGGTTTATGTTGGCAGGAAGTGCGTAATGCATCGCTGATACAATCAAAGGTGTGTTCGGTATCTGCTTTGGATGGTTCAGTAAGTGGTCTTGACATGATGGTGAAGAAGATACTAGCTGGACTCACCGTAGGGCTGAGACGAGGTGATCTAAGACAGTATAAGATCGAGACAGAGCATGTTTCGAGTTCGTATCAGCCAGCACTTAGGTCCGAAAGAAGAATTCATCGCTCGGCCTTGTCAAATTTACCGAGGCACGAGAATTGCAGTCACGTCCCGTTAGTCAAACATAGGCTGGAGGTGGACAACTGAGTTTATTGGAAAAGGGACAGCTCTCTCAATGAGGGAAACATAGCATCAAGGAGGCCATCTGCTCCACGCTTCTTCTTCCGTAGCCTGGAATTCGGATGGCTTGACAGGACCAAGTAAAAGGAGCTCGATAGATAAATCGCCGTAGGTTGGCGTGGCGCAAAGTAAGTGAAGGGAAAGCTTCGTCTTCGGAAAACCACGGAGCCTCCAACTCCAGTGTTTCCAAAGCAGGTAGTAAGAATATAGCTTCGACAAATGAGCGCCATAGGCTCATGAAGAGCTGCTTATTATAGACACCATTGTCGTCTCCGACGTTGATTCGGACGGTGTGGAGAGCATACAAGGCGGGCAGCGTCGTACTCATTAGGTTGGATATGATCTCCTTGCATTCTTCCACACGATATATTAAATTAGAGTCAGGCACGGTAGGCTGGCGGCGCTTCTGAGTTATGATAAAATCCATTTCCCTGCATGAGAATCGTTATCACTGTTCCTGGAACATCGGGACAGAGTCTCGTACCTAATGTAATGTACGGACGGCGGTGGAAATAGCGGAATACATCGAGATGGGTTGAACCATCTCCATGAGACCTTTGTGATACTAGTGGAAAAGCAAAGATGACATAGATGGCGAGATACAGCGGCCAAAGAAGTAAAATTGTGGGGAAACAGACTGTAGGAAAGAGAAGTAGAATAACGAAGAATCGTCGTCCAAGTTTGGGGGTGCAGACAACGGGCAAAAACTCGGCCCGATATTTCCGACTCTCCCTCGTTAATTCAAAATCAAACTTGACCTTGTCCAACACTGGCTTAACACTGATAAACGTGATCTTCGAAGTTTGGCCCACTCCCGTGATCGTGCTTCGATTATCAGTACCTCAAAAACCAACTTACCCATCATCGTAAGTCTTGATATATGACTGGGAACACTTCATAACCGTTTCACAGTAGCACTTTCTGTAACAGGGTGATATTTTACGACGAAAGTTATACGGGTCGACAGGTAATTCTCCTGGTACCATCTCTGGGCTCTCGGGTGCAAAGCTGATTACTTAGGCACTACCTTGTATCGCGCCATTCGGCGGAATATTGACGAGACACGAATGCATTCAAGAAATTCGACGGTATACCAGAGATCTGCAGCGCACAGTGCACACGGATATCTCGTCGATGCTATTTGAGTATAGAGGACAGATCATGGTTTAGCCTCAAGGTCAAAGTTTATTGCCACTTACATAGGCACTGGCCGGCGCGGAGAAAACAGCTATTGAATTGATCCTTGGGAGGAATTGACTGATTGGTACGTACTCAGCAATGTTAACGTGGCTTCTCAACTGATACAGCTCAAATGAGAGAACAGGTTCTTACCCAATTATCACCTTCTGCTGCTTTGTTTCGTAGGACACGCTGATTACGCGTGATCCTGAAGCCACGTCAAATTCTTCTAATGATTTTCTTCATGAGATCTAGGCAGCCATGCGTCTCAAAAAGTGTTAAGGGAGACGGCGACAGACGTTGCAGATGAGAAGGGGAATATCACTATGTCTGAACGGTATTTCCTTATGAACATGAGTCCAAGTTAGTCCATTTGAGTTGAATACCAGTACTTACGAGACAAAGGTTCCGATAAATGCCGCTTCGGTAAAAATGGAGCATGTTACTCAGACTTTGTGTTGGTTTCTGAGGTGCCATCTTCCTGAGCTCTTCCAGTTCTGTAACCGTGATAGCGAACTTACCTCCCCTCGGCTACAGGTCTGAAGCTCGGTCAGCTTCAGCCGAACCTCCATGGTCGACGGCCCGCATGGGCCGATGTGCAAACCCCTCTTTGTCAACGTCGTGGAGTTTGCCTTGGCCACCCTGCAATGTTGCGTTCCAGGTGTTACCAAAGGGTCCGACTTACTAACGGACTTACTAACGTCTGTCTGATAAATCATTCCAGGAAATCAACATAAATGGTTGCGCGTTAGGGCCCCGAAGTATTCTATCACTTTGTTACCCTTCTCTATCGTTTTCTACTAACACTACTGTGCGTAGATGGCTCTGGGATCTTCCAAGTTGTTCAGGCCAGTCAAGGTCGGAGCCCTTACCCTTAATCATAGGATGGTACTTGCCCCTATGGCACGGTTCAAAGCGACAGAGACAGAACACGTACCGATCCTTCCTTTAGTCAAAGAATATTACACTCAGAGAGCCAGTGATCCTGGCACTCTTCTTATCACGGAAGCAACCATCATCGCCCGGAAGGCTGGGGTAAACAAACATGCTCCCGGGGTTTGGTCTGAAGAACAACTGCAAGCATGGAAAGAGGTGGATTTGCCAGATACCTTATATTCGTTTAAGAACTAACGAGGTATCTTATTCAGATCACCGACTCTGTGCATGACAAGGGAAGCTACATCTACTGTCAGCTTTGGGCTCTTGGTCGTACGGCAGACTATAGCGCATTGTGGGAGGAGGACCCATCTCTTTCTTATGTTGCGCCTTCAGCTATCCCGCTTTCCGGCAAGGATAAGGTTCCCCGCCCCATGACCCTTGATGAGATCCACGAGTACATTCAGCTATACGCTCAGGCTGCTGCCGACGCAGTGAATAAAGCCGGCTTCGACGGCGTAGAAATTCATGGTGCTCATGGATATCTTGTGGATCAGTTTCTGCAAGACGTGGTTAACAAGCGAACGGATGATTACGGTGGGAGCATAGAGAATAGAGCACGGTTCGGTCTTGAGGTGATAGACGCCGTCGTAAAGGCTATCGGAGCAGAGAAGACGGCCATCCGATTGAGTCCATGGGGTATTACAGCGTTAGGTCAGTGGTAGCCTTCTTTTATTGATCCCCTCAACTGACTGGTATGGCCTCAGAGGTTCGGATGAAGGACCCGATTCCTACGTTTTCCTACTTTGTTTCGCAAATCAAGAACGAACACCCCGATCTGTCATACATTCACGTTGTAGAACCTCGAATCGACGGCGCTCAAACGCGAAATCAGGAAGAATATTCTTCTGACTCATCTAACGATTTCCTCCGCAAAATCTGGGCCCCGAAGCCGTACATCGCCGCGGGAGCATTCACAAGGGTGACTGCCATGGAGGCTGCAGATGAGAAGGGGGACATTGTTGCCTTCGGACGGCATTTTATCTCCAATGTGAGGCCTCCCAACGGATGATACGTAGAGTTACTAAACTTTTATTAGCCTGACCTTACAGTGCGGTTGAAGAATAATCTGCCCTTGACACCATACAATCGGTCCACGTTTTATTTGCATGGGAACGTCGCCGAAGGTTATACTGACTATCCTTTCGCGTCTACTGTTAGCAACTGAGACTAATGACATTTGTATCAGTCTTATATTACCGTGGAACGAACATGAGGCATGGGTGAATTTGAACCGCCCACTTATTCCCACTGTGAATTTACACATTCCGAATAGTCAAATGCATTAACAAGATAGGTCTCACAATCTCAGAGGGGCCTTTAGCTTGTAGAAAGGCAAGGGTGTCAGTCGCACTCAACGGGCATCTGGTGCCAGGAAACTGAAAACGGGAAGCAAAAAGTAAGTCGTTATTTTGGAACACCGACGAACAACCCAACCTACAGCGGAAAACATGCCAGAGATTAAGATACTACCACTCATAGTACGCTTCGTCTTGGCTGTCAGGATGAGCAAGTGCGGTAGGGAAGCCAACTGGCAACTCTCGGCAGTACACCGGCACACATCGGCATCTCTCCGCTTATTGGACGCCGCAATTTGCTTTTTCTCTTCGATTCTCGTGCTTCCTTCAGCTTAGATGTGACTCGCTCTCTAAACCTCTCTTCCCGTAAACTCACTCGGAACAAAGTTGCCTTTGACCCTAATATCAACGCCCCATCAGCGCATTTAAAAATAGTCCTTGCCCGAGAAGACCGTGAGGGTGTCGGCTAGACCTCTCGACATCAACGGCTTGAAATCATGTTGAGCTAAGAGTTCCTCGAGTTTCCCATAAAGCCAGTCCACCAGGTATAACACCCTTCAACTCGTTGTTTCTCATCCATCATGACAGACAGTAAAAGATGGACCCCGCACTGCTCTATTGAGGAAGGTGAGCTTACTGCCAACTTGCCAGAACGTTAATTTGAGAAAATACCAGCCGATAGAATCCTAACAGGGACAGGAAGCTTACTCGAAATTGAAACTTGTGTGCGTACTCGTGCTGTTTTACTCTCGTTCAAGGTCTAAATGCGATATAGCTTATTGACGGGAGGGTCCTGAAGGTTTGGAAAAACCTCTGGCCATCCCTGCGACAATTCTTTCTACATTCAACGGGGAAGAACACTGACAAAACCTACGTAGTATACGAGGGAGAGCGTTACACCTTTGGGGAGACACTAGAGAAGGCAGTCAAATGTGCGGCCATCTTCAGAGATTTGTACGGCGTTAAGAAAGGTAAAAGTACCCTATTATTTTCGGCACTGCCAGCTACTCACTCTCGGTGCAGGTGATCGAGTAGTCATCTGTTCTCGAAACTGTCCCAATTACTTGGTTGTATTTTGGGCTTGCCGTGCGTTCCATCTCGTTTCGTCTTAACTAATGAGATCCCAACACAATACAGACCTTCTGGGGGCTGTCACCGCCCTCGTGAACATGTAAAATCAACTTTCGTATGCTTTCATTATTCGTGTTCTGATCCTACCAAAAGGTTACTGCCATTGGAGCCCCTCCGACACTGTATCACGCTCACAAAGTGCGCACTGATCATCCTCGATCCTGAGCGAGCCAACGTGGTCGAACCAATTGGCGCTGAGCTTAGGTTCGCATCTGGTGCATCAGGATACCTTGTACTCGAGGATCACGAGGGTAAGGGTCACTGGGAAAGTATGGACGTTTGGAGTGCAGTCTTTTCCGGGTACAACAGAGATCCTGGGGATGTGATGAGTGACGATCCTCAAATCCTACCGGAAGATGACGCGACAATTGCTTTTACGTCGGGTACCACTGGCTTACCGAGTACGTAGGTTTTGTCATGTCGGTCGGACTATGTACTAATTTCTTCGCTTGCTTAAGAGGGTGTCTTGAGCTCACAACGTGCATTACTGACTGCCATATTCAATGTATGTCCTCTTTTCTGTGAAGCATTTCATTGATCTCACGAGTTGTACTAGGCGGGTTCATTAATAGGGAGAGACTGTCTTCGACGGGGCGAACCGTTCGTTCCGACACCTAGTGCGGGTCCTCAGGGAGGTCTGCTGATTCCAAGGATGCTGTCACAGACCTCTTCAATTCTCCCGACTGTAAGACCGGAAGTTGGCATTGAAACAACGTAATATTCACCCGTTCTCAGATAATGAGCACCCTTCAAGGATACAAGGTTGTTCTAACACGCGCGTGGGATGTACATGAAGGCAAGAATCGACTTTGCTAGCGTTTCAAGCTCTCATTCCTACTCAATACTTGCAGCCGCGGAGTAGTTACACACGTATTATTCAGTATGGCTTGTGGTGACTGATTGACGTGTTATCCTAGACTGTGTAGAACGGAAAATATCACTCAGCTGAGCGGGTTCGTGTTTACCTTTTTTCTTTGTCCACATTAATCAACCTTGTCGCAGCATGCCATCGATGATTAGAGAGTTCGCTGAGAGCACGATATCCAGAACATCGATGAAACGCATCATGTACGGAGGTACACTCATTGCTGCGTCTCACCTTCAAAGGTTTAAGGAGGATTTTCCTCTCACCACCATGTGAGGGCATCCCAATCACCCCAGGAATCGGCACTGACCTGCGCTAAATTTTAGGTTCCAATCTTATGGCCTAACTGAGACGAACGCGAGCGCAGTGGGTTTCGGTGAGAAGATTCTTTCTTAAACGGCACCGTCTTGATCTGCTTCCAGGCAGACCAGATTACGATGCGAGGCCAGATAGTTGGTGAGTCTGTCTTTTCTATTTCTCTTGTATCTAAGCCGCTTTGATTGTAGCGGTTTGGTGTATCCTGTCGGCGAGATTCTGATAATGAAGGACGGCGTCAAAGTCTTGCCTGGAACAGTGGGAGAGATTTGGCTTCGTGGTCCGAATGTGATGAAGGGATATTATGGAGATCAAGGTTGGTCTGGAGGTCGTTTATTCCACTGGTAGACAGGCTTACTTCCAGGGATGACATCGCAGCTGCTACTGATCAGGTGCGATCCCTTATTTACAGGTGTCTGTGGTTACTGAACTTCGATGTAGGTCATTACTAAAGACGGATGGCTGATGACCGGTGATCTGGGACGAATGGACGAAGACGGTTATGTTTACATCACAGACAGGATCAAAGATATCATCATTAGGGATGGTTATAACGTTGCGAGTGCCATTGGAGTACGTTATACATCTCTTAGTAAAAAGCGAAACCATAGGATTCCGTTTTCGTCGAGAACGCGCTGTACACCGAACCGGGTGTATTGGAAGCAGCCGTAGTTGGTGTAGCTGACGAGTATGTAGGGGAGTTGCCTGTTGCATTGGTCACGCTCAAGCCTGGTTATCACGGATTAATCAATGAAGAGAAACTCAAAGCGACTGCAGAGAAACTGTAAGTGTGCTTACCCTTTGGGCTCTTATCACTGTGAATCTTTTGGGAAGGTTACCTGAATTTGCCGTTCCGGTGATGATTATTTTGTACGATCGTGGTTTCGGTGGGTACCATATTGCTTAACTGAGGATGTTTTTGTATCGATGATTGAGCTGCAGATCACACGTCCAGCTCTGGAAAGATTATCAAAGCGCGATTACGAGACGTAGCTCAGAGGGAGTGGACAAGGAGGTTGAGGAAAGAGTGGTATGAATTTCCCAATGCTTTTATGCTGGAATGGTGCGGGGTCGTTCGCTCGAATATAACACCACTTGATTCTTAGCAAAATCAGGCAAACACAGAACTGACGAATACAAAGACTGATGACTTATTTGATTATCTTTAGTCATTTGCATGTCCCTGCGATAATTGGTGCGATAGGGGAATGGAAAGCAAACTGTGTATATTGATACTAGTAGCGTACACGACGTAACTAAGAGAAGAGGATCGAGTGGAGGAAGTTAACCCAAAGATTCCCCTAACACAAATATACCACGGTTGGGGCATCCAAAGCAGCTAAGTCCGCACAGGTCAGAGCTCATAGGATCGTAGTCTCCCCATCCCGAGGTTATTTGTCAAACGCACAAACGGGAGAGGGCCTCCTCCCGTTCGTGCCCCGGCCAAGCGTTGTCTTCCGTCGAAATCAATCCAACGGGCGACCGACGCTTGGGCCAAAAAGGTTATTAAAAAAAGAAAGGAGGGAGCCTCGTCGCGTCTGTGCGACGAGACTCACTCTGAGATGGTGAGCGTAACCGTAATCTTAGCACCTACCTTTTGATTTTCATGATTCGCGAGAATAGAAGCAAGTCAGTGCTGTGTCTTTTTAACGAAGAATTTCAGCTTACCTCGTGTGCATCCTAGCGCTCCGAACGTGTCAAACACACGACGCCATCCAACAACTCCGAGTCGCGCTCAACAAGCGGCGGCTATTTAATCAGCCGCGACGGGTTCAACGGAGGAAGGTGTCCCGTGGTTGACTCCTCGTTGAGATTCATGCAGGGGCGACGCGAGTCTAAAAATGCTCCGCAAGTTGATATTGCGGCTGATGGGAACGGAAACTCACAGAAAGAAAACAATATTGCACCCGGGGGCTACACAGTTAAACAGAATGATAGTTAGCACAGAACAAGAGAAATGAACACTGTAGGGATACATACCGTTTCCCTACTTCCGAGCGATTCTTCGTGGAAGGCGTCGCAAGATATATGGGCCGTCCCCTTGCGTATGAGGTAGGTAGGTAGGTAGGTACTTGGGTAGTATCACACCATCCCGCGCACACGCCCTTGCTCGCCGAATGTGTATACGTTTCGTTGGTGCAAAATCATCGTCCAGAGAGTCTTCGACGTCTGACTTCGAATCTGCAAACAAGTGTCAGCCACAAAAGCAGTCACTGATGTCGCAGACACATACCTTGTGTTCCACGTCTTCTACCTCATACGAACTCCATGCTTCCCAGAGATCCGTTGCAATCTCGACGCCATGACCTCGCTTGCCGGCCGCCGATATATTGTGGCAGCGTGTAGGTCGTTCCAGTGATGAGGACTTCGTTCTCGGGTCAGACAGCTGAATACAAACAATGATTAATGAGTGATCAAGTTAGTCGTCAACATGACATTGGCGTACCTTGCGCCTGCGCATCTTCGAGCTCCATGCTTTCTGAAGTGTCACTATCTCAACAACACCATCTCCTTGCTCGCCGGACGTCGATACATGGCGTTGACGCAAAATTTCTCCCTCCCGTGGCTATCATATCGACAATGTAGCCTTGATATTTCAATCTTTCGTCTTGGCGTATGTGGCAGTGAATAGCCGCGGGTGAGGGAAGGCGGTAAGGAAGACTCGGTGATGATCAGCAGAATCCGCGCCTTCTCCATCCTAGATCGACGACTTGCTCGACGGAAGAAGATAGGTCGTCTCGGTCGGTAATCCACGGACCACGCGTATCCTCCTCTCCCGTTCGAATGCCTGATACTTCTGCCTTATCTACGGCTCCATCGACAGCGAGTCCTGGCACCGTAAGATCTTCGTGGGCGCGTTATTGAGGAATTGTGAAGAGGAAATTGCCGTACCGAATGGCGGCTGGCTGGTGCGCGAAGGCGGAGATGGGTGCATAGAGGGAGGGAGGGTCTATGGGGAGAATCCTTGGGAGGCAAGAGGAGCATCGAGAGCATCGTCGGGGCGAAGGTGAAATATGAAGCGGCAGAAGCTAGTGTACAGATGAGACAGCGCGACAGTGAATTCAAAAAGGTACTCACCAAGGTCACTCTTAGAACTGCATGCACATCAGGTTGGTTGACGTGCTGTGTGCGCCGCCCGTCGGTATCGAATAAGTCGTCTAGGAGGGGGATGTCACTCGCCACGGGCCTCGGTGACTGAAAAACGGCCTTGCGAATTGGACAAATCTTGATGTACCGATAACCGCTGAAAATGAAAATAGGCGGAGAATCGAAAATTGTAGCTCACCAAGCGTAATGAGCAAGATAGAAACACGTATAAAAATCGCTCTCCGATGATTTGAGTCATATTATCTAGCTGTCGAAGACCAGTGAGATGGGAGACAATGTGGAGGACAAAGCGAATGCTTACCTGCACAGCCATTGGGCAAACAGTCCCGATTTGGCATTCAACGCTTGCCTTCGTCCATTGTACTGTTTTCGCTATATATAAAAATTGCACTGGAAGTCACGAAATCTTTAGGACTACTTTCGAATCTTTCACAGTAACTTTACACTCTAAATATGATGGAACACCCCGCCAAACTCTCATACCCGTGTACACGGCGCCAAAACACATTCTTGATCATCTCTGCTTCCTCCGACCCTGACATCGCGATCCTATCATACTGCAAACGGAGCGACGGCTTACCCTTCGTCCATTCTTAGGACACAAAGCTCCTTTTCACCCACCCACGCTGCATCTTCCCCTGTTAGATCGACGTGGCCGTCATATCTTGAAAATTGGAAGCAGAGTGTCCAGACGATCTGTTGTACCTGACATACACGGAAGGAAGACAAACACCCTGTGGGCTCACGGGAAGGCGAAAAAAAAATTGAGGCCATGGTGAGTCGTGACAGTATAGGAAATGGATGAGTAGAATGGTCAGTGCCTCGAGGTGGTTGTAGCGCGCGCGCCTCTAATTGCAGGGGCCGTTTCCTTCGCGGACTCACCTCGTCGAAAATTCAAACACGTGGCAATGCCAAATCAATGCCAGTGATCGCGATAGCTGCACAATAAACACGTCCATTCTTCGTTGTGGACCCTATTGAAACCGTGAGTGGAGATTAGATAAGAGTTGGGAGTGTACGAAAGGTAAGTCCTCTGCTTGTGGTCCTGACTAAAAACTTACTCTTACTCTCGAAATAGCAGGCAAATGGAAAGATAACGCCCAATATATCCTCAAAGCCCGGCCGTAGGCCAATCCGAGTCACGAGCTTCCCTGCTACGAGTTCTTCTCCTCCATTGATATGGAGAAGGGCAAGTTACGGGCGCAAGGATTCCAGAAGGAGTAGACATATTGAGGACGTCCTACCTTGCCCACGAGTTCTAATGGCTCTTCAACAATCCGTGTTGAAATGTCGCAAACATTTTGAGTCCTCGTTTTTCCGATCGGAAAATGTATCGACCCCAGCAGTGTATCATCGGTAGCGACGTGAAAGAGTCGACAGCTTTAGATTTACTTGGAGAATTTGTACTTACAGTTGCCCTGAGACTACTGGAAAAATTAAATTTGCCTGTCAGGGTAGGTTGAATTTGGGACTTGAGCTTGTATAGCAATGAGTCCTGAGGACCGCAAGGCGCTTGCGAAGACCCTCATCGACGCTGCCATCCGTGAGAAGGTCAAGGACTTCGGTGTCTCTCAGGAGCGCGTGAACAGGCAGCTTGTGCTTGGTAAACGCTTCTATGATCTCTCATTGAAGGAAAAATCACAATATACTACATCCGCGCGATTATATTATACTAAAATCTTGATAGTGAGAATACAGTGGCTTACTTAATTCTTGGCGCCTACTGCTGCTGCTGCTGCTAGACACTAAACAGATGCATACGCGAACTTAGACTTCCATAAAAGGTACAAGACCGTGACATCTCCATCTCTACCCGCGTTGATGTTGTAGGTAGAATAATCATACCCAAGCGATCTTATTTTCTCAGCCGAGCAGCCTTGATTAAAACGGCCTAGCGCAAGCTCGTAGATCTTCTTATGGTCGCGCTCATTCTTATAGGGGACAAGGTACCGGAAGGCACCACCGTCGCCTTTAGTGATATCGGAAAGGCCCTCCCGGGACGCATCGCCTTGAGTGATATTTTCGAAAGAGACCGCCGCCTCACGAATGTCGTTAGTGTAGACAGGGACAAGGCTGACACACCTGGGAAAGATAGGTTGATCATCAATTGCATCCATCATGTTAAACAGTACACTTACTTTCCCTTGGCACCGGCGTTGATATCATCATCTCTTCCGGTATACTCTAGAACTCTCCCATCAGGTTTTCCGGAAGCCTGATCAGAATAGACGACCTAGAGGTAGTTAGTGGCTGTTCAGAGAAAGACCATTGTGCTAACTTTCACGTCCTTGATAAATTCTTGTTCTTCAATGACGACATCTATATCGATGATCTTGCTTTCTTTGCCCCTCTCGGGGTTAGTACTGATGACATCGCTCTCTACGTCGACCCCGGCAGCACTGAACCACTGCTGGTACAAAATTAGTTTGCTCCATGGGCCAATCTCGACCACTACTAGCAAGGCATGAGCCACGGGTCAATAAATCCCTCCCAAGTAGAGTACAGTTAAGTATACGTACAAGTTCTCTTAAACGTGCTCTTGGTTACTTGCTCCTCCTCTGTCTGGCTTCTCGTTGCGTTCTCCATAAGATCGTTGATCTCTTTTGAACTGTCGTACTCCGCGGAGACAGAAGCAGAGACAGGGCTGTAGGATGCACCCGCCTCAGCTTTGACGGCCCCTCTCTGTATAGCCTTCTTCGTCTCGCTATCGATGGCTTGTCTAAAAGTACTGAAGGTGCAGGACGCCTTCTTCTCGAGGGTCTGTTCATGGGTGATTTTCCCTAAAATGCAATAAATGGAGCGTTCACAGGTGGCTGGTTTGGGCACATACCGTCGTTTAGGCTGTTATCGTACTCCGCGACGAGCTTCCAGTATATTTTTCCTTGAATTTTGATGTTGTAGCGCCTAGGGGCCATGTTTCTTGTGATGCTGAAGGAGTGATTGATGTAGACAGTAGAGTCGTTTGCGATGAAGATAAGCCAGTAAATTGGGCTCGTTACTTGTAGGGGGACTGGATACTGATACTGATTCTGAGTTTGAAATCTGCCCAAATGTAGATTTCTTTCCCACGGCATAATCAATGCCCCACCTCGTCTTCGGCGCTAGGGATCCGCACCGTACCCGTATTTACGGAATTACGGGACGGTTCATACGGGTACCGTAACCGTACCGTATGGAATTTTGGGATCTAGAAAAAATACGGGTCCAGTACGGGTTCGCTCAATATAGGTATTTTTGCCTGAAATTTACTGTGATCTGACAGATACTAACCTTATTTGTGTATCTAGAACGAATTTGGTCCGAAAAGATCTTGGAGTCGCTCGGCATCGCCTGAAATACGGTTGACGGGTACGGTTACGACCCGTACCGTCGACGGTTTCAGCCCATACGGTGACGGTACGGGTCAACCCGTATATTTGACGGTCGTACCCATATACGGATACGGTGCGGATCCGACTCTTCGCATCGGCGTTGCACATTTCTTTCTCTTCTCTACGCATCCTCAAGTGTATATTCTTGTAGATTTAGATAATAGGGACTTCTGTGTCTTGTTTCCAGGCTATTTGGTCTACGTAGGAGAGTCAGACCTTAAAACAAACATTTTTAGTCGCAGTTCTGTTGCTTCTGGCCTTTGCATTGCTGCTAACGGCAAACCAGGAAACCATATCAAGCTCCTAAGAGCATGGGAAGAGAAATATTCCCATTCTATGATATATTTTCTATACAAAGCCTTCTCCGAAGGTTTCCATTGCTCAGTAAATTGTTCAGCACAAGGGAAAACATAATTATTTTATTGCGGACATTCATTTTCTGGTTATTCTGCTAGGCGGATTGCTTATATGAAGACAGGGTTATGTCTGTTTTATTGTATCTGACACTATCTGAGTCTTCCATGAATAGCAATTTAGGCTACAATGGCTTTCAGACAGTCTGCACTACTCCGGCTGTGCGAAGCGTAGAGAAAAAAATCTGACCTTGTTGAGATTATATTCAGCCTATACCATGGTATTTCGTTTACTTATTATTTCATCTACTTATACTATATTTAGTTTTTCTTCCCCTGTTTCGAGTCGTTATCCACGGCCGATCAACCCAACCGCACCTCAGTTGTTCACTATCACTACGTGTGTCTGACTGAGTATCTTATCCTAACAGACCTACTAGAAAGGTTGCATCATACTTCTGTCACATAATAGTAGGAGAAAATCTGTGCTACGACAACCCAGAATCGATGGATGGAAGGATGAAAGTACAGCCATGCCTCGAGCTCTTGCTTCCTAATAGGGTTATTTATTTAGTTTATTTATTCATTATTTAATTTACTTCCCCCCTACCAGTATCGGGCCGTAAATTGCATGGTATTTATACAATTTCTTGCTGCATGGACGAACACTAAATAGAACATGCCTTCTCTCTCCACCAAGCCACGGCAGATACGTGTATTGATCCCGCTCTACTTCAGTTCAATTCGGCAGTCTTGTCGCGGATTTCCTTGGAGTCCGAGCAGGAATGAATGGCCGCAGCCTTCTCCATCTCGTGTCCGAGAGCTATTATGACAATTGCTTGAGAATGGCCCCAGTCGCGAATCACAGATACCTAATGAAGGTTAATGAAAGAACTTGAATCGACGTAAAGAATATACATATAATTGAACACCACAGCCTGCTTCTTACTTCTGTTATTCCATGGCCGCCCGCGTCCGATAACTATTCAGATAATTACCTGGTCATGAGCTGACAGGTACCTCAACGAGAGAACATGAATTGATGTGAAGAATGTACATACACTGAACTTGTGCATCCATCACAATATCTAGAACCATATCTGGATGCGCTTTCTTCAATAACCCGTAATGTTTCCTGAAAGTGATACACCTGTCATCTACTCAGCCTGCGGGATGCAAACCCTGATAATGTCAGAAAAAATAGACGTCGAACACAGTGCGTGATAAGGAAAAACGGTGTCGTGAATCCCAGACATGAGTTTCTTTATCACCAAAGTCAGTTGTCCCTTATCATGGACAAGTGTTGAAATATCAGTTCATCCTGTTTTGGTGTGAGACCCTTGAAATCACGGATCGCTAAACCTATCATGGACAAGTCTTGGAATATCACTTCGTTCTTGGGGTGAATGGAATGCCCGGTGATATTCCTTTGATCGTCGTCCCTTGCTCCATGTGCCATCTAACTTTGGAGTGGCAGGCGAAGACGTGGTCCCTTCAGTGAGACTGTCGTCGAACAATGGACCGATCCATATATGGACCTAGGAAATGCACGATAGCCCGCTGAAGAAGAAACTGAAAGATATAGACGTGAGGGGAATAGGAGTCTAGGACTGTGCGTGCTTGCAGGTTAAAACGCTAACTCTTCAAGCGAATCTATCGGAAGATTCTCCTCCAGATGACGCATATGATCACAGCTACATGCAGAAGAACTGCTAGAGGACGATGACATGGTACCAGTGTCGATTGGTTGTTGCGAAAGTTGTTGACTTATTATTTATTTGTCCAGCCCTTCAAGTTCATGACTGTGCCGGCCCGATCATAGCCGAATCGACCCCCACCGATCACAATGGCACCATGGCACTTTGGAACTAGATCAAAATTTCCAAGGGGTCTCGAAATTTTTAATTAAATACATCGCGTCTATTTTTTTTTTAAGCCCTCGACCAGCCGACCGACCGACCGGCGTGGGAATAACATACCCAGTAAGGCGAAATAAACGAGATTGGTAATCACACAGCCACCCGGTAGCTTCACATACCCGGACATTACCGGATCTGGCCGGTAGCTGTCATTTCCGAGCTGCCTCTGCACCCCTCCCTACCGGTCCTACATGCAGACCAGGCTATTGTCATGCATATAACTATCATTTGGACACAGGTATATTGCTATTTTAATGTATTTTTACCTCCAAATAGCCTAGAAAGTCCTCCCGAGACAGGTATCAAAAAAATTTTTAAGGTGTCCCCAGCCCGACCAACCGACCAACCCGATGTAACGGAACAGCGGTCCGGAAGCCCCTTGAAAATTTCGGTCGGATTTTCAATCAGGATCCCGATCGCAATTAATGGAAAGGAGTAACTGAGATGTCAACCTCAAAGGTAGTCCCTAGCCTGGAGAGCACATACCTTTCCGGGACCACCCTGCAGCTCTATCCTCACCCTCCACCAGATTGTCCTGTAAATGACCGGGGCTCCTACGCGAAGGGTGCATTGGTCATGACCCAGATTGCAGATCGCCTGGATGCCTCCATAGCTCGCAGTGTTCCCATTCCCAGGACCGCTAATGTTTCCATCGTTCTCGATAAGCGGCTTCTCTGCAGTGTTGAACGTATTGCCCATGTCTGGACAGCTCACTGGCATGTCCCTAACGCCACATACCCATCGACCATGGTTGCAAAAATATATGATCCCGTTTATTTTGGAGAGGCGGAGCTCTTCGATCCCTTCAGCCTCCTCGATCTATTTGTCTCGCGGGAGACACAGGCATACCAGCGTCTACAGAGCCTTCACGGGACGAAGGTTCCGCGTTTCTATGGCCATTTTGTAGCTCCCCTACCATCTCAGCACGATAGAACTGTCAACGTTGTTTTGTTGGAGTACATCGATGGCAGGGACATACGAGACCTTGCTCCCATGGAAAAGGAGGAGGCGCTGTGTAGCACGCACAAGGACGCCCTCTTCGATGCGGCCCTCCGGCTTTTTTTCGACATCTATGCATTAGGGGTTGCACAGCGAGACATGCAGCCTAGGAACGTGATTTTACGTCCCAAGCGCAAAGACGGGCCGTTCTGCTCGACAAAAGGTTGCCCGTTGCGCTATGAGGCGGATTGTGAGGATATGCAGATAGTAATGGTGGATTTCGAGGTGGTAGAATTCCGAGACCCGGATAACCAGTTCAGTGATCCTGCGACCCAGGCGATCTATGTCGACGATGCAAAGCCATCGTATCACCAATATTGGTTGAAGAATACGTTGCTTTGATCACTTGTCTCTCACTTGTACTACAATGCTTATTCGCAGCCCTTCTTCAAAGTTCAAGTTACTTGCCTGAATGAAGGTATGAATTGGACTCTGGTTCGTTTCATTTTCGAGGGTTATCCTCCTACTGATTCAAACTGGGAAATTTAAAGTAGTGTGGATGCTCGCTCGGCGGCTGTGCCGCACTTCATTAAACTGTTAGTACCTGGGCGCTAGCGCCCAGTTCTTGCTCCTCGTTGTCTTCAGGACTCGCACATTTTCGGTATAAAGTCGTATGCCAACAACAGCAAATCGATTCTGAGCGAACGCGGAATTGACAAGTACTGGTTAAATAATTCGCATGTCCCTACGATAACTCCCAATGATAACCGGTGTTTGGAAGTACGACATCGGCATTATCAACAGGACGTTCATGTACGTCGGGCGTTCTAGCAGGTCGTCGGACCGAAGAGCATGAAGAAGGGAGTTTGTGAAAAAATACCGTGAGATCCATGCCGCCCTTTTACCTCTCTCGCATACTCATTCTCAGCTGAACGGCCATCATCATTACGAAGCAGTTCAGATCTCCAATCTGGGTCCAGAACTGAATGATCGTAGGGAAATGATTCGAGCCATGTACCTGTCTGAACATAAGCAAAGAATCGTAGTCCAGTGAAGGGATTGCTCGAAATCCCTCTATTAGGGAGTCCCTGATATGAATTCAAAAAAAGCAGCAGTCGAGGAAAACCGCGGTTCGATGACCATTGAAGGAAGAGATTCCAGAGAAGATATACTTGACCTCTCGGTCGCTAATGTCAGGGATCGCAGGAGACGCAGCCTTTTAGGTAACCAATGCACTTGTCGACGCTGATGATGACAGCCCAAAATCGCGGGCCATCGATTCGTGTTCTCGTCTGAGGTATCACTGATCAATACCGCACCAAATGAATACCAACTGCATGCACACCTTTCTGCTTACCCCGTCAGTAACCGTGGACCTAGCCATACGGCGACGAAGGTAATGGAATCCGTGAAGCTGCTGGTATTCCATGTAATGGGGATCGTCTTGAGTCGGCACGGTTGACCTGGTTTTGGTCTCCTGGCGAACTGCACCGTAAGAGGAGGAACGAATTTGACGAGCCAGTCAATTAAGACATCATCCCCGTCGAGGAAATGTGGTTGCGAGCGTCGAAGACGATAACAATGTTCCCGTCCATTCGCTGCATCTACCAGTAATCAATGGGGTACTTTGCATTTCCCTGGATTATCATAGACGATAAGATCTTAAATTTTGGAGAGGCCACTGTACTGTCACTAGTAGTTATTTTCGAAAGCGAAGAATGAGGTGGATTCAAAGAAGAAACCGGCAAACACGGTTTGAAATTCACTGATTTCTCTTTTGGCTCTTACCACATTTTTCCGATTCTCGCGTCTCCTTCAGCTTGGATGCGACTCACTCCCTGGGCCATCAAACACCAACATTGTTGCCACAAACCGACAATAGCGACTCCAAATAACGGCGCAGCAGCGAAGAAGCCTCGCGGCAGGCGATATTCCTCAGGATAAATGCAGAGATTACGGGTTTTCGTCGGGAGATAAATATTAGTGTTGGCAGCGCAATCTGAAAGGCTTCTAGTGCGTTGTTTGATCCTGTCATGTTTTGTTGTTGCTCAACGCTCTTCAGTCGTCGTCGTCGACCAAAAGGATATACGCATATTCGCCATCATGAAACGGCATCGTCAAGCTCTCGTTCACTCCATGTCACCCTGGTCGACGAAATCCGTGTAAATTCATTGAATGCATCTCTTTAATGCTGCTGCACCGTTGATGCGGAGTCGGGACGTGTTCTCCAGATATCCCGTGAAACACGCCAGCACCTATCTGCACTCGCCTTGCCTCATCAGAGAGTGTCCTTGTATTTTCGTGCACTTTGAATATACTTTATTTCTTTGCTCCCAGTCCAGTACTGCTATGTCCTCCGATGGCGCCGCCCTTGATAGAGAGACTTTCAACACTAGATGCACGCTTTGACCTGGTTCTATCACCCTTTCTGCTCGGTCACGCATTCATTCACTTGCCAGACCAGCCCAACCCCCTGCTGGACCTTTTAACAATCTGCGTGCGCGAAGCCTTCTCGTGGACGATCTCCGAGCAGGCAGTTTACGCTGACAAGTGGCAGAAGCTCTGAACTCGCCCGAAATTCTTTGTTGTTCCTAAATTGCCGCCTGAAATTCTTCTCGTCGTGGTTCTGAATCCGGCATGCTCAGTATAGGTGTCGGGAGAGGTCTGGAGAGCCTGTTTCCAGCTAGCCTCGCCGCAATTCTTTGTTCCTCAATCGCTCGCAATTCTTGCGGCTCTAAATTTGAAAAGCCGGACACGGCTGCAGTCATTTCAAATTGCCAACATTTAAAAAATCCCCCCGATCGCATTTGACTTGAACAGGAACAACCGAGATGTCAACCTCAAAGGCAGTCCCAAGCCTGGAGAGCACCTACTTTTCTGGGGCCTCGCTGCAACCGTATCCTCGCCTGCCACCAGATTATCCTGAAAATGACTGGGGCGCCTACGCGGAGGGTGCGTTGGTCATGTCCTAGATTGCAGATCGCCTAGACGTCTCCATAGCTCGCAGCGTTCCCATTCCTCCCAGGACCGCTAATGTTTCTATCATCCTCGATAAGCGGCTTCTGTACAGTACTCGACGTATTTCCCATGTCTGGACGGCTCATGTCCACAATCCTTTACCCAACGCCACATACCCATCGACCGTAGTCGCAAAAATCTATGACCCCATTTATTTCGACTCTGGAGAGGCGGAGTACTTCGATCCCTTCAGCTTCCTCGATTTATATGTCTCGAAGGAAACACAGGCATACCAACGTCTACAGCGCCTTTACGGGACGAAGGTTCCGCGTTTCTATGGGCATTTTGTAGCTCCCCTACCCACTCAGCACGACAGAACTGTTAACGTCGTCTTGTTGGAATACATCCATGGCAGGGACATACGGGACCTTGTTCCCCGGGAAAGGGAGGACGCGCTGTGTAGTACGCACAATCACGCCCTCATCGATGCGGCCCTCCGGCTTTATTTCGATGTCTTAGCATTGGGCGTTGAACAGAATGACATGCAGCCAAGGAACGTGATATTGCGTCCTAGGCGTCAAGACGGGCCGTTCTGCTCTACCGAAGGATGCCCGTTACTCGATGAGGCGGATTGTAAGTATATGCAGATGGCAATGGTGGATTTTGAGGTGGTGGAATTCCGAGAGCCGGATGGGCAGTTCAGTGATCCTGTGTCCCAGGCGAGCTATATCGACAAGGTAAAGTCCTTGTATCATGAAGGTTGGTTGAAGGACATGATATGATGCCTTGATCAGTTGTATCTCCCTCGTACTACAATAGATATGCATCCATATAATGCACCATTGATTCATCCACAGCCTATCTTTAACTTCCTTGCATGGGTGAAGGTACGAAATAGACTTTTAAGGATATCCCATTGATTCAAACAGGGAAATTTAAAGTAGTGGTGCAGGCGTTCGCTCGGTGGCTGCGCCGTACTTTGCATTAAACTGTTAGTACCATGGCGCATTTTCCTAGCACTTGCTCCCAGTTCTTGCTTCTCGTTGTCTTCAGGACTCACATATTTTCGGTATGAAGTCGTATGTCAACAACAGCAACGAGTCTATTCTGAGCAAACGCGGAATTGACAAGTACTGGTTAATTCGAATATCTCTAGTCCTGAGACCAGATTCGCATGTCCCTACGAAAACTCCCAATGATTACCGGTATTTGGTAATACGACAGCGGGATTGTCAACAGGACATCAATGTATGTTGGTCGTTCTGGCAGGTCGTCGGACCGAAGAGTGCGGAGAAGGAAGTCTGTGAAAACACCGTGAAATCCATGCCGCCCTTGTACCTCTCTCGCATACTCATTCTCCTGAGTCGCCACCATCATTACGAAGCAATCCAGATCCAGACTCCAATCTGGGCCCAAAACTGAATGATAGCCAGGGAAATGGGACATCTGCTTGTCCGAAGCATGAAGCATATCAAGCAAGGACTCGTAGTCCAGTGAAGGCATTGTTCGAGCTCCCTTTACTGGGTAATAGCCCCTAATATGAGCTCCGAAAAAACAGCAGTCGAGGAATACCGTGATTCGATGACCCTTAACAGAAGAGATTGCGGAGAGGATAGAATTGAACTCTCGGTCGCTGATGTCAGGGATCACAGTTCCGTCGACTTTGTTGCCACGATCGATGGGACAGATTGCATCTATAGCATCATCAGGACAGATATCCTGGTCTCCAGGATCTGGATAACTGGAGCCGTATCCAGCGAAGTAAATAAGGATAATGTCTCCATGAAGAATGCGATTGTCACTGTATAGACCACAAAGCGTATTAACGATATTAGCACGAGTGGCGGATTCGTCGAGGAGAAGGTGGATGTGGTCCTGAGGAACACCAAGGTCTTTGGTGATGTAGTCCTGGATTGAAAGCGCGTCCGACACACAGCCTTTCAAGGGACAACCTTTGTACTTGTTGATGCCGATGATGACAGCCCAAAACCGAGAGCCGTCGACTTGCGGACTCGTCTGAAGTGTCGCTGCTCAATAACGCACTAAACAAATATCGACTGCACGCATACCTTTCCGCTTACCCCATCAGTGACCGTGGACCTAGCTATACGGCGACGGAGGTAATAGAGTTCGTAAAGCTGCTGGTAATCTTTGTAACGGGGATCGTTTTGGGACGTTGATCTGTCTCTGGTCTCCGGCCGAACCGCATCAGCGTCCATGTCAGGTCCCGCCATGCCGTACTCTTGCGCAAGCCTCGCCTCTAGCTCCTCCAGTTGCTGGAATATCTCTTGATCATACTAGACCATGGTTAGAACGACAAGTTTAGATTACACATAGAAACGATGTACCTTGGAATAGGAGGAACAAGCTGAGTTGGATAAATCCTAGTAAAAGGAGCGCTCGTTGATGGTGATGATATGAGAGATGATAGGAGCACCTACAGAAGGGCTCAATGGGTCCTGAGGCTTTGCCGAAGACAGTTGCTAGCACAAAATTAGCAAGGAACATTTACGATACTTACTCTAAGCACACCTGCTTCGAGCTCGCGTGGTCACCGGATGCCATGTTTGCAGTCTGACAATCCCTCATTTGTAAGTTATGTCGTTCATGAAACATTGGATTGTTGACGACGTACTGGAGGAGGTTTGTGTTGGCAGGAGGTGCGCAATGTATCGCCGGTACAATCAAAAGTGTATGGTTTGGGTGGTTCAGTGGGTGATTTGGACATGATGGCGAGTAAGATACGAGCAGTCACTGTAGGATCGATGCGAGGAGATCTGAGACAGAAGCATCGAGACAAAGCTGTTATTGTTTAAGTTTCGAGTTCGCTTTGTAATCTCTCGAGACAGTATCAGCTATACATTCTCGAAAGTACACTCGAAGGCGGTTTGAAAGGAAGCATCCGCGGACGCAAATCGTCAGGTCCCAAAGAGGAATTCACCGCCCGACCATTTCAAATTTACGCCACCAAAATTGTGGGTGAGATGGGAACGGTAGGAGCTTTTGCTGACGAACCATCAGCGCTTCGAGTATGAATCACGTCAAAATATTAGACGAGACGTTGGTGCGCCTTGCTGATGATACTTGACGATGAGTCGACAAGGGTAAGGAATCCTACAGTTGAGGAGGTGATCCTACTCCATAATGCCTAGTGCTTGAATACTGCAAAAACAGGAGAAGGCAACAGTGACGCCCATCCGGCTGAACATGTCCCGACCAAGACATCATCCTCGCCGAGGGAGGAGCTTGTGAATCTCAGCGACCACACTATTCCTGGACCATCCGCTGCATTTTCCGAGTATTCCATGGGAGTAGTCGCGCGTGTCACTTCCTCGCAATACTGCGAGCTGTTGCGAACCGACAGACAATATCTAACCAAAGACCTTCCGTATCGTATAGCTTAAGGTCGGCGTCGTCGAGATCGGACAAAACTAGTACTGCCACCCCTAAGGAATGCCAGCTGAACATAGGAGAATAAAGTCGCGTCGTCCAAATTTAGCAAAAATGGCCAAACATCCCGATCGAAGGTCACCCAGCCCGCCCGCCCTTTTACCACCATGAAGGCAGCTCTCATCTTCGCGCTCTGCCATCCCGCCTTTGCCGTCAAAGTAAAAAATCGCCAACTCATCCCGCCTGGAGCGAATGCGATTCCAACCACGACGAGCAGCTACGACTACTGGTGGCCGTACCCTCCGGGGGGTGTCACCTCTACAACCACGCCCAGTGCCATTCCGCCTACGATGCCCGTGGAGATTAGCGAGATGCCACCAGAATCGACAGATTCGAGCAGCATCGCGTCGGTCGCCGTAAGTTCGGATAACGCCAACAGTACCACGAGCAGCAGTAATTCATCCTCATCAACCTCGGCCACCCCCACATCGTCGGTATCCATGATAACAATCTCGGTCCCTTCCTCCTCGCAGTCCGCCCTTCCCAGCCTGGTGACCTATCCCAAGAAGCAGCCAAGCGGAAACAAGATCAGCATGTACCTCATCCCCGTTCTCGTAATCGTCGGCGCCATACTGGGAAGTCTGTGTGCATGGATTGGCTGGGGATGCTTTACACGGAAAGGCAGGCGAGGAAAGACGGAACTCGAGGTAGGTCCGGCATACGACTCGGAGGCGGGAAGAGTGAAGGCCGATGAAGGATTTGCGTGGCCGGCGATGGAGACGCAGAGACAGGAAAAGGCGTTCCTCGTTCCCCCTACCGACCCACGGCAGACCAGATCTTCTCGTCCATCACGGGCAAACGCTCCCTCTGCTCGAGTCTCGCGTATGAACACGACTACCACGATGGCCTCGGTGTCGGTCTATTCCCAGGTTGGAGAAGGAGACGAGGACTATGAAGAAGAGAAGCACGACGACGGTATGTCGTTCCTGGACGCGTACGAGAGTGATGAAGAATTCATGGCAAGCGCCCGGAGACCGTCTTCGCGTGCAATCGGGGGAAGACCCCAACGCGTCGTGTCGAGACGCAGGAATCATGTCCGGGCCGATTCGGATATGATTGTCGAGGGTGGTGGTTTGGGGAGGAGCGTGACGGGGAAGAGTACAGGAGGATTTAGGATTGTCGAGGAATCACCGCTGCCCACGCCAGCGGTGACGAAGACTCCGTCTGGCGGTCTCGGAGGATTTTTCTGGGGAAGTCAGCCAGAGACGGACAAGTACACGGCACTCCCGTCTCGTGGACAGAGGAGCCGCAGCCGCAGTCCTGTCAAGCCTTCTCGAACAAACACTACGGCCAATCAGAATCATCCACTCCCGCAGAGTCCGAGACAGATCATGAGCCCAAAATTGGAGGGATCGCTGTGTTTTACACCATCGATGGGACAGGAAGCGAGCGGTAGGAGTGGTTCGGAGTGCGATGATGCTCCTTCGCTGCGCAAAGTGGAAGACATCGTTGGCAAATCACGAAGTCAGAAGAATCTTCGCATCGGAGGAGGCCAGTAATACGGCATTTCGTTTGATCCTATAGATATGTAGAATTTGATGATCGATTTTCTTGAAAAAAGTCAATTGGAAGTCCAGAAGGAATCAGTAAATGGACGCACCCATAACCAGTCGATTTGTCCCTGGGTTATTTGACTACCGGTGATAACTGATGAAGGGTCAATAATTTCTAGCTGAGCCTAGGGGAACATTGAGAAGGAAAAAAGACGCATATATGCACATAAACGCACCTCAAAGCGAGTAGTCCGACGCTGAACATCGTCTTCCCACCACGAACACCTCCCTCGTGTTGAAATTGGCAACATGTCCTTGTCAGAGTCGGTCCAACAACGACGAGTGCTGATAGAGATACCGACTGCGACCGACGGCCTGCTCTTGAATCTTTCGCTGCGCAAAGTGGAAGCCATCGTTGGCAAATCACGGAGTCAGAAGAATCTTCACATTGGAGGAGCCCAGTAATACGGCATTTTGTTTGGTCCCATAGTTATGTAGAGCTTTGTGGTCGATTTTCTTGAAAAAAGTCAAGTAGACGTCGGCAATAAATTAGTAAATGGACGCACTCATAACCAGGCAATTTGTCCCTGCGATAAAGGGTCAATAATTTCGAGCTGAGCCTAGGAGAAAATTGAGAAGGAAAAAAGACGTATATATGCACATAAACGCACCTCGAAGCGAGTAGTTCGACGCTGAACATCGTCTTCCCACCACGAATAACTCTCTCATGTTGAAATTGGCGACATATCCTCGTCAGAGTCGGTCCAACAGCGTCGACTGCGACCGACGGCCTGCTCCTCAAAGAGAAATCTTGAGCCCTGGCTTCCGTTCTGTGACTATTCGATGGCAAGATGTAGATATAGCGTATGTACCGGTCCAGATCACAGGGAAATTGCAGGATATCCTGGAAGGGAGAGAGAGAAGGAGAGGGTTTCCATCGCGATGCTCATTTGGCAATTCGGGTTGCGAGCTGCCTTACGTATAACGAGGCCTCCATTTCGTAACCGAGCCCTTCGAATCCTTCAGTTATCCTGTCACCATCGTATATACACGGAGCGACGATGAGCACATACCGAGCGATACCGAGTTGCCTGTTTTCCTCTCTGCTACCTTTCTCGGTCCCGAGTTACTCATTTCCGGATCCGCAATAGTGTCGGTGTTAGCGGCAGACACTGTGGGGCGCGCCCGTGTATAAATTGACATGATGGAAAAAACGAAAGAAGGAATGTCACCGCCAGGCAGCACTCTGGACCGGCAGTGCATGTTCATTCCCATCCGCCACCGTCTTTTTCGTTGATGCCTGGCTTTTCGCTGCCGTGGTCGCGCGACGTCGACGACGACAACCCTTCGCCTTGGGAGAGAGGCGTACCGACACCGCGCTCGACAGTCGGCTTTTTCTACCCACCACCTCCATCTGCTGTCCCACCTTTACCACCCAACGATACTATAATATCTTCTTCTAATAACGACGCCCACGCTCCTTCTGTTCCCCTTCCCCGTAATTCGACTCTCCAAGTGCATGAAAAGGCTGCGCAGGAAGTGCAGGGAGTACTACCGACACCGTGGCTGCCACCAACGACCATTTTCCAGACATGCATTCTCCTTTTATTCTTCCTACCACTACCACCGCTGTTTTCCACCATATATGCGTCCCTAGGGCGGGCTATTATCGGTGGGCACGTCCCAGTCAGAGCCTTTGCAGAGGCAGGAGCGACTGGGGGCACCATACTGGCGCTACCGCTCGCAGTCGCAGTTTGGATACTGCTGGCTCCGGAGAAGCAATCCCCAAGAGAGGATTTTTTCGATGACGATGAGCCTCAGACGTGGTGGACGCGCTGGGGAAAATTTATCCCATGCGGGTTTATGCTGGTCTTTGTCGGGGTCGCCGCTTGCCCGCTGGGTGCCGTTTGTATCACCGAAGAGGATAGCAGAGATTTGGAAGCAGGCAAAGCAGCATTGGCAGCCCTGGTCGGTGGGCTCGTTTTTTGCGGTGGTTTGATAGTCATTTCAGCATTTGCGCTTTTGCTGTATTGGCAATACGTGAGGAGGAAGTGGTGAGCAGTATTCATTGCTCCCGCATAGCTTCTCTGATGTTGTTCCTCAGATTTCAACCGATCTTTATTGTTGTAATCTATTGTATGTGCCATCTATCATCCCGACATCCTTTTCTCTAATTTCTCTCCAGCGTACTTATTTAGAGGAATCTGTATTCGTTGTTGTTGTACTGTGAACACTGCTATCTGTCTTGCGCTGACTCTTTGAAACGCGTGTCGGCATCTCTCTGAAGGGCCGGACCCAAATTCAAAACCGATCTTCTATCTGTCCAATCCCACTCCCCAGCGATTCAATCTTCGCAAACGTGGATGAGACGTTCAGGCCAACTTTGGGTATGACTGCGGAGGCGCCCAGAACTAGGATATCTGAGCACGCGACAGTCATGTGCCGGAATGTTGATGATAAGTCGTTCACGACTCGGAACGATGAGAATCAGTTTCCTGACGATGAGCGCTTGGATGTAATCCATCACCGGCAAATTGATCTGAGGTACATATTACACTCCACTTTATATGGCTGCGGCGTATTGAAATCCTGGCGCGCCTTCTCTCCAGTCTGATCGACCCGGTTTATTCTCTAGCCAGTCTTCTCGGCGCCGTATTCAGGGTCAAGAACTCTCTACAAGATGCCTCGTAGCCTTCACTCCACAAGTTCACGAGCACGGTTTACTGGGGCGAGCCATTCTCCACGTTCGAGAAAATCATTGCCGGTGATTGTGCTGGAAGCCAACTATTCCCGCGATCTCTAGCACATCGCAATAAAGGTCTATTCTGTTCCTGTCAATTCAATGCCCAAGGAACGAAGTTCACAGCTAAGCATCGCAGTCAGCTTAAAGTTTCGACCGGCATAGGTCGGGCAATTCTATACAGGCCAACACAACGTAAGTCTTGTTTTGGGAGACAGAAAAGTTATGCTAATTCCAAACGTGAAATTTAATGGTATCCGGAAGTAGTTTGATCATCCAACTTACGACAAATCTGTTATGCATCTGATGAATGGCTTGAAGGGACTCCCACTTTTCCTCGACCAGATAAATGGCACGCATCCATCAAAGCGCCCATCAACTTCAACTCGAAGCGCTCGCAGCTGATGAAGACGACACGGAGGCGCAATCGGATGCATATACTGTGTCTTCAGGTAACGGCAATGACACGATTACGATTTCGACTGCGACTGATTTCTCTTCTGTCTGGCAAGTACGAGTTCCGCGAATATCTATAAAGCGGCAGGCTAGCAGTGGAATGACTGAGAATGACTGGTATTATAATCACGTGACCTACATTATTGTACGATATAAAATAATTGAAAATAAAAATACTTTGCTTGGTAAACTCACGTAAAGTAGCACCTGGGAGGTTTTTCCTCAGCCATAGAGTACGGACTTCTTCGAATACTACTTGTCACCATTGTGAACGTTGAGAAGCAGCGACGTAGACTTCTATTGGGAACACACCGCTTCTTCAGCGCTACCTACATAGACGGTTGAGCCGTTGTCCTCGTCTTGAACACTATATTCTTTTATCCACTTCTTGATGGCCACCATCATGGATGAAGAACAGATGAACTTCGTAACCGACTGTCTCAAGGAGATCTCCTCTCGACGTTCCATGGCTGGTGGAAGTTGCACCGGGTCAATTGATGATGGGAAACGCATCTACGTGAGTACCAAGGCAAATCATGCTAGCGATTTTTGTACGGATAACTCTATTAGGACGTTATTATGGCCAACCGACATTACAATGATATTTCTGAAGACGAGGCGATGAACTGGGTCAACGCACTGCTGTATGTTACTCAGCGGCTTCGACTCGAACAACTATTGAGGAAAGAGAACATCCTGCGGCAGGTGTTGAGCGACTTTCATGTATGACTTGATGTCTTGTTCCGTCAGCCACTGTTTGATTTGTTGCTCAGCGTCAGTTTGGTGCATTCTTTAAGAACGAGGAGACCGATATAGATTCAGAAGACTCGGAAATGAATGAAGCAAGTACGTCGACTCGCGTAGAGGTATGCTTGATCTCATACGCCTCTATGCTCGTATCCTTTCTCATTGTGCTCATTTATGTCAAGCAAGCAAGCCCTGGGTTCGATCCCAGCGCTCGATGCAATATTAAGGAAGAGGAAGATGGACAAATACACTCTCGCGGTGATCACTGCATGGCACAGGAACAACTGCACTGGGAGACACGAGTCGGTCGGCGCCTCCCCGGCTATGACAGTGGGGAGACTCTACGGCCGGTGCAGCTCTGTACTGGCACTCTCGAGGACATTGTGATCATGTACCATGGCATTTGCCAACCTCTGGCCAAGGGTTCTGACCATCACCTGAGCCCTCTCGAGGTCCAGAAGGTACATAAATGCAAGATTCTTCTGTCGTGTCAGCATGCGGAGCGCAATGGCGACAACCCAATCCCAGACAGGGCCCTGGTCACGCTTGTGGATAGACTATTAGCACAGGTCGCCTCCCAGTGCCTTACGGTAACGTGGACAGACCTGAATGCCTCCAGTCCAAACTTCCTCGCCAATAGACTCAATAAGTCATTCAGGGTGACCCAGCTCAAGTTGCTGGGCAGTGAAGAGCACGTGTATAGCATCACTGACGGTGAAGAAGGGGCCTATGAGTTGGTTATCGGGCGGGCATCTGCAGTGGTGTTCGGTCTGCGTCAAAGAAGTGCACATACCTTGGATGATCTTACTAAATATCTCTGCCGCTGGGGAATAAGGTTATCGACATCCAAGCGAGTGCGCGCGCAAGATCGACCGCCCAGAACATTGCTCAGGATACCTGAACGCATCCTGATCCCCCACCGACTCAAGGGCTTTCAACTGAAAATGAAAGACTTTGCGAACTATGTTGAAAGGCGGCGACAGTTATTCAGCAATAGCGAAGTGGTTCGGGCCGCTCTCAAGCATGGAGGTCTCATCTGGCGACTAGCAATGGAGGAAGCATCGGAAGAGTGTGTGACGTCTGGTCATTCCCCGAGAGCGACGGAAACCGGGGCTTGTCTTCGGACGACAGAGGGCGAGGCACTATGGGATGAAATGTTGACGGAAGACCAGATCGATGTCATTTGCGGTGTGTACAAGGTGGAAAGAGAGGGTAACTGTGGAGGCGAGCTCACAGAGCATGTGTCCTGGTTTCCGAAGGACACCAGTTGGCGAGGCTGTGGGCTCGATGTGGGCTTCTGGAGTCCCGATGCGGAATCTTGGTATCAGCGTCGACTGGCAAGATATATTGGGGGGGATTTCAAGTGCGAGAATCAGACGGAGTGGAGGAAATCATTGAAACTCTGGCGGGATGCCCCTAAAGTTGCGGAAGGCCTGGAAAAAGTATCGCAAAGTTTTCTCCAGTGCCATGTCCTGCGTCATTGTATGAGGATTATTTATGTTTGCAATTCTCGCATATTCTAACGATTCCCTAGGATTGCAGGGTATGAGACTGTCGCGACGAAAGTCTCGATGGGCGTTGCAGCGGACGTGGTCGTCAACTTCGGCACCGTGTAGGCGATGTTTTTCTCCTCCCCTTCCTCGGCGACGATCACGACAACAGTCTGTAAAAGTAATTAGACGATACAGACATGTTATACTCGAGAGTGAAGATCTGGATGGATCGAAGCATCCACGATGAACTGAAAGTACATCAGAGCCCCGTTGGTAATGGGAATGAAAGGATACTTCCCAAATTATCTGTACCTTAGACCCTAGTGTCCAACACGGAACTACCGTCATCACTCTCGCCCAACTTGCAGTTCGCAACCTAAAGCGAGCCAACAGTGTAATCCTCAATGAAGCTCTTGGCGGTGATATTGTTCCCCGAATGAGAAGTAATGCTCAGTTCATTGGAGCTATCCATGTAGTCAATGAACGTTTCCACGAAACTTGTGATAGTGGCCGTATCATTGTCCCTCGTGAGCCAGGGCGACTCGACCAGTGTCATGTTATCGTCGGATATGATTCCAAGCGTGCCACTGGATGTAAGCAGGAGAAATTTCGGTCAACTCTCCCTTGGGCTGCTTTCCACACAACATTAATTGACGAATAGATATGAGGCAGAAAAGGGCGGAAAACACATCATTGAATAGTGCATGTTCCACATGTTGTGATATACTAGTAGGCAGCCGACACTCCTCGGCTGTCAAAATGAGGTAAATGAGGGCAAGTTATACAGTGCGCACAAGTGCTTTATTAGAACCATCGCTCCCAGACGCTACATGTGCTAGTATATCGTTCAGAGACGCCGAATTGGATAGTACTGAAAACGACATACTCCGGGAGGAACCGCGTCAGCTTGGGATCCCAGGACATGCCATATAACTGCTCCATCACCAACTCACCGGTGCCATACAAGCACCAAATCAAGTCCGGGCGGCCTTGATGACTGACCACCCAATCCTGGTCCAGAAAACGGGCCTTCATGACGCATGTATACCGTTCGAAATGCTCGAGACAGTCCCCAATTGTTCTACCTGAACTACAGATTGAGGACATAATGTCTAAAATGTCATCCAGAAGGTCAATCCGCCCCGACCAAAAGCCCGGAATCTGCTTTAGAAAGCGAAGAAGGCGTTCCAGGCCATGTGGACCACGCAGCTTGGACAAGAGAAGTGGCCCGATATCTACTAGATTTGCTTCAATGGCTGGGACCAGTTGGTATCTTGCCTGTCGGGAGACATCCAGCAACTCGCAAAAATATTTGCTTTCAAGCCCGCCTCGATCTTCTGCTATGCAGCATTGTCCCCTTATGAACAGAGTGTGAAAGAGTAGCATCACGCATCGTATAGATTCATCGAACCTAGCAGCGAGGTAACATATAGGGGTGAGTATTGGTATGGCGGTCGATGGCCCGACGTCCGCGACACACTGGATCAGGTATCTCAGAGCAAAAGTGTACATCCTCTGGGATTTCGAGAGGGACGGGATGAGATGGCTAACAGAGGATGAACTTTCCGACATCCTAAATGTGACCAGGAAATTGAGATCAAAGTGAGATTCAAGTGAGATGATCCAAATTTGGCAGTTTGCAAACCGGGGCGGCTGTGACATGGTCGGGCCTGGCCTGGCCTACATGGTCAGGTGAATTGGCGGACCGACGCAAACCCGGACCGAACCCGGCTGTAGGAGTCGTGCTGGCCTTCGTGCTGGTACTCCCATTTCCTTTCTTTCTCTTTGTTTTCTCTACTCTCGTTCTCATCTTATTATTCTGTATCTCTCTTATTTTATTCTCCTTTACTATATTGCGGTGATCCCCCATTCATATCACTTATCCGGCCTTTATATTCTAGTTATCCTGCCTTATTACTTACTAGAGTCGATCACCTCGAAGTGCAACCGAAAATGTTGACCCATAGCGTTTATATCAATTCTTCATCGCTCCTCTAGAAAATTTGTAGACCTCATCTTTTTATACTATATTTTCATTGTACGAGGTCTTGGATTTTTTTGTGGTCGCTGATACTGATGCCGCCTGGGTGGTCAAAGTAGCAGGGAAGTACAACCGTGACGAGCTGTGACCCGAAATACCGATGCTGCCGGTACACTGTAATCGTGACAAAACGGTGACCGGCTCGCCATGGCTCAAGCACTGGAGCCACTGAGCCTGTCACGCTGGATTGCACTTTTAGCTTCGACTGCATGTGCACACTTGACTTCGGATACGCTCCCCTTCATTTTTTCGTCAGTACAAAGTTTCTACAAGTCTTTCAGAACCACCCGACATCTCACTCTGTCGATACGAGGCAAGAACATGTTGTGCAACTCATTTCTGAGCCGATTGGACATGATGTAGAAATTCCTGATTATAATTGTCACAACCGAATACCATTCTGACTTGATAGACTTATAGTAGATATCATCTATAGGTATTCTAAAATAAAATTACTGGAGGAACGGGTAATAATTGCGGCCTGTAGAAGGTTGACATTAGCGAAAGTTGCACTTCTGACCGGAGCTGCACTTCCCATCGATCGATAGTACTGATCCGTATTCATTTCTCTGATTCTATGCCGACAATGCCGACTTTCCGTCACCGGGCCACGGTTGAACTTTCCTGCAAGCATAAGAACTACTTTATTAGTTTTTTCTGTTGCTTTCTCGCCGTCGCTGCGTTTAACGTACGATGAAATGTCCTCGAAAGGTGTCGCTTGCTCTAAGTACACATCTCTCTAATGAACTATCCTTCGTTTTGCTGCCGAAGCACCTCTCTTTGGCCGGTCAGTGACCTCAAATTTCGATCCCCATAAACTTCTCCCAAGTCTTGATCCTGACCTCTATGAAAAATGTATATTCCGCCATATATTCGCGAGGACGGCTCTGAAGGAGCTTTGCGGTTTTTCCACTTCCTTATCGCCCCCGTCAGAATCGAAATCGCGCTTTTCATGCTCGTCGCCGTTATCGGTGTCGAATATAGTGCTGATTAGTATTGTCCTCCAAAGTCTGGACGTGGAAGTGAAAGGTGACAATAAACAGCCACCCAGGATAAAGACCTCTTCGGTCCTCAACGATGCGAGAAGAAGCGAATCTGGTCTGGACTTCCAAGCGTCCGAGTCGGCAGTAGTGAATCCCTTGAAAGTTGAAGTACCGGCGCGCATTTTCTCCGTCCATAGGCCTCAGAGCATGCGATGATGGAGTTTAAAAAAAAGAAGAGGTTGGATGGGAGCAATCATTGAACGGATGCGGAAGAAGTAATCATATAATTAGACCATCTAGTGAGGTATTGTTACCTGACGAGGCACATAACGAAATAAGAAGAGCAATAGCACAACGCTTTAGCACTAAGAAATTCATCACACCCAGAAGTCACGCGTGCTAGTTAGCGTTCAGAAAAACCAGGGACAAGAATGCTGAGAAGGACATACTACTCGAGGGGTACTGCGTCAGGTTGCGATCAAGGGGCATACCATATGTCTGCTTCACCACGGAACGACCGGTGCCGTGCAAACACCAATAAGTACAAGTCCGGGCCGTGTTTGTGCATGGCCTCCCAATTCGCGTCCAGATAATGAGTCTTCATGACATCTGCATACCACTTGAAATGCTCGATACAGTTCGTAATTGTCCTAAGTGTGATACGGACTGAGGACATGGTATCTGGGATGTCGTCCAAAAGGTCAATCCGCCCGGACCAAAAACCTGGATTTCACTTTCAGAAAATGCTCCCATCCGCGTAGCTTGGATACGAGAGGTGGCTCGATTTCGACCAGATTGGTTCCAATGGCAGCCTTGCACCCAAACCACCGCATTGATAAGGCCAAACATAATTAGAAGTCTGGCGGGAATGAAGGAATGGTCATCGTGATATCTGCAGAGACCTGCTCGTTATAGCGTCAAGTCTCGTCATTGCATTATTATACAAAGGAAACTGCAAACGATGAATTTCTCGCTACCGAACTTGACTCGGCTCTAAGCACCATCTGTGTTTACCTTGGGGAGCAAGAAAACCCAACCAAAACCTCGTACTTCCTCTCCTTTCGTCCCAAAAAACACGTCCGTCTCGTAGACCCAGTTCGTATGCCCGACGATGCAGTCGCGGAGCCCTTGCATCCACAGCATGAGATCATCAATTTCCCGTTTATCGCTGCTGTTGTCCTCTACCGTACTTTCAGTAGGCTTCAACGCACTCCATATCCATGCAAATCGGCCCGAAGGAGTCGGGGGCTGCCTTAAAGCTGACACGATCCGACGCTCCGTCTCCAGGAAACTGTCGACGGCGCCCTTCACCATCGTTCCTGCTTGCTGGGCGGCAATCTGCGCCGGCAAGCGCTTATGGACCATGAGAAGAGAAACGAGGTTGTACTGCTTGCTGATGGACTGGTCTACGTTGTACCCGACAATGTCCTGCATGTCCTTGTCAACAACCAAATGGAAAAATCAAGGAACGTACAGACCACAGTCCAAGCAACGATGTTGACGGCGTGCTGCCGAAGACGGTCAACATCCTCGGATGTCTTTCCCTCAATATCCAGCCCTTCGGCAGGCTCTATGAAGTCGAGGACGATCTTGATACCACTCAGGTCTGGCAAAAGTTCGAGATATTCTGCAATCCCAGGGACGTGATCTCGGTTCTCCATAACCTGGAGTTGTGCAGAGCGGTAGGCTCGGATGGATTCCGTGAATCTGTCCTTCCACATCTGAGATGCGTTGTCGTATATCTTCTGGATGCGAGGAACGAGACTAAAGAATTAGAAGGCCCGAATTCCACAATTGAGTGATACTCACTGCACCAATAATGTGTGACCAGCGAAAAGATCGACTCCATTTCCTGTACCATCGCCAGACCAACAAGACTGTAGGGGTTGGCGCCAGAGTCGCGCATTGGAATAGACCATCAGGGTGCAGAGGTCCGTGAAGAGACGAAGCTGAGGTCCGTCGCACGTTGGAAAACATAGGGACGTAAGGAGACCTGCTTTTACGCCGACCAGCGTTTCGCGCTCTCCTTCAGTGAGTATCGGAGGCTCTTGGCTGCGAATCCACGCCTCTGACGCATCGGTTATCCTTCGACAGTGCTTGTTAGCTCGTAGGTCAAAAGATCTACTATAGCTGAGTACATCGGGTAGCTGGAAGCTGGCCATTCATTGATACAGATAGTCAAGATTCAAGATCGTGGTGGTCCAAAAGAAAAGGAAGTCAGGGTCACGTGTGTGACGCTTAACTTTTAACTTTAAAATCTGTTTACAGCGAAAATAACAGTACGACCCAAGATCGCACATTGCAACTAACGAAGCGTACTTAAATAAGGACCATATACCATTAATTGTGAAGATCCAGTGGGAGAACCCGTTTTCATGCCCTTTAGGACAGGGAACCGGGGCTACTACTTGTAGCCGCCGTATTTCCTCCCACTTTTAAATGCTCAGCACGCTGAGAAGGACTTATTTTGGTTCAGAGTCAAATTGACGCTAGCCACAAGAAAATTAGTGTTAAAAGACGTGGGGAACAATCAGAAGACACTAACAGAGTCCATCTCGTAGTCTCCGAGCACCTCAACGTCTACATTGCGGTTGATTACAATATGTCTGGGTTTCTGGAGGTCAAAGGTTAGCAAAGAGTTATATATCGGCAAACCAATACAAACAGAAGCGTCTGCGGAGATAGCTCCACGTCTGCCTTCGCTATCCAAAGTGAAAGAGGCACCCATTGCCGAGCCATCTACAGTTGTCTTCAGACCGCTGCGCGCGTTGAGACTAAAAACAAAGGTTAGTACGTGTGCCAGTCAATATAGCAATCGTGCAGTCTTACGTCGCCAGAAGAGAATTGGAATACACTAGAGAGTTAGTAGTCAGATGATGTTTGCGCGAGAAAAATATGACAACGCACGTCTTGAAAGATTGAAAAAGAATGTGATGTAAAGAAATGTATCAGGGTAAACCAAAATCTGAAACGCTCAGGTACTTCATTTACAATAAAGAGCTGAACCTACCATGATGAGAGACATGATGGCGCAAATGCTACATGAAAAACAGATCAACATCCGAAAGCATTGAACCCACACAGACGTGCCTCGTAAGTAACCCGGTATTCAATGTGAACAGAATCATCTTGTTCATCATCGCGTCCGACCTAACCAATCACAGATACTTTAAGACATTATCAAGGAGTGAGGATGGGGAGTCGACTGCTGACCTTTTCATTCCAGACTTGGAACGATGCAGTAAGAATATAAGTGATCCACAGATTGAGATATCTCCCGCCGCAGCAATAGCGTTCATCGATTGTGATAGCGTCTATTACTCGTAAGCCTCTCGAAAAGTAGAATTGAGAACGTGCACGAACCCTAACTTTAAACGATTCGGAGTAGGACTCTAGCGCCCATCTACAGCTTAGGTAAGATGGATGATGATACTCAAGAAACTAAGCTTTACGCTTTGGAAAAGTACGCTGCAACGGAGATGTTGAGCTATCGGAACGTGCCTAATCAAGGTAGCCGACCTACCAATGCACACAATCAATTCCGCAGCAACGAGAGAACCCTTTGGTTTGTGAGAATGCTTCACATCGGCGCCGTGACAGAAGCTTCATACCAGGAATATCACGAGATAGATATTTTTGTGGCTCACTGCTCGCGAACGTCGGTTAAAGAAGTAAAAAAATGAGGAAGAGAAGAATACTAACATATCCAAACACGATAGGTAAAGAACCTGTCGGGATTAGGTTTGTTACAGCGCCAACACCACACATTTTTGAAGAAAAAGCGTACGACTGAACCATGAAAGCCACACATGCCTGTCAAAGAGATCAGCATACTTCGCTGAGGAAGAGAACGCAAAGAATTACGCACTGATGCTATGACCTCTACCTGAGAGTTGATCCTTAGTAACGAAAACTTGAATTCGTTCAACACATGGACTTACAAGAATGCTCCTGATTCAGAGTGTGAGTCCGCCGTTGTGGTGCGAAAGTGACAGTTAGACTCACCATTCGATTATCCCCAACTGTGTAGGATTGGCGAAATTCGAAACCAAGTAGATGTATATTGTATGGCATACCAGAATTTCATGCACTGTGTCCATAACACTAGCGCACGATAGGTGAGATTATCGAGACGGGTACAAGCACACTTACAATGTTGCAAGAACCTACGTGCAGACTTCAGAACTGAAGTCCTAAAAAGATCGTCTTTCGAACTCACAAGAATCCGGAAGCCAAGAGTATCAAGTCTCCAATAGCGCTGGTGATGAGGATGTTTAATTATCGGGAGGAACTGATCAATGGTGAAGAAAACGCGTACATTGATGTAAGAGAACGTTTGGACGCAAGTAGTACCCCATAGCCTAGTCGATGCCGATGTTTCGCGTCAAGTAATTAGCATACTGAAGATGTTCTTGACTTACGCGGTAGAAAATCTGTTCAAAGGTTGAACGCTCGACAAGGACTGAATTATAGCATACCAGTACTTACAGGACACCGACGAGAAGAGCCCCCATCTGCGGCAGTGTTAGAGTGCGGAATAATAGTGTGGTTTGCCGGAATTGACGCACCGTGTTGTCAAGAGGAGGAATTTCTGTTGCCGTACTCATTTTCTCCGTGTTCGAGTGACCAAGAGATGCTGGAGAAAGCTGGGGTGAAAGGAAAAGGTCAACTCGGTGATTTTCCCTCCTTGTCAATCCCCATCATTTTCCTTAAAAATAAAATTTGAGTACATGTGGAAGGGGTCACATCGGTTTCAATCCTCCAGGCCCGATATCAACGCGCATCCAAGAGGAAGTTGGAGTTGACCGCGACGATAATTTGATTCTAGGCCAAGAAGAAAGTTCAGTAATATTCTTCTGAATATATAGGAAATATATTATCGCGAGAAACTTACCTGTTATCATATGAGGGCTTCAGATAGAAAATCCAAAGAACTTGAAATGAAGGTTCAGTGGTTCGTGGGAGTTAGGGAGGAAGATTGATAATCGGGCCCGGAACGTGTTGCGGCTCTTCGGCACCGATCGCCTGAGAAATTTCCCCCACCACGAACCACGACATGAAAGTTCATTAAACGACCGCATCCGACACTGCTGCAGAAGCCTGAATCATGAATGGATCCGTAACTCCGCCTTGGAACCGCCCTCATAACTCGTGTCGCAGCTGCGGAGCATTGTTTTAATTGCTCGTTCTCTGAGGCTGGCATATCGGCTTTTATTCAACTTAATGGCATGGATTCTCGGCTGTACAGCTGATGTCGACATGTAACCGCTCCCGCTGCCAACTTCCGAGCTCCGATCCACTTCTGATTTCACCATCACAAACTTTACCTGGAATTCTGATGTCTCGCTAATCTTACCGACGAAGTTAACTCAGAAACACATGTTGTTACTAGCGTCTTAGAACCCTGCGCAGGGCCCAGGGTTGCAGAATCAGATCCACGCGGTCCACTCTCATCAATAGAACCTTGCATATCGACCTTCAAGTAGCAGGAACCAGGTACGTCCGAGCTCGGATCCACCCCTCATGCTTGTGGGCCTTGTTCACTCTACAAGCCCATATAACGCAACTCAGATAAAGCATCATCATCCCCAGCTCGAATTTCTCTCACCATGGGTTCTCTGCCAGACCTTCCACTCCTTACGGCTATTGTTCTTACCGTCGTTCTGACTATTCTACTTATCAAGAAGAATCTTAATCGCAATGGGCCACTTCCTCCAGGTCCCTCGGGACTTCCTTTCCTAGGAAATGCCTTGGATATGAGCGGGCCATATCCCTGGCTGAAATATACAGAGTGGAGCAAGCAGTACGGTCGGTAGTATCCGCTTGTTGCATCGAATCACACTGACATGCATCCGTTCACCAGGCGACGTAGTACACATCAAGGCCGTTGGGCAATCTATAATTATCTTGAGTTCCCCCAAGGCGCTAGGAGATCTCCTAGAACAACGCGGTGCAATATACTCTGACCGACCGCGTCTAATCATGGGTGGCGAACTGTAAGTCTGTCTAGTTGTTCGTTGCCTCCCATGACCTTATTCTGGCTGCAGTGCCGGTTATGTAGACAGTGTCCCTCTTTGTCCTTACGGCAGCAGGCTGCGTGAATACCGCAAGCTGATGTCTGAAGTTTTGACTCCTCGCAAGGTCCAAGATTTCTTTGCCCTGGAAGAGGAAAAAACTCGGGAGTTTTTGGGGTGCCTCCTGCGTAGTCCTGACCAATTCTTAAACCATATCAGACGGTAGGTGGTTGACCTTTCACGTGGACTCTGGATCTTATTCAGATATCAGGAATATTGCCGCCATCGTGTTCAAAATTACTCATGGATACGATTTGCAAGATGGCTCGGATCCTCTGATGGAATTAGCGGAACGCGGGGATCACGACTTTTCTGAAGCAGCAAGCGCTGGAGCCTTTCTCGTCGATTCCTTCCCAGCCTGTAAGTAACCATTTTTTATTTTGTGTTTCACGCAGCCCTGATTCGCTGTCTTTGTTTTAGTGCTCTACCTGCCACGATGGCTAGGATTCAGCTGGATGAAGAAGGCCAAGATATTCCGTAAAAATATGGAAGAACTGCGAGACGCTCCCTGGGAAGTTGTCAAGGAACAAGTGGTCAGTTTTAGAATCACCCTAAACAAACGGTATACTAACGGGCTGAACAGAAAAAAGGAACTGCGGCTCCGTCATTCGCGGCGAATCTGATTGAGAAGAACAGCAACCCTACCAAGGACCAAGAAGATATATACAAGTGGGTCTCTACGGGTTTCTACGCTGGTTCGTCGTGCCATACATTAAGTTATACATTTCCTAATCCCGTTACCAGGTGGTGCCGATACAGCGAGTAACTTTACCCATCTCCCGATGCTGTCCTCTTATGATGCCCTATCTAGACCGTGTCCGCTATAGGGTCGTTTTTCCTCTGCATGTCCCTGTATCCCGATATACAGCGGAAAGCCCAGGAGGAGGTGCTACGTGTGGTAGGAACCAACCGACTACCCACATTCTCCGACCGGCCCCTTCTTCCCTATGTGGATGCACTGATAAATGAGGTATACCGTATGAACCCGGTCGGCCCTACAGCGCTTCCACATAGATCCACAAAGGACGATCATTACAACGGGTATTTCATTCCAGCTGGGTCCATCGTAATACCTAATAGCTGGTACGCGTGTTAATCATTTCCTTACCCTGTCTACTGATGTCCGACCAAAACTCAGGGCTGTTCTGCACGACCCCGACGTCTATCCCTCGCCGTTCGAATTTTTACCCGAGCGGTATTTCGACAAGGAAGCCAAGGCGAAAGGCCTGAACCTAGATCCTCGCAAATTCGCCTTTGGCTACGGACGACGGTATTAGGCTTCATCCCTCGAATCTGCATATCAATGGCTGACCCACATCCCAGAGTATGTCCGGGGCAGCACCTCGCCGATAACTCTTTCTTCATCGCGGTTGCGATGATACTCTCAGTCTTTAACATTTCTCGAGTCGATGAAAAGGCGCCAAAGCCAGATTTCTCCCGGAGCGAGGGGTATATTTCGTCGACTATTTGGTGAGACCTTTCAGGTATCCCTTTGAGTAGATATTAACGCGGCGTACAGTCACCCCGAATCCTTTAAGTGTCATATTACACCACGATCAGAAGAGGCAGCGATGTTGATACGAGCGAACGACTCGAAGGATGGTCGCTAACAGCTTTGAGTAGGCTCCTGTTCCCATGCGTCGCAGTCTTCTTATTTTGATACAAGGCGTAATATCGACCTTGATAGATTATTTAATTTCTTAAAGCCGTCTTTATTTTCTTTAAAAACTTCCATCGTCGCGTCGTTCGCTGCATCGTTTTAGCTTTCTGTGAACACTATACAATAAGTAAAATTAAAAGACGAACGATTGGATTTTATTAACGAGACCACTGATTGCTCTCACATCTCCGGTATGAGGGGAGCGTTTTGGATAACGCTTCATCGACGACGAGGGTATATTTACACAGGTAAACTGTGTCCTGTTAGAGACGCTAGGTCGGAATACATGTTATAATGATGTCTAATAACGAACAGAGACAGTTGCTTCGGGGCAGAAATGTCCCCACAGAAGTTGCAGCCTGAGCTGGAACAGGAGATTGAGGCAGAGATACCTATCAGGACAGTCTTCGCGAGTCGGGACAGAATCACAGATCACTAGCACACTGGGGGTCGTGAATTATTCATCATGGAAGAGGACTGAAAATGTACAACAAAGCTGAACTCTTTGTGAGGACGAATTACATTATATGATCCGTAAACTTCTAGATGAACTGTCCGTTGTTCTCTAGTACGGATCATCATTCCACAACCAATACCAGTCCCACATGTATCGATTGGGATCCGATGGTCCCGAACACTCGGGCTCGATGGCAGACCGTTTGAAATTACTTCGATACGATAGCACCTCGATGTGAACTTGAATAGTAATATGTAAGTTGGACGTATAAAGGAAGACCCGAAACAATAAGTCGATCACGTCCTGTCGATAGGTATGCAACGCCCGCCATCGTGGGTTCTTTAATCGTTTCTGAATCCTGATCACGACCTCTCCCAAGCGCCCGAAACGAGCAAGGATATCATTCCCGTCTTTGGAGAGCATTGAGATACGACCAGGAATGCCCTCCATGATATCGAGCCGATAGGAAGATAAGAGGCAAATTCTCCTGGTGAAACGAAGTAAAGATTCCACAAAATGGGAGCCGCGTAGCTCTGTGATCAAGCGTGGACCGCTTTCCTTCAGAAGGACATCCAAACGCAACACTATTTCACAAGCTCTTATACAGTCTGCTCGAGCAGCGCGTATATGGTGCTCTGCATTTGCGAGATGCTCAAGGTTCCCGTTCAAGACCATCCGCACTTGCCAGAGAAAAGAACAAAGCCCCTCCCAGATGGCGGAAATGGCCCTGTAGAATTCTGCGATGATATCTTGGATAGGGATAAGGATGGCGAAAATGGCCGTGCTTCGCAATGGGGCTGCGAGGGCTGATTGGGTGATCAGGCAGCTGAGGTCAGAGTTGAATGCATTCATGCTGTTTATAAGAGTTTCTACGATGCAGGCTATGGTCGTTATTTCGTTCTGGTCCTGCATGACCTATGTAAACGTTATCGTAAATGTTGTAAAAGCGTGAATGGTTACCTGTGAGACTTGGTCCATGATGGTCTGAAAGGCTTCGACGGGGGAACTCTGAAAGTGATCATACCATCATTAGCGCCGACTTTTACTGGAAAATTGTACACACTTGGAATAAATTATTTTTGCGCGCAGACATTCAGATAATATGAATAAACGGTATCGAAGCTCACAAGTACTGTCTGGAAAGTGTATCAAAGCAATAATTATAAGATGAAAATAAAAGAATACAGACCTGGGGAGAGTGTAAGAAGCGATGGAACAGAAGCTCCTATGTACCTCGCGCGAGATTTTACCGTGGGAATATTCGGTGATGTGCCCGGGCCGGATCACCTATCCGTTTATTTACATTTTGTATTTATATTTTCAATAAATTGAATTATGTTAATAATTATAGTTCATGCTGGTTCCGACTCCCTCCCACAGACTTCGATATTCAACGTCAATGTCCACCGAAGCAAGTATCTCAGCCTGTCCAAGCCTCAGCAGATTCAACTTCTTCAAATCTACTACCCACAAGCCTATTGATACAGTCGAAGTATCTGCTCTCCAAACCCTCTCCCATGCACTCTTTGTCGAAACCAAACCCCTGTATCGTCCCTCCCTGGTCGCCGCCTATAGCGATTTATTTGAAGTATATTCTAAACTTTATCGCTTCTTCTTTCAGAGGTATGTTGTTACTTCTGTTCTTGGCGTCTTATTACATTTCTTTCAGCTTCGCCAAGACTAAAATCATTGGAACGCTTGTGTCTACCATTAACCTTGTCGTAGAGATTGGAACCAAGTACCACCGAATAATCTCGGACGTTGCTGAAGATCTCAGCGCCATCCTCGGCTTCTCAGATACCCAACGGTTCATTCTCGACCCTCAGCTTCCACCAAGATACTTAGCGAATTCACAGAACCTAGTATCAGATATCTCGTATCTGCATCTGCATGTCCGACGTATTGTAAAAGTGCGTCTTCTGAAAGACTGTGCCGTTACATAAGAACTTACTCTTGTCGTAGGCCTTCAACAAGCGCGACTTGCTGACTTTGGTCGCCGGACGTACTGGTCGAATGGTATCTTATCTTTGTTTGGCAGTTGGTGGCGCTCTCGGCGCGGCCCAATACATCCTCCCTGGCCAATTCAAAGGCTTCTTGCCGGCATCCATTGCATCAGTAGTCCCTCGTCCACTTTGTACGCATTCAGTTACTTGGCTTACTGATCCTTGACACATGTGTTGCAGTGTACGGAGTATCAACATTTCTTATGCGCCTTCAAACAGCTTTCGCGACCCTTCATCAGCAGCTATACCTTTTCGTTGCAGCAAGAATGGAGCTTGCCCATCAGTTAAAACAACTACCCTCGATCCTCAGCCTTGAGCCGACGACTTCACGAGCCGATCGTATCAGTGACATGAAATGTCTTGTCGACAACTTTTGTATCATCGTATGTGATACCTGCCGGATCTTCCCTTGTTTACTAATTTTCTGCTACATTTTCAGTATAATTCCGGATTTGACGACCTGTGTGCACTGAATGAAAAGATTGCTGTTGCTGCGACAGAAGAAGGCCTACCTTTGTATCCGATTACCTTCTCCTCTCCTGGAAACCACGATCAGACTGAGCGGCTCACTGGATCTCTCCCTCGTACGCCCATTTCTGACCATGACGATACAACATCAACGACATCCGATGATTTGGACCATCAAAGTGTGGACTTCGGGTTATTAAATGCAAATCCGTATGTTTTGATTTATCATCTAGTTGAACATTACTCACATCGCGCCAGGGAGCTACTTTCCGAGATGTCGCCGCTCCTCCCGAAATGACATGCTCCAGACTTCGTCAATCGTTCATCAATCAACTATCTGCATCGGATTTCGATCTCTCCTCTCTATGGTGACAGTGTCTAAGCTGGGTGTTTGCCGCTTCCTATCAATGTCGACTTATGATCTGCAACGATCTCTGGAGTATTGGAACCTTTTCTCTCATGCATCTGTTCTTGTAAAAGCTCTCTTGGTGGCACGTTCTATGACTATCTGTACCTGCAACTGCTTTGTTGATGCAGGATTAGAGGACTCTTATGGCTTTCTTCCAATAGACCAAATATGTATTTTGTAACGATATAGAACATGTTCACGTTTATGCAAGTGGTGCCACACCTCAAATACTAAGTTTAATATTGGGAAGAAAGAGTAAAGACGGAAGTAATCTCCACCAGGAAGTTGGGCTAACAATTGGCCCTGCTTGCCTGAGTCCGAGTGAAGGAGCCGTCGGCCTTCAAGTTGCGTGGACCGCACGTTGATTGGAAGGTATTTGTGCATGTGTCGAAATATCTGAGCTAATGAAAATATAATTGCTTGACTGAGGATTTCCTGTAATGATCAGATGGCAACAAGTAATAGTCTGTCGGCTGAGCAGGTAATACGGCCCGCATCGTGTTGACATTGAGGAGAGCTTCAAGTTCGACATCCAAAAAAGTGCTGGCAATGCCACCCCTATCATTTTTGTGGCTCTGCTCCTTTAATGACACTCATTTGGCAAGGCCTTATCCCCGCCTCTGTCTTCTCACCATGCCCAGCGATCTCGACAGGTGCGCACCGCGTTTTGCAAAATATTGACAACTCAACGTCGGCAGTCAAATAGCTCAGCTCAGCCGCTGCGAACCAATATCAGAAGTCCAAGTGAAGACACTTTGTATCAAGGCCCGGGAGATCCTCATCGAGGAGGGCAATGTTCAGGTTGTCGACTCTCCAGTCACAGTCAGTGCCACCGTTGTCGTTTCTTTATCGCCTTTGTGTTGACATGGATATAGATATGTGGGGACATACACGGCCAATTCTTCGACCTGATGGAGCTGTTCACGGTGGGAGGATGGTGTCCAGACACAAATTATCTGTTCATGGGTGCGTACACCTGCATATATGCGTATTTTATCTCCTTAATTTCCTACCAGGCGACTTTGTCGACCGCGGCTTCTACAGCGTGGAAACATTCCTCCTTCTCCTGGCCCTGAAAGTGCGCTATCCGGACCGTATAACACTCATCCGAGGGAACCACGAGAGTCGACAAATAACTCAGGTGCGCCCACCACCATCTAGCGTCCTTTTCTTTACTTCAACGACGGCCAGGTATATGGGTTTTACGATGAGTGCCAGCGGAAATATGGCAGTTCTAATGTATGGCGTTGGTGCTGCGAGGTATTTGATTATCTCGCACTTGGCGCAATTGTCGACGGTCGCGTCTTTTGTGTGCACGGAGGGCTCAGTCCCAGCCTCGCCAGCATAGATCAAATCCGGGCTATAGAACGGAAACAAGAAGTGCCACACGAAGGTCCGATGTGTGATCTCCTCTGGTCAGATCCGGATGGTCCGAGTTCCTTTGTCCTGTCAAATGTTCGTCTCATTAATGCTAGAGCACAGATACCATTACAGGATGGGGCCTGTCCCCTCGAGGTGCAGGCTTCCTCTTCGGTGCAGATATAACGAAAAACTTTGCGCATCACAACGCGTTAGACCTTATCGCCCGTGCACACCAGCTTGCGATGGAGGGATACAAGCTGATGTTCGACAGAATGATCGTCACTGTATGGAGTGCACCGAACTATTGTTATCGGTGTGGGAACGTCGCGTCGATATTGGAGCTAGATGAGCATCTTGGGCAGGAGTATAAAGTGTTTAACCACGCCCCCATGGTAGATATCTTATTCTTTTTTCACACTGCGTTCATCCACTGAGGATGACTACAGGATGTACGATCTATACCTACAAAAAGACCTCCTCCAGAGTATTTCCTGTAACAGGGAACACGGCGAGTCTGTTCAAATCGTATGCGATCCTCATAGCTCATGGCCTTACAGATGAGCAGGCTATTGATATATTGACAGCCTGCCGACATGCTAGAGCACGTTCCTGTCGGCATATTGGTTCTTACTATCGTAGTTTCGCCCAGACCCCATCGTATCTCATACAGGTGTCATTTGGTGTAAAACTCGACGCGATGTAACGGCGCATTAGCACGCCAGTTGTATCTACGCCAATATGATGATCCGGGCTTGGTCATCGAACCCACTTTCATGTCCTTCTGGTTAGCTGCGTTCATGGCAGCCGCTTGACGTATGCGCAAGTCTCCAGACCCTTTCAGACTAGTGCAAAGACCAGCTCGAATTCAACGCTTCATGGTTCAATGGAAGCTCTCGCTGCATAGGGTCGTCCGAGTCGGCTTTCGACCTCGTTCATTGAGGTGACGTGTTGATATCTACCGTTCTCGGTGCTGTGTACCGTAGGACATAGTGTTTGCCAATGGCAATTCTATAGGGTAAGGTTATTGATTGGATTGAATGTTTTGTCAGGAGAAGCCGGAGGTCTGCTTGTCTGGTTTGTCATGATATGTAAGTGAGTATCTTTTTCTTTGTCGCGGAAGGTCCTTTTAGTTCTGACTCGCCGTCGATTTAGAATCATTCAAAACGATGTCCGCCATGTCTGCCCTCCTAATATATAGAATTTCTGCCGCACACTCAACGACGACCAAGCCCTCCCATTCGCAGCGATCACGAGAAATTACGAATTCGTACAATACTTAATGGTTACGGATCACTTGACGGCTTGAACTAACTTGAATCGTTTGGTTGTTAGGGGCGATTCCCCATATGGTCATCACCGCTCGAGTGCGACTCGGAGAAGCGGGCGCAAACTTTTCGGATATCTGTTGTGAATGACAGAACGTCGGACAAGTCAATACGCTGTGATTCATATCCGCTCATCATAAGCCTTTTTCTGAGGCCCAGAGGATCATTCTTTCCTCGATCACATCGAAGCCAACACTTTCATTGGCTCTCGGGTGGTATTCACCTGAAATATGGCCCTTTGAATTGGGATGCAATTGATGCAAACAATAGGATCTGCGGTTTCGACGCTGTGTAGACCAAGTGCGAGCACTAGGAAGAACCATACCGGTTTACCGCTTTCAATCATGTCGTCGCTCATGTCTTATTTAACAGAAACTTTCATGGAAAGATGAAGTCAGTATCTACCCACCGATGGCTTTCCCTGCTAGAATGACTGCCCTCCCGTTCTCTCATGAGAAACCTAGGGTAGCCATCGACCCAAGAGGATCCTCTATCTTCTCCAGCCTTCTCACTTTCCTAGCCCCTCCGACACGTATCGAGATTCAGGCTTGTTGGGAGCTCTGTCGACTTCAGAATGGTATGGGCTGTGCCACGGTTTTCCTACCCGTAGGTAAGAACAACGAATTCTATCTTATCATTGGTTATTAATTTGGTGACGATATGTGCAGCATGGTCACTTGCTATGGTATATCACGCGTATCCAGAACTTAGTGGGATCGATGTTCTACACCGTGCAACCCTTTACTTCTTCCTCTGCATCGGTATCAAATCCCTGGTTGGTAACTTGACGTATGTTTTGGCAATGAGCCTGACGTCGTTCTAATAGATCATGACTATTGATGATATCCTCGACTATGATATCGACGTTCACGTTGAACGGACCAAGTACCGAGCCATACCCAGAGGCGCAATCGGTATAGAACGTGCTTGGCTGTTCTTTGCCCTCCAGGTCATCGTTGGTGTTTATTTGGCCAATATCTTCTTAAGTCTTGACGCGTAAGTAAAAACCTTCTTCGCTGGTACTCTCCATTATATCTGCCATTGCAGTCTTCACATTTCCATGACTGTTTGGCCGTTATACGTTTTGTATCCTACGTGCAAGCGATGGATGTACTTTGCCCCCATTCCATTGGTGTGTAACATTGCGCTATCATTCATGGTCCCGCAGTCTCATTCTTTCCGAGGGATTGATGTTCAACATTGGAATATTCATGGGTTGGGCCGATCTTACACCGAATGGTCATATTCCATGGGCGACCCTTACGGCTGCCTACGTTGGCGCCATCCTTTGGACAATCACCTATGAGACTGTATATCAGCACCTGGTAGCTATACCATCCCTTCACAGACACCGGTTGTCTAATCATTCTTCCTCAGGATAAGCTCGATGATGCCAAAATCGGTATGAAATCGCTAGCCATGTTCTGCGGGGAATATACCATTCCTGTTTGCGCCACCACTGCCATCGGATTCGCGTCCCTCATGTCGTATGGTGGCTATCTCAACGGGCAGGGTCTGTCATTTTACCTCGCCGTGGCGGTCTCTGGCAGTATTCTCCTCAAGGAGCTGCTCTCAACGAATATTGACGATCCCAGGCAATGTATGAAATTTTTCCTCCATACACCGATGATAGGAAATATCGTCCTTGGAGGATTGGTTCTTGATGCGGTCCTTCAGCGCGCCGTTGTTGGAATTCCCTTATAGAGTATTTCGGCTCACATATATAACCAACCTACTATTAATTTCGCCAGTATTTCAGTTGTGTATTCTGTAAACAATAAGTATCCGTTCTAATAGTTTTGATGGGATGGGTTAAAACGAGTTTTTTGGCTTTAAACCCGTCGACGTCCAATCTCTTTCGATGTGGGCGGCGGACGCGGCATTCAAGAATGTCAACACAAGGTCAGATTACTTCGCGCTGATCTGCATAACGAATACGTCATTCTGAGTCCCAGAGTAGCGTTTGGATCCTGAACACCGACTCTTCCAAGCGACTGATGCATGTCAGGATGTTTCGGACATCCCGGCATAGTCTTGAAAACCGACGGGGAACACGTTCCATTGTATCGAGCCGGTAGGAGGACAGGATGCAGTATTTCCTAGTGTAGTGAAAGAAAGATTCCAGACCATAGGAGCCTCGGAGCTCTGAGATCAAGAGGATCTTACTGTACTCCAGAAGCTCTTAGCTCGAACTCTAGTACTTGCCTGACTCGGGTGCATTCTTTCTGGAGAGTGTGCATACAATGGCTAGCTTTGGGGAAAAGGGATTCTTAGCGAGCGCGAAAGAGATAGGCCATAGCAATGAAGCGATAGGTCTCCTCCAAGACGGCTAAGACGACTCTGTAAAATTCTGCAGAGACGTCTCGGATGGGGATGTGGATAAGACACATATATTTCTTGCGCATGGCGGCCGCGAGGGACGTTTGAGTTATCAGAACATTACATTCAGGTGGCACAGTGATTCCGTTAGACGAGGTATGACCAAGGTATGACATAGGCAATCAAGGCAATCTCGTTCTGGTCTTGAATACATTATTTCAAATCAGCATGGTGAACAGTCTAGGAGATGCATACCTGGGCATCAGATATTTGCATCACAAGTATTGACACTGCAAGCAAACTTTGAAGAGCTCTGAGGGTTTCACTGTCGACCGAGCCGGCCCTCAAGCACCACTAGCCGAATCGCGGCCCGACAGGCCCGACTTGTCTCCCGCTGTTCGTCAGGTCAGTCCCCCTTCACTCAACGTTTAGTAGTGAGCATTCCGCAGGATGACCCTCGGCGGACTCTTGTTCGTTCTGGTCAATTATATTTTCAGTTCTCCTTCCGAGCAATGAAGGAACTTGCTCCATTCTTTCGGAGTTCCTTCTAGGCGTCTTTGAAAGTTTTTCTCCCTTCACACCTTCTTTATGCCCCCAAAATCCTGGTAGTGCTTGTCTTCGGAACGGAGTCCGAGAAACTATTCAAGTCTTATCGCCTTCCCGTGCGGGATACTTAATTCGAAGCTCTTACTCGGCTCTGAATCAGGTATTTATTCCATTTTGTCGCGGTCACGGATGGGAAATTATTGTCAGATCGACTTGAATTATCTGATAATCAGGATATCTGCAATTTCATCGTCTCTTAAGCTGCTAGTATGTACCAGATAAGCCTGCCGGATCGGCCAGAGCAGATTCATGATACTACTTACCCAGAGGCGGCAGGTTATCGTCCTCCTGGATCTGTCTTGTGCCGCTTCTCCAAGAATCCTTCAAGGGTGACCAACTTTTGTACGTATCTCAAGTCTGATGATCCAAAATATGACGTGCTGATAACGACATTTAGGGTCTTTATCGCATACCTTGCATATTATTTAAAACAAAGAAATCTGGCCTCGAGACTATGTTATCGCCATCATGGTCCAAGCACCAGCTACTGATATCTTAGGCTCCCTAGGCGCTTTCCCCCACTACGATGAAACCACCCACATCGGGACGCGTTTCCCCTCCAAAGCCACCCAGCTTTCCTCGTTCTTGTCTAGCGACGAGCTCATCAAAGACCTCGCCACGCTCGTTAGCCACCGGGGCGTCGTGTTCTTCACGGACCAGACCATCACGATAGACCAGCAGAAGGAGCTCGCGAGGCGGATGGGAAAGCTGTCTGGGAACCCTAGGACGTCGGATTTGCACATCCATCCGATATCTGAGGACGTCCCCGAGCTGGGGAAGGATGTTAGTGTGATTTCGAGCAAGGGGTGAGCGGAAATTGTATTGAATGAGGGTTGGAAATTTATATAATGATGCAGTGGGATTGCCCGCGCGGGATCAGACGAAAGCACGAGGGCGAGCAGGGGATGGCATGCGGATATTACTTTTGAGAAGATCCCTTCAGATTACGCCGTGAGCACTTTTTCATTTCGGTCGGTACTTTTTAAGATTTTGACGCTATTCTTCATCTAGCTGTTGAAAATGCATACGCTACCGCCTGGTGAGCACGCATTCTGCATCTATGATAAAATAAATTATGAAACTACGGTTCAATAGTCGGAGGAGATACTCTAGTACGCATTTTTCTCTTTTTTGGCCATACAATAACTTGATTAACTTTGCATGATAGTGGGCAAGGTGATTATTTTGATGTATCTCACAACTTGCGTTATTGAGCGTCGAAAAGCGGTTACGAAGCCTATGACAGGCTTTCTCCTGCATACAAACAGTTCCTTGAAGGTTTACACGCATTACATAGCGGTGAAATTTTCAATGAGGTCAGATCACTTCGTTTCTTGCTTTCATTACTTTGACTGAAGGTATCGCCGCTTTAGTATGCCCGACGACAGAATCTTCCCATTCAGGACCCTCGTGGTGCCCCAGATAACACTGGCTCCAACCTGACTGCTGTTCAGTGAGGGCTCATCCGCTACCCTCACGAGTGAACGTGCAAACTGACACGTATTCTGACAGCCCGGTCATTCGAACCAATCCAGTAACGGGATTCAAGACTTTATTCGTGAATCAATCGTGGGTTTCAGTCCGACATACTTCTCTTTGTGGTGAACGAACGAACCTGCTTTTAGGTTCACGAAACGCATTGTCGAACTGACCTTGGACGAGTCTGATGATATCTTGGCGTATTTGTCGAGGCATATTTCGGAGAATCATGATTTTCAGGTAAGGCTCGCGCTGCTCTTCAGCACAGTTGATATATTGTCTCTTAGGTTCGCTTCCGATGGTCGAAGAACGACGTCGCGATCTGGGACAATCGGTCCACTTTCCACACAGCAACGTACGCGTATCGCTTTTCCTTAGTTCTCTGTTACGCTTACGTTTAACTTTACTAGTAACGACTATGGTTCAAGCCTACGCCAAGGTAATCGCGTCGTGAGTTTGGGAGAGAGGCCGTTCTTGGATCCGAATTCCAAGAGCAGGAAGGATGTATTCGGTACACTTCAGTGAAAGCATGTTTATTATTTGTACAACTTTAAATGAATGTCACCATGCCGCAAAAGGGCTTGAGATGATAACGCTCTTACTCATTACCCAGCGGCATCCCCAGATATACATCCCTCATCATATCAGGTGTACCGCGACGATTATTTCTCCCTGGAACTATCTGAGATTGCAGCGCTCTCTACCCTCCCTACTCCCTGTCTACCTTGACTGATGTTCTTTATAATTGGTCTACGCGCTACCACACTGCTCTGCAGCGAAATTGAAAAAAAAATCCAGGCTGATACACTGTCTGATTGCTCCTCGAAGGACTCATCCTTCGTGATTTCCCCCCTCGAAGGCTCCAGCCTTCGTGATTTGATATCCGCGTGTGCTCTGCACCGATTGCCATCCCTGCGTTCCTCAAGATTTTTGTGGAACGTTGATTTTCCTCGACGACTAGTCGACTATCCCGCGATAAAAAATTCTGAGGCTGTCAGCTCGGCAGCTGCACAGTCCACCGGCCATTGCCGAACTTCCTTTATGAGCGCACCAACGCCTCAAATCACCTCTTCGGAGAGCATCGCTTGGCTTCATGGGCTGAGGCGCCTCCCATTGTGTTATCGATGCATCGATTTAATGAGGGGCTGCAGATAGCAGGCCCCGGAGGCCTTCAACTGGACCCTAGGTTCTACCCAGCAGCGTAAAGTTGACCGTGAGCTCGGCCTTGGGTTCGGTTGGAGGTATCAGTGGATAATTAAGTATGTGATTGTGATGCTAGAGTGTTAGTGTACCAATCATGTATTATCTACGCCCGGCGTTCTCAGTTGGACCGTGCCGTGTAATACTACCTACCTACCTAGTACCTACCCAGAACTGATATGCTACGGTGTCCCTGCGTGGTGCGTAGTATCGTCAAAGGAAACTATTTTCTCTCGCAAAAAACAAGGTAGTCCGGGCCTGTACTACTTATACCAATTACCAAACTTACAGATGACAAAAACACCATGGTACAGGATCCCTTATAACACCTCCGTATCTACAGTCTCCCGCTCCCATCCGATTTTCTCGGACCTTCACTCATCGAATATGTACGCTTTGTCCAAGCCTGAAACAAGAAAAGATCGCGCTTCCAACTCAGTTGGCCTTAGTTGAGCACAGAATTACAGACACTATAGTACTTTTCAAGCGTAATCTATAGGTCAGGGAGAAGAAGGGGTCAAGTTCCCAAGAGGGACGGTTACGTCTATGTCCATGTCTGAACCTCCAAGATGTTGGCTAATTTTATTGTCATGGAGTACACTTTTCGATTACCAAAGCGATGAGGTACCAGGCCTACCTCGACGGAGTGGACTTTAAGGTGGCGTTCGAGCTCGCGGGCCTCCTCAAGGGTGAAACCAAATGTAGCGTCCACCACGTCCTCATCGGTCACCGCAGTCCAAATATCACAGCCGCCGCGAAGGTAGGGATTGATGAGAGGATCCGGTGCATCACCAATGCCCGTAATGAGTCCACGGACAGCAGACAAGGACTTGGAGAGGGGCGAAATGATCATTTGGAGTTGACCTCTGGCGAGTTGATGGATGGTGCGTTGTAGTTGTCGATCAAGACAGAGATGCGACGCTGGAAGTGAGTCATTTACAGGAACCAGAAACATGACGCTGCCAAATGAAAGTGTCCCCATCCTCGCTAATAAACACAGGGATGTCTTCAGGCTTTGATCGTGAGGTATTTCCATAAGAACTTTCTGAATACGGAGTTGATGTAAAAATCCAAGCGACTGGCGAAAATCTTGGCACCGATAAATCAAAAATCAAGACCATAAGTGGCGCGTCCGGGTCAACATCAAAAACACTACGGAGATGGGCTTTTCGAAGTGCTTGCAGTCATAGAAAATAGTCAAAAAGGTGGTTTTTCCGAAAGGCGAACAAGGAGTAACCGCGATTCCACAGTTAGGTCGATGATACGTGGCGTTTTATCCGCCCTGGAGATCATGGGCGGAGAGGGCTTCTAACGCGACTCTCTGGAGAACTAGTCAGACTAGGCAGTGATACAAATAACACGTACCGAGCTAGACTGTAACATGCCTTGTCCTAGGGCATTGAGTCCAGGCATAATATCACCAAACTTGGAGCGCTCGGGGTCCACGGCTGAACTGAAGGCATTTCCGGACATGGACCCTGTATTTATAGTCAGAACAACTGCGGCTTATGTACCTCGACAACAACAAAAGAGGCGACTGGACGTCAAAGATATCTGACACTTTTTCGGTGGAAAGTGGGGCGGGATCATCTGTCCCAATAATCGCAGAAACAGGGCTTGCAATGACGTGGGCTTTCCTGGTGGCGAGAAGTAAAGTGTCACCGTTAGCACATGACTCTGAATTAGACGAGATACGATACCACCTGAGCCCCGAAGCGATGTTCCCTACAATCAGCGGTCTTCGTCGAGGATGCGCGTCGAGGATAAACCCATGTAGGGAGATGACCGATGCGTCAATAGACAGAGTTCGCATCCCTCGAGCAGTATTAAATCAAACGTCGCCGTTGAGGAAGGGCTCTCGCTTTGGGCCCAAGACAGAAACACGTGCACCGGGAATGGCTGGTTCTTCGGAGAGTAGTGGTGGCGGTAGCATTGATCTTCAGAGTTAGCGAAATCCCCCCCGAGCCTTAAAATCCAAATCGAGTACCCAATCCGAACCTTGAGCGCAGGGGTCGTCTCGCCCGGAGGCTAATGATGAGAGGTATAGGGCACGGACACCCGGTTCTACAGGGGCGGGGTGAGTATCAGTCAGCGTGAGGCATGGCAGGGACCAGGTGGTGTCGTAGTACCGGCTCTTCGGGCATGCGCCTAGCTGGATTGGACATCCCCGGATCCTCACCATGATGAGATCACCGTTTGGTGAGGAGGTAGTGGGTTTATGCCGGTTCCTGGATGAGATACCAGTTCGTTCATTTTCCCAAAATAAAAGTCGAGAACAGATACTGACATATCATTTTTGACGTGTTGAACCGCTTTGGGGTTCGCTATTATGTCCTAGTCGAGGGTTTGTCAACGAGCTGTATTCTTCTTTCCAGCAACGGACACATCAACTCCGGTCCCAAAACCGCCAGAGCGGTTGAATTGTCGGCGAGGCTCTCCTGACACAGCAGGATTCAGAATCACTACGAGAAGAATTTCAGGTGAATAAAGAATTTCGTGCGAGTTCAGAGCTTCTGCCAGAGGGTTCTGCGCACGCGGTTTGTTAATAGGTGTTGGGTAATAGGACTGGTGTTCTATCAAGCTCAATCGGAGGACATAGTGGCAAATAAACGAAGTATATTCAAAAGTGGGCGAAAATACAAGAACTGTGCAGATAGGTTGACGGAGAACACGTCCGCGTTGACGGTGAGGCAGGATTGAAGAGATGCATTTACAAGACGAGGGTGAACGAGACCTTGACGATTCTATTTCATGATAGCGTATATCCCTGTGGTCGATGAAGAGCGTTGAGCAACGACAGAATCAAACAACGCACTAGAAGCCTTTCAGATTGCTCTGCCAACACTAATGTCATCTCTGCACTTGTCCTAGAAATGCCGCTTGCCCACGAGGCTTCTTTGCTGCTGCGCCGTTATTCGGAGTCGCTGAGCAGATTTGTGGCAGTGTTTGATGGCCCAGGGAGTGAGTCGCATCCGGCGAAGAGAAATGTGGTAAGAGCCAAAAGGGAAATCGGTGAATTTCAAATCGCGTCTGCCGCCTCATTCCTCGCTTTCGAAAATAACTACTAGTGGCCGCAGCGAAAATCTAAAATCTTATCAAGCCAGGGAAACGCAAAGTACGCAGCAAATGGACGGGAACATTACTATCATCGTGGTCGCTCGCAACCTCTTTTCTTCAGTGGGGATGATGTTTTAATTGATTGACCTGTCAGATTCGTTCCTCCTCAGTTCTCCAGGAGACCAGAGCTAGATCAACGTCCCAAGACGACACCTGTTACATTGAATACCAGCAGCTTTACCAAGTCTATTACCTCCGTCGCTGTATGGCAGAAAGGTATGGTTTTTTTTGGTATTCGTTCGGCGCATTGAGTATCGACTAGTGACTAGTGACTAGTCAGCACCATCCACGGTGGACGAAAATAGGATCGTCGAGCACCGCCGTCGACGATGATGACATCGGTCTATGCGGACGGCTTTTAGTCGACCGCATTGCTACTGATATCAGTCGAGGCAGCAGCATATCCGGCGTCTCTTGCAAACCAACTGAACCAAGTACCCGAGGACGCCGAGGGAGTCGTTGCGCACATGCCGTCGCCAGAGTCACCATCCTCTCGCCGCACACGACTTTCACATGCAAATTTCATCCACAGCCGACCTGTTTCTGCTGCTCCATCCGCTTCCGCCACCTGTCAAAGACCTGGGGCGCATATAGTCAGTGGAGAGCGACGGAGAGATAGAACTCGCAGTAATGGCACCTCAAATCGGACGCAAGGCGTATTCTCGGAGACTACCCTCGCTCAGCATGGGCAAGGTTAAGCTTGCGACCCAGGTACGCTACCACACTCTTTCACCTTTCTCTGTTCATTCTTTCCCTAGATGGCTGTGAACATACCACCGAGCGTCAATCATACAGCTACCCAGCACAGTTCCACCCGATTCCAAGCCTCGAAGATGCTTACTGTACCGCCGTCTTGATGAGCGCTCCCGCCCTTCAACGAAAAATCGCCTGCCATCACGCTGCTCGCATCAACATTAAAGTTTTACCCAGCCCATCCTCATCATACCTCGCCTCGCCGACGGACTCTATCGCAGTGAACGCACCCACTACAAGATTGGCCTCGTCGACGTGGAAGGGGGAATCGCTAATGGTGGAGAACAGTCGGCGAAGAAGAATGTCAAGGTTGGGTACCAGAACATCCCGAGTCTGGATGCGGCTCGCCGTGCGCTGAGCTCGGTGAAGCCACCGGAAAGATTGAGGATCCAGGCGTGCCAATGATGGCGTCGTTGCTGTATCTTTAGACGATGCCAAAGCCAAATTTCCCCTCACTCCCGCCTCCAACTCGCTGCCCTCCACGGCACTCGCTTCATTGCCGAGCTCAACACTTTGCCAGTACTTCAGCTAGCCCTCCAATCTCGAGCTCAATTCGAATTACCGTGTGGGAGGACGAGGTTAAGAAAGTGGGTATCGACGATGATGACTCGCCAGGCGAAGAGCTCGAGTCTTGGGAGCAAGGTCTAGGTCCGCACGAGATGTGGAGGAGCTCAGTAGTGCTGGGAAAAAGAGGCGGGATTGGACTATAATATGGATGACAGCCGGTTGATGGTAATTGCAAGCCGTTCCGAGTCCAGGCGTTGAGATTGGGGAGGAGGTATATCGCAAAGTTGCTGCTCCGTTCAGCTTTTATCCTCCTGCCTCTTCGTCCTTTTCTCGTACCCAAGTTCTTAGGAGGCATCCCCAAACGAAACACCTACTATCCTCCAGCGAATCCCCTGTACATTCTACGTCCTCCTTCGCATGATCACAAGATAAGATTGCTCCGCCCCGCCGCTGAACGATCTTCGTTTCTTCATGAGCTCCAGCTATCAGTGAAACACGATTTTGAATGGATAAGATCTTGCTTTCATTTACGTGGTTAACGAAATTGGCATGATCACAGCATAACACATGAGCTCGCTTGGGAAGGCAAGCAAGACCGGGGCCTGCTCATCTGCTATAATTGGACAGCAGATTAGCGCTTGACTCGTGATGTCACTGCGAAAGGTCTCGATTACGCTTCAAACTTTCAGTGGGAAAGACTAAAGCTCGACGGATATGGGCGCGGCCCTGTGGCAGAATTAATTGAGTGTTAGTCCAACGTAACAGAGAGCTCGCAGGCAATCAATGGACGTTGATTCAGCTCAAATGCAGTCGTACCAATGCTTGAGCTAACTGAGTTGTATTTGAGTTATAGACGGTGAAAGCATGCCATGGACGTTGTTAGTTGAAGCTTCCCTGTTTTTAGATTTCTGTCTTCCATACACATGACAGAACCCTTCCGATTCTCCGACGTAGAAAATGCCGTAAATGCAATAGAACATAGTCGCCGCTCGCTGAGATTTAACGCACTGCATAGGCATCGCATGTGTAGCCGTTTCAGCTCTCGCTGCTGCTCTGGTCGGTGAGATACAAAGAAAATAGCTCAACGGCAACCTCAGCCTGTAAAACTTCCGGCCCGATCACATCTAATTACAGATTTTGTGAACGACAGGTTACGGATCCAACTCTTCCAGCCTATACCTCTTTGCGCCCATATGCAATGCCAAGTAACCTTTCACAAATTCCTTGTACATCTCATGTGCTTCTTTATGTGGCGACAAGATAAGCAGCGTCCTCTCATGTGCCTCCATGCACCTCTCAGCTACGTAGCGAAGAGTCTTACTCTTTGGCTCCCCGCGAGCTTCAGCCAATAGCGATACGAGGTTGTGCATATCACCATCACACTCCTCCTTGTAGAACGAGGTGACGTCGTTCATGAAGTTGATAACGTCGCGTAGGAAAGGGAGAGATTGGATGTATACATCATATGGCAGGTCGGCGGGGAAAATGAACATGGCATAGGCTTCAGAGACCCCGCTGAGCTCACGAAGAAACATGGCATATTTTTCAACTTTGTGAATCTGTCATCTTCAATGAGTAGAATGGACTATGACCTGAGAAAAATAGCGCTCACCGGTTCTTGTTTATTGCGTGTTTCTAAAATTAAACCGGTAATGAACCTGAGGGCTGAATGAACGATCATGTCTGCGGTGACTTCGCCAAATAACTGAGGGGTTTCTGTCAGCAGAACTGCGAGATCATTCATCGTCTTGCTTGGCTGCTTTTCCCCAGACATGAAGTACTACGCGGGAGTAATTAGAAAACTCACAACTAAGTATAGTCAGCGTTATTCACCTTGGTAAAATTAGGAATTCCAATGAGGGCGTCAGGTTCATCAGGATAAGCGTCGTCGAAGTATGTTAAAAACATGGTGTAGAAGACAACGTATACTCTGACGTTGACATCGACGAGGTGGCGGTATGCCGAAGCGGCGATATTGAGTCCAAGCGTTAAGTAAGGCTGGAGGGTTCCATCAAGGACATATCCTCGACGTTCTCCCTCTTTGATACAAAGATCCTCGAGCGTAGCATCCTCGAGGGATGGCAAGTCGGGGTCAAATTGGCGCCGGAAAGATCGTATAATATCACAGATCTCCTCTGAAGGTGGGTTTGGTGTCTGTGAAGAATTTAGTATCTGCTTTCTTGAAGTTTCAGACTTGACGGCGCACAGGATTGGGTACACGGTCTAAGGAATGAAAAGAACCAGCGAATAAGAAAAGACCCAGCATGTTACAAGTTGAAAGGCTCACCAGGAAAATGAGAACAGGCAGACGTCCGGTATTGCATTGCTCGATGTTGCAAAAGAGTGTTTCGTCGTAATACTCGGGAGAATCACTATAGTTTTTGTCCAGTAGACCTGCTGAGGGGGAAGCTGGGGGTGCCCAATCTCGCTAGGCATTATATACCGGGATTCCTGCTTAGTATATATCCGACAATGTTGTCCTTGCGACGAAGACCAGGAACGGTGTTTATCAATGCTCAATGCCGGAATCGTTTGCTCACCGACTCGTTTGTTCGTCGGAGATCAAGGAATGTGTAGATAGTAAGGAGGGAATATCATACGATTACGTTCGTGTTGGTGAACTAGGTCGCATCGGCATGAAACGAGGTAAGCCTCACTTTCCTGGATTGCTGAGTGTTCCTAACCTCCCGGTTGTTCTAGATAGAAGAGTTCTGATGCTATTCAATCCGCAAATTTTCAATATTTACGATAACTGTTATATAATAAACACTCACTCTTATCCGTGTTCGTCGCCTTCATCTTCGACTTCGAAACAGGGACTGCCTTCGTACAATTGAGACATGTGTCTTCCGCCTCGACAGGGAGCTTGCGGAGTTTCTCGTATCTCCACGTTCTCTTCTGACCTCATCCTATACTTTGGTCATAGAATAAACCGTTCGTTGACCAAAATGATACGGCACCAACTCCGCGTCGATGGAAATGGACTTTAAAACTCGCACTCGCAGCGAGTTCTCAATGCTGTCTGTCAGTGTCACGGTCCACGCGTCATTACAGAGTCTGCGCTCACAAGGACTCTGCCAAGCATCGTGAGCTTGTGCCTGGCGGCGAGAAGCAAATCCAAGAAAGTATCACCGCGACAGGCAACTTCGAATATACGAGACACGCTGCAGGAGAGCAGACAGTCGACCTCGACAGGCATGATGGTCGGATGGTCAGCATTCAGTGGTGTAGTGCAGGTACTATAAAAAGCTTCGGAAAGCCGGCCCGGGGACGGAAGGCGAAATTCAAATTGGTGGGGCCGTAGCGACTTCAAGAAATTTCTGCTTCCTAGTCGCAACTAAGTCTGTGGATCGTCCGTGCCCCTGCTAGTGAGTAATTTCGAGGGGTGAAGATGAGTTTTCCAGAAGCGTTGCACAACGAACTTCCAAGCGTAAGGCCGACTCTTCAAGACTGATGTTGACAATGATACATGTAGCCACACGAAGTTACTTACAAATCGAATATCTTAAGGATACAAATTGTTAGAATTCTGGCCATCTATTTCTTCTCTGCAGACTCCGCCTCAAGTTCAGCGTGCTCTAGGTGATCAATGCCCGCCACATCCAGACTCGTCTTCACATGCGCCACTCGTTCTACATCCGCCTGCGAGTAGTGCGCCGGTCGCTCCGTCTGGGTCGCCTCCTTGTTTCGAAACACAAATACCATCCTCTTGTGCTCTCGGTACAATCTATCAATGTCCTCAAGATACCTATTCGAAGTCTCCGGGTAGAACAAATTCCGAGTCCTGTGTATACAGGTCTCGGTCTTATGCGGTCCTGAGGGCTTGGGTGGCGGTGCATTTTCATTACCTCCGAGGTTTCTCCGGGCATACGTCATCTTGACTCGGCAATTCTCGGCAAGCATAGACGCCGTGGGTTTCGTTTGTCCTCCGCCTTCCACTTTCTCTGCTTTTGTCCGTCTTTCATGTCTTCTGCAAGTTTTGGATCACGTCGCTAATCGTCTATGATAAGCCAGGGAAATGCAAAGTACGCAGCGAGTGGACGGGAGCATTATTATCATCGTCGACGCTCGCAACCTCTTTTCCTCGGCGGGAATGATGTTTTAATTGATTGGCCCGTCGGATTCGATCCTCCTCAGTTCGCCAGGAGACCAGAGCTAGATCAACGTCCCAAGACGACACCTGTTACATTGAATACCAGCAGCTTTACCAAGTCTATTACCTCCGTCGCCGTATGGCTAGTTTCAGCAGAAAGGTATGCATTTTTTGGTATTCGTTCGGTGCGTTGAGTATTGAAATATTGACTAGTCAGCGCTTCAGCACCGTCCACCGTGGACAAAAATAGGATCATCGAGCACCACCTTTGACGATGATGACATCGGTCTACGCGGACGGCTTTGAGCCGACCGGATTGCTACTGATATCAGTCGAGGCAGCAGCATATCCGGCGTCTCTTGCACACCACCTCAGTCAAGTGCCTGAGGACGTCGAGGGAGTCGTAGCGCACACGCCGTCGCACGGAGGCACGGTCACCGCCGGACACGACTTTCACATGCAAATCCTCAGGTCGTCACATCCACAACCGGACTCCCACCCACCAGTTTTCGCTGCTGTGCCACATTCATCCGGTTCTGCCACCCGTCAAAGGCCCGTTTCCATGCCCCGTCCGTCTATGAAGCGCAACGGAGAGACGCAAGTCGCAGTAATGGCACCTCAAATCGAACGCAGGGCGTATTCTCGGAGACTATACCCTGGGCAAGGTTAAGCTTGCGACCCAGGTACGCTACCACACTCTTTCACCTTTCTCTGTTCATTCTTTCCCTAGATGGCTGTGAATATACCACCGAGCGTCAATCATACAGCTACCTAGCACAGTTCCACCCGATTCCACGCCTCGAAGATGCTTACTGTACCGCCGTCTTGGTCTTTGACAACGACACTCCCGCCCTTCAACGAAAAATCGCCTGCCATCACGCTGCTTGTATCAACATTAACAGCCCATCCTCGCCTCGCTGCCAGTAACGACGACGGACTCTATCGCAGTGAACGCACCCACTACAAGATTGGCCTCACCGACGTGGAAGGGGGAATCGCCGATGGTGGAGAACAGTCGGCGAAGAAGAATGTCAAGGTTGGGTACCAGAACATCCCGAGTCTGGCTATCAAGACCCGTGCGCTGAGCTCGGTGAAGCCACCGGAAAGATTGAGGATCCAGGCGTGCCGATGACGGCGTCGTTGCTGTATCTTTAGACGATGCCAAAGCCAAATTTCCCCTCACTCCCGCCTCCAACTCGCTGCCCTCCACGGCACCTTCTCTCACTCGCTGGCCTTACCGACATTGGCGATTTGCCAGTACTTCAGCTAGCCCTCCAATCTCGAGCTGAGGACGAGGTTAAGAAAGTGGGTATCGACGATGATGACTCGCCAGGCCTTGGTGGGCGAAGAGCTCGAGTCTTGGGGGCAAGGTCTAGGTCTGCACGAGATGTGGAGGAGCTCAGTAGTGTTGGGAAGAAGAGGCGGGATTGGACTACAATAGGCCACAGCCCGGTTGATGGTTATCGCAAGCCGTTCCGAGTTCAGGCGTTGGGATTGGGGAGGAGGTGCTGCTCCGTTCAGCTTTTATCCTCCTGCTTCCTTCGTCATGTCCATCACTTTTCTCGTACCCAAGTTGGATCTCGATACACAGTTCTCGACGATATCAGCATTATACCAGTTTACCCTGAGTGAGTGGGTCGTTGATGTTGGATGGAGAACCTTTGCCGACTCTCACTGGTCACTTCCCAGGAGTTAGACGTAAGAGCAGCAGGATTCCTTGATATATAGCACGCGTTACGCGCAATCTTTAGTTGAGAGAAGTTGTTGTACGACCGATGGAAGCATGTCGTACTATTCGGAGCTGTGTCCTTACCTCTGCTTCGATTACTGAATCCTTACACTACATCTGGCTATTGAAACAGGCCGATTCCTTGCGTGGAGAGACCCTGCCCTCCTTGCCTCGCAGCGAAATCTTTAACAAAAACGAATTGCAAGCTCATCGATTGCCGTTTTTCCTCATCGTTTTTGGTATTCGGTAGAACGCATGCTTATCATTTGTTACAACTTGAAGCGAATGAGTCTTCTCGACGAGGCAATATCCAGCTGCACCCCCCGATATCATCATATTAGGCCCGGAACTCATATGCTGCTAGTATTACATAGATGGAAACTATTTTCTCTCCCAAAAATAAGGTAGTCCCGGCCTGCACGCGGTACCAATTACCAACAGAGAATCCATTAGTGCACCTCATCTACCAGTCTCCCGATTTCCTCCAGCTTTGTCCAAGCCTGAAACAAAAGACCGCGCTTCCAACCCAGACTCTACACCTTGGACTTTAAATTCGCGAGCCAGCTCGTCAGGTGTGGAGCCGAAAGCACCTTCCGTCATTTCGTCGTCAGTCAGAATAGATACCCAAACACTGGGATGCGAGTGGTATGTGCTCACCGACGCCCATGATGAGACCAGAATGACAGTCGTCCAGATAACCTGAAAGAGGACCAACAAGAAATCGGTCGAGGCTTTTCTTGATCTCGGCCGTCTCCCCAGCGGCGCGTTGTAGTTGTCGAGGCATACAAACTCACTCCATCGGTTAGTGCGCGCCACAGGTGGAGATGAGAGAAGGAGAGGGAAAAGCTTACCAAAACCCCAGCCAATGAGTGTTCGTAGATATAACAGGACATATTCTCCGGTAGAATTTGGAGCTACTTGGACAGAAAGACTGTATTGACATAGACGTTTCAAAATCGTGTCGCGGCCAGATCAAAGTCCTCGTGCAAGTATATTTTGTGTCTGTTTGCGGCAACGAAGTCTCCGATCCACAATGCAGAGAGAGATTCGGGAGAGTTGCGATATTTGACGTCGTGGAAATGGCCAGGAAGGAAGTCTTTCCAAGGCCTGCGGGACGATGGAGCCTGGGGTCAGAATCCGCCCGTTTGTCTAATCCTACGAGGCAGGATGTTCTGTTGACCCATACGACACCAGGAGACGAGATATGCAATGAGAGAGCACGAGGGTAAGGCCTATCTCATTGGTCAATACATGTCTGAGATGGCGACGACATTCATACGTACGTATTCGTTGCCATCGGATTTGAAAATGCCTTGACTGATTTTGACGGGGCTCGAGATACTACAACTACCTTTGGAACCTACACGGGTCGCAAGGCTGGAGGGTGAGGTAGGAGAAGTACTGACAAGGGTATCGGAGGATGACCCTTCGGATCCGGCATGTCGTGTTCAGAACTTGGACAACGCATGAATTCTCGATGAACGTACCATCCGAGTCCTCGCCGTCGAAGAACAGCGGTACATCGGACCTCTGGATTCAATCTTGACACCTCTTCATTCATATCCACGCGTCTGCTACCTGCAGGAGGCGTTTCAAATCTCGTTACTGATGAGTGGCTCGCTTTCTTCGTCAGAATCTACGCGTGGTCGCTCAGTGGCAATTGACAAAGGCATTCCTCGTCATGGACATCCTTGGCGGCCTCGAACAGATCATGAAAGGTATTTCCACGGCATAGCGCCCTGTATGCAGGCCAGAAATCGCAGGGGAGGCCGCATTCAACGTTGAATGACATGGCAGTTGAAGTGTCAGCCCATTTAAGGCATGTACTCGATCACATGATGCATTATAGGGGATGAGCATCGCCTAGCATCGCTTAGCGTGACCTCCTACAAGTCAATTCAGCACAGAGTAACAGACATTATAGTTTTCTACAAGCACAATCTACGGGTCAGTGGGAGGGGTCTGAATTGCCAAGTTCCCCAGGGGGACGGTGACCTCCAAGTCTATGTCCGAACCTCCAAGTTGTCTGCTAATCTTGCTCAACACATGCGCCATGGAGTACACCTTTCGATTACCAAAGCGATAGGGTACTAGTCCCACCTCGACGGAGCGGACTTTGAGGTGGCGTTCGAGCTGGTGAACCTCCTCAAGGGTGAAACCAAATGTAACGTCTACCACATCCTCGTCAGTGATATCAACGGCTGCCACAGTCCAAACATCACAGCCGCCGCGAAGGTAGGGATTGATGAGAGGATCCGGTGCATCACCAGTACCCGCAATGAGTCCACGGACAGCATACAAGGACTTGGAGAGGGGCGAAATGATCATTTGGTGCAGACACGAGTTGACCTCTGGCGAGTTGCCAGAGGCGATAGATAGTGCGTTGTAGTTGCCGATAAAGATAGAGATGTGTCCCCATTGTTTTCCAGTGAGCTCCTGGAGGGAAAACCGATGAGTTATTTGAATGAAGCACTGGCACAAGAAATATAACGAACCAGAACACTGCCAAACGAAAGTGTCCCATCCTCGCTAAGAAATACAGGAATATCTTCAGGCTTGATCATGAGCTCCTGGTGGTATTCCCATAAGAACTTTCTGAATACGGAGTTGATATAAAATCCAAGAGACTGGCGAAAATCTTTTACTGAAGATATCGACAGGTCGAAAGTCAAGACCAAGTCATGATGCGGCGAGACCATAAACGGCGCGTTTGGATCAACGTCAGACACGCGTGTAGACTTGAGTACCGCGTCGGAGATGGGCGTTCTGAAATGCTTGCAGTCATAGAAAAACTCCAGCATAGCCAAAAAGGAAGTTTTGCCGAAACCTTTTGACGGCGAACAAGAGGCAGCTTGTGGAGTAGCTGCCATTCGACAGAAAGGTCAAGAATGCATCCCGTTTTATCCGCCCAGATGACTCCTGGAGAATAGAGTAGATCATGTGTGGAGAGGGCTTTTAACGCGACTCTCTGGAGAACTAGTGGATCAGATATCGATTAGGCGGTGACACAAATAACACGTACCGGGTGTCCAGAGCTAGACTGTAACATGCCTTGTCCTAGGGCATTGGGTCCGGGCTTAGTATCATCAAACTTGGAGCGGGTGGGGGACTCGGGGTTCACTAGTGAAAATGCGGCTAGACTGAAGGCATGTGCGGAGGATCCGGACATAGACCCTGTATTCAGGAAATCTGGGTATTTTCTTAGTCAGAAGAAAAAAGCAAAAACTGCGGCTTATGTACCTCGCCAAACCTCTTCGGCAACAAAAGAGGCAACTGGACGAGATTGCTCGTCAAAGATATCTAATACTTTTTCGTCTAGCTTTACATACCGAGATAAGGGGTGTGGAAAGCGGGCGGGATCACCTGTCCCAACGCATGCATAATCGCAGAAACTAGGCTTGCAATGACACTGAACGTCGTGAGCTTTCCTGGCGGCGAGGAGTAAATCAGAGAACGTGTCACTGTAGCATATGACTCCGAATATACAAGATACAGAGTAGCAGACAGTGGACCTCGCCTGACATGGTGATGGTGGCTAGTAACAGGTCGTGTCGATGTTTATTTAAATTTGAATTGAAATCAATGCTGTCACGCTGATTTCTGGTTCCCTATGATAGCGCTCTTTTAATGTAGCGTACTAGGTAAGAAGCCTTTATATTACTGGGATTAGTTTGGAGAAATCCCTCATTGTATCAGGCAGACCTCATCGCATATTTATGTCGCGATACCCGTGAGAGTATTTCCTACCCAAACGTTATCCGACGAACAAGGAATGCTAAGATAATGACGAGATCTTACGAATAGAAAACCGGTGCGCCGTTGAGCCGTTGAGCACGAAGCTCGCAGCACTGCAGTTTCAGTAAGCTGTGGAGCACTACTTCGGAGCTTAACTTCCATGAATTAGGAGTGTTTCAGTAATGTACAGCCATAGAAATACAGTGTCAATAGATAATGAACCTAGAATGAGTGCGGTCCTATAGAATAAGTTATACATAAATATGCGTGGCTGTCGTCCAATTACTTACGTTGCTGTTCTTCGAATATACAAATGAGAGTCCATCGATACGTTACGAAACGGGTGAATAATTCTTCCTCACCCGTAAAGGAGAAGCATTAAACGCGTAATAAGCATCAGAGGACGCCGACGAAGGCGACTCCATTACTGTGTCCATCCGAGCTTGTGACCTCTTCTCCCACCGGCTCCGTGTCCGCTCAAGGCGGGGGTAATGCAGAGACATTGACGTCGTCTCTTCCTCATCATCCGAAGGTGTAGCGACGGACTTGATAGAATCTGCCCTCTCGATACGCGACACCTTGCTCGAATGACGGTCGAGATCTGCCCCCTTCGTACGTTTCACCCGACCTTTCACTAGTTCGGCTATCACTTTCGTCGGCATCCTGTTTAAGTTGCCCTGCTCTTGCACGCGTTTTAAGACGTCATCCGGAACCTGGGGTAAAGGGCGTAGACTTGAGTTTGATCGGAAAGCAAGGGGAATGGGCGGAACTGGTGGCGGCGCTTCGTACATAGATAGCATGGTATGTCTGCGCGTTGAAGCGCTCACTTGTGAGTAAATAGATTCAGATGAGACAGATGAAGAAGGAGATATCGATGGTGACTCGATGGGCGTCTTCATCTTGGCAATGGGACGCGTAAGGAGGTATCGGGATGCAGGAATGGCAGGGTCACCTTTGCCAGGTATAAGGAGATGAGGAAGATTTTTGGGACTGGGTACAGGTGACGGTGTCGCTGGAGGAGAGGTCTGAGGGGATGTATGCCTTGAACCAAACGAACCCTGCAGGAAAGGCGTTGGTGACTCTTCCATCAACGACGACGGCAAGAGACGGTCCCCGAATTGGTCACAGAAAGTAGGGGTGGGGAGTCGGTCGAAATCGATATGGTATGGCCCCTCTTGTGCGATGTTCGTGTAATGGATGTCAGAAGGTGCCCATATGTTGCTAGAGTCAACTTTTGTGTGAAAGGTAAGGGTGGGTTCAGGCGACACTAAAGGACGCGAGTCGGAAGCCTTGGTCTCAAATCGAGAAGGTTGTGGATCAAGCAGTCGGCCAATGTCTGTCACACGACTGAGTTTTGGATTGTAGAGAATGTTGGGAGAAGACGGGGAAGGGTTGCGACGACGGCTGTATCGCTTGTAGAGAAACCACGCCGCAAAGGCTATGAATAGCGAAAGAACCACAGCACCCACTATGACTCCAGCAACGACCTGAGCACTCATCCCTGAGTCTGGTGAACTCGAAGTTGTGCTCGAGTCACGCCTCGCGAGAGGGATTGAAGGCATGAGGGGAGACGGCAGTGGAAGGAAGGAGTAAATGTGGATTACCGAGGGGCCAGTCGCGAATAAATATACTGCGGAGAGGGTGAACACATACAACACAGCCATCCGTCCTTTTGGGAATTATACATTGCGGCTAAAACCCCTGTGCCAGCACAGCTTTTGGGAGAGCCTCGCCATATTTGTGCCGGTGAAGCAGTACGAGAACCCCGGTATTCGTTTTCAAGGCTGTAAACGTCGGATAAGCGCAGGTTGTGGATTCTCAAGCTATCGATTATCGCTAAAGGTAGACCAAACTACCAGTCGAAGTCCCGATGCTGAATTAGATTCATAGGCGGGACTGCCGAGAAATGATAGCATCGAAGATATAGTGATCACCAGGGCAAAAAATTGTTTCAAGGCGCGCTGTGTTTGATATACTGGGAGGGGTTGAACGTGATACGAGCTCAGAAGAATGTCGGCGCCGCATTACTTCCGTATGTGTATCGCCATCGTCATCGACCTGAGTATGAGTGAATATTAGCAGAAGGTCAGCGAGCAGCCGGAGAGCCATGATATTCCACCTTGAACAAAGTATAGCACGCACTGAATGAAGGTTGTCGTATCGCACTGCATGGGCGGAACTATAGTGCTTGCTGAGGTGCAACCGACATGATTTGCCCAATTCTTTGCAGCACCACCTGAGTTCCATGGCTCAACATGAAAAAAAGAAATCGGGCGACGGGAATAGACCCTTTGGGTCAAGTCTATCCATCATCTTTCTGCCAGTCCCGGTTGCCCCGATGTCTAAATGCTTCGTCGTCGTCGTTCCGCAACGTGGGCGTCCCGAACGAACGAGAATGTACGATGTGTGATGGGCTTGACACTTGAAGCTTGTTTCGTGGCCTGAGATATCGTCCCCTTCCACAAGGTCCATGTCCAAGTGCTTCATCATTATTAGCTACCATCAAATTCCTGTCAAAAACGACCAATACCTCAAACTGTATGTAAAAAACGAGTGTTGCTGATCTGAATTTTGAAGGGCTTGAGCGCCATGTCGGGGCCGTCGGGCAGAGTCAAATTTGCCCATGTTTGTCAAGAGCAAAGTACGTTTCATCCTCCGTTGCAATTGGCACAGCTGCGGAATATCTGAAAATGGGATTTGTCATCTTTGTCAATGCGTGCTAGGTAGTCTTCACCGTCTTCACAGGGCTTTTTTCGAATCCATACTCGGTCACAGAACAACGGTCAACGAAGTAATTCAAGTAAAGTGTCTACATCCTGCTCACGAAGAGAGGGAAATATGTTGCTTTACAGTTGGATTTTCCTGAGATAACCACATTGAAAGATGCAGTCATCAAACGCACTGCGTCGTTAGGGAGATGGCTCAAACTTCAAACCCGTGCCTCGACGGTTTTACGTCATGAGACAGCTGATACTGTATACATAGCAAACGTATCCTCGCATCAGGTCGGTAGATGAGCGATCTTCTACTGACAGTCTTGAATTTCTTCAGCAGATTACCAGATCACTGATCGTTTGATTCGAAAGTCGAGCTTGAGATTGTTGAAACGTTGGGAGACTTACCCAGTAAGACCCCCGGGAAAAATTGGCACGTGACCGGTAAATTCGAACCGGTCAGCCGAAGTTCGTTTTTCAACACCAAGTCCGTCATACTGGATCCTTGTACTTAGCGGCAGTTTGCAGTCTGCACTTGAAAAAGACACTCCCATATCATAAATTTAAATGATTACCTACATAAATCTTTTAAGCTCATGCCCAATAATTTTACAAAGTTATTGCGTTCACCTCAAATTCAGAGAAATGTTAACTCTCAAGTTATGCAGAGGTGCTCAAAGAGTCAGAGACTACACTTGCAAGGCATCAGATTCTTATAAATGCATTTTCAGCCCAAGCCGACCCGATGCATGGCTGCTCATTAAGTAAAAACAGTTACACAAATAAGAATTCTACATGGATATGGTTTTCTGGGACTGCGTACAATACACTCATATTTCTATTTGATATGGAAGCAGGGCAGAGCAATTTCGCATCAGAATTTGACAGCTAAAGGCATCCCATAGCAGTACGACCTGGTCTGACCGTCGACGGACTTGGTGTTGAAAAACGAACTTCGGCTGACCGGTTCGAATTTACCGGTCACGTGCCAATTTTTCCCGGGGGTCTTACTGGTAAGTCACGTTGGGAGCTTGTGAGGATGAATCAGACACGTCGAAAGACTTAATTCTGCACAAGTCCTCAAAGTGTTGGCGTTGCTGAACCACTTCAAAGACTCACGTTGCATTATTCGATTATCATTAACACAGCTACTCGAGTACATCTGTAAAATATCTCTCTGCAAGGAGATTGTCGAACTCCACGGAAGCCTTTGCAACACTGCTAGGATCTGAGACTCCTTCAGGGAGTAACAATCCAATCAAGGTATTCTTCACAGCACTAACGACCCGCTTGTAACCGCAAACGAAAAACTATTGCAACGTTAATGACATATAGCGGACGAATATACTAGACCTTACAACAGCATCTCCCAATAGGGCATCTCGCACCTCGGTCTTGTTTAACATAATGCGACTACGAAACAAAGAGACATTAGGAGGTGAAACATAATTGCATCTAAAACACTCACTCTTGTACATAACAGCATTCTTGAGATTTATCGGGGCACCGAGAGAACGCTACTCGGACATCCACCAGTCCAGCATCCACCCACTCCTTTAAATCCGTATCAGAATACAGAAAATCTCCATCAGGGGATCTGCATCCAACGAAAAGTAGCATTTTCCCAATATCACCGCCCGCCCGCTTCCGCACTGCACGCTCTTGGATAAACCCTCTCACTGGCGCGAAACCAGATCCAGCACAAATCATCACCAAGTTCCGCGAAGTGTCCGAGAGTAGATGAGAATTGGCAGCGGAGTGTCTGACCATGACCAGGACTTGGTCACCTGTATGCAGGTTTGCGAGATAATTGGAGGCTACACCCAAAAATGAGCGGGTTTTAGAAGCGCAAAGGGGAGGGGAGTTGAGGACGCTGAACGTAAGAGAAATGCGATGGCTATTCCATAGCGGTGATGAGGAGATTGAATACTGTCTTGATCGTATTGAAGGGAGCATGCGAATGAATTCAACAAGAGGAAGATCTATACGGTCAAAACCTTGCTGCTCCAGGATGTCGAGAACGCTAAGTCGTTTCGATGTCACGGTGTGGGTATAGTTGGCGATGAGATCACGGAGATAACGTCGAGTAGAATCCGTTCTTGCGAAATCCAAAAGGCTGACTATGTTATCTTTTGTGGCAGGTTGTGAGAGCTCAACAAACCCGCTGAGAACACTTGACAGTGGTACACGTTCTCCTAAAGGAAGGAGGGCGGTCCCCGATGTTGAAATTTTAATCTACAAGGGGACGTTGGTAAGACGATACACGGAAACAACTGGCACAGAACGCTTGCCTCTTGGTCAAAAGGTAACTTGAAGTGAGAAAACACGCGATGTACATCGCGAGGAGGATTCTGTGACAAGCTAAGGAAGATAGAAGTCAGATTTCAAATTCAACGAGATAGCAGCGGACTAACATAGACAGGTAATCGCCGGCACGATAACTCATACCACGGGGCAGCTCAAGCTCTAACGATGCTAATTAGTACATGAATGATAGATGCGTAGCTCCACACCCTCACCGATATGATGCTTGGCGGGAAAGCCAGGCCGAGTCAACAACATATTCGACCGCACGCAGCTCAGAGCCATTTCAGGATGCCGTAGTATCTCCGCCCTTCGGCTATCCAAAACTTCTACATCAAATAGACTCATATCATGTAAAGCATGATGCTCCTGCAATCAACTAGGTCAGAAGGCGGCAACAAGAGGCCAATGATGCTCACTTTGGATAGAACCTCCCATAAGGACGTCTTGAACTGATCAAACACATCGAATATGTTCCCATCCGCGGCGTCTCCTTCACCTCTATCAACCAGTCTACGTCCGCCTCGTTTCTCGAGTAACTCATCGCATAGTCTAGGAACCCGCTGGTATGTCTTTCGCCACTCGTGGTTACCACATCCAAATACGGCAAAACGTACTCCATCCAGCTCGTGGCCCAGAAGACTTGACATCCAAGGAACAAACTGATTGGCATTGTCCGCCGGTTCTCCTGAATGAAACGTTAGTCACGACGATTCATGAAAATTCATGAATTAAGCACCCTCGAATGACGCCGTGACGATCACGATAGGACCATCAGTTGGCAGATGACCAACCGTAGAATTCAGAGTGCCGATCAATGAGCGAAAACCTGAAGACATGTCTAAATAGAATTGCCTTCTTCTTAAGTTGTTTGCTAACCGTGTTCATGAGCCTCTCTAGCGATCGTTTGTGCAAAAGCTTCGGAGCTCCCAGTATTGGAGCCATAGTAGACATACAGCGGGCGCTTCAGATGCCGACTCGAATCTAGGAGTGATGCCGGATAATCTATTTTTTTGTCCGGCGTCAAAGAACGACGTCGTCGAGGAGGTCGTTGCTGTCTAGGCTTGGCGTATATTCGAAGGTTCTTCGGCTTGATAGTGATAGCTTGCGTGATTTCCAAAGTATATGAAGGATCGACGAGCGACAAATCGAATCGCTGTATGATGGACGTTATTACAAGTGACATCTATGATATTTCATTAGTAGCCATCGACGACCGATGTAAATTACAATCAGACTTCACCTCTTGCCATGAGAACGGCCGCCCGATACATCCTCGAAGCCCAAAACCAAACTGTACAGCAATAAGCTTTTATCCTCCATCTCCGCGGGATTGATGACCTACAGGTTGCCAGGCATTGGGCTTGATGGCAACGTAAGAAGGACAGTTGCCAATGCAGAACGGTGCACTTACCGGAGCCGCCTCGAATTGTCCATCCAGCATTCTTTCGGGTCGAAATTCTTCGGCCTACCAACAGAGTCAACATCAAACACAGATATGAGAGGTAAAGAAGCACGGACATCATCAGACCAAACCGAAGGATCCCGATGCGAGTCCCATATTTGGAGAGCGATTGCCTGACCAGCTTTCACAAAATACTTGCCTCTACCAACGACAGTGTCCTCAAGTGGATATACCACCCGTATGGCCGCCGTAGGCTGTAGGCGTAACGTTTCTCGTAGTACAGCTGGAATAGAAGGATAAGCCGCGGCCAAGCAAGCAATATAAAAGCCACATGCCATTCAGATAAGGCATCTTGCTGAAGTCACCCAATTGAGCAGGCTCGTCCCCAAGGATCTCGTCGACTTCTTTCTGGAGTTTACGCATCACATCGGGATACTTCAACAGGTAATAAATCACGAAACATAGGACTCCAGATGTTGTCTCGTGTCCTAAATATGATGAGTCAAAATGCATTTACCGGAAGGGGGCAAATAAGCACCTGCGATGAGGAAGGTCAGCAGCTAAACGGAAGACATATTAGATACTATGGAAGACGATGAAGAAAGGACCCACGTTGTTGGTAATACTCTCATCTGAAAGTTTCAAACCCGTCTTGGGGTCTTTCTCGTTCATCATGGAATAGAGAATGTCCCGCTTGTCCGTCGGATGTAGTCTTCTGTCAGCAACAACTAAGGAGGATGTCAATGAAATCGGTAAAGGTAGCAAAGTTCGGCCTACTTTTGTCTGCTGTTTCTCGCAAAATTTTGATGTCTGCTTCGTATTTATCATTCGTGTTGGTCATGAATGCCTGTATAATACTTGGCCGGTTGGCACGGTGGTTGCACTCCGTTAGAAAATCCATCATGGCGCGAACGAATAAGGGCTGGGTGTGCTACCGTCATGGATATATTAGCATTAGAGTAGTTTGGGGATGGAACGTCACAAACTGTGTAGAAAGAATTCAATCTATATGACATAGAACACAGTGCAATTGTGTCTAAAGCCACTCGTGTTAGGTCATCTGTCGGGTCGATTTCGAGATTTGGGCCGAATCTGCATATCATTAAGTGATTGATTCGATTGGAATGAATCGAAATGAATTAACCGTTCCCATTTCAGAACCAGTTGGTTGCTGATATCACGCATATCCTCAAACATATCACGAATTGGCACCGCTCCTAAGTTTTAGGAATGATTTTTAATGCTGGAGGCAAACTTGAGAGGTAACCAACCGAAAGCGGGTGTAAGAAGGCGATCTGTGGGAAGAGACGACATGCATCAGTGATCGCATCCTGAGCCAAGTGAAATCGCTTGCATACGCGCAATGGCCCAATTGGGTTCATCATTGAAAGCCTGTTATACATAGAGCGATATTAGAGCAACGGATCATAAGGAAGATCACGGCGGAAGGACATACAGTGAAGATTCCGTCATGAACAAGATTCCGTGTTTCTTTGAGCGCGCCACCTAGAATGGAAGGAGTCAGACAGTTAGAATGCAGATGTGGGGGAAAGAACACTGCCGACTGATTTCCGGAACCTCGAATCATCTGACAGCTCACTGACGAGGGCGTAGGAGCTCACGAAAACCACAACCCTACCTGTAAACGGAGTCAGCTCAATAGAACCATCATTGAGTATGAACACACACCAACAAGATTAAGTTGATATATTTCGCCATACTGTTTAGCGAGTCGGTGAAAACCGCGCGTCGGTAAATCTGCCACAAGTAAATATCAGCTGTTGGCCGCTCATCGTCGGGGGGCCACCAAACCTTTGTCCAACGATGTTATGTTGCCTATGAATGGTATTGACGGAGGCTGGGGAATGGGGAGGAGGGTGGCCATCTTCCACGAGCGACAGGAAATGGCGCCGCCTTTATAGAGTCCTAATCGCCCATACCCATGGAGTTAAAAGACGGATCGGTAGAACTTGAAGGTGCAAGGATTCATCGGAATCTGTAGCGCCATAATATTACGCAGGTAGATCCCGGCGAGGAAGAGAGCCGCGATATACATGGATCATAGTTTTTGCCCCATCGGATTATTCCCAAGGGATAAAAATGGTAAGGAAGGTTGAGAAACTCTTTCGGCGTACAGAAACAGTGTGCGTCCGTGCTTGGTAATTGCGCGGGAGAAGGGGCGCTGATCTATGCGCAACTGAAGAAATTACCGGTATATCCGGAGCGTATACTGTCATGTCAGAACGAATTGGATAGTCTTGAACGTTTGGCATCGGTTCATCGACTGATTTGCCCGAAATCGCTGCTACTCTTCAGATGATTCGCCGTACCTTCAGACATAGCTATTCTCACCTGGCAACAGGTAATTCTTCTCTTCGATTCTGCGACGGCATCTAGTTGAACGGTGTAGATTACCGGAGATGGGCTATATATGAGCTGGAAGAGAGCTCGGCATGTTGAGACGCGATGGTGGTGGTAAGAAGCCAAGAGCGGAGCGGACGCGCGACGGCGGAGGAAGAGAAGCACTGTCTACTTTGACCCAAAATCTGTGCCTATATGCTGAATTTGGTGCTAATTTGGTCCTGACCGAAATTGGCTCTGAGACTTTCCTAATCCACGACCTACACGCCCCCATTTCCAGGCATTCGTCTCTCTCATATCCGCCTCTTTGTTCCTTTCTACCTACCATATCTTTGCTAGGGATCTTTGAACGAGTGAAAATGGAGTCTTTCTCTCAGTTAGCTGAAGGCAAAATAGTGTGTTTCTGCATTCTTCGGTACTGTCGACGTGTCTAACTGCCCATCAAGGATTTTGAAGGCCAGAGACTGGCTGAACAAATGTCGAGGATATACTTGATTGCAGCGACGGTGAGGCCTCCACTGCTCTGACTTCACAGCATGCATCCGTAATGCCGTTGCACATACCGCTGTTTTGAACCCGCGTAACTGCCCTTCGGCGCAGCATATTACCCAGTACCTCTGCCGCCAAACTAGAGTCCTAAAGCTTCTTTTGCGGTGCAGAAGTTGTCGACTCAAGCGGCAGCTGATGCTTTGCTTGTCAAGGATTTCGGCTGGTTTCCAGCGCTTGCTCCATCACATCGGGTATTACAGGCTGTGCTAACATACCTTGCAGGCAATATCCTTCGTCATCGGCTTTGCGTTGCAATCATTACAAACAACATTCTTCCTTTACGGCGTCTCGGTGGTTATTTTGGCCCTTGTGAGTCCCACACTTTGTACCGTGAAACCGCAGTACGTTACAACGACAATACAGATCGTTGTACCTCCTTGGCCGATGTTCAATCGACATGCCGTGACCTGGTTACCACCAACGCCGGCGGGAAGCAAAAAGACATCATAGGATCATGCACACAGTATCATGGGATCATTCAAGTCAGTCAGCGTACAGTTTCTCAGGCAGTTGCTAGGTACCTTCAGTTGTACGGACAAAGTCACTCTCCTTCTGTCTGTAGCTCCACCAAGAGCTCAAGGTGTACTGAATTCGCATATATACAAACAGCACGTTCTCCTGGTGATGAAGTATTGATATCATTGAAGCTGTGTCGCTTTCATTTATCCTTTTCCTCGATAATTTCGGATGATACTGTACTGTGCATACTGCTCTCAGTTCTATTCTGCTCTACCTCTGTGTACTGTTGGTGTAGCTATACAATATACCCCGGAATTACTGTTAAAAGACGAGTAGAAGCCATCAGATGTGTCGTCCCTTAACCAAATTAGGTAGGCGGACAGCCAGCTCCGACCACCTTTACCACCGACCACCGTGACAAAATCCGGTAACGTCGAGCAGCCCTCCTTGGCAGCGAGCTGCACCACCTTCGACGGTGACAATATTGTTCTACTTCGTGCGCACGGACGTTGCTTTGATTCGACCGCATTGCTACTGATATCAGTTGATGGCAGCAGCATATCCAGCGTCTCTTGCAAACCAACTGAACCAAGTACCCGAGGACGTCGAGGGAGTCGTAGCGCACACGCCGTCGCACGGAGGCACGGTCACCGCCGGACACGAGTTTGACATGCAAATCCTCAGGCCGTCACATCCACAACCAGACTCTCACCCACCTGTTTCTGCTGCTGTGCCACGTTCATCCGGTTCTGCCACCCGTCAAAGGCCCGTTTCCATGCCCCCTCAGGCCTATAATATTGCCTCCGTGGCTCCTGCGAACGGCTCGAACACTGGGAGTGCCTCGGACACAAAGGATCATCGGACGCATACAATCGGTGAAGAGCGACGGAGAGACGGAAGTCGCAGTAATGGCACCTCAAATCGAACGCAGAGGCGTATTCTCGGGGACTATACCCTCACAAAGACGCTGGGCGCTGGCAGCATGGGCAAGGTTAAGCTTGCAACCCACAATTTGACCGGGGAGCAGGTACGCTACTACACTTTTTCCCCCTTTTCTCTTGTTCATCTTTTCTCTAGATGGCCGTGAAAATACTACCGAGGGTCAATCCTGCAGCTACCCAGCACAGTACCAGTGCTACTCCCGATTCCATTGCACGGCAAGCCTCGAAAGATGCTTCAAAAGAAATCCGAACACTTCGCGAGGCTGCCCTATCTATGCTACTCCATCATCCATATGTCTGTGGTATGCGCGAGATGATTACCCATGCCAACCACTACTACATGGTCTTCGAGTATGTCAATGGTGGCCAGATGCTCGATTATATCATCAGTCACGGCCGCCTGCGGGAACGAGTGGCGAGGAAGTTTGCCCGGCAGATAGGAAGCGCTTTGGACTACTGCCACCGGAATAACGTCGTTCATAGAGGTGCATTAGGAAAAATAATCTGGTTCCTCTTACTCACCCTTTCTAGACCTCAAAATCGAAAACATCCTCATTTCACAAACCGGTAACATCAAAATCATTGACTTCGGTTTATCCAATCTCTATGATCCGGTGGCACATTTGTCCACATTTTGTGGGTCCCTTTACTTTGCCGCCCCTGAACTTCTCAACGCCAAAGTTTACACTGGCCCAGAAGTCGACGTCTGGAGTTTTGGTGTCGTACTCTATGTCCTTGTATGCGGAAAGGTGCCCTTCGATGACCAGAGTATGCCTGCTCTTCATGCGAAGATAAAACGGGGCTTGGTGGAATACCCGGTGTGGCTCAGCTCAGAGTGCCGGAGCCTCCTATCACGGATGCTGGTCACGAACCCTGCAGCACGCGCACCTCTGTCCGAAGTCCTTAGCCATCCGTGGATGGTACGAGGCTTCAGTGGACCTCCCGAAAATCACCTACTCCATCGCGAACCTCTCCGCGCTGATGAACTTGACCGTCAAGTCATTCAGGGAATGAATGGTTTCGAGTTCGGCACCGAGCAGGACATCGAAAAGAACCTCATCAACGTCCTTGAGTCCGAACCATACATTCGAGCTGTCCAGAATTGGGAACGAAAACGTAGTGGTGGTGTGAATGGAAACGGGACAATGGGGCGTTGGGGCGATTCAATATCCAACTCGAGTCTCGCAATATCGTTAGATAAGTCGGAGCCCCCAACGCCTTCTAAGAAGTCGCGAAGATTTTCTGGTTTCGACTTTTATCGAAGAAAGCTGTTTTCGCCATCTTCGTCCCCACCATCTAGCCCTCTGAGCCAGTCTCCCCCCGGCTCGCAAAGCCATCTCTCTCATGCATCATTACTGGATCCTAACCGAGAGCCTTTGGATCCAACGAAAGGCTTTCACCCCTTAATATCAATGTACTACCTCTCTAGGGAGAAACTTGAGCGGGAACGTGTCTACGGTCCTGGTCAATTCGCCAGTTCACAAACATCAATACAGGACCCTCGATCTACTGCCAATATCAGTAACACCATTACTGTGGATCCGCCTCCTCCTACACCGGTTTCAAAGAAGGAAACACCAAAGAGGGAATCCGCAACAACCAAAGCCGACTATAGCATGCCACTTCCCCGACTACCTGCACCGGAAACATCCCATTATTCTGGGATGTCTTATGATACTACGGCAGCCGCTCCGTCGCCTACCTCGCCAAGCTTTCATCCTCAACCACGCGCGCGCGATATCGGTCTTCCGCCACCGTCACCTTCAGCACAGAAGAGGGCCGAACTGGACAAAGCTACTGTCTCGGGCGCATCTGCGCTCCCCCGAGCTCCTCCAGCCAGCACACACAGACGAAGTCATAGCCTGAGCCAACGGCCTTTGACGGTATCGCGGGGATGGACAGGCAGGTTCGGGCACGAAGACGCCGTGGACGAGAATGGAGTTGTTGCGCCGGAAGTATCGAAGAGCGCTGCGCCGCACGTTACGACATTCGAGGACGCAGAGAAGGAGAAGAAGGTGCAGGGTGACCGGGAGAAGGACAGGGACGGTGAGGAGAAAGAAAGGGACCATCTTTCTATGTCCGCTGGTGCCACGCTTGTTCGGAAATTCGGCAGTATGTTGGTTGGTAAGGGTGATGACTCCAGGCGACACGGTGTTGGTAGGCGAGGGACCATTTTGGGTGGCCTAACGTTATCGCCGAGGCCATCAAGACACTCGGAGGACAAGGAGAAGCTCAGCGGGGACGAGAAAAAGAGTGTCGAACATAAGAAGAGTGCGGAGAGCAAGAAGAGCGCAGAGGTGCACGAGAAGGAGCGCGTTTCGACACCTAAGTCCGTGTCGCATAGCCAAAGCCAGCCGATTGGTAACCACCGGCGAGCGGCCACAGTGCTGGACCCAGGCGGCGGGAGACGACATGAGCGGCGGAGTAGTACTGGTGCCGCGTTACTCTCTGGTGCAGGGGGTACTATCGGTAGACGTAGGCGGCCTTCACTGGGCGGCCCTCGGCAAGCGGCAGACAAGCTTTTCTCGAAGACCGATGAAGGAGACGAGAGGGAAGAGAGCGAGACACGGACTGCACCTATTCCCGGTGATGATGACCGTCAGGAGGATGTCCCCTCTAACGATAAGGATTTCAAGCCTCTATTCTTGAAAGGTCTCTTTAGGTCCGTGTTTCTCAGGCACTGACTGTATACTCTTTTTTATTAAGCTGGGTTTTCAGTGTTGCAACGACATCTACAAAGTCCCCTCCGGCCATCAAGGCTGATATACAACGGGTTCTGGACCGGATGCAAGTACAATATCGCGAGACGAAAGGGGGATTCGAGTGCCTTCATTTGCCATCAATTGATATGTCTTCCGTGGACCCATCACCTCGACATCAGCAGCAGAGTTCGTCTGGCTCTGGCGAGCCGTCAACGCCACGGCCTTCTATCGTCAAGAAGGCGTCAAAGCTTTCCTTCGGTGTGAAGAAAAGAGAGCGAGAGCCTTCGATGGACAAGGCGGAGACTTCCAGTCGACCCTCGGGCACGACGACTTTGACGACGACACCCAGTCGGTCCTCGTCCTTCTTCAATGTTTCAACAGATAACACAGCCGTCCCGTCCGAGAACGGGGTTACCGTTTCGCCTTCTGTAGAGATTGATGTGTCGCCTCCCACGGAGTCTGCGAGTGTGAAGTCTAAAGTGCTTCCTCCGATACCGCGGGATTTTGCACCGTCAGCCCGGAGTGCAAGTCCGCTGCCCACAGCTGAGCGCGATGTGTTTGAGACGATGGGGAACAATTCGCTCTGTGTGCGCTTCGAGATAAATATTGTCAAGGTGAGTCTTTCTTTTTTGGTTGATGTCGGGCGATGCTCAATGCGTATGTCGCAGGTCCCTTGGTTGCCACTGCATGGTATACAATTTCGAAGAGCAAGCGGCGATGGTTGGCAGTACCAAATGCTTGCTAGACGGGTCCTTACGGAGTTGAAGTTATGACGATATATGAACAAGCTATGTTTCTGGTTATTTTTCGGGCGAGGGGTACTTTTGTTCTTTCGTACTTATTATGATTTGCCAAGTTGTTATCTTGCTCATTATTTATGCATATCATTCAGGTCACCATGTACGACGGTATAATGTGTGGTAGGATTATTTACCAAAATAAATGTTCCATGGAGCCTTTTTCAATTACCCCACATGTGATGGTGATCAAAGATCAAGCGGGGGCCGGTGGGGTAGGGATATTAATTTGAATGTGCAGACTGACGGATTTTCTCCTAGTTCTGGTCTTTTGGGCGGGTTCTCTTGTTGGATGGAACTGGCGACTACTGGCGATCGACTTGTCCCAAATGACGTCAGCCGATCAATAGCTATAAACGTATAAAAGTTCAAGTTTGGCACGGTACGGTCCTTACTATCATACTTCTTTCCCGCTGTCTTTTCGGTTGCTCTGCTCGCCATGTCGGAGGCTACCTCGAACAAGAAACCTTACTTTGGTTTGACTGGAATGGCACTCAACGCCTGGGTCAATGTCGCCTGTATCACGGCTATGACACTTTTCGGTACGGGCGTGTTCGTTTCTTTCACGCGTTTTTACTCAAGGCGATATTTCAGGATATGACCAAGGTGTATATGGTGGAATAATCGTCACGGAGGACTTTTTACGAACAATGGGCCACCCCAACTCCCAGCTTCAAGGCACCATTGTCTCTCTGTACGATATTGGCTGGTACGTTGGTCCCCTACATCTATTTCATTTGCATTTCAGTCTCTCGCCTTTGCAGTTTCGTCGGTGCTATGAGCTCTTTTGCTTTTGGTGAAAAACTCGGGCGAAAGAAGATGCTCATCATTGGTGTCGTCGTCATGTCCATCGGAGCCATCATTCAAACCGCGTCCTTTAACGTCACTACGATCCTTGTTTCTCGTATCATTACTGGCCTTGGAAATGGGTGCATCTCCCTCCTATTGCGTTACTTTTCCTCCAGTGACGGCTTCTCACAGTATCAACACGGCCAACGCTCCGGTCTGGCAAAGCGAGACCACAAAGGCGTCCCTTCGAGGAACGGTGATAATTCTCGGGATGATGTGCGCTTTTCCACCTATTGGTGTCTTCTTCTTCACCAATCCTTCTCTAGTATGAACATAGCCGGCTACGCGCTTAGCAATTGGATAACTTTCGGATTAAGTTACGTCGAAGGAAGCATCAGCTGGAGGCTTCCCCTCGCTTTCCAACTCGTCTTCTCAATCATTCTACTTGGCACCATCCCTTGGCTTCCGGAAAGTCCACGATGGCTTCTCGCGCACGGACACGAGGAACAGGGCGCTGCAATCCTCGCGGCGCTCGAGGGAGACCACGTGAAGCCGACAGACATCGTGATCATTGAACGGAAGACGGAGATTCTTGAGGCTGTTCGTATTGAAAAGGAGACGTCTCCCAGCTGGTCAGACCTTTTGCGCGGGCGGACTGGTCAGAGTGGTATGGTCAAACGAATGATTCTCGGCATCGGTGAGTCTTCTTTGACTCTGGTCAGAGTTGGAGCTGAATAGGCGTTGTCTAGGGACGCAATTGATGCAACAGCTATCTGGGATCAATGTCACTACCTATTAGTACGTCAAATATCGGACAGTTGTAACTTTCTCTGATGGTTCGTAGCCTTCCTCTGGTGCTACAGAACTCCGTCGGTCTTTCGAACAGTCTCTCAAGACTTCTTGCTGCCTGCAACGCGATGTCTTATCTCGGCTTTTCCTTTGCTGGTCTTTATCTCATTGAGCGAGCCGGGCGAAGGAAGCTTTTGATGTTCGGTGCCGCGGGTCAAGCTGTGTGCTACATTCTTATTGCAGCGTTTCTGTCCCAGAACTCCGGTGCTGCGGCGACTGCTTTCTTCTTCTTGTTCTACGTATTCTTTGGGTCTTGTTGGCAGGTTCGCGGCGCTAATTTTTTTGGCCGTGCCGTCTTTGCTGACATTATCTTGAGGGTGTTCCTTGGCTTTACCCCGTAGAGATTAACTCTCTTTCTATGCGAACCAAGGGCGCAGCATTGGCCACCGGAATGAATTGGATAATAAACTACGCTGTGGTACAAGCTACACCACCAGGTATCGATCGTCTCGGCTGGAAATTCTATCTTATTTGGATGTCGTTCAACATTGCGATTGTTCCTGTGAGTAGCCTAGGTATCATCTTGGGAAATATATCTGAACGTCTTCCCAGATTATATATTTGTTCTACCCGGAGACTTCGAACAGGCACCTTGAGGACATTGATAGATTGTATAGGGAGCACCAGGGGATGGTATTTGTGTTTAGAAACAAGGAGGCGACCCAGACGGAACGCCCGGCGCACTACTCGCAGACGGATGTTGAACGAGTGGCGCATGCGAAGACGAGTCTGGATGTGGCGGCCATTGATCACCTAGAGCACGCTGAGCTTGAGGCGGAGTCCGCAGAAAAGAAGTAAATGACCGCAGAGTTCTAACAATATGTACACTTAAGATATTCGATTTGTAAGTAACTTCGTGTAGCTACATGTATTATTGTAAGAGTTGGCCTTACGCTTGTAAGTTCACGGTTGTGCAAAGTTTCTGGAGCAAACTTATCTTCGCCCCTCGAAATTTACTCACTAGCAGGGACACGGACAATCCACAGACTTAGTTGCGACTAGGAAGCTGCACACCAATTTGAATTTCCCTTTCCGTCCCGGCCCTCCGAACCTCCTTAACCATGACCCAGTTTTCCCGGATGTAACTTGCCACTGAGTGCTGACCATCATGCCAGTCGACGTCGACTGTCTGCTCTCCTGCAGCATGTCTCGTATATTCAAAGTTGCCTGTCGCGGTGATACTTTCTTTGATTTACTTCTTGCCGCCAGGAAAGCCCACGACATTCAGTGTCATTGCAAGCCCAGTTTCTGCGATTATGTATGCATTGGGACGGATGATCTCGCACACCCCATCTCTTCAGCATCTCGGCATGTAAAGCTAGACGAAAAAGTGTCAGATATCTTTGACGAACAATCTCGTCCAGTCGCGTCTTTTGTTGCCGAAGAGGTTTGGCGAGGTACATAGGCCGCAGTTTTTGCTTTTTCTTGTGACCAGGGAAATACTCAGACTTCCTAAAAACAGGGTCTATGTCTGGATCATCTACACATGCCTTCAGTTCAGCTGCATCTTCACTAGCGGACCCCGAGTCCCCCGCACGCTCAAAGTTTGGAGATACTATGCCTGGACTCAATGCCCTAGGACAAGGCATGTTACAGTCTAACTCTGGACACCCGGTACGTGTTATTTGTGTCACCGCCTAATCGATATCTGACTAGTTCTCCAGAGAGTCGCGTTAAAAGCCCTCTCCGCATATGATCTACTCTATTCTCCAGGAGTCATCTGGGCAGATAAAACGTCATGCATTATCGACCTTTCTGTGGAATCGCGGTTACTCCGCAAGCTACCTCTTGTTCGCCGTCCAGAAGGTTTCGGAAAAACCTCCTTTTTGGCTATGCTGGAGTTTTTCTATGACTGCAAGCATTTCACGACACCCATCTCCGACGCGGTACTCAAGTCTACACGCGTGTCTGACGTTGATCCAAACGCGCCGCTTATGGTCTTGCCGCATTGTGACTTGGTCTTGACTTTCGATCTATCGGTACCTTCAGTGAAAGATTTTCCCCAGTCGCTCGGATTTTACATCAACTCCGTGTTCAGAAAGTTCTTATGGAAATACCAGCAGGAGCTCGTGATCAAGCCTGAAGACATCCCCGTGTTTCTTAGCGAGGATGGGATGCTTTCATTTGGCAGCGTTCTGGTTCGTCATGCTTCTCGGCCATTGTTTCCTTTAAATCACTCATCAGTTTTCCCTTCCAGCGTCTTGCTCGACGATCACGGCGCATCTCTATCTTGATCGACAATTACAACGCGCCATCCATCGCCTCTGATAACTCGCCCGAGGTCAACTCGTGTCTAAACGAAATGATCATTTCGCCCCTCACCAAATCATTGTCTTATGTCCAAGGGCTCATTACTGGCATTGGTGATGCACCGGATCCTCTCATCAATCCCTACCTTCGCGGCGACTGTGATATTTGGACTGCAGTGGCCGTTGATATGACCGACGAGGATGTGGTAGACGCTACATTTGGTTTCACCCCTGAGGAGGTTCATGAGCTCGAACGCCACCTTCAAGTCCACTCCGTCGAGGTGGGACTGGTACCCTATCGCTTTGGTAATCAGAAGGTGTATTCCATGACCCATGTGTTGAACAAGATTAGCCAACAACTTGAAGGTTCGGACGTAGACTTGGATGTGACCGTCCCTCTGGGGAACTTGGCACTTCAGACCACTTCTTCTCCCACCGACCCGTAGATCGCGCTTGTATGCTTGTAAAACTATGGTATGTTATTCTGTGTGTAACTAAAGCCTCGGACCTGTAGGAGGTCAAGCTAAGTGAGGCCCGCCCGACGCCCCCAAGCCTATGTGAAATCTGGATCTAGATCGCGCGGCCTTGCACAATGATGTATCATGCTCGAGTGCATGCCTTAGTACATATTGAACGAGCTTACACGACAACCGCCATTCCATTCGACGTCGAATGCGTTCTCTCTTGCAATTTCTGGCCCCCATAGAGAGTCGTCTCATGGAAGTACCTTTTCCGAACCGTTCGAGGCCGCCAAGGATGCCCATGACAATGAATGCTTTTGTCAGTTGCCACTGGGCGACCACGCGTGGGTTCCTACAGGGAAAGTGAGCCACCCGTCAGTAGCAAGATCTGAAACGCCTCCTGCAGGCAGCAGACGCGTGGCTATGGACGAGGAGGTGTCGAAATTGAGTGCGGAGGGGTGTGCTACTGTTGCATAGTTTTTCGACAGCGAGTACTCGGACGGTACGTAAATCGAGAACTCACGCGTTATCTTTCTGAAGACGCCATGCAGGATCTGAAGGGTCATCCTCCGATACCCTTTTTACTACTTCTCCTACTTCACCTTCCAGCCTTGTATTCGCGTGGGTTCCAAGTACTCCGAAGATAGTTGTGGTATCCCGAGCTCCATCAAAATCAGTCAAGGCATTTTCAAGACTGATTGCAATGAATCCGTACGTGTACATGTCATCGCCATTTCGGACATCTATTGAACAATGAGATAGACCTTACCGTCAGGCTTTCTTCCTGCCTATCAAGACATTCTGTCATCTCCTGGTGTCGTATGGGTCGACAGAACGTCCTGTCTTCTAGGATTACACAAACGGCGGAATTTTGACCCTGGGTTCGATCTTGTCCATCGTCCTGCAGGCTTTGGGAAGAATTCCTTCCTGGCCATGGCAGAATTTTTCCACGAAGTCAAACATCGCAACTCTCCCGCATCTCGCTCCGCATTCTCATCTGCGTGGATTGGAAACTTCTGTGCCGCAAATGCACACGCAATAAACTTGCACGCAGACTTGGTGCTGACCTTTGAACTGGCCGCAACACGCGTAACCGATTTCGAAACGTCGCCTGTTGAGCATGTCAACACAGTCTTGAAGTAGTTCTTGTACAAGTACCAACAGGAGCTGCAAATCCCACCGGAGAATATCTCCTCTTATATCTACGAAGATGGGATTTACTCATTGGCTGGAGTTCTGGTATGGTTTTCCGTCTAATTTTGTTAATTTTGCCTTCTGATCTTCACTGCAGGATCTTGTGAGGCGCACTAACCGATGGAGAGTGTTTGTATGCATCGACAACTACAACGCACCTGCTGGGATACTGCTAAGATCAACAAAAGCCTCGAGCGATTTCTTGTCGGTCCTCTTTCAGGTTATCTGCATGACCTTCGCTCTGGTCTCATCATGGGCCCTGGCGATGAACCGGATCCTCGAATCAGCATGTATCATTCACACCCCAATTTGTGGGAATCTATTGCTAGTGACCTGACGGACTACGAAATGATGGAAGGTGCTTTCGGGTTCACAGCTGAGGAGGTTCACGAGCTGGCTCGTGAGGTTAAAGTCCAGGGTGTAGAGTCTGGGCTGGAAGCGCGATCTTTTGGGTCAGGCTTGGAGACAGTGTATTTGATGAAAGATGTGTTGGAGGAAATCGGAAGGCAGCGTCGGGAGCGGGAGACTGTAGATACGGAGGTGCTATAATGGATTCTCTGTCTGTGTAAATTTATCATCTGTAAGTTCGGTAATGGGTGTCATGAATGTCGTGCAGGCCTGGGCTGCCTGGTTTTGAGATAATGGGTAAATTCGAGGTTTGCAATGTGCGTAATGAACATTCTGCAAAAGCCTTGTGACAGATATGAGTGGGCATGATACAGGTTTCGAGAGGTGTAAACTTGGAGTTTGAGCGCTGGGAGTCAGGCTGCAGCGCCAGACGCAGGCGCAAAGTCAGGAATTTGGCAACTCGAGCCTCGCATCTGAGATCAGCAGATTTGCACCATGACAATAATCACTAGTGACTCCGATAATGGGTCATGGACGCCACTGTACTTAATACTGCATTGTGCTAACCTGCACTGTACAGCATGCCGTCATTGGACAACAGGCATTGAGCAAGGAGCAATACACATTGTAACTGTTTGCAACGATGAACATGGTAGTTCAAATTGGCGCCTAAATTCCACTAAAAATATCCGACCTGCCTGGCTCGAACAGGCGACCTGAAGATATTACGTAATCTTTGACATCCGGTTACAGTCTCGCGCTCTTCCAGCTGAGCTAAGATCGGTTGGCCTTTTGGAGGTCACATCCCATTGTGAGTGATGGCCTATCCTAGCTAGTGGCCCAACGTGGCAACCCTCCTCCCACTACAGCTCGCACCCCTCGCGCACCTACCACACCCGCCTGCTCCCCGCCCTTCCATCATCAACGCGTCATCGTCTGCCGATGCAGCGCTCCTGCCCTATAAAAGGCGCCGACATTCGCAAAACCCCCTCCAACCTTCCTTTCTTCCCTTCTCCCACACAACACAACGCCCAGGATGTCAGTAGGCCATAACGAGTACGTTGTATGCGCTTCTCTACACCGCTCACCCTGCTCACCCTCTTCCAGTTTGCATGCCAGCCTTAACAAGCGTACGCAGCTTGTACGTGCCTCTTTCAACGTCGTGTCGCACTGTTCACCTGGTCATACAGGCACCGGCTGCTAGTAACCTCCCTTTCTCTTCCAAGGCTCCACCTCTCCCAAAAGAACTCGCCGAGGACCTGCTCAACTTGAACAAGAATAAACTCATCCGCGCGGCTATCACCGCCTCAAGAGCTGACCCAGTGTTGGCTAATGCCCGGGAAATCGCATTTACGGAGGCTCTTTCCAAAGCCGAGTACGTCATTCAATTGAAGTCTCGCGCTTCCAGCTAAGATCGGTTGATAGTGCTAGGCGCACATCACATTATAAGTAGTGGATTATCTTGAGTAGGACAAGCGCCTGAACGTATCATATGTTCTCAGAAGAACGTGGCATAGTATGTCATCTTCACTTTCGGTTTAAGGCTTTCTTAACGTTCTGTAGGATTATCGCAACGAGACCTTGATGCCGCATGCATGTCTATACCTATTCAATAAACAGTTGAAGGTCTACGTCTTCGTATCTGTTACCTATATCAAGATCTTTGAAGGATGTGCTGAATTGAGGCGCGTTTCGAAGGACTGGCCCGCGTTGTACGGGAGTGTGACACCTCCATGTTCTCGAGATATTTCAGCCACTGCCCTCGTGTCGCTGAGCCCACGGTGGCCAAGTTCGAGGAGTAAACGTGTGGAGTTTGGGCTGTTAGCCTAGGGTATTGTCTTGACCACTTTCATCGAACTTTCTCACTGATCGCTACTGAGTAGGTCCTGCAAAACCCGCCCCCAGGCCGTGTTACTATAAGACTACTGTTGAACTTTATCCTTGCGCTCGGATCGCACATGCAGCTTCTTTGACCTCGTCGACACAGTTTTTCTCAAGCTCTACGTATAATTTCATCAGGTTCCTTCCAAGCCTCTTCGGGAAATTTTGATAAAATCTCTGTTCGAGATCTTGTGCCCGCTCCTTCCGGCTGTATTCTTGCTACCACCGTAGAGATCCGCCGCCAACGGCAAGCCGTGCCGCGGATAAGTAGGAAACCATAGGAAGCAATGTGCCTAAATCGCTTCTCTTGACGCGACTTCGTGTATCATGGTGAACTTCTCTGTGTTGGAACCCTTGCTATTCGACGTCTTAGTCCAGTTAACCAATTTTAGGCTAACACGACGGCTGGTGCAAATTGCTGGTGTTAGATTGGCTCAGTGCTATCGTCTGGTTGTGTAGTCCTGCAGGGGCTAGTCTCGTTCCACCGAAACGTGCAAGCCTTCCGCAAGGAATAAAGGTGGAACATGAGACTTGAGGCTATAGCCCGCTTTGCACCTTTATTGTTTGACACTGGACGCGGATTTTTCGTCTCTCCTCTCTCTCTACCACCATGCCTGTCGATGAAGTTAATGTGTTAAGGTGGCCTTTGGGAGACAATCGTGAAGGGAATCTTTCATTCTCTTCTGTTACCCCAGTGGACGTACAGGTTCGGAACCTTTCTGTTAAGGTGGAAGGCACATCGCAATGGAAAGTTCGTTTTCCTAGCCTCAAGAAAAATACTTCCGATCTGGAGGCCGGCCGGGTCAAAAGCCTTCTTACCCATATCGACGCCGATTTTCCTCGTGGTACTCTGACAGGCGTTCTCGGGAGTAGTGGTAGCGGAAAGGTACGTCAGACAGTGTTAATTACCTGGATATACTCTGATACGTCCCTCCAGACGACGATGCTCAATGTTTTGTCTGAACGGATGCGCGGTAGTAACCTCTCTGTTGGAGGGGAACGGTTTTACAACAGATCGACGTCCCTATCTAGCATATCACATGCATATGTCACTCAGACAGACTCCCTTCTTCCCACTCTTACAGTTCGCGAAACTCTCGCATACGCCGCAAACCTACGCCTCCCTGCATCCACGAGCAGCGCGCAACGCGCTCAGCTCGTCGACGACATCATTCTCGAACTCGGACTAAAGGATTGTGCGAATACGCATGTTGGGGATGGGTTTCATCGCAGGGGGTGCTCAGGTGGAGAGCTGAGACGTATCAGTCTCGGTGTTCAGTTACTGGGAAACCCCTCTGTGCTGTTTCTGGACGAGCCAACGACAGGTCTCGATGCGACAAGCGCCTTTCACCTAGTGAAGACGCTGAAGTCTCTTGCGCAGAAGGGCAGGACGATCATCATGACCTTGCACCAACCTCGTTCTGAGGCGTTCCTTATGCTCGATAGGGTGATGATACTCTCTCAAGGACATGCCCTCTACACCGGTGTTTCTTCGGCGTCGATTCCGTGGTTCGAGCGACTCGTCCATCCATTAGAGCTTCACGTCAATCCTGCCGACTATCTGATCGGTGTTGCTGTCGTCGATGTTCGCACAAGTGAGGCTGAGGAAGCCTCTCGAAGTTGCGTCAATAGGCTCATCGCGGCGTGGAAGTCTGAATCGGCTGTCCAATTTCCATCAGTCAAACATGAATCAGCAGTCAGCCGTTTCGACAAACGCGATGTGCAGAAGGCACCTGTGGGCCGTGTCATCCTCACCCTGATCTCTCGAAAACTGAAGACAAGTGTCCGCGATCCATTTGGCATGGCCGCAGCTTGGATGGAAGCTGTTCTCATGGGGTTGTTCGTTGGAATAGCGTTCTACCACATCCCGGACTCCATATCAGGCATAAGGACGCGGGAGGCCGTCTTGTATACATCAGTGGGGCTGCAAGAATACCTGGTAATGATGTACGAGGTATATCGTCTGACGATGATAGACCTTCCTATCTTTGACAGAGAGCACAGTGAGGGTATTGTCGGCGTCGTACCTTGGGTTTTAAGCTATCGTTCTGCGCACGCCGTACTGGAGGATATTATCGTCCCTTTGCTGTTCTCCGCCATCACCTACTTCATGGTTGGACTCGCACCTTCTGTTGATCGATTCTTCTATTACTTCGCCATCGCTCTTCTGAATCATTACATTGCAGTCACCTTCGCAGGGTTTGCTACAGCTATGACGCGGGATTTCGCCAAGGCTACGATCATCGCGAACACTGCATTCATGTTGCATACGTACCCATGTGGGTTCTTCATACAAGCTGATGCGATACCGATTTATATGCGGTGGACAAAATGGATTTCGCCAGTCGTGAGTACATAGCGTTTCTACCTACTCAGCGGTTCTAAACTTCTTGTAGTTCTACGCCTTTACCACATTGGTTTATAACGAATTTGAAGGTCGCTTTTTTAACTGTCCTGACGGTGATGTGAGGACAGACGCCAACTGCATTGCTTACCGAGGCGATTTCATCATCAAATCTCTCGCTGTGCCTGGCATAACCTGGACTGTAATCCCGATATGCGCGATCCTTGTCGTTATTGTCCTATATCTTCTTGGCCAAATACTCTTTCTCCATCTCTTCAAAGTCAATATCACGATGCTTGGGACCAAACACCAGGAGGATGGACCTGGGCATATATCAAATGTTACTGTGTCCGTACTCACTCCAAACAGTATCGCGGGCATTGATGTCGAACTTACGGATTATACTCTCAAGGTTCACCCACGGCGAGGAAGGGATGTCAAAATTCTCCAGGGAATCACTTCCTGTTTCGAGGCCGGCAAAGTGAACGTCATCTTGGGGCCCTCAGGAAGCGGAAAGTCTTCTCTGCTCAATCTCATGGCACAGCGCCTTCAGTCGACCCTGCAGACGACCTATGTTGCCGGGGGGTCAATGACGCTGAACGGTGTACCGGCCAAACCAGAAGTCATGAGCACCCTGTGTTCGTATGTGACGCAGGATGATTCCGCTCTGCTACCATATCTCACCGTTCGCGAAACCTTGCAGTTTGCTGCTTCATTGCGACTACCAAGCAGCCTGTCCAAGGAGGAGAAGCGGCACAGAGCGGACGAGGTTATGCTGAAGATGGGGCTTAAAGATTGTCGCCATACTCTCATCGGGAACGAGTTGTTGAAAGGCATCTCTGGAGGTGAAAAACGGCGAGTGAGCATCGCTGTTCAGGTGCTTACAGAGCCTCAGGTTCTGATGTGAGTAGCGATCCTGTCGTCGTCGACAAGATTTACTCATTGCTTTTCAGGTTGGATGAGCCGACATCAGGCCTGGATGCGTTCACAGCGGCGTCGATTCTGGATGTTCTTGCGCAACTTGCGAAGGAGGGTCGAACGATCATAACGACGCTTCATCAGAGCTCCTCAGAACTTTACAAGCGCTTCGGGAACGTGCTACTTTTAGCGAAGGGCGGCCGGGTGGCATACTCCGGTCCCGCAAGCGAGATGCTTGACTACATGTCTTTGGTTGGGTTTGAGTGCCCTTCTATGATGAATCCTGCTGATTTTGCGTTGGACGTCGTTTCGGTTGATACACGGGAGGCTGAACAAGAGGAACTTGGCCGAGCGAAGGTCAATAAGCTTGTGAAGGCTTTCAAGGATCGTCAGGAGGAGAAAGGCGGTGTATCACCACTGTCGGAGAAGCACATGGGGCTTTCGTTAACTAATTTCAAGGGATACGAGAGGAAGATGTTATCGATCACTACCGCGCTGCCGGTACTGCTTAAACGTGGCGTTCTGGCATTTCTCCGGCAAAATTCCTTGCTAGTGATGCGGGTTGGGAGTGTTCTTGGCATCTCGGTACGTGTCGACGCTCACTACGGCACGTCGGACCCTCATGCTAATGGATTAGATTGGCATTGGTCTCTTTTTCTCACCACTTGGACATGATTACTCGAGTGTCCAGTCTCGTGTCGGTTGCATCCAGGAAACCCTGCCGCGTGAGTCACTCAGTTTACTATCATCTCACTGATCTAAATGGGTCGAAATAGTGTTCTTCATTGGCATCCTTCAAAATGTCGCAGTCTTTCCGATAGAACGGGACTTCTTTTACAGGGTAAAGTCACTACTTTCCCATGTTCGTTGACCTGAATTTTCCATAGGAATACGACGACAGGCTTTACTCTATCGAAGCATTCATAACTTCATACATCCTCCTTGAGCTCCCTTTCCAGATGGTCGCTTGTTTGATCTATTCGCTCTTCGTTTCAATCGCCACCGATCTTCGTAGATCTGTTGGCATGTACTTCATTACTGCCCTGAACGGGCTCTGTATCCTGAACTCTGGAGAGTCTCTCGGCATAATCCTCAATACCTTGGTGACCCGGAACACTGGACTAGCGCTTAACATCACCAATGTACTAATGTCTGTCGCTATGTATATGGCTGGTAAGAAACATTTTGCTTGTGTGTCAGTTGAGGCTTATCGTTCATTATCTCAGGTCTTATGAGCTTGGACATGCCGGCCTTCCTGAAAGCCCTTGATAAGCTCTCTCCACTTGGTTACTCTGTTCGGAACATGATGCCTTATGCGTTTCGAGGCCAGACGTTTTCGTGTGGGGATGATCAACGGCTTGCAGATGGATCATGTGCAATCAGCACAGGCGAACAAGTGCTCGAAATATTTAACCTGGGTGACGTTAACGCCCCTCTGAACCTTTGCGCGATCGTGATTACCACCATTGTATACCGCCTCCTTGCTTACGCCGTACTGAAGCTGGTGAAGACTAGGTTCAAGATAGAGCGGCGACAATGATCAAGTTGGCAACTTCTTCACGAATTTTTATATTGGGATCTTGGGCGCGCATCACCTGTATTTTTAGCAAGCACATGAATAGTAGAAATTGTATTTATATTGGGCTTCATCTGTTCAAAGTTCATCCTGTGTTAACCCTCTGTTGAATGCCCCAGCTAATATGCTCAAAGTCAATATCTCGATGCAGTTGGGTGATGGGACTCGTCATTTACTTGCAGATGAACGACGCAGGAAGAAGCTTTCCCTCACGCATCGTCTACGACATACATTTTTATGTATTATTGACGTGCAAGGTGAATGATACTTAGTTCCCTGCCCATATTCTTATACCGTGTCATCAAGCCTCGTAAAATTGCCTTTGTTCCAGAGAAAGCAAAGCGACGAAAGAAGACGAGACGTCTGATCGCATTGATGTTGGCTCAGGACGGTAGAGGCGAGGAACCAGGACCTTGAAGTAGAGGCAACTCGCGTTGGAATATTGCGAATCGGGAGTAATTGTTTCTATGAATGCTGGGGGAACGAACAAGTGCATACAAAGAGATGTAAACAAGAATGTCGAGCTTTTCTCTCAAGGTGAAAAAAATGAAAGAGGGCACAACCCACTGCTTCCTTCGAAAGTCTTGTACCTGGCGCCTTACATATTCAATTGATACTCCCTCAGGTACGTGCGACATTCTGGGCTATAGATAAGCTATGGTCTGTGGCGCAACCAGTCCGAAGGATTTCCCATCCAGGAACGTTATACACTTCGTGCATCCATATCCTTCACATCGCCGAACTTTCCCCTCTCCTGGTCCCGACGAAACGTCCGTTTCGCATGTCTGAGCAAATGCACCATCGATGACGGCGTCATGCCTTCCATCCTTTTCGCGGCTCCCTACACCAGTCAAATCCCGCATTATAGAAATCTCAAAGACAACTCACGATAGTCGTTGGCCGGACCTTGAAGAGCCGCTCTCGAATCTCTGAACTCAATCCTTTCACAGTAAGATAGTCCATCATGGGATCGAGGAGCAGACCCTCGTCTACCATGAAATCCCGCAAATCTGCTTGTTGTCTAGCTAGAAAAGGCTGGTATCGTCCTGCGTAAATACATGTCAATGTCGTTGTGCAGTAGAAGTCTCAGCTACCATACCTTCGGTGTCAATTCGTGCCAGCAGTCTGGGATCGGTATTTGTCAGCAACGGTATGTCCTTGACGAATTCCGCAGACGATATCGTTTGGTACCGCAGCAAATCAAAGGCGCTGGAGAGGCGGAGGTATAATAATCTACCATGCCAGACTGCAAGTAGGCTCACCTTCTCATTTTGCCATCCAGTGGAACGGTATATCCTCGAGACTTCCAGCCCTTACAGATAGAAGAATGTTAGATGGAACTACAATGAAACGAGGTCGCCTACTTGTGTACTGAGCACACAGCCTTTTAAGACGTCGATGATCTGGTTGTATGTTTGTAGCATTTGACTGAACGACCGCCAACGCTCGTCTGATACTACGCCGACGTTGTATGCTACATGGACGAAATCAATGAATTTATAGCGCCTGGATCCAAATGAGGTCAAACCTTTGGCTGTTAACCGCATATCGGAATTTTCCGGTCGCAGCGTCATTCGATACTCCGACCTCGAAGTTAACATCCGATCTGCAATGATCATTAGTAGGTCCACGGACTTGGTTGATGACACTTACATGGTTCGTCCGCTCCTTTGACAATCAGGTCATCGATGAGGACCCCAATGAAGCTCTCTGCTCTTGTAAGGACAAAGGGTGGACGCTGCAGAGCTGCTAATCCCGCGTTGATGCCTGCGACAATACCCTGAGCTGCAGCTTCTTCGTAGCCCGTTGTACCTGACAAAAGCATCAGTAAACGAGAAATATAGTGACCGTCTTTGGGATATACCATTAATCTGTCCTGCGAGGAAGAGGCCCTGCGATGGTGTTAGAACTACGCTGAATATGAACGGGAAAGGAGATTACGCTACCTTGATACGTTTTGTCTCCAAGGTAGCTAATCAACTGAGTTAGCTGGAATAACAGACGCATATAGCAGGCTCACGCAAGAGCTCTCGAGGATCAACGTAATCGTATTCCACGCCATATGCGGGCCTGACCATTTTGACATTCTCCAAACCCTCGATGGTTCGCATCATCGGCTCCTGAACTTCCTCCGGAAGACTGCAGGAGATCCCATTGGGATATATCACGTCTACCGAGTGTCAGGCAGCCCAAAGACCAGCATACATCAAAGAACACACCAGAGTCATAACCCTCAGGCTCTAGCCAGACAGTATGTGCATCTCGATCGAACCGCAAGATTTTGGCTTCCAGTGATGGACAATATCGTGGTCCTTTCTTCGTCTCCTGTATATGAACACTGCGGTGCATGTTGTCCTTGACTATCTGGTGTGTAGACGGGTTTGTCCTAGTCATGTAGCAGGGCACTTGGTTGCTCTACGATGATGAGATAACATTCAAAACGCCAACGTCTAGGACTTACTGCATTTGGTACGGCATCATTAAGAAAGCTGAATGGAGCAGGGACTTCATCACCGTCCTGACGGTCGAGCGTCGTGAAATTTATGGTTTTTCCATCCAGACGAGCCGGCGTCCCTGTCTGTAGGCGTCCGAGTCTAAATCCAGCAGCACGAAGCGAGCCGGACAGGCCTATAGAGGGGTCTTCATTGATTCTTCCGGCAGGGAACGTTTTTGGGCCTGAGACAGCATTAATTTCCGGCAGGTAAAAGTAAGAGGGTAGGTACCAATATGGATTTCTCCACCAAGGAAAGTTCCGGTACAAACGATGACTTGGGAACAAGGGATAATCTCCCCAGTGTCTAAATGAAGTGTCAATGTCTGTCTCACCAATAATAAAATATAGGCCGGAACACACCGAGTCTGACACCCTTAATGCGCCCCCATACAGCATCAGGATTGTGGTTGTGGTCGAATACGAGGTCAAAGACATCCGCAGCACGTATGTGCAAGTTTTCCTGATATTTGGTGAGCTCCTTCTTCATGTGGCGCTTGTAGAGCTTGCGGTCAATTTGCGCTCGTGGTCCCTAAAGATAAATTGTTACTCAAACGACTTGAACATTGCGTATCACGTACCCAAACAGCCGACCCCTTCGTCGCGTTCAGCATCCGGAACATTATGCCAGACATATCTACTTTGCGGATTAGCTGCATACAGCACAAGGAAAACGACCGCGTACCAGCGACACGGCCCATCAGCCCGTCCATTGCATCGACTTCACGAACCAGAGTACCCTTGCCAACGCCTCCAATTGACGGATTGCAGGAAAGTTCACCAATGTTTTCCACATTCTTCGTCAACAAGAGCGTTTTCGCGCCTGAGCGAGACGATGCTGCTGCTGCCTCACATCCCGCATGTCCAGCACCGATAACGCAGACTTGAAACAAGCTGAGGTCAAGAGAAAAGTGACGGTTGCATTGGGAGCTTCACATACCTTGGTAGGGCTCGGAAACATGGTCAACGACAGAGGAGAAATATCTATGCAGGCGTAGGCGAGTCCACGGTTGGCGCGTTAAATTATTCAGCATTCCAAGTCGTATAGTTCTCGTCGCCGTCGTGGTGGAAGAAAGAGAGTGGATTTAAGATATTTAAATAAATAATTTCAAATTCCAACTCGCGTGTAAAATATTACCGAAAATATTAGCCCTGCGAATATTTGCCTTTGCTGCTCTTACCAAAAAGGATGGAAATAAATACAACGGACGATTCTATGTACATGTGCGAGAAAGGCCCGGAACAAAAGGTAAATAGATATGTAAACGTTAACGAAGTTCCGACAAGTATACCATAACTCTACCATAACTCTATTTTCTAGTATGCATAGAATACAAATGATGCGCGTCCAAAATCCCAAAAATATGTCATCAAATTCATCACTGTCGTCGCTCTATCTTGAACCTACTCTTCATCAGCTTCAAGACAGCGTAAGCAAGAAGCCGGTACACAACGGCACTGATCACGACCGCGCAGAGATTCAGAGGGGCGTTAACGTCCTTCAGGTTGAAAATTTCGAGTACTTGATCGCCTGTGCTAATTGCGCATGATCCGTCTGTTAGCCGTTGATCATCCCCACATGAAAACGTCTGCCCTCGGAGTACATAAGGCATCATGTTCCGAATGGAGTAACCGAGCGGATTCAGCTTGTTCAAATGCTTCAGAAAGCTAGGCATGTTCAAACTCATGAGACCTGAATAACATTGAGTAACAGTTTAGGTGGAGGTCAGATGCGGCTTACCTGCCATATACATAGCGATAGACATTAGAATGTTCGATATGTTCAAAGCCAAGCCGGTGTCCTGGGTGAGAAGGGTATTCATGATCATACCGAGAGATTCTCCGGCATTCACGATACACAGCCCGTTCAAGGCCGTGATGAAGTACAGCGGAACTGTCCTCCCAAGATTGGCAGCTATAGAAACACATAGAGAAAAGACCAATGCAGTGACGATCTCGAAGGGGAGTTCCAAGGCAGCATACGACGTTAAGAAAGCTTCCACAGAGTAAACACCATCGTCATATTCCTATCAAAAAGTCAGATTAACGAACTCTGATGAAAACATCAGACGCACCCTGTAGAAGAAATCTCGTTCTATCGGAAATACTGCGACATTTTGAAGAATACCGACGAAGAATACTATGCCAAACGTTTAGATTAAGGATGCCGTGCTCAGTAGTGACTCACAGGGCAGTGTCTTTTGGATTAAACCAACGCGAGATTGAATGCTCGCATAATCGTATCCGATGGGTGAGTAATAAAGTCCGATACCACCCTGTGAAACATCAATGAAACTTGTAGATTAGGCAAGAGCGCCAAGACCTACCGCAACGCCAAGAGTACCTCCAATCCGTACAACCAACAAGGACTTCTGTCGTAGGAACGCTAAAACGCCACGCTTGAGCAGTATCGGTAGCGCAGTAGCGATCGATAACATCTTCCTCTCATATCCCTTGAAATTAGTCGAAACCCCCATTTGTCTATCGGAGAGCGGCGATACACGGCCTTCCGCCTCCTGACGATCCTTGAAAGCCTTCACAAGCTTATTGACCTTGACCCGACCAAGTTCCTCTTGTTCAGCCTCCCGTGTATCAACCGAAACAACGTCCAATGCGAAATCCGAAGGATTCATCATAGGAGGGCATTCAAATCCAACCGAGGACATGTAGTCAAGCATCTCACTCGCAGGACCGGAGTAAGCCACTCGACCGCCCTTTGCCAAAAGTAGCACGTTCCCGAAGCGCTTGTAAAGTTCTGAGGAGCTCTGATGAAGTGTCGTTATGATCGTTCGACCCTCCTTCGCGAGCTGCGTAAGAACATCCAGAATCGACGCCGCTGTGAACGCATCCAGGCCTGATGTCGGCTCATCCAACCTGGAAAGTAATGAGCAAATCTTATCGACGACAACAGAAAAAGTACTCACATCAGAACCTGAGGCTCTGTAAGCACCTGAACAGCGATGCTCACCCGCCGTTTCTCACCTCCAGAGATACCTTTCAACAACTCATTCCCGATGAGAGTATGGCGACAGTCTTTAAGCCCCATCTTCAGCATAACCTCATCCGCTCTGTGTCGTTTCTCCTCCTTGGACAGGCTGCTTGGCAGTCGCAATGAGGCAGCAAACTGCAACGTCTCGCGAACGGTGAGATATGGTAGCAGAGCGGAATCATCCTGCGTCACATACGAACACAGGGTGCTCATGACTTCTGGTTTGGCCGGTACACCGTTCAGCGTCATTGTCCCACCCGCAACATAAGTGGTCTGCAGGGTCGACTGAAGGCGCTGTGCCATGAGATTGAGGAGAGAAGACTTTCCGCTTCCTGAGGGGCCCAAGATGACGTTGACTTTTCCGGCCTCGAAACAGGAAGTGATTCCCTGGAGAATTTTGACATCCCTTCCTCGGCGTGGTCGAACCTTGAGAGTGTAGTTCGTGAGGTCGACATCAATGCCCGCGATACTGTTTGGAGTGAGGGTCACAGGGGCGCTGGATGCACGCCGGGACTTGTCCTCCGGGCGCTCCTTACTTCCAAGCATCGAGACGTTGACTTTGAAGAAATGGAGGAAGAATATTTGACCGATAACGTATGAGAGAGCGATCCCGATTATTGCGCATATCGGGATGTATGTCCAGGTCATGTTCGGGACAGCGAGAGAACTGATGATAAAATCGCCCCGGTAATTGACGCAGTTAGGATCTGTCGCGGCGTCACCAAGAGGACAATCGAAGAAGCGCCCTTTGAAGTCGCTGTACACCAGACCAGTAAAGGCGTAAAACTATTGCTAAGAGTAAGCCAACAGTTAACCGCATTGAAACGATATACACTCACGATTGGTGAAATCCATTTTGTCCAACGTACGTAAATCGGTATAGCGTTGGCTTGGATGAAGAAACCGCACGGATATGTGTGCAGCATGAACGCAATGTTCGCAATGATCGTCGCCTTCGAGAAATCCCTGGTCATGGCTGTAGCAAAGCCCGCAAAGGTGACCGAAATGAACTGAGTGAGAAGTCCGATGGCGAAGTAGTAGAAGAACTGCGTCTCAGACGATGAGAGGCCGACCATGTAATACGTTATGGCAGAGAAGACGAAAGGGACGAGGATATCCTCCAGGATGGCATGAGCAGAGCGGTGGCTGATAATCCACGGAATGACGCCGACGATACCGTCACTGTGCTCTCTGTCGAAGACAGGAAGATCTATCATGGTTAGACGATACACCTCGTACATCATAATCAGGTATTCCTGTAACCCCACCGAAGTGTAAAGCACACCCTGTCGTGTTTTGATTCCCGCTAACGAGTCCGGGATGTGATAAAACGCAACTCCAACGAACAGTCCCATGATCACGGCCTCTAATAAGGCTGAGCCTAAACCAAATGGATCGCGGACGCTTGTCTTCAGTTTCCGAGAGATCAGTGTGAGGATGACACGGCCCACAGGTGCCTTATGCACATCGCGTTTATCAAAACGAGTGACTGCCAATTCATGTTTGATTGGTGGAAACCGGAGAGCCGATACAGACTTCCACGCGGCGATGAGCCTATTGACGCGACTTCGAGATGCCTCCTCAGCTTCACTTGTGCGGACGTCAAGGGCAGCAACGTCGATCAGATAGTCCGCAGGGTTGACATGAAGCTCCAATGGATGGGCGAGTCGCTCGAACCATGGAATCGCCCCCGAAGAGACACCTGCGTAAAGGGTATGTCCTTGAGAGAGTAACATCACCCTGTCGAGCATGAGAAACGCTTCAGAGCGAGGTTGGTGCAAAGTCATGATGACCGTCCTGCCCTTCTGCGCGAGAGACTTCAGCGTCTTCACAAGGTGAAAGGCGCTTGTCGCATCGAGACCTGTTGTTGGCTCGTCCAGAAACAGTACAGAAGGGTTTCCCAGTAGTTGGATACCGAGACTGACACGTCTCAGCTCTCCACCAGAGCACCCTTTGCGACGGACACCATCCCCGACATATGTGTTCGAACAGTCCTTAAGTCCGAGTTCGCGAATGATATCGTCGACGAGTTGCGCCCGCTCGGAGCGGGTCGTAGATGCGGGGAGACGTAGGTTGGCGGCGTATGTGAGTGTTTCGCGAACTGTAAGAGTGGGAAGAAGGGAGTCTGTCTGAGTAACATATGCATGTGAAATGCTAGATAGGGACGTCGAATTATTGTGGAGGCGCTGGCCTTGAACGGAAAGGTTACTGCCACGCATCCGTTCAGACAGAACATTGAGCAGCGTCGTCTGAGGGACATGTCAGAGAGCACTCTGTAATGAACACTATCTCACATACCTTTCCACTACCACTGCTCCCTAGAATGCCTGTCAGAGTACCACGAGGAAAATCGGCGTCGATCTGAGTAAGAAGGCTTTTGACCTGGCGAGCCTCCAGATCAGAAGTATTTTTCCTGAGGCTAGGAAAACGCTCTTTCCATTGCCGTGTGCCCTCCACCTGTACGGAAAGATTCCGGACTTGCACATCCACCGGCGTAACAGAAGAGAACGAAAGTTTCTCTTCGTAGTTGTCTGCCAGAGACCAACCCGACGCAAGAGAGTCGTCAACAGACGTCGTGGATGTGTAGTCAACAGACATGGAGGAAGGATAAACTTTAAGACCAGACAACCCCCGTTCAAATAGCAACGGTGCTAGTAAGACCGACTCTCCCGCTCCACTTTCATCGCTTCTGGAAGTCTTGTGCGACTTTGGTGCAGCGAGACTAGCCCCTGGAGAAATGTCATAGCACCTGCCGTATCAATAGCCAATTTCTAGTATCGACACAACTCTGCCATACCAGCTGGTAGAGTGCTTTCAACCCTGGTGGTCGGCGACGAGAAAGGAGAAGGGCGGGAGTAACTCCGACTTAGAAAACATTGTGCGCGACCAGCAACCCTTTTGCAACTTGAGTGGTGGACCACAGCCATTCCTGCCTCTTTGAGACGCGCTTCTATCGCACGGCAAGTCTTCGGCATGCACTGCCATGCAGTCAAGGTCTCCTTACCCTGCCATGGCACGTGATGGGAGAATTGGGCCATACGCTGCCATACGACAGCATACGACTGATTCCGACGTCGACTATTTAAAAGGCAAGTCCCTGCCATGATTCGACTCTCCGAGTTTAGTCTCGTAGATAGTTGTTCGTTTATTTCATGAAGGTAGATATTAAATCTCGCTGCATTAATTCCACACACCGTGAGAGAGCAGACAACAGAGAGACGAAGAGAACCTACTGCACGTCTTTCCCAGGCTTCCTTTCCCTATAACGTTCTCCAGTCCTAACCGACCATTCGTGTTACGTCGACAACAAATAAAAGCTACCGTTGGAGTAGAGCATTGAGCGTAACGCTGCTGGAGGGTGGTAAGAGCAAGACAACGCAGAGCTGGTACTCTCCGAGGTAGTAGCCAGTTTCGACAATTCTACCATTCCCGCTAGAATGCGTTGTCGGTGACGAGAAGGGCGCGGCGAGAGGGCGACCGTTGGGAGTCGGGAGTGAGTCCGGTCGGAGTTTGTGTGTGGTTATGATAAAGTCGGAAGTCGGGCCGGCCCGAAATTGAGAGAGAAACGAAGCGGAGAAAATGTGGGGGAAGCCTAAGAAAATGTGGTCTTTTATACTGTGCGGGACTCTCGAACAAAACCAAACAGAGCAATGTAAAACTGAATTGCTTCCAGCCACAATTGAGCCATGGGACCTCCGAGTCCGAACTGAATAGAAAACTAGGGAAAAGTACGCCAAATAGTAAATGACTGGCAGGTGACTGCTTCGCCACATAACAGATAGATTGGTTTCGGTCAGATTTTGGCTATAAAGTTTTTTCATGAATCAATTTTTATTTTATGATACGTACATAGTGTTTTTTTGGCGGGCCAAATAGCTTGCGCAAGTGGGCACAAGCTAGAATTAACGAGGTCTCACAGTTGGCCTCAATTTGCGTCCGCATACCCTCGAGTCATTCAAATTGTCGTTTCATACGTAGAGCATACATAATTTATATAAGTACATTGATAACTTGATATCCTTGCGGTTCAAGCAAAATCTCTCAAGGACTTAACAAATTCCACCAGGACCGCATATCACGATCACGACCTTGTGCAGGCAGGTGCACTGAGTCTATGGGTATTTCTTTAGACCCGTACTGGTATAAGGAATGTATAATCCAGCTGCGAACCATGCGACGGCACAAGGCCAGGTCCGACCAGCAAGCCTCGGTCAGCAAATCCACGACGTCTTGCCGTTCCATACAAGCCCGCAATTTGTGATCCCAAAGTAGCATTTTAATCCTCGACATCTCCTCCTCCAAGTAATATAGACAGTCCACAATTTCGCGCACGTCTCGGCGGATCATATTCATGCGACGAGGAATATCCTCCAAAATATCGACTCGATAAGAGGATAATTCAATGAAATGTTTTGTGAACCTGAGTGCGTGTTCCACACTACGGGAGCCACGGAGCTCCAAGTTCGAGCTCGGGTTTTTTCACTTACTCGTTGGCTGTTTGTTCTATTTTCGACAGTAACCATGTCATTTTGAAACTCACAAAATTTTCACAACAAATCCTCCCGAAAGACGAGTCTTCAATATCCCAGGCCGAGCTCCGTACCTTCACCTCGAATAATCTCCTTTCACACCTACTGGTCCACGACACAAGTGAGTACTCTATATTTGTATTTCTACTAGCATAGCTATCATAGGCCCTTGTTCGTCCCTCCCATACGAATACACCAGCTGAGGAAACTTGGACAGTGTGCGTGATCCTCCAAACTGTATTCCTCGCTCTCTCCATCTTCCAAAATTCAAAGACACGGGGACCTCAAGACGTGTACGTATCCTGTCAAAAGGTACGACGTTCGCTCTACTGGTTTTCCTTCCGAAATAGTAGGAGGGATACAACATCCTCCGGGTCGATTCACGAGTTTTTGGGCTCGTTCTGGCGACCATGAGATCATTCCGCATGAGCAGAAAAGTAGAGTGAAACTTATTCTCACCTCGTGTGTGCTGCTCGGCTGACGCGACACTCCAGACTTGAAATGCAACATACTTCAGATGTGACGTCTGCTTGGAAGAATCTTCCAAGTTTCGGCATGCGCGGGTTTGTGTTTCATGTTGGGAGGTCCGGCAGGCTCTCGGGTGGTCTTTCCCGTGCTAAGGATACTCCAAAATGGTATAAAATGAGGTGGGTATTCACAGTATTTCTGCATCTCATCATCCATTCCTTCCTTTCCTCCTCTCATCCTCGTCTCTAATCTCATCTGGTAGCCTATTTACTTCTTCCCATTGTACTGGACATCGAGCTTACCCCGCTCGTCGTCTTGCACGATGAGAATCCCACTTCGCGTCCTTGGGCGCGTCGTGGTCTCGTGACCAGAAATGCGCTCATTTGGGCAGTTTTTGATCAATGAGTTTTTCATCTTGACTATCATGGTTGATGGGTGTCTTGCCGTCATCGAGCTGTACGGTGAACTCGATTTCTTTCTGTTTCTTTTTCTCATTTTATGCTTGCAGTGTTGTGACCATGACCGCGGTGGTGGTTGACGTCGGAAGGACGCGCAGCGATGAAGGGCAATGTAAGCTATTTTTTCTCTCGCTATACTAGCCTTTGCTGACAAGGTTTGCAGCGGTATATTGTATAAGGATTTCGTTTATTCAGTAAAGGTACGTCTACTGAGTACTGAGTATTGATCCATTTTGATTGTTGTTAACGTTGCTCAGTATGCTCGCCCCACGGCGCTATCCCGGTCAACAAGAAGACGCGTATGAGCTCGTCGGTTTCCTCGCTACTTTCCCCGTTGCTTGCAGTTCCTTTTCTGATATTGGCACGTCACGTCCCTGCGGAATCGATAAAGAGATGAAGGCTTGGTTGGCAGGTTGCGAGGCAGGTGGAATGTTACAGTGGTTGCGGGTACGTGTATTGCATTTTAATGACTCTCCGTTGTCTCAACTATTTAGGCCTTAGGCCTAGGTTTTCCGTGGCGCGACGTCTCCTCTGAAGATTGCGTGTCCAAGGATACGCCATCTCATTCAGTCCTCAAGGCCTCGACGTCAACCGTCGCTGACGCCAGGATTTCGAGGTGTATCAGCAAGCTTCGACAAGCCTGATTTGGAGATACCGGGAGGTTAGACGTCGAGATGAATGGTGAGCTTGCCTGTTCTGCATATTGTTTTCTTTTCTGAGTTGTAACAGTTTCACGGACATCACCAATCTCGTAATATGTTTATGGTGCAGCGGATACACGGTGCGTATACTAACAACGTCCGGATGCACCTTAGTCTAAACTCCTTTTCAGCACCTCCTTCCCTGAATACACGCGTCCACGATACCTTCCTGTCACCGACCATTAGTACCTGATACCGGCGGGACAGGACAGGACAGGCCATGGAGATGACGGGAGGATGGGAGGGAGGATAGAGTCGCGAAATGGCGCAACGGGTTTCCTTTTTGAGGAGCTGACATCAGCATCATGTCATTGTCATGGAGGGCGCAGCCCTGCCCTGCCGAGACCGGAGGGCGAATTCGAGGCAACTTATTCTGTGGGCCCTTGCTCATTTGCGATCACGATGCCCTTCGATATCACTACTCGTACAGTCCTCGAGTATTATACCGCTCACCCGCCACGTACAGAAGACGTTTGGTATGGTCCTTGGACTACCATCCTCACCACCCTTTTCCCATCTTCCCAGGGATACCTGGTCACTCCCCAACGTCGCCTCCCTGACGACAGCGATAGCCATATTCCTGACTTCGTCATCGAGGTCGTGAAATTATCTACACCTCCGCTCACTTTTCGTACTGTTCTCATCGTCAAAGTGAAGAACAGTCAGCATTGGGAGGCTGGAATCCCAGCTCAACGGCAGATTGGTAGACAAACTGACGCCGCCTTTACTGGTACGGCGTTTGAAAAGGCTTACTGGATTGGAACTATTGGACCACACTGGAGATATGGTATAAAAGAGGATGATGGAAGAGACCCACGGCCGCTTATCAACTGGCATCATATTACCCATGATCAAGCGTCATTTGACGACCTTCAGATTCTTACTCGTCTTATTGGTGAAATGTAGAGGTCTGTCCTTCTATGAATTAGGAGATGTCTCTTGGCTTTACAGCTTACAGGAAGCTACTATATTCGTTGGGTACTATTCCAACGTAAAGCCCTTGTCTCCACACCTTCATAAACACGTGGCACAATGCTGAAAATGCAGCACTCCGGCTCACTCGATGTCAACATGCTGTCGCGCAGGAAGGGAATGGCGACGTGACTGATCTAACAATCACGAGTCTGAACAATCAGCGATTGAGGCAGTCAGTGACTGGTAGCTACATACCTAGTACCAGCCGAGACGATGCCATGCTCTTGCTCATTGGACGTCGATACATAGCGTTAAGACAAAAAAATCCTTCTCACGGCGTGCCTCCCACCATCGTATATCGATCCTTAGTATCCTCAGTACTTCGGCTTTAAAGTCGATATTTTCAGAGACCGAGCGTCTGCGAGTGACAAATGGCTGCCTTGCGAAGAAAAGGCTGTGGAGCGTTCATAAAGGTGCGGAATGCTGCCAGTGTCGATAGTCAGCAGAGTGGAAGATACTAGGAGTCTAGGATGATTGTCGAAGATAGAGTAAACGACGGAAGCTACGGCGCGGGGTTGATGTTATAGACGCCTGGGGCATCATCCTCAGACAAAATGGCTTGCACGTAAGGAAAATCCTGGTGCATCGAGAAGGGCTGAAGACACTCAGAAATCAGACATACGAGGAAGAAAAGAACGGGAAGCTTACGATGCACGCTATTGAAAAAACTGGGTTCGCAAAGCAAAGGGAGAAAAGGGCATTAAATAAAATTGGGCTTCAGTGACTCGAACCATCAGGATTGTTGTCCGCAAATACGGCAGGATGGGAGCAAAAAGCCAATGCCATAACTTCGGCAAACAGTCTCGATTAGGTATTAAACGCCGAGTCTTCGACGAGCATGATTCTAATGTACGTGCCCGGAACAAAAGGTAAATAGATATGTAAACGTTAACGATTGAGATAGAATTGCCCATAAATAAATCATTACTCTATAGTTCTAGTATGATATGTTAAAGAATACAAATGATGTGCGTCTAGTAAACATAAAAATCATGTCAAAAATATGTCGTCAAATTCATCACTGCCGTCGCTCTATCTTGAATCTACTTTTCACCAGCTTCAATACTGCGTAAGCAAGAAGGCGATACACAACGGCACTGATTACCACCCCGCAGAGATTCAGATGGGCGTTAACGTCCTTCAGGTTGAAAATTTCGAGTACTTGTTCGCCTGTGCTAATTGCGCATGATCCGTCTGTTAGCCTTTGATCGTCTCCACACGAGAACGTCTGGCCTCGGAGAACGTAAGGCATCATGTTCCGAACGGAATAACCAAGCGGATTCAGCTTGTTCAGATACTTCAGAAAGCCAGGCATGTTCAAGCTCACGAGACCTGAATTTCATTGAGTAATAGTTAAGGCGGAGGTTAGATGCGGCTTACCTGCCATATACATAGCGATAGACATTAGGATGTTCGTGATGGTCAGAGCCAAACCCGTGTCCTGGGTGAGGAAGGTATTCATAATCATACCGAGAGATTCTCCGGCGTTCACGATACACAGCCCGTTCAAGGCTGTTATGAAAAATATCGGAACTGTCCTCCCAAGGTTGGCGGAGATAGAAACAAATAGAGAATAGATCAAGGCAGTCACGATCTCGAAAGGGAGTTCCAAGGCAGCATAAGACGTTAAGAAAGCTTCGACAGAGTAAACACCGTCGTCGTATTCCTGTGAGAGAAGTCAGACTTATGTTACTTCAACAAAATAATAGACGTACCCTATAGAAGAAATCCCGTTCTATCGGAAAGACAGCGACATTTTGAAGAATGCCGATGAAGAACACTATTCCAATACATTTAGATTAGCAAAAGCAAAAGACAAAGCGACTCACGTGGAAGTGTCTTCTGAATACAACCAACGCGGGATTGGATGCTCGCATAGTCATTTCCAATCGGTGAGAAGAAAAGTCCAATACCAATCTGTGCAATAACAATGAAGACTTTCCATCAAAGAAGAGCTCCAACACTTACCGAGAGGCCAAGAGTACCTCCAATCCGTACAAGCAACAAGGAATTTTGTCGAAGGAACGCGAGAACACCACGTTTAAGTAGTATCGGTAGCGCGGTAGCGATCGATAACATCTTCCTCTCATACCCCTTGAAATTAGTCGAAACCCCCATTTGTCTCTCGGAGAGCGGCGAGACACGGCCTTCCGCCTCCTGACGATCCTTGAAAGCCTTCACAAGCTTATTAACCTTTACCAGGCCAAGTTCTTCTTGTTCAGTCTCCCGTGTATCAACCGAAACGACGTCCAACGCAAAATCCGCAGGATTCATCATAGAAGGGCACTCAAATCCAATCGAGGACATATAGTCGAGCATCTCGCTTGCGGGACCGGAGTAAGCCACCCGACCGCCCTTCGCCAAAAGTAGCACGTTACCGAAGCGCTTGTAAAGTTCAGAGGAGCTCTGATGAAGCGTCGTTATGATCGTTCGACCCTCCTTCGCAAGTTGCGCCAGAACATCCAGAATCGACGCCGCTGTGAACGCATCCAGGCCTGATGTCGGCTCATCCAACCTGGAAAGTAATGAGTAAATCTTATCGACGACAACAGAAAAACTACTCACATCAGAACCTGAGGCTCTGTAAGAACCTGAACAGCGATGCTCACTCGCCGTTTCTCACCTCCCGAGATACCTTTCAACAACTCATTCCCGATAAGAGTATGGCGACAGTCTTTAAGCCCCATCTTCAGCATAACCTCATCCGCTCTGTGCCGCTTCTCCTCCTTGGACAGGCTGCTTGGTAGTCGCAATGAAGCAGCAAACTGCAACGTCTCGCGAACGGTGAGATAAGGTAGCAGAGCAGAATCATCCTGCGTCACATACGAACACAGGGTGCTCATGACCTCTGGCTTAGCCGGTACACCATTCAGCGTCATTGTCCCCCCGGCAACATATGTCGTCTGAAGCGTCGATTGAAGACGCTGTGCCATGAGATTGAGGAGAGAAGACTTTCCGCTTCCTGAGGGGCCCAAAATGACGTTGACTTTTCCGGCCTCGAAACAGGAAGTGATTCCCTGGAGAATTTTGACATCCCTTCCTCGCCGTGGGCGGACCTTGAGAGTGTAATCCGTAAGGTCGACATCAATGCCCGCGATACTGTTAGGAGTGAGGGTCACAGGAGCGAGGCTGGATGCATGCCGGGATTTCTCCTCCGGGCGTTCCTTACTTCCAAGCATCGAGACGTTGACTTTGAAGAGGTGGAGGAATAGTACTTGACCAATGACGTATGAGAGAGCGATCCCGATTATTGCGCATATCGGGATGTAAGTCCAGGTCATGTTCGGGACAGCGAGAGAATTGATGATAAAATCGCCCCTGTAATTGACGCAGTTAGGATCTGTCGTGGCGTCACCAAGAGGGCAATCGAAGAAGCGCCCTTTGAAATCGTTGTAAACCAAACCAGTAAAGGCGTAGTACTGTTGCTGAAGGTAAGCCAACAGTTGAGCATGCGTTGAACGTTATATACGTACGATTGGTGAAATCCATTTTGTCCAGCGGACGTAAATCGGTATAGTATCAGCTTGGATGAAGAACCCGCACGGGAACGTGTGAATTATGAACGCAATGTTAGCTATGATCGTGGCCTTCGAGAAATCCCTAGTCATGGCTGTAGCAAAGCCTGCAAAGGTGACCGAAATGTATTGAGTGAGAAGTCCGATGGCGAAGTAGTAGAAGAACTGGGTCTCCGACGATGAGAGGCCGGCCATGTAATACGTTATGGCAGAGAAGACGAAAGGGACGAGGATATCCTCCAGGATGGCATGAGCAGAGCGGTGGCTGATAATCCACGGAATGACGCCGACGATACCATCACTGTGCTCTCTGTCGAAGACGGGAAGATCTATCATCGTTAGACGATACACCTCGTACATCATAATGAGGTCCCCTTGCAATCCCACCGAAGTATATAGCAAGCCCTGTCGCGTCTTGATACCCGATAACGAATCGGGGATATGATAAAACACAACTCCAACGAACAGTCCCATGATGACGGCCTCTAATAAAGTTGAACCAAGACCAAATGGATCGCGGACGCTTGTCTTCAATTTCCGAGAGATCAGAGTGAGGATCACACGGCCGACAGGCGCCTTCTGCACATCGCGTTTATCGACACGGTTGACTGCCAATTCGTGTTTGATTGATGGAAATTGGACAGCCGGTTCAGACTTCCACGCAGCGATGAGCCTATTGACGCGGCTTCGAGACGCCTCCTCAGCCTCACTTGTGCGAACGTCAACGGCAGCAACATCGATAAGATAGTCCGCAGGGTTGACGTGAAGCTCTAATGGATGGGCGAGTCGTTCGAACCACGGAATCGCCGCCGAAGAGACACCTGTGTAAAGGGCGTGTCCTTGAGAGAGTATCATCACTCTATCGAGCATAAGGAACGCTTCAGAGCGAGGTTGGTGTAAGGTCATGATGACCGTCCTGCCCTTCTGCGCAAGAGACTTCAGAGTCCTCACAAGGTGAAAGGCGCTTGTCGCATCGAGACCTGTCGTTGGCTCGTCAAGAAACAGTACAGAGGGGTTTCCCAGTAGTTGGATACCGAGACTGACACGTCTCAGCTCTCCACCAGAGCACCCTTTGCGCCGGACACCATCCCCGACGTATGTGTTCGAACAGTCCTTAAGTCCGAGTTCGCGAATGATATCGTCGACGAGTTGCGCCCGCTCGGAGCGGGTCGTAGATGCGGGGAGACGTAGGCTTGCGGCGTATGTGAGTGTTTCGCGAACTGTAAGAGTGGGAAGAAGGGAGTCTGTCTGAGTAACATATGCATGTGAAATGCTAGATAGGGACGTCGAATTATTGTGGAGGCGCTGGCCTTGAACGGAAAGGTTACTGCCACGCATCCGTTCAGACAGAACATTGAGCAGCGTCGTCTGAGGGACATGTCAGAGCACACCCTGTAATGAGCACTATCTCACGTACCTTTCCACTACCACTGCTCCCTAGAATGCCTGTTAGAGTACCACGAGGAAAATCGGCGTCGATATTCGTAAGAAGACTTTTGACCTGGCGACCCTCCAGATTGGAAGTATTTTTCCTGAGGCTAGGAAACCGCTCTTTCCATTGCCGTGTGCCCTCCACCTGTACGGAAAGATTCCGGACCTGTACATCCACCGGCGTAACAGAGGAGAATGAAAGTTTCTCTTCGTAGTTGTCTGCCAGAGACCAACCCGACGCAAGAGACTCGTCAACAGACGTAGTGAAAGTGTAGTTAACAGAGGAAGGATAAACTTGAAGACTAGACAACCCCCGTTCAGATAGCAACGGTTCCAGTAAGAGCGACTCTCTCACTCCACTTGCATCGCTTCTAGAAGTCCCGAACGACTTTGGTGCAGCGAGATTAGCCCCTGGAGAAATGTCGCCAGTATCACCCGCCGTTACAGTAGCCAAGTTCGAGTACTGATACAACTCCGCCATACCAGCTGGCAGAGTGCTTTCAACTTTGGCGGTCGGCGAGGAGAAGGGAGAAGGGCGAGAGAGAGAGGGAGGGACTCCGACTTGTGAGACATCCTGCGCGACCAGCAACCCTTTTGCAACTGGATTCTTGCCTCTTTGGGACGCGCCTCTATCACACGGCAAGTCTTCGGCATGCAGTCAAGATCTCCTGCCTTCGCGTGCTTACCTGCCATGGCACGTGATGGGAAAATTAAGCCATACGACAGCATACGACTGAGTTCGACGTCGACCAAGTCCCTGCATCGACGCCCATGGTTCGACTCTTCGAGTCTAGTCTCGTAGATAGCTGTTCGTTTATTTCATGAAGATAGATATAAAATCTCGCTTTTATAATCCTACACACTGTGAGAGAGAAGACAACAGAGACGAAGAGAACCTACTGCGCGTCCTTCCCAAGCTTCCTTTCCCTATAACATTCTCCAGTCCTATCCTACCATCCGTGTTACGCCGACGAATAAAGGCTACCGTTGGAGTACAGCGTAACACTGTTAGACGGTGGTGAGAGCAAGATAGCACAGAGTTGGTACCCTCCGAGGTAGTAGCCAGCTTCGATAATTCTACCATCCCCGCTAGAATGCATTGTCGGTGACGAGAAGGGCACGAGAGGGCGGTAACTCCGCCTGGTGGTGAGACATTGTGTAAGTCCGGTCGGAGTTTCTGTGTGGTTGATGAACTCGGAAGTCGGGCCGGCCCACATTGAGAGCGAAGCGGAGAAATTGTGGGGGAAGGAAGGAAGGAAGGAAGGTGAATTTATTAGTCGTCGGTGCTCCTGAACAGAAACGTAACGACGTCCGTACTACAGTTAGATATAAGTCAGATGGACTGAAAATAACAACTGCTATGGGACCGAACCTCAACCATGCTCTGCCGCTATGGTAAAGCCCCACCAAGAGTACTCCCTCACGGCCTCGGCGATGGAAAGGTGAAAAGTGTGGTCAGAAAGGCATGAAAGCCCTGTGACAGAATATGATCAGAATAACACATGAGGGAGCCATAGCGCAAAAGCTTTGTGGCTACCCTCCTTCGTCGCAGCTTGACGATGGAATTATATGAATCAAAGCAAGGAAAGAGGCAGTCGGGACGTCCTATAGCAAGGAGCATCGCAACCCCTGTTTTCTGCTCAAGATAATTTGGTGCGTCCAGAGCAATCGGCGACATCGCGTGATGTACTCGGAGGCTATTCGAGAAAGGGCGGCCAAAATACAGCAAGGGTCCCAGTGAAAACTGTTGCAACTCCTATTTTCCGCTAGGTCCAGACACCGTCCATTGGGAAATATGCTCCCTGAGGAATGTGTGACTCTTTTGCGCAGTACCGTACTCCAGCCATTCAAGCTGAAGGGCGGTCGGGCAGCGCAATTGATTACAGGTTCAAGTCGCCGTGGCCCCTATTTTTGCACCTGGATGTTGTCCAGCCGATTTACGCACAATCCATCGAAGTAAGGTCTCCTTGAGCAATCTGCAGCTTCGCAAGATACGCCCAGAGGCCATTCGAGGGAGGGGGAGTCAAGAAACGGGACCCCAAGAATATCGATGATGGGAATAGAAGAAATTGTGATTTTTCGGGGGGTTTTATTGCGACTCTTGAACAAAACCAAACAGAACAATGTAAAACTGAATTGCTTCCAGCCACAATTGAGATTTGGGACGTCTCATGCTTCAAGCTTCGAGACACGTACATCAGTCTTTTCAATGGACGGCTAGCAGGCCATGGGACCTCTGAGTCCGAACTGAATAGAAAGCTGAGTCAAAGGGAAAAGCATGCCGAATAGTAAACGACTAGAAGGTGACTGCTTCGCCACATAACAGATTAAACAGTGCCGTACCAGATAGATAGATTCCGGCCAAATTTTGGCTGTAAAGCTTTTTCATGAATCAATTTCTACTTATGATACATGATTCTTTTGGTGTGCCAAACAGCTTGCGCAAGTGGGTTACAAGCTAGAATTAGGGAGGTCTCACAGTTGGCTTCAATTTGCGTCTGACTATACCCTCGAGTCATTCAAATGGTCATTCCAGATGTAGAGCGTACATAGTTTGTATAAGTACATTGATCTTTGAGGTTCAAGCAAGTATCGATCAAGGACTTAACAAATTCCACCAGTCCCGCATTTGACGATCACGACCTTGTGCAGGCAGGTGCACTGAGTCGATGGGTATTTCGCTAGACCCGTACTTATATAAAGAACGTATAATCCAGCTGCGAACCATGCGACGGCGCAAGGCCAGGTCCGACCAGCAAGTCTCGAGCAGCAAATCCTTGATGTCTCCCTGTTCTATACAAGCCCGCAATTTGTGATCCCAAAGTAGCATTTTAATCCTCGACATCTCCTCCTCCAAGTAATATAGACAGTCCATAATTTCGCGCACGTCTCGGCGGATGATATTCATGCGGCGAGGAAGATCCTCCATGACATCGACTCGATAAGAGGATAATTCGAAGAACCGTTTTGTGAACCCGAGTACGTGTTCCACACTACGGGAGCCACGGAGCTCTGAGGCCAAGAGTTCCTCAGCTTTATCCAAGGTCCCTTCGAGAAGAGGCTCTATTCGCTTGGCCTGCATATGACTTTTGCGGAGAGCGTGTAAATGCTGCTCGCCCTGCTGAAATCCTTCCAGTCGTTCTGATTCCATGATGAGGTAACATTGCTCGATGAAGCGGTAGGACTCCTTCCAGACGGCAGAGACGGTATTGAGAAACTCTACAAAAGCATCTCTGACAGTAACTAGAATAGGAAGAATCGTTGCTCGCCGCATTGGTGCGCCATATGCTGTTTGAGTGAACAAAGACAGTGCATTGCGGTGAAATGAGACCAGGCCAAGGATGAGAACATTTATGACTTGGGGGATAGTACGCAGGATGGTGTTCATGTCCTAAGCAAGCCGCATCAAATCAGCATTGAATATAGCTTGGACAAATTACCAGTTACCTCTGACATGCGCATTAACTAGGGATAAAGGAGGTTGACAAGTAAGTAGGAATTTTCATTGTAAAAACAGACTTACACGGGTTGAAGAATGGCTATCCATATGTTCCATAGCAACGGTAGTGCACTGTGTCAACGAAGGGAAGGTCTTCGGTTAGTCAGAGACGCAGGTGAACGTTGACGGGTGAGTAAAGTCAAGGATCATCATCATGGTTTGATTCAGCGCTCGGGCATCCCGGACCGATTTGTCCGGCCGTTATCCCGGATGAGTGAACCAGTTTAGTGACCGGACCGACAAAACAATTTCATCAACGACCACGAAAGTGCAATTTCTCGCCGAGAATGGGGGAGATAAGGAAGCGGAAAGCAGGAGGATTATATTGACACCACAATCGTAGACGATATGATTAAAAGAAGAGCTAAACGTCAAAGATCGGAATAGAAAAAATGCCAGTGTTTCAAAGTCACGACACGGTATGCCGAAAAAGATACCACCAGCAGTCAAACCCCATAGGATCGTAATCCATGCCCCGAAAGTATGCGCTGATACATGAACGGGCGGAGAGTCTCTCCCATTCACGCCACAACCAAGCGTAGTCTCACGCTCCGTGACACCGAGTCGGTACGAGGAGATTCGACAGAACCTTTTCGTGAAGCAGAGTAGGTGTTCCACGATATAGGAGCCACGGAGCTCCAAAGCCAAAAGTTCTTCAGCTTTATCCAAAATCCCTTCGAGAAAAGGCAGTATCCGTATGGCTTGCATACGGCTCTTGTGAAGAGCGCGTAAGTGACGCTCGCCTTGCTGGAATTCTTCTGGTCGTTCTGAACCAGTCATGATTGAGTGGCATTGCCCGACGAAGAGGTAAGACTCTTCCCAAGCCGCGGAAACGGCAAGGAGGAACTCGACGAGGATATCCCTGACAGTAACTAGAATGGGTAGAATTGCTGCCTGTCGCATTGGAGCTGCAAGAACTGTTTGGATGAACAAAGACAGTGCATTGGAACGGAATGAGACAAGGTCGCGAATGAGAACATGTACAATGTCGGCAATGGAAGGTAGTAGAGGTCTGTTCACCTCGACTGCCGCAATCAAATCAGCGCTGAGTATAACTTAAATAGTTCACCGGTTACCTCTCGCTTCAAACGGCGCAGTCATTGATCAATAAAGTTTTTGCGTTCTAAAAAAGGCGCAGGTGTTTGTCATATAAGCAGTGCAATTGAAGGAGTTTAACACAGCATGACGTCCGTTCTTCTGGGTGTAAGCGATCTCTATGAATCCAGCACCTCGCGTTCGACGTTCTCCACCTGCTCGATACTCCCATCAAGAAGATCCTTCTTTACCTGAGATACTCTCTCTTCATCTGCCAACAAATAGTGCTCCGGTCGTTCCATCTGCATGGCCTCCTTGTGTCGGAAGACAAAAACCATTCCTCTGTGCTCTCTATACAAACGATCTATATCCTCTAGATGTCTATTCGACGTCTCGGGGTAAAAGAGGTATACAACCTAGAGAAAGCATGAGCATCTCCTCCTACATCAATAATTGCATCGACTTACGGGTATAATCACGATGTTGAACGTCATCCAGATGAGGTAGAATCTCCAGCCGAGATTCTGAATACCTGGAGGCGTCGCTTGTACGACACAATAGTTTGATATCCAATTACTTCCAGTAGCCAATGCCGCACCCATCGTCCGCGTCGACAGTGAATTGATCTCTACAGGATAGAGCCATGGAACTCCCTATACAGTACTTAAAGACTGTCAGGTCAAAGGTACAGTCCACTCACCTGCCAACAGATCCCGAAGAAAATATAATACACGAAGAAGAAGGCGGTCGCGGCAGCACCGTAATTCGTCCCGCCCTGGGAAAGCAGGGCTGAAATGAAGATGTAACATACAGCCTGACCTGCGGCACCCCACATCAAGAGTTTTCTCCGACCAGCTCGTTCGATAAGATGAAGGCCAGCGAAGGAAAATACGAGATACGAGATAGCATTGCAGGCAGCGAGGAGCCGAGAGAGACGGTTCGATAGACCGACTGAATTTTGTAAGACGAGAGGAAGACTGCAAACAATCAGTGAAGGAACAGCTATCAAGGGTTTTGACACACTAGTAGCTGGTGACATTGATTCCGGACAACTGCTGCATCCACTGTGTTCCTAAGGATCAGAGCATTAGAAAGTTGACTACAACGGAGAGCGCATGGCTCACCGGCACCGAGACACATGCGCTTCACCATACCAGTCTCGCCAGTACGCCCATGCAAGAGGTCCGACAAGCTTGGAAAGGTCTCTCTTTCAATACGAACAGCTTCGAGAATCTCCGCTTTCTGCGAAACGACCATAGGGTCTGTGGCCTTGACGTGCTCTCCTTCAAGTGCGACGAGAATTAACACACCCTCCGCTTCACGCCCATGAGCAAGAAGCCATCGAGGACTCTCGGGAAGCCATGGAACGGTGCAAAGCATGATGACCGAAAAGATGAGCTGAAAAGCGAGTGGGAATCTCCAACTGATGCTTCCTTCGACGTAGCTCAATCCGAACGTCATCCAATTGCTGATCGCGTATCCCGCAATATTCATACTGGGTGGAGAGGTTACTATTAGTGTGCACATATGGAAAAAAGGACGATTCCGTACATCATTCCGAGAACGACAACCTTTCCACGAAGTGAGGGTTTGGTGGTCTCGCTTTGCCAGACTGGGGCAGTGGCCGTATTAATGCTACAGGACCATCGTTAAGCAGAAACGAGAACAAAATATAACAGGAGAACTCACCCGTTACCTACGCCAGTTATAATACGAGATACAATGATTGTAGGTACATTATAAGACGCGGTTTGTATAATAGCTCCGACGGACATCACGATGACTCCAAACATGAGCATCTTCTTCCGCCCAAATCTTTCTCCAACGACGAATGAACCCATGGCTCCGAGGAAACTATAAAGACAACGTGTCAAATTCGAATACGACGGAAACTAGGCAACCTACCATCCGATATCGTATAGAGACACGATTGTCCCTTGGAGGCTCGAGTCGGGGTAGCCCATCTGTTTCAAGAAGTCATCCGTGACGATGATCCCGCCAAATACGCCCTGATCGTATCCTGATACCTCTACTTCAATAGAAACGCGGGAGAGAACGGGATGGCTCGCACCGAAAAGCGTCATAGCCGTGATACACGCGACATTAACCCAAGCGTTTAGCGCCATCCCTGTAAGGCCAAAATAAGGCTTCTTGTTTGTCCTAACGTTCCACATGGTGAGCAATCGATGTATGGGCAAGAGTCCGAGATCTGATGGCAAATCACATTTCGTAGCGACCTTTATGCACTTGAATGGTGGCGTCGGACCTTTTCAAATACAGCCCAGTATTCGACGTCAGCTCGTATCGTACTGCGGCCAACTAGAGGTCAGCTGGCCCGCACAAAGGAAGCAAGGCAGGATAAACCGATCCGGAGACCCATCACGTTGTTCACGAGACTCGTTTTGATGTTCCGTTTCCGTCTACTCCATTTCCCGCTCAATCTCTGATCCCTATGCAAGAGGAAAAACGAAGTTGTATAGAAATTATCACGTTACACCAGTACACAAATACCTCATGATGAAGATAAGAAAAAGTGCAGCCAGAACGCATCGGCGAGTACGTACGATGTCAACTATAGGGCATTCCAGCTTCCAGAGTCAAGCTGCTCGTCTAAACTGCCTCCTCGTCATCATCCTCATCCTCTGAGTCTGCCTCGGTTAAGAATGTGAGTTTGGGTTCTGGTTTGGACACCTAAATAATAAGTTATTTCAGATTAGTACCATAATAGAGCCGCAGACAACACATGAGCCCTACCGCTATATACAGCGCCGAAGCCACGATTATGATCATTCCGGTCACCGTCCAAGAGCTGGGATGGAAGTCGAAGAAGATGTTTTCGATGATCGTAATAAACACAAGCTGGTCATGGAAGCCGATGATAAGAACACGTCAAAGAAAAAAAAACCGTGACGGTTACCTTGGTGTATATAGCCATTGTTCCTCTGCCCGCCGTTTCCCGCTGTAAGCCCATTACCGAGAACATCTGAGAACCTGAATGAGCACCACGTTTCTACCACATAACATTCGATGATTACATGGGCGGGGAATGCACAAAGAATAATCACGATAAGCCACAACCACTGTGTAGGCATGACGAATGGTGTCTGCGTCACAAGCATCCTTCGGCACGTCAGAAAATACATTACTCATAGTCAAGCAATGGGAACGACCTACGCGATGATAGCAACAAGCCCACACTGCAAAGCGTGGAATGCCATACAATGATATGGGTGTGCGCGGTGTCCGATGGCCCGTACCACCGTGACTTGGGAAAACCAATGAATGAGCGATACAGTAGGGATGGACGGAAAGAAAACTCACAATCACTTGACAGTCCAAGTACACCTATCAGCGCCGCGCTACCAAGGAAGGAAATTTTCAATTCAAGTAAAGCAGCAACCAAATGGACGTTCGTAGCTCACCCAATTGCGATCGAGTGACGGCTGGGATCGATGTCAAGCACAGGATCTTCTTTGTCAACTGTGGATCCAAAGAGAAATGCTGGTTGCGCAATGCACAAAACGCCGACCATGCTCAACACTACAAACCTCTTCAACTTTCATAATGTGCATTAACACAACATCCACTCACACCCGGCAAGTCCTTGCCCAACGCCAATCTTCTCACCCAGGATGACAACTCCAAGAACCGTCGTCATAAAAGGAGCAAGGAAAATCAACACGGTAACTTCGGACAAGGAGAGGTACTTGAGTGAGTAGTATATTCCGAACATCCCGCAAAATCTGGGCCGTAAGAGTGTGAGCTTTGAAGTTTGAAAATCCGGACATGAAAAGGTATACCCGAATGTGCCTTGCCACACGAGCAGGGTTCTGACACCTTTTGGCCCGAAGATTGGATCCTGCACGCCTGAAAACAGCAACGCGCATAAGCAGAGCATGTATTGTACAACCTTGAAGGACGACGATTAGATGATAATTTCTTAACCCCAAGTCGTAACGCATACCGATCGAAATATCAGCCACTAAAATGAATACGTCAGCCGAGGTATCAACGCGGAACGAGAGCTTGATTATCCACCTCAAGTGTAGACAATTCGGGGTCAAGCTTGCTCATTTGCTTAATGCTAGCCTCCTGGATAGAATACACCCCCTGCGATGCGGTCATGAGAAGGAGACCGCTGTTATCGTTACAGAACTGTTTGAATGTAGCTTTCCACGACCTAGGAGACTCAGGAGACTCCAAGGGCAACGCGATAGAACCTCTGGCGATGAGTCCTAGCATAATGAGAGGAAGGGGGAAGATGTAGCTAGCTGTCAGACCGAATGGTTAGCTGCATTTAATATGGGTGTGCGCGCTTCTTCGGAGTTTGGTAGGTGAGAAGTATTCAGACTATATGTAAGGACGACCCTAATCTGACGAGTCATAGTGGCATTCTGTCGATGGTCTTGCAGATACAGCATCGATGGGTCTTGGGCTTGTAGGTCCTAGGCCTACGAGTCTTCGTCAGTGAAGAAACTCAAGGTCTAATATGAGTTACGATACTTCTTGAGAGTTGACCTATAAGATTATCGGTATGGTCATCTTCAGCCCCCCCAAAATATACACGGGGATCAATAGTGATACGGAGAACGCCGATCCACCTTCGTTTTCGACTAAAACACCCTTCGAAAACACAAAAGCTGCTGCTGGCGTTGAATGTACTTTACTTGACCTCGTGATTGATCCCGCGCGAAAGAAGACACGCATCGTTGTAAACAAGAGCTGTACGTGAACATGAATATACGGATGAGCCTTAGAGCCAGAAAACCGTGATACCAAATTATGTGGAGATAGCGACCGATTGCAAAAGCGCTGAAGAATCGATCAAGCTACAGGAGTAAAGGATAAGTCGAGAGCCTGAAGTTGAAAACGATGGGGACTGACCGTACTTGTTACGTGAGCCATTTCCGAGCTCTCTTCGATATTACGCGATCCAAGTATCCCTCAGAAAAGTGTGCCATTCCATCCGTGATGTATGGGTAGACGTAAAGACATCATCAAAGTTAGATTGGTTATCGTTGCGAGAATCACCGCCATCCACGGAACTACGAGGTAGAGGAGATGAGTACCTTGGGCTTTGCACTCCGATGGAGGACATATAATGAAAAAAAGCATACCCGATATCGACTATTTGGAGACTTTCCGGATCGAGAGGACAAACCATTGTTCTCATCCAACTACACGTCACCTTCCTCTGCTTAGTGACCGCTGGGACTGGACACCGGCTGTAGGACCTCGATTCCATCGAGAAATTCGTCAGCAATGCCAGGATGGTCACTGTAGGCTGCGCGGTAACCATATTTGAATGCCTCGTATTCTCTGTCGCCTCGGCGTGGAAATGGGAGGTACATTTTAATTGACCTGTATGCATCGACGAGCTGGCTAATAGTTTCTACAGTGCAGTCCCACCTACGAGCCTGCGTCCAAGAGTTAAACTAAAGTTTGCAAGGCAAATGTTGACCCACGCACCTGATGAAAATCGATAACATAGAACTCAAACCCAGAATATCCATTTCCACCGAGTACGAACTTGATCCCACGTCCATCGTATCTGCCGAGAACTTGGATGCGTCCGAGAATGTGGCCCATGGCCTCAGCAACGATTTCGGCATCCGGCAGATCATCGGCGATGCCTTCTTCAGAGCTGGCGAGCTGACGGTAGCGTGTGACGTCGAGGAAAGTGCCAGTGACGTCTGAATTGGCGAAATCGCTTCCAAAAAAAAGTCGCAACAGGGACGGACCCTTGTCAGGGGCGTCGGCAGGGTAGAACTGCTCACGGATACGAGCAGAAACCTCTGTAGGTAATGCGTAGATACGCTCCATAGCGAACGCTGGACGCTCAAACGCAGCGAACGATCCAAGCGCCACCACACGAAGAGGACGAAGGCGACGGGTGAGACCTGTTTTCACTGGACAAGAAGGGGACTGCACTAGGCGGCGAAATGAATGGGAATCGCGAGGGTCGTTGTACGCAAGTGGGCGAGGCAGAGAGAAGAAAGAGTTGGAATGACAGGATTCGTAAATTTGCGCAAGGGTGTCGCACTCGGCTTGAAGTTGCGGTGCGTCCGCCTCTAACTGCACCTCCTTGAAGGCAACAAGAGAAGCAAGGATAACGTAGACAGATGCAAAGCTACCACGCCCTATGAGCTGAGGCGACGCGTCGAGCATATCGACATGGTGGTCATGAAGAGACATTATTTTTCGGTCCGATTATCCGACGCAAATGCGTGGCTGAAGTAGTATTCAAACAAATAATATTTAATTGTATACTTAGTACATTCTAGATAGTCTTTCGCTCCCATGGCAAGCCGTGTTCTTTCCACTACCTATACCAGCTCCACATGGACTCATTGGGATCCGATAGCCCCCCATACCGACGCTCGATACGATGTCGGCCAGAAATGGGCTCAATGATGCTGCCCCCTTTGAATATACGAGTGGGGAACTGGACGAGCAATTTAATCGCATGCTCTCGATGTCTGTAGCATACTTGCCATTTGTGACGCATCTGAATCCTGATCATCAATACCCCCAAGCCACTCAGCGAAGCTAACATTTCTTGCCGGCCGTCGCAGACTCGGAGCATCGACATACGACGAAGTATATCCTCCACGATAACGAGTCGATAACAGAACAGGGTGCGAAACCCCCTAGTCAAACGAAGCAGTGGTTCGAGCCACCGGGAGCCCCAAAGCTCTGCGACCAAGAGCTCCCCGCTTCGCTTTAGAAGCTCATCAACACGACAGGCTCGTATATCGTCCGTATGAGCAGTGCATATGCGATGCTCCGCTTCTGTGAGGCACGGACAATCTGAGCCCTGAGGATATGCAACCCTTGCATGATAAACTCACACAACTCGTTCCGCCTTGTAAAAATTTGCAACAGTATCTCGGATAGGAAAAAGATGGAAAAATGGTCGCACGAGCACTGTTTAGATGATCAAGGCCATGACGTTTGGGTGGGATGATTCCAAGTCGTTGGTGAAAATCTTCACATCGATGGCTCTTGTCGCGGTGACCATTGTCGATAGCTACTACAGCAAGAGATGAGAGGCACGAAAACAGCAAAGCTCCGACTTTCCGAGTACATCCCCGAGGTGTAAAGCTCTGAGTCATAGGCTGATTCGATTAACAGCACCTGCTCACGAGATAGCGACCAAAGGCCGTGATTTTCGCTTGAGGGTCCTCGTCCTCTTCCTTGACTGTCGGACCAAAGGGTTGCACGATTTACGCAATTCCCGCCTGACCGATCACTATAAACCGAAGTAAGCTGCAGAGAATAGAACAACCTGGTCCATTTACGTCCGGCAATAACTGGCTCGATCTTGGCCCCTCTTGTCCAAAATTTGCGATGGTAAAAGCGACGAGGAAGACTAGTAATAGAACAGCGGCTTCGCATAAAGAGAGGTACTTCAGGGAATAGAAGAATCCAAGCAAGGTTCATGGCAACGATCAACAAATAACGAATGTCCTAGTTATTCACGGGACAATAGTAAGCTTCGGACACCTCTGGGCCGGATAAATAGACGTCGCGGTTACGCAAAACACGTAGTTCGAAGCCTTGCGAATAAAGATAGTCAGCTTGGTGCCGGTTTCCGATGAAAGATGTAAGCCGTCGCCTGGATAGTAGACTCGGCCAGGTCAACCTTGTTCAGCTCCTTGACATTCAGGTCCACGACAGAAAGCATCGTCCATGAAAGCAGACCGTTTTCGTGGCAAGAGAATAATTCAGCGTCTTTTCGATGTAATGAAATGATCACCCTCAAGCAGCGCATGGACTTCGGAGTCGAGCTTAAGCATAGTAGCGATAGCTTCGGGGGAAAAGAATGATAAATAGCATGCGTCTACCTGCCGAACTTTAGGATGAGAACGAAAGTGAGCCAGGACAAACGTAAAGAGATTTATCGTACATACCGGTGGCTTGAACGAACTCGTTTAAGGGAGTCATATCAAACTGTGTTGCGGGAACGGGCCTTTGTGCGACGGCGCTATCGTAGCAATCCTTACCCCAGCTGAGAGAGGGCCTCGGGTGGAAGGCGATTGGTTGCAGAAGGAGGGGCCTGTGATGGCACCAACTCGTCTTCGTCCAAGTCGGAAGGTATCGTCCATGGGGTTTGATCGTCACAATAAAAGATGCTTGGCACTGAAACGGAGCCATCGGAACTTGTCAGTGGTGTCCTACGCCTGCGGCAAGTATCCGAGTAGCTGCTCATTTCTCTGTAGACCACGCAACGTAAGTCGATGTGATACTGGCGTATTGCTTTATTGAGCTATCCCGATTTCCTCGCCATCCTTGTGTTGTCCGACTGGGTTCTTTACAATCGGCCTCTTGGATTTTTACCGACAAGACGCGTGATGAAGGGGGAACGGAGTTACTGCTTGAAGATACCGTTCCGGCGCAAAGACCGCGCAGACTGAACCGGAGGTTTGTACAGCATTTTCTAGCGAATCCCAGAAGGTACCGGGGAACGTAAACTCTTCGAACTGTTACTGGGTACAAAGTGAAGTTCCGAGTCATGCTCAGAGTCAAAGATACAGAAACTCACCTTCTCCTACTATGTAAGCACCGCCTCCCAACCAATTGCGGTGAGTACGCCTGCCTGTCATACCAGTCAACCTGTTGTCATGACATCTGGAAGCGCGCGTCGTGTCCAAAATTGAATTCGGCCCTTCCTCGGCAATTCCCGAAACAGCAAGATCAGCGACGTTGACCAGGTTGAACGTTGAACGTTGAACGTTGAACTTTGGAACCTATCTATCCGAAACACTCACATTTCGCCAGCTGGAATTTTTCCGTGTCCCCGATGTGGTCTTCAGTCGATAATCCGCCCAATCACAATTCAAGGTTTGGAACATGATTCCACAAAAAGCAGCCATCTTATGCAGCTGCGACGTAAGCCCGGCCCCAGTGAGTGTATTCTATAGCTGTGGAGAAATTTTCTATTGCAGATGTCACTGATGTTGCATGCATTGCAGATTCCAAGGAGGGTTCAATCACGGCTCGCTGTTTTCAAGCTGTTTTAGGGTAAATTACCTCCGTTGACTTCGACATCGATGGAAGTTTCATAGATTAGCCTGTGGCTCACAAGCATGGTCCAAGGAGCAGCCTGTATAAGCACATCGTTCGATCAATCTATGCGTACATGCCTAGCAGTGCTGTTACATCAATGATGGTAGGGTCACGTATCTGAGAACGCTGCCCCTCTTATTTGTTGAGCACTAAATGCATCAAGTACCTAACGATACGATCTCTTAGTTTTCTTATTGCGTCTCTGAAATATCTATGGAGCTGAAGCGCTGATGATCTCGTAACGCCCCAAGGGATTCGCATCCTTTTCAGTTCTCTGTTTCTATCCGCCTTGTGCTTCAAGCTTGGTGTTACTTTCAATCATTGTGCCAACCTTGTTCACCCCATCTTCTTCTAGGAAACAGATAGAAGAATCCGGTTTCTTTGACCATTCGAAGGAAGCGCCCAGCAATACCGTACTTTAGCCTTCGGATTACACGGGGAACAGTGAGATAACACCACGTATCACTTCCAAGCTAGGGAGAAAATACTAACATACCGATATCTCTCAGGAACCGACGGGGCGAACCATGATGATGTATGCTTCTTAGTACTGAAGCGTGTCCAGTGGCATTGAAATTCTAATCCGGGTAACCAATTTTAGTCATACATTAAGCACCAGAAACTGAAGTTGTAACAGTTCGGACCTTATCTGACTGTTCCTGACTTCTTCTCCATATTGTTGTGTAGAGAACGCAGTAATTCGTTCTGGATCGGTGTCCGAGGCTCTTCCACGAGCCTTATTCACCTACTTAACCGGGACACCCCAAAATCCGAAATTGCTTCGGCTAGTTGGCCGGTGAAAAGAGACTTTAAGACGCCAGCCTCAGGTTGACAACGCTCAGGCCGTTACGATGATTGGTCCCACTCCCTCTTTCTACGATACCAATTCCGAGCCTTTCCAACCATCTCAAGACACCTACGGCCTGTGGTACCAGCAGCGCGCTGACGTCGACGACTACGGAGTGCGTCAGCAGCCATATCACCAAGGCATTAGCCAATATCCAACGGAGCCATACCAGCAGCAGGACAGCTACAACAATTACGACCAAATTCCAACCAGCGTCAGCTATCAGAATCACCCTCCGTCGTCACAAAGTCCACCGTCAGTGAAGAAGCCAACTCCGAACAAGAAGCGCCCCATGATGGACAGAGAGGGCGAGTTCGACAACAGCGGCAACAATATCGTTAAACGCAGGCCCGGTGCTTGCACCCAATGCAAGAAAATCAAGATGAAATGCGAATTCCCCCCCGATGAAAAAGTATGCAAACGATGCAAGCCTAAAGGATACCGCTGCATCGTCGAGGCCCCGAAACCAAAGGTTTAGTAAGTCGTCTATATATGTATATTTCTGAAAGCACACTCTGATCATGCGGCAGCGAACGCGAGCGTCTTCTGTCAAAAATACGACAGAAAGACGCTGTCATTGAGAGTCTCCTCAAACAGCTCTATAATCCCTACCTTGCGACACCTCATTCCATTGACGAATACCGCAAGTCTATATCACCCTCTGACGCCAACAATCCCAGCACCCTTGCCTGGCTTGGCCGCCTCAAGTCCAGCGTCCAATTTGGCACAGGAAGTTCGTTTAACCCTCCCCATGGTGAAGATGAAAAACCGAACAAAGAGGGTACGGGTAGATTTTTACGCGAAGAACAACATAACCCGCTTTCTTATGGCGACCGGGAGGCCCAGGAGCGCGAACAGATGCAGGTTGCATTTGACGAGTCCTTATATGTTCCTGTCGGACTCATTCCAGATTTGCTGAAGTTTTCAAGTAGTAAGGGAAAGGAAAAGGGGCGCGAAGATGTACAGCACGGTATTGCTTGGTACTGTGAGGCCCGTGAAGGTTCTTCAGAACATGGTTCGTTCCATCATCGTCGCGTTCCTACTACTAAGCTTAAGTTCGCTCACGGATTCCCTTTCCCAGGATCTAGTCTGTGTCGTCCGAAGGAGCTCGATTCTCCAGATATATTGGTACTTGGACTTGTGACCCTGAAAGACGCTGAACAATTGTTTGACGTGTGAGATTTCTTCTCAGTTTCGCATTTTTAGCATTTTTCTGACGAGCTGTCTGGTTCAAAGCTTCTATAGATATATCAATGTGAGAAAGCGTAGCTTCGTTCCAGTAAATCAAGCTAATCATCATTCAGCCCTTCATAGCTATCCTTGATCCAGTCTTGTTTACTCCGAAATTGACTTTGGCCCGATGCCCTGTCCTTTTCACGGTAATCTGTGCCATAGCATCTCGATATTATCCTCCAAAATCAAGCATTTACCCGATAGCAATGCGCTTTGCGAAACATTCAGCTGCAAGGGCCCTCATTCACGACGAAATGAAAAGCGTCGAGCTGTGCCAGGCTTACATATTGATGAGTAGCTACGCCGTCCCTGAAAGGAGCTGGGAAAGAGATCTGAGCTGGTTATATACGGGTCTTGCTATCAGGTGTGTTCATTGCGACCTGTTCTTTTTATTTGTCTGATTTCTCAAAAGTATTGCGACTGCTCTACGCTTGGATCAAACACCAAAAATCAACTCAGCGGCCGAGAACGAAGAACGTGAATCTCTCAATCGAGTCCGCGTCTGGCAACTGTGCTTCCAAATTGACCGAGGGGCAGCAATGCAATCTGGAAGACCTTGGATGATGAAGGAGGATGCTATTATCCGCCTTTCTGCAGAGCGGTATGAACAATCTCATTATGCCCTCGACTACGATGCGCACACATGGGGGTACAATGCCCTTTTGCTCATCGTAACAAGGTTCCATAATGAGGATTTTTCAGGTCAGAGCGGACTGATCAATTCGGAGAGGGAAAATCCGCGAGACGTCACCATGAGATATGATGTCGAGATAGAGGTACTCAAAGAGCAATGGAAGAGAAAATTCAGGGTCGGGGGAGACCACCGTCACGGAAGTATGCTCAGGCGCGGCCTGCTACATTTGTAAGTTCGGAAACCATTTTCAGCCAGACGTAACATAAACACAAGTTTGCAGCTTCATAGCCTACTCCAGGCTCGTAATGTTCTCTTTTGGGTTCCATCACGTATTTCATACGGGTATAGAAGCTTGGTATAATTATTTCTTTAGCAAGGTTTGGTGCTTGTGTTTTCTTCTGTACCACCTCCATAACACATTTTACAGTCCCTCGAATGCGCCACATCGGTGATCAGGTGCATAACCGAGGATTTGGCACCTGGCGGATTTATGCGGTATGCTCCAGATCGCCATTTCATGTGTGTCGCGTTCGCAGCTGTATTTCTGTTCAAGGTACATTCCGCATCACAGACCTCAGATTTCACTAATGGGTCAAATAGCTTTTACGGCCAGAATTTTCGTCTCTCCTGGGAAAGGCTGATAAAGACGAGAGCATCAATCTCATTGGGATCTTGATTGACAAATTTAGCTCGTCCGATATCGCTGTAGACGATCGTCATACTCCGAAGTTGTATGCTCGCTTCTTGGCTACGCTATTGAGCAAGTATCGACGCAACATCCCCCATGAGAAAGCTGTCGGCGATTTACAGACAATCCCTACAAAGAATACAGACTTATTGACACACGTAGCCGGCGAGATGAGCGATGATTGTGGTAATCACCAGCAATCTCGGATTATCCAGGACCAAAACTACGATTCTTCAGGTCGCCAGTGGCCACAGCCCCAGAGCCCGACTTACAAGCCAGAAGCGACTTATACAGCTGGTGTCTGGCCACACTTTGGAGATGGCATGGAGTTTCTTTATGTCACACACGAGGGCGAGAATACCGGGAACGGGGAGCTAGGGAGCCAGGGAGGTATGTCAGAAGATGAAGTGCTTGCATTGATGCAAGGACTGAATCATCCCGAGTGGTCTGGGGCGATGTTGATGCCTGGGTACGTTTTCTCTGGCTTCGCCGCATAGTCAAGACACTACCTAACTCGCTTTGGGATATAGATTTACATGATTCGGAGAAAATTCTTCCGAATGTGAATAATCTGCAAACTACGCTGCGCCAGTGACTAGTCATATCTGTCACATGGTGCCAGAACTCTCGATAGTAAAGCATTCCTGTCACATAATCGTAGTTAACTGCCTAGTCTATGAAAACGTCTATTGAGTCAACCGTATATTTGGAAGGTCTTACAGAGAACTTATTTATCGCGAGCCAGACTGGAACCGCCTAAGATTTGCGGTCCAGTATCCATGGGAAGTCGTCAAGCGCAATGTATCGCCCATTTCAATTTGGAGTTTAAAGTTTTGAAGCTGATTTACGACGACACAGTACCTGCAAGAAAACCTTCATGCTAATTAACATGCCATCCGGCATTATGGTCAGCAATTAAGGATAAACCTAGAGTCCAAAGTGCGGTCCCCAAGGCTGGCCGTCAATGGTCACATCTACATTTAGGTTTCGTTTATAGCATCTAATTCCGTAGGGTATTTCCCCCTATTATCCGCACAAAGATACCGAGTATCATGACCCCCGTTTGTGGTGCCAAGTGTTTCGGGACCACAGCAGACATGATCTACAGAAACCAACAAAACCTCCCGTCTGCCGGCCCCACAGAAACAGTAAAAGTCTGAGTCACAAGTCGATCCAACTACCAACACCTGCTCATGGGATAGCGATCAAACGATGGGCAGAGATCGCTTGAAGGTCTTCGTACCCTTCCGTGGCTACTGAACCATAGTGGAATTGGGGTTGTGCGTTGGACGCAACTCCTGCTAGTCTGACCAGTGCAAACCGAAGTAAGCTTTGACTGCAGAGTAGAATAGGAACGGTCCGATCTTCTCACGTCCGGCGATTGCTTGTCCCGATAGGCTTCCCTGAACGAAGATGGCGCCAAATATCTCTGTAGTAAAAGGAACGAGAACGATGCGAACGGTGGCTGAGAAGAGGGATTCCCGGATAGAAAATTTCGAAGAGCCTGAGTGAGTTTTGTGACGAAGATTATAAAAATGAAACACACTGTTGGGTCCGATAAATAGGCCAGGGTCATGCCTACATAGCACCATAGTTAGTGCTTCGGACCCTTGAGGAAGCCCAGCACACAACGAAGCACCGTTGGCGAAAGTACACCTTATGAAAGATTATCAGTTAAGAGTACAGATAAAAATTACAATGCTGTCACCCCAAGCTTCGACAGTGCCACATCGAGCTTCTTCAGCTCCTTGGTACTCAACTCTACTACAGAAAGCATCGTCTATGCAGCGAATGATAAGATCAGACCGGGTTTTTTTGAGCAAAACCGTTTGAACGAATATTTCCGGCGTCCTTTGATGAAACAAGGTCCTCTTGCGACATGGATGATGGTATTGGTTGTTTCGGTGGCAAAAAACGCAGATGAAAGCTGGTATTTGGGGGACATCGACTTTAAACAGCATAAGTATACGTGTCCAGTCGGATGAAAGAAGGTGAGCCAGGATGGCCGCAAGGAATTCAATCTGCACATACCGGTCACATGAACGAACTCATGTACGGATATCAAAATGGATAGAGGGAATGGGGCTTTCATGAGACCACTATGCGACGAAAAACACTTGGTATCAGAGTGGGCCAATTGTCAGAGACGCCCTAGGACTGCCGAGCAGCTGCTCGTTTTCCCGTAACCCACATGATGTACCGAGTAGATGCGATATGACAGGTTGTCTTGTTGAGCCGCCCCGATTTCTTCGCCATTCTCAGGCTGTCCGACCGCGTTAAAACGTCCACCACAACTGATTTCGAGTCGCACTCTACGCTGAACGTGTTGGTCCAGAGGTCGACCATGTCGAACGCAGCAAACAGTCCAAATGCCACTGGATGAAGAGGACTGTGCCGGGCTGCGAAATGAGTGGGAATCGTGAGGGACGTTGTACGCAAGTGGGCGAGGCAGAGAGAAGAAAGAGTTGAGATGACAGGATTCGTAGATTTGCTCAAGGGCGTCGCACTCGGCTTGAAATTGTGGGTCCATCAGCCTCTGACTGCACTTCCTTGGAAGCGACGAGAGAAGCAAGGATAAAGTAGACACGCAAAGCTGCCATGCCCTAGAGCTGAGGCGACGGGTCGAGCGTAGTATCCCTGTCGACATGGTGGTCATGAAGGGACATTGCTTTTCGGTCCGGCTATCCGACGCATATGAGTTTTGTGGCCGAAGTCAAATGTCCTACAATAATACTACTTAATTGTATATTTAGTACATTCTAGATAGTCTTTCACTCATGACAAGCCATACCACCACCGATACCATTGCCAACCCCACATGGACCCATTGGGATCCGACGGCCTCACAAACCGACGCTCGATGCTCGGTCGGGTTCGTATAGAAGGAGAATATGAGATTCAACGATACTGTCCCTTTGAACATACAAGCAAGGGGCCGGACGAACATACAGTCGCATCCTCTCGGTGTCTATAAGTAGCATGCTCGCCGTCCGTGACTCCGAACCCGCATCTGAATCCCGATCATTAACTCCCCCAAGCGACTCGGGGAAGTTGGCATTCTCGTCCGTCGCCGCAGAGCATCGAAATACGATAAGGATCCTCCATGATAGCGAGTCGGTAAGAAGACATGGTGCGAAACGCATATGTGATGCTCCGCTTCTGTGAGGCACGGACGATCTGAGTCTCTGAGGATATGCATGATAAATTCACACAACACGTTCCGCCTTGTATAAATTGGCAACAGTATCTTGGATAGGGAAAAGGATGGCGAATGGTCGCGCGAGAATTGTTTAGCCATGAAGTTTGGGTAAAATCATTCCTAGTCGTTAATGACCAACTTCACATCGATGGCCCTTGTCGCGGTGATCATTGTCGACAGTTGAAGCAAAAGATAAGAGCCAGAAAGACAACAAAGCTCTGAAGTTTCTAGTACACCCCCGAGCCGTATTGACTGTAAATCTCTGAGTCATAGGTCGATTCGATTACCAGCACATGCTCACGAGATAGCGATCACAAAGGCCGTGAATTTCGCTTGAGGGTCCTCGACCCCTTCCTTGACTGTCGGACCAAAGGGTTGCACGATGTATGTAATTCCCACCTGACTGATCACTATAAACCGAAGTAAGCTGCAGAGAACAGAACAACCTCACACCGGGAATATAGAAATTTAAAGTAATCTTATTGTTATGTATATACTTAAGTTTTCGATCTACAAATATAATTCACTTCAATTGCTTATTGAACCAAAGGCTTAAGCGTGCTTTAAATTGGGCCTCAAATGGAACGAATATGACTCGATTTCGCCACGCTCGAAATGAGGCCCAAAAACAATAGTATAAGTTTATCCAAAATCCACATCGAAACCATACGTTCGATGTGGGATTCCGGGAAGGGCGGAACCTGAGATACGAAGTCCTCCGAAACTGCGGGCCGAATTCCCGATTACGAAACCAATTCCGGTTACACGAAAATCAATGGTTAAGGGCCTGATTTCAACATGTGCCAAATGCGCCTAGAAATTGATGGTTTGAGTATGTATTGAACGTAGCGGATGCTCAGCGCAGGCTAAACAAAAGCTGAGCTCATGATCAGCCTGAAGCTGAGGTGGACTACCTTTCCAACTTAGTCAGGCAGTTTGTTGACATCGGCAATTTTCGGCAGGCGCTTGGATTCGAAGGCAGGTTTCACCAGTCGTAGAAAGAGATTGTAGGTAAACGTTGTACATTAGGTAGTAAATAGTCTCTACTCTAATTTATGCGCATGAGGTCATCGTCATCGCCATCAAAGAAGCTACCGGTGCCACGCAACCGATTTCTTACCGCCATCATAGGCCACTACTGTCTCCTGCAACAGAAAACTTCATCCTATTGTTCTGAAATTATAGGTAAGTCTCAGCATTCATACAATGATAGACATCCTCACCTGTATTCACAGTAACCATCAATATGAACTTGAAAAAAGCGATTGGATCCGTGTGGAGGTGAGTTGATGTCAGGTAATTATGCGGGCAGTCGTTTACTCCGTCGCTAGGCGTGTCGTCCAAGCGTCCGCTAAAGTTGCGAAGAAATTTAAATGCGAAGGTGCGTGGTGTTAGTTGTCAAGGCCGATCTGTTTTGATCGCATGTCTTTTGATCAGGTATATACGATGCGTGGAACGCGCGTACCCCACAACAGGTGTTTCGGCAGCAGCGAGGTGTCGCTATGTATTTCGACGATGACTAGAGTCGAGTCATGGAGTCAGACGTGGGGGTAATAACAGTGAACGAGGTTAAAACGGGGGCAAACCTACGTAAATTCGAAAAATCAGCAAAGTTCGTGTAAATGGTCCCCCAAAAAAACAAAAAAAATGGTGATTTTCATTGTTTTTTTGGCACTTTTCTGTAATTTTTTGGGCCTAATAACGATGTTCCCGTGGTGCGCGACAAGAGTGCACGGGCCTCTGTATGGACACCGATCGCGCATGACCAAAAATGGCAGTGTGAGTCGGCGACGTTGCGTACCGGCTCGGGTTTACAAAGCAATCGGGTACACTTTCGATGCCCGAGGTCATGGGATTGGCATGGGCAGCGATCGTTTTCGACTACATAGCAATCGCTGTATGTACGTATGATTGGATGATAGGATCTTCAAGGATATTCAGCCTGAGTTAGGAAAGGATGTTGTACACAATGTTACCTTTGTATACGTTGAGTGTCGTGTTTTCATGGCATGTATACCCACTTTTTTCCTCAATGTTGCAGTTACGGTAGTGTGAAATGAGTTGTGAATGGCCAAGGTAGCGGGAATTTAATGATATTAACTGAGGCCGATATTTGGATCTTTGTTTCGTTTGAAAGTCATGGTACAGAGACATGGATACAAAACAGGGCTAAGGGTGATGTGTACCTACTGACGTTGCTCCCGGCATCGTCACGTTCCTATATTACCATTCAACTACGGCAACTACGGCTCGTTGGCTTCATTGCAAGTGCCTGATTCTGACGCCACAGGAGTATGAATAATCCTGAGGGTACCTGATAGAGGGAGAACCTCTCAGCCCGATGTTTCTATCAAAAACAAAACGGTTAGCTATCTAGAGATCCCGTGGGTGTAGTTGCCTTACTCATGATGTCCTTCTAGGTGCTGAAGGGCCTGCAACAGCTGTTTGCACCGCCTCCATGGTCCTTTTAGCCGATTGCTTGCGTGTTTTCTCTGAAAATTTTTTGCAAAGGCGCTGCATGATCTGTTCGAGAGGCCAGAGATTAACATAGTTGCCGAGCGGGTCGTCGAACTCTTGCATCATCTAACATCGCGTAAGAGACAGTAATGCGGCACAGTGTAATACACATACAGCATCTTTGAAGGCATCCTTATCGGTTTGATCTTGTCCACTTGCAGACATTTCCGTCTTGAGGTATACTGGGAAGATCTTCTCGGCGTATTTCTGCAGAAAAAAGAATCAGGAAGTGAATGAAAGCAGAAGGGAGAACATACAACAACACGTTGGTAGGTATCGCCTTCCCAGTTCAACTTTGCGCCAAGCTGAACTAAGCCTAGGTTCCCAACTCCCTTAGGCTGAGCAATTAGCACCCTCTGAATTGTTGGATGGGAGTTGCTACTGATCGAGGTTCGCGACGAAGACAGGGGTTCTTCTTCTGTACTCTCCTCATCCGAAACATCATCGTTTAGAGGCGGTTCGTCGTCACAGGGTGGCATACTGGTCTCTCTGCCTTTCCCTTTATCCCTCCGTGGTACTGGGGGGGCGCTGGCACGCGATGTCCGAGGTATAGGAGTGGGGTCTCTTTTTTTGCCATTTGCCATCGACGAGGATTGGCAGGAAGGCAGTGGGTATGGAGCAAAGCGAGTGCGCCGCAGCCTGCCTGCCAGCGGCTTCAGCTTTCCGGAATGAGAGAGGTATTCAGTGGTCCATGGCATCGCCTTTTGTGCGAAAAAAAGATCCGTAGCACACAGTGAGAGGACCGTTGGAGCGGGGGGTGTAGCATCGTCTGCAAGGTAACAGATGGAATTAGACGTCTCCATTGATGGGGAGGAGAAGTGACCAGGCGTAGTCTATATAGAGGACCCGAATTATAGTAGGTAATAATAGGGATTGCCCATCCTAACGATAGCAGTGTACTAAACAAAAAGTGCGAGTTCGAAGTGCTCGACAAAAAGTTGCGACCCTCCCCCATGAAACAATGCATGTCGTCGTAGCGATAAGTCGGTAGTACGGGCCACCTAAGTTCCATGTGGAAAACTTGACAATTGCAGCCCCCATAAACAATTGGAGACATCTGAACTCGGGAAACAATGCGAGCAGCTGACATTCAGCATAACAATGAGAGCCATTGGCCTCATAAAGCAACCACGTCGAGGTCATCATAACGATTAAAGACAAAAGAAATGCTGGAAGGGGGGATAATTAGAGAAGAACATATAACCGCCTTGCCTTGCGTATCCCTCCACCATACCAACCTTGATCAATGTCAACCAATTATCGCCTCCAACGAACTCTTCGATCCTCACATGCTGCAGTCTTCTGCTTAGCCGTCACCGAAAAGGGAAACTTTCTGGCCAGCGGAGGTGAGTCCCGCAGCTGATGCTACCGAATCTATGTTAAACACCATTAGGCTCCGGCGGGACTTGCCTCTGGGATCTACGAAACGACAGGCTTTTGAAGCGGCCAAGTGCTGCAGGATCGTGGGGCGACACCACTGCAATGATTTGGATAAGAAGAGAGGATGACTCTGATGAAGTGCTCGTGTACGGAACACTGAACGGCTACGTGGCATGTTGGAAGCAGGCAAAGAATACCACTGTGAGTATCATCCTCAGCTACACTTTGTAATGCTGAGTACCGCAGGATTTTGAAGAGCTATACGTTCTGAGAATGGTAGGCTCATGTGAAATCACCGCATTCCATTTCGACCCGGCTTCCAGTCGACTGGCTATGACTACTCGACAAGGCGTTGTGCAGGTGCATCGAGTTGACGGGAACATGCAGTTACACGGCGTTTTCTCGGTGACCGTCAACAACTTTGATCCCAAAGCCGTCCATTTTCATGTGAATGGCGACAGTAGGGACATCGTTGTATTTGGCTGCCATAACGGGAAAATGTGGGCTTGATTCTGCTATACTTTGCACTTTTTTGATGCCTTTGAATAGCTATTTCCTCAGAGGCGCTGATGGGGATATCATGGAGTCAATCGATACGGGCGGAATGATGTAAATCTTTTTTCGTTATTCATGGGGCTAGTCTAACAGATGCCCAAGAGGGAATGCAGCTATGGACTGTGAGAAGGATGTCTTCTGCCTAGATGACCCTGCACAAGGTGTCATGCTGTACCGGCTGTTAGACGGCGTGAGGGTCAAAACCTTCCCTATCGAGGCTACCAAGGCACCATGACCTCGACAGGTTGCGTTTGCCGAGAACTGCAGGGCGATAGTAAGCGGCAGCGACCATGGGGTTGTATACGTCTTCGAGAGGAGAGACTCCAATGTGCACCAGTTGGACACAGGCATGGAGGATCACGTTCAAACTGTCACGGTAAGGGGCAAGTTTCAAGATAGTTTATCGCTCAGATTTCGTAGACAGCAAACATTGACGGCATTTCTACCGTCATTGCCGCGCGCTCGAGAGACATCGGAAAGCCGAGTAGGATCTTCATCTGGACGAATTCGGGTCAGCCGGTGGCGGAGAATGCTACAATGGAGAGCTGGCTCACCTGGAAATATATTCAAACCTTGTGCATCGCGCTGCTAGCTATGAGCTTCCTCTATCAGCATTTCACGGTGCGTTATCCTAGAATGTCCAGGCATTGGATCTAACTTCGCACCCAAGGCTGTATGTTGGGTCCTAAACAATACCTGGGCATCAGCTGCTATGTTGATAGAGTAAAATACTTGTACTTACGTAGCTGTTACGAACACTATGCAACGGCAAAAAGCCAGTTTAACAGACAAAGGAGCGGATAGTTGTCGTTTCACGGAAAGGAAGTAATGCATAAACTCTGTACGACAGTGTTTAGGATAACACTATTAAAATCGTAGCCTGTGAGGTGACGAACCCCACACAAGATCGGGCGGGCTTGTTATATTGGGGTGATTGAGCAGGTAGAAGGAGGGAAATGCATAGACACTGTGCTACAGCGTCGAGGCGATTGGCAGTGATAGTGAAGCGTGAACACTGTACGACAGCGTTCATCAGCGTTCAGCGTACAGCTACGAGTCGGACTTCGAAAGAGCTAGCTTTATTTACATTCGAGGCTCTCGCCAAATAACAGCTGATCATGATGAGCCCAGCTTAGTTAACCTTCTGTTCATACCGCCGCCATGGCCTGGTCGAAGTTGTACTTTGGCCATGCTCTCGGTGGATATGTTCTACTCTGATGACGTGCTATTGCTGTTATGCTTTCCCACCATCCTTTTGTCAGTCGGCGTTGCACGTCGTCTGACAAGTCTATCTACTTATTGTGATAGCCTCGCCAATTTGCCAATTGTTTCTCATGCTATAAAGTCATTGCAGTTTTTTCATCCCGCATATTCTCCCTCACACCTTACAAGCTCCATAGCCATGCCTCCCCAACGCCAAACTCGCTCGCGGCCCCAGGCTCCTCCCAAACTGACCATGGTTACGCGATCGCTCCTCCGTAGCAATGATCCTCCTTGTGACGTCCTGGCTAGCTTTCGCAAATCTTTGCAGGCACACAATCTTGCGGGAGAAGTTTCTTCATTCGATCCGGGGTCTAAAGCATGGGTTGAATGGTCAAAGTACGTGTTCCTCATTCCTTGACTCGCCGACGCTAACACATTTGGCAGGATATCTCCGGGACCAACGTGCCCGCATATTCTAAACAAATATCGCAGTCAAGAGGACTGTACAATGTCGCTTTACCGGAATAATGCTGGCACTTATTGGAAAGCGAAATCACATCCCTGTGATTTCACTGGTGAGCTACTATTCTGAACCCTTCTTGCCCTCCATTGATGGTGTTTTCCAGTAGCAGCATCCTCTTTGCCTAGTCGAGCATTCCTGCACCCGCCTGGTGTATTTCGACCATTCTTTTCTCGAACAGTTGCACGCCGGCGTGCTATGCCAGGTTTGTGATCCTGACTTTGACTTTCCATGTTCTTACTTTGTTCACCAGACCTTTATCTCATAAAAGTCATGACATGTAAATATGAGAGCGGCATCTACAACCGTAAGCAAGCCATTCATTCTGTGCTAATAATGAACGGCTCATGAGCATATGTAGGCCATCCAGAACAACACCCCCTGCAGCAGCACCCTCTGCCGTCTTTTATGGCCCGCTACTGCTCAGTCAACACGTCAATCGCTGACCATGGAAATCTTCAGTTCTTTGATTCACCAATTGGCATTCGGATAAGGCTTCTTCATGCAACAACTGGACTCATACCTGCTTCGCTACGCCAAATCCAGAGTGAGAGCCGAGAATGCTCAGCTTGCCATTGTGTCTTCTCCATTGATGGATACAATGCGCATCTTGACATTGACAACATATGCTGTAATTGGTACAAAGGTATTCCAGGTGAGTGTTCTTACATCCCCAAATCTTCTTTATTGACAACCATCTAAGTCAGCCGAGTTCAACCTCTTGATTACCCTGGACGCCAGTTATCCTCGAGCGTCATACCTGCTGATAGTCTTGGTCTATTGGATCCGGAGGGACTTGCGTGGCTGGAATGGAATTCTCGTATCGGCATTCCCCGAGATGTCTGGGCTGCTATCTCCACCGCTAATTTACAGTGTTCACGCTGCTTTCATATGTACTCGTTCCAAGCATATGTGGCCCATGTCCCATGTACTAGCTGTGTAAATTGATTCCATGTATCATATGACATTTTAATTCTATCATATAATTCTTTTCTCCCATTTTCTGTCGGAGTTAAATGAGAGAAATTTTGTGCTGTTATCAAGACAGTCAGGGTAAGCTAATCATGCCAGCATTTCTAACCCTGCCAAATCAACACATTGCGAATTCGAAGAAATCCAGATGCTCATCACAAAAAGGCTCCATGACAGCAATGTATTATACAGATAGCGACAGGTAACAAGATGTCAGAAAAACTATGTATACATACAAACTAATGGTGTGCGGCTTCGTCTTCCATACGAGAAAGCCATTGGACAACCATGCGCCTATTCCTCTGAACTTTATATTCCAGAGCAACCCGTTGAGCTGACTCTAGGTGAGTCATATGATCAGCTACGCAGATTAGAAATTTCAATATCATTCCAGTAGTGCTGATGTGCTGATACAGGCGTTGGATATTTTCGACAGTGGAAACCTCATTGATGTAGCCCAACCGGGCTGCTTCCATGATAGCCTCAAGGAAAACAGCGCTTTGGTTGAACGTATCCGAGAACATGAGGCATGTGTCAGAGGCCGGTCTGGCCTGGATATTGACAGCTTCCAGTAGCGCGGTAAGGTCAGGGATGTCATCGTCATCAATAGGAAGGGATGAGGGGGGCTGGGGGTCTTGAACCTGGTCCTCCTCAGCTCCCTCATCGTACAACGACGAGGGGAGGGTGGACGACCGGGTAGGTATGTGATCTGAGGGCCTACAGCACCTATCAGTACCAAAATATAGACATTGTAACTTATATACTCACCTGGAAGACATATCCGTGAGACTGAGTTCCCCGGGTTGAAGGGAGAAAGAGGTAGATAACGGCCTCGTCGTGCCAACATCTGGGCTTACACGCGAGGGGACAGGAGAAGTGGCCTTGGGACCTACAAAGCCCCGTAGGTTGGAGCTAGTCGAAGAGTCATTAGAAATTATGAAGGGGAAGAGAAAATGTACGTACAGGCTTGTTTTCATGGCTCTCAGTGAGATGTTTGACTTGTTGGCGGGCATGGTTGTGGACGAAGGTAAAGCGCTGTCAAGATGACAATAGACAGTAATCATCACATGATCTGTTGCGCATCCCTGCACACCCTGCAAAGCTGAAAATGTCGATGGATATACCATTGTCCAACTAACACGGAAGTTTTAATTGTCCTGCAGCGACACGGAGGAATATTGGAGAATGCGATACAATAATTGAGGTTGGTCCTAATCAGCTCCCGACAGGACTAGGTCATCTCCAAAATTGAAGTAGTTAGATAGGTGTCATGCACACAATAAACAGCATGAGTAGCTTTCCAACATTAATGGATACAATAAATCATGCTAAGAACGGAATCGCAATTTGCTATAAAGCCGGAACTTCACAGCCAATAACCCATTCATATCTACAGCGTTGTACGCCGTAGACATTCCAAGATGAATATCGATCCTTCCTCTCAAACCTCTATCTCAATGGCTTTGGTCCCGATTGACGTGGGACGCTGACAGCGCGAGTACGACATGGAGCTGGATCTCGGTGCCGATTCGACTTCGACGGACCTAGTCCCCAGTGATCATATGGGCATGAGCGACACACACCAAAGAAAGAGACACGCGGTTGCAGGACCCAATCGCCAATCCCTTGACGAGGTTAACCGCACATTGCCCATCGAGGTGCTACGCTGATCGTTCTTTTGCAGATGCTTGATGCACTTCGCTACTCGCAGGACCGGGAGCGCGAAAAGAGCAACAGGATAAGGCTGTTGAAGGCGCAACAAGGCGCTTTGTCCGAGGAGCTCAGGACGTACCAGCAGTACTTCCCTGTTCCAAGGATGATTTATGCAGGTCTCGACAACGAATCGCAGGCTGCTGAGCTGAAACGACAAGTCTCTTTGCTACACTCAGAAAGAGAGGTGACGGTACGTGTTCCTAATGATCAATAAATGAGCGTTGTTCACACCCTGAATAGCTACAAGAACGAACCAGACATTTGAAGACTATGGCAGAGCAGCAAAAGGACGTCGACAAGCTACTGAAGCAAAGGGCTAAAGATGAGAGGCTTTTGACTCAGCAGCGAGAAATCATTAACCAAGCGGTCAGCTTTTTGCGATGATCAGATGCTTGTCGCTGGAACTGAACCCATCACTAGAACCAGCATCAATCAATCAACAGCAACATATTGCAAGGACAAAAGGAGGCCTTAGAGAAGCAAAACGAGTTCATCGCACAGATGGTAGGTTTTTACGTGTGTTTCCATGGCATATCTAAATAAAGTGGTAGATATCGCGAATGGAAACATTGAAAGCAGAGAGCAGTAAGACTCATGAAGAAATGAACAACCGTTCTACGGAACTGGAAGCTTTGAAGACGGACAATACAAAGACTTGTGCCCGTTTGGCGGAACTGGAAAAGGCGATAGTGAGGATCCTTCATCCCTTTGCTTCATTACCATGATCCGATACAATGCTACAGAAGAGTAAAGACAATGAGATTGTCAGTCTCCAAGGACGCTTGGCCGCCATTTCCGCTTCTCCTTCTCAAAGCTCGACAAGCGGTGTCACGTCCACTGCTCGAAATCAGGCAGGCACTGCCCCTTCCGCTACACAGAGCTCGCCGCATACCGTACCGCTTCCCAGAAAAATATCGACTCCCAGGGGAACGTCGCGTACGCCAACGAAAATACAACATCAACAAGTAAAAGTTCCCATCTCTTCTTGGAGGGAAGCGTCGCCAGCAGTCGATCCAGCACCCTCACATACCTCACAGTCGGCGACTGCACAGGAGGGTGCAGCTGCGGAGCCAGCAGTAACTGATCCGACGACCCCGCTCCCGGCGAGAACATGGGAACAGCCTTCAACGCAGGGAAGTGCAACAGCGGGAGCAGAAGGAATGCCCTCAAACATTAATCTGGGAGACCCGGATCAGCTCATCCGATATCTGGCGTCTTGCCTCAAACAAGTGGTGGTCAGTGACTCGAAAGAGTCGCTCGAGACGGGTCAGGGTACGTTGGCACCGAAGAAGATGACTGCGAGAATGGAGCAGCAGGAAAGGATGGGGAAGTCAAACAAAAACAGGCTTCAGGTTCGAAGAACATTATAATTGCGTGAAGTAGCTAATAATGTTTTAGACCTTCATACGACGCTGGTGGTGCAAGCTCTATAAGGTAGATTCGATCGAAGAATTCATCGTCTACGAGGCCCAGGAACAACAAACCGTGCTAGCGTTCAAGGACAAACAAGGACCTGGTCCAACAAAGGACGACCTTATCTTAGATTTTAGCCATGGATTTGCTTCGTCTAAGTGGAACAGGGCCGTCTTCATGATAATGATTCCGATGATTCAAGAGGAACTGAAGAAAGAACCGGCACTCTCTGCAGTTGACGACGGTTACATAGAAGAGACGTTGCTCGGTCTCTTACGACGATCTCGGGCAAAGTGGGCTGAAGCGCTCCCTCGATACAAGGCTGGTACAACTCAGCTGGAGACTGAGGAAGAGGTTGTGCAGCGTGTGGCGGAAACTGGAGATCATGTTCATAAGGCAGCGGCGTCGCGATCATCCAAATTTAGGGTATGCTGTATTCTCCACATACAAGTCCATACTGATGCATGAACACAGAAACACGAGAGACGAGTAATGACTGCAACAAAAATGATCAATATCAAGACGAAGAACGGAGACGTGGACTTACGAACCTGGCAACTATTTCTGAAGATGCTTCAGATGCTAGGAACAAATGGAATGTCGTCCGAGGAAGAGGTCGTAGAGGTCATAGGGGGTATCACCGAAACTGCGTACACTGTTAAAGTATGCATCTGGCGGAATGGGAACGTTGTCGAATACCTCGAGGATATCGACAGGGCTTCATCACAGTTTACCGGCAAAGGTAGCCATCCGGCGCACAGAGACAGGGAGACTGTGCCGAGAATGAACGAGGTAGTCAATGCCCCACGAGGGCTGCCAAGGGCCCTATATGACCCTGAATGGTTGGCAGAACTGGATGAATACGAGCAAGGAGATTTGCGTATTTCCAAGGATGCGTTTGAACTGCTGGAAAAAGTGGTGGAGGCGGTGGATATGCCTGAGGTAACGGTGGAGGAAGTTGATTAGATGCTGAGTATTTGTGACATTTATAACAAGTCTGTATATCGGCGCGCAGCATCGTGAGCTGAGACAAAAGGAACGGCGAAGGCCACTCTGTTGGATCGGCCTACCAAGGGATATATGCACAGTGTACAACACCGAGCATAGACTCACAATGGCGTGCTGCACCATCATCGCGAGGAAGACGCCCTATATGATTGGCGTACGACGCCTATCATCGTGGGGTCATGGCGGTAGTGGTGGTGTCAACTTCAAATTGAAATGATCGAACTCAGCGCCATGTGATCCGGTGATCCGGTCCGTTTGTCACATGAGCAGCCATCAGGGCGTTCGAAGTTTGCTTGTTTCGCGTTCACTTAGGACACTCTCGGTGTGGTACACTGATAGTATTCTCACATCTCCAGCTGATCGGCGTGGCTCGCTGATTATCTCCTCTGCTCTATACACGTAAAGCGACTTATTCAATAGCGTTTCTCTCGGTCGGATTCGCCAGCTGTCGTCCTTGTTCGTCGTCGATTGCATGTGTAGAGTACACGTGTGATACCGCCGAAGTCCTTCTTCTCATAGCTCCATCGGTGTAGTACGCTGGTGAAGTCTACTCTGCCAACATCTGCGGTGTGACACTACGGGCCGCCTCTCAGTTGTATACAATTGCATACGTCTCAAAAGTTAGCATTTCCTAGGTAAGCACCTCTTCAGTGCATTTTTCTTAGATTGAGGCTGAGTGAGATTTCAGAAAGAAGCTATGTCTCATAGGATTCTGCACCATGTTGCGCTGGTAGACGGTGACATCTACTCTACCGCGGGGGACGCGGCCAGTCACCGGTTTCCTCCCATTTCTAGTCAAGAAGCATCCGTCCTTAATCCAAACACCTCCTTGTACTCTGATATGCGTCAGTTCCATCAACTGTCCAATGAATGGCCCTACATGATGTTGGTTCCAACGTCCAAACCCTTTTACGGGCCTCTATTTGAGAGACTAGCATTCGACGAGAAACTCCTACCGGTGGAAGGTTACGAAGAATTTCAGGAAGAATCCATAGCAAAATTCTGGTCCCTGAAATCGGGGGTCATGCATGAATGGATTACTCTTGAAGGAAATATGCAAGCATTGCTGTCTGCGATGCTTCATTTCAGCAACGCGCCCTTGCCGCAGCTGTGGCAACCTTGGTCTTATCCCAAACGCTTCGGGTATCAGCGCAAGCATAAAAGCAAAAGATTGGCAAAGATTTCTACTTTAAAATCACTGAGACGCATTCATACCCTTGATGGCAGCGCTGTCCTTCGCCATTATTCTTATGCGGTGGCAAGAGAAGTTAAATACACAGTTTGAATGGAGGGAGAAAGTGTTGCAAAGGGCCAAAGTTCACCCGCAGTGGCTAGCGGATATCGAGGATTCCGTTGTGTTAGACGCGCTTGTGCCTAGAGTCGGCGGTGTCGTGCACTATGCTACCTCCGAATTTCTCATTTTCCTCCCTGATATCATTTGTATATTCCCTGATATACCAATTTACATCAATTGGGGCCCCGAACTACCTGTTCATGTTCCAGATTACTTGCGCCCCCTCGAGGTACCAACCGTTGACGAAATCAAAGGTCTACGATCAAAGTGTCAGTCCACGCATGACACAGTTGCTTCGGAACCTCCTTCACCAGCCCGAGACTTGCATCCTAACCCGCATGTTTCCTCTTCTCCGACTCGCGCTCCAGTGTCCCGAAACTTTCCACCGGTAGAAAGATATAGCGGCCAACTCCAGGATGAAGACTGGAGATCTTTTTTCATTCGACAAACTGCAGAGAATGCTAAGCGCGCGGATAAGGAAACCGTGGAGGCACGTCAACAACGACAACAGCGCATAGATAATGCAACCAGAGGTCATGTTCCTGGGAGAAAAGGCGCCAGGGTTTTCTATTGGGATGATGTCGAGGGGACTCTGATTCGCCGTGCTGCTGGTCGCAAAAATTATGAGTGGCATTGGAATAGGTATGGGCCCAAGCAGCGCCAATATGACTCCTTCCGCGATGAATGGGATTTATGCGAAGAGCTGCAGCCTGATGGTGAACCGACATATATGAGCGACGACTCCGATGAAGGCGACGAAGATTTTTATGTGCCACTTTATGACGATGACGACGACGACGACAACCATAACGAGGGAATTTATTCCTCCAGTGCTGATCTCATGCATGTTCATAGTATTACCAATGACATGCTCACACCAGAAAGCCAAGCAGAAGCGAGCACAGATGAGATCAGAGATGCCCTCGATGACTTGGTGTACTATCGGTTTGGGTTCGTGCCTCCCAGCTTTCCAGTGGCTAGTCCATCCAGCACTCCAGAGATGCATCATGTATGCAAATATATGGGTGTTCTACAGGATGCCTCGATAACTCAAGGCCAGCGAGAAAACCTATGCCATTTTTTCGGTTACTTGCAGCTTGCCCATACCATTGAAGATGTGCCTGCCACTTTCTACGATCTTCGACAGCCGGATGCTGATGTACATTTCCCACCTGGATTCCAAATCAGCCGGGAGCCACTGAATGGAAAGACTTGGTACATCCTGTCGCCTCACCAAGAAGATGGACAGGTAGACTTCATAATTCTTTTGACGAGCGCAGCTTCTGTCCTTGAAATTCTTCGCCGAAAGTGGGGTCCAGATCTCAATGGCATTGCTATGAAACTGCTAGAGAGGTGTATACCTTTCAATACAGCAATTTGCAGTTCTCGTGAGCGATTGTCAGCTCCAAAAGTCTTGCCGTGTTTTAGTCGCCTCGGCTATCGACATGTCAACTACAAACCCAATCCTCTTGATTTTGCAACGTACCAGTCTCTCTGCAAAGGGTTTCTGCGTTCTCAAAGGGGCCGAGCTGCTCTGCTGGCGGGGGGCATTCTTGCGCGGATTGCAAGGGACTATATTCAGGATGACGAGGTGTATATGGGGCCTTCACATGATGTATATTCATCAGGAGTGTGCTTTGTGAAAGACGGCGAATCTGGTGCTTCTTACTGGGACGATCAATTGACCGATGATGAGATCAATCTCCTCTGCGGTGTCTATATGGTAGAAACGGGTGAGTTTACTCTCCATTTTCTTATCGGCTCTGCGAATCATTACTGATATCAATCACAAGGGCGTCGGGATGGCAATGATCAGCAACGGACAATGTTGTCGTGGTTTCCCAAACCTGCGGCTTGGGCGACCTCAGGGTTGAACGTTGGATTCTGGACTTCTGACTGCGAGTCCTGGTATCAGAAGCGCCTCCAAGAGAACATGTCCGAAAGTGCAGTACTAAGGAGTACCAATCAATGGAGGCACTCTCTACGCTTCTTGAAGCACTCTCAGAGGGTTGCTGAAACCAACAAGAAGCTGGCCAGTTTGTTTTTGAACTCTATCATTACATGGTAAATATCAATATAAATACAAGTACTTTACATTTATTGTACAATAATTATACGTGTTGTCTGCATTCCTGTCTGACAGGTAATCTGGGATATACAGCGTAAGCTACATCATGTGCTACTAGATAGCCGGCATAAATCACGTGACCTTGAACCGGCATCGAATTTCAATTGCCGACGGATGTCGGTTCTTAGCTTCATTCATCAGCGTGGTACGCAGATGAATGAGGGGTCATTATTTCGCATATCCCTTTCCCTGCCCCTTCTACATTTGCCTTTTGTTTTCCCGCATGGTACGCGGGCGAACAAAGACTATTGTGCTATAGGCTGATTATGTCGTCAGCCTTATTGTTCTTCTTCCTCTTAAATGCGATGCACAGTCCAACGCTCTTTCTTTCCAAACCCATTTCCTTCCTGCATCTCTACTCAGCGTAGTACGCTGAGTATAGTAGACACTTTCACTTTACTTTTGGTGCTTCACCTAGCCCGGTGCTCTATTCAGCGTCGTACTCTGAGATCTATTCTTCACGCAATTTTCGGTGTTCTACTTGGCGTTGCACGTCGAATATAACGCCATGGGTATTCTGCTTGCCATTATGCCGCCTTGTACATGTCTTCTTTTTCCTGATGGGCATGAGCTTGAGTCCAAACAAAAATTGGCGGCTCACCGGCTCGAGTTAAAGATTTTGAAGAAGGTATTCGTTCTACTTTACCATCGTAACTCACGATCTGACATTGCATATACAGAACGGCAGAGATGGGTCTACCAATCGTGAACAAGTGTCAAACGCGGCCAGCGGAAGTTCTCGTGTAAGATTGCCCTTGCATTTATGTACTTTGAATACTATCTTAATAACACTCTCTGTTCAGACTGCCTCTGGTGAAGTTGTCCACATGGTACCTCTTGGAATGTCAAGTGATGTCCCTGAAGAGCACGGGCTGGCTGATAGGCTGGTCGCCCTTACTCTGACTGATGAGGGTCCTAATGCGAGAGATCAGTCAAGCAAGCTCTGGTCATCACGGTGCGAGTTCCAGTCATCTCACGAAGGAGATGTACCTGGTAAATTTAAAAAGGTATCTATCGACGACGCTCAAAATAGCATTTCCACTGTTGCAAACGAGGCTTTGAACCCGCTACCAACATGTACCAACTCTTCTCCCACCGATCCTACTTCAAAACCTATGGCACATCCATTGTGTTCGCCTAGGATGTGGCAAAGACAAGCGATACCACATTCAGCCGCGTTGGCGGCCCGTCGCCCGGCCCCAGCACCTCTCACTCGTGTGGAAAATATCATTGAGTGCATCGAAGACGAGGCTAAGCTTCTTCTCGATAGACTTCGCTCATGGCATGACGTGGATACCCAGGATACTAGCCAAGTCTCTGATAGGAGGGAGCAGCTGAAAGCAGTGGATCTCAATATAAAAAATTTACGCGAATCCCTCTCTCGAGTTAAATATGGACACGAGAATGTTTTGCATGGCCGGAAAGCCGATGTTGTTAACCTGCTCCGGCAGATAGACAACATTCTTCAAATATACGATGCGCATCTTCCTGAGGTCGAAACACCTGTGAAACCGCTGGAGTATGATGCCGGTGAGCTGTCTCGTTACCTTTCTTTACTGTTCAAACTAAACCCGTCGAAGGTTACGTATTTGTGCACCTCTTGGAAAAGGTACATGGACTTGCGCAGCTTGTGACGCTGTTTGGTGTCATATGCCATGTCATTGGGGGTTTCGCGGAAGGATTTTGTAATCTCGCTATTCAGACGATGCTCTTGCTCGTGTCAGGAGCGATGGCAACGAACCTGACTGACAAAGATTCCGATGGTGATTCTGTCCTCGACGCAAACCAAGATGCTATTCTGAACCAAATGCCATCTAGCCTTTACACTGCTTTGAAGGCAATGAATATTGATGGCCGTACCATGATGTATGCTGTATGTCCAGACTGTAACAGCTGCTACGAACCAACATATACCACTACTCTTTCGTCCCGTCCCTCCTATCCGACTCATTGCCAGAACATGATCCCTGGATCGTCGGGACGTTCCCCTTGCCGTGCGGATCTGCTGAAAAGTGATGGTAAACCGAGGAAGCCGTTCCTAATGGCCTCATTGGAGGATTATATTGCGCGTACTCTCGCTGACTCCCAGCTGGAAAACTTGTGCGATGCGGCTTGCGACCAAGCTCTACACTCGCTTCAGCAGCCTTCCGACCCAAATCGAAACATTACAAACGTTTTTCAGGCCGAGTTCATGCGCCACTTCAAAGGCCCTGATGGTCAGAGGCTTTTCATTGATCGAGGCGATAAAGTCCGCCTGGCTTTTGCGTTGCAAGTGGACTTCTTCAATCCTAATGGAACAAGGAAACGGGGAAACCATGACTCGATCGGGCTTATCTCGATGGCCAATCTGAACCTTCCAGAAGAGATTCGTTATCGTCCCGAACATATCTTTCTGGCCGGTATCATACCTGGTCCTGATGAGCCTGATGTTGATACCATCTCCAACTTTATCCGGCCACTGATTGACATCTGCAAGATTGCATGGGAACGTGGCATTCGCGTCTCTCGAACAGCTTCCAGACCAGATGGTCGTGATGTCGAACTTGCTGTTATCTTGTCTGTGAATGATTTTCCTGCGGCTCACAAAATGTCAGGTACTGCCAGCCATGCATCACACTGGTATTGTACAGTCTGTGAAGGATATGGCATCTCGACCATGTATGATACCTGTTTCCACAAATGGTGTCATAGAGATGCTCATGAAATGCGGCGTTGTGCCGAGGCATGGAGGGATGCTTTGACATCCACAGAGCGAGAAAAGCTGTTCAAGGATCATGGTGTGCACTGGTCTGAGCTGTGGAGACTGCCGTATTGGGATCCTACCCGAATGCTTGTTATCGACAGTATGCACTGCGTCTTGGAGGGTCTTGTTCATTATCATTGCCTTCATGTTTTGGAAATTGATATTAACAAGGCGGGTAAAGCGAGAAAAATGGTCCCCGCTTTCGATTATCCCTGGATCAAGTATTCTGTGGCCACAGCCACCGATCTGCAATGCCCCATGAAGCATGATAAGGAAATCCCTCATATTGGCCACATCCACAGGATGTTGGAACTTCCGCTAGGAGATGGACTGCCGCTTGAAGACGGAGACACTGTAGACATTACGGTTGAACAGCTAGGCGCAAAGTTGAAACGGAAAAATGCTTCACCCCTCAAATTTGTCTGTCGCACGCTCAACTTACCAAGGACATACAGAAAGAAAGTTAAGGGCTCTTGGAAGCAAGTTGAGGTATCAGCGAAAGATGATCTCATAGATCTACTCGTCGAATGGGTGCATTTTAAAAGCATCTTGTCCCTAATTCTGTGTTGCTGATCTCAACATTAGCGTCTTAAACAACCCATGACATCGGGCGAAATCCACAATGTACGATCTGTTGATAAGGCAACCATTGAGCACATCCAAGCAGTCATCAAGGACACTGCGACTCCATCATGGATCAATTCTGTCCCCGCTAATTATGGAGCCGCGTCGGCAGGTACCATCAAGGCAGATGAATGGCGCACGCTGAGCACCATTTACCTTCCTATCGCTCTCATTACGCTATGGGGTGACGACGATGGACATTCACCGGCAGAGGGTTCTAGATCTCTCGAAGTTCTGGACCATACCATGGCGCTCTTTCAAGCCGTGACTATTGTCTGTCGCTACACGATGAACCTTGGCCGAGCGACAACGTACAGGACACTGCTGAAACATTGGGTTGACGGCCTATATTCGGTTCACCTGCATACAAAGAATCATCACAAGAGACCAAACGTTCACGCGGCCTTCCATCTGTACGATTTTATCCTTGCATTTGGACCTGTAATGTCTTGGTGGTGTTTTCCTTTTGAGCGGCTGATCGGGACCCTGCAGAAGACGCATACAAATAACCACATTGGTGGTACGTGATTCCTTTCTCTCGCTTAAAGATCGATCTCAGATTAAATTAGGTGACTTGGAAAAGACAATCCTACAGTCATTCCTGAGGGGTGCTAATCTTCACCGCCACCTCAATAGGCCTAATTGTCCTCAATTGATACGGCAGTTCAAGATTCTTTTTGACAAAGCTTTGCCTCCAAAGAACCAACGAGAAACGACGTTCACTGCTGATCCCCCATCGGTGAGACAATTATCGCATGCCTACTATACTTATCACGGAGTTACATTTTCCCGCCAATCAACACATCTCGGGGGAAGCCTTGTTGCATATTACCCTACAACAAAGCCACAAGATCTTATGGTGGGATCCATTCAAGAGATCAAAACGGAAAGTGGACAAGTCTTATTCGCAATCAAGCGTCAAGCGCCTCTTCCTGTCGCCAAATTTGATCCTTTCAAGCGCTATGTGGACTTTCCTGCTACAACATATTCTTCAAAAATGGTAGATGGCCCTTTGGATTCAATACATCCGAGTCAGATTCGGTCGCATGTTGCTCGGTATGAGTTCTCGCATGAGCGTGCCGTTATCATTGATCTGTGCAGGGTAGGCTTTCTCGTCTCACTATTTCCGTGAGACTCACTCGCTTGTCATAGGACTAACATCATTGGCAAGACTAGAGTATGCTGGCGCATTATAATATTATAATATAGTTATAACAATGTAACCTGTATTTCATTTCTGCTACCGGACACAGCGGGGGGCTGGTCATAAGCTCAGCCGATATCCAGCTTATTCTGAGTGTACGCTGTATTTAAAGTACACCTAAATTTAAGATTTCAGGGCACATTTACCATTTGCAAAAATCATCTTTGCTACCATTGTTTTCCGGGCACCTGAAATCCGGGTCGGAGTTATTGCTTTTGGTGCCAGTTCTGACATCACCTATATGATAGGGTTTCGCTGCCCCTGAAATGTGATTATGAACGAGTGGTTTCGGCAAAAGTCTTGAGCTGTTTTACACGTTTGTTTCCGAGCGTCCCGAAAGCAGGTGTTAAACCTTCTATTGCGGGTCTTATTTAGGCCCTCCTTGAACCTTCAATGGTATATATAGTTTAAGGAAACAAATTTATTGTTTCTAAACCTCATGTATCTACATAACAATAAAATGTGTTTAAATTTCTATATTCCCGGTGTGCATGTTGAAAAGGGTAACCACAGGTGCAGCAAGCATTCTTGACAGTTTCTGGAGGTCACTCTTGCGGCCAGTGAAGTATTGGCTTGGAGCAGGGCATGCGAGCACATTCAGATTGAGGGATGGGGATGGAGTTGGGCCCTGCTGTATGGAGAGGACAATTGTGAGGATTTTCTCCCCAGTAAGGCGTGTCTGCTCCACAGCGAGGCGTGTGTCAACATGGATCTTCATCTGTGAAAAACGGGTCAGAAGATTATTCAAAAGCAAGTACAGAGATGGAGTTGATGCACCTGGAAGACCTTGAATGCCATATCAATGCGTCCCACACACAACGTGGCGTCTTCCTTGAGAGCGCTACGCTCTAGTGTTTGCCTTCCCACGCTCACATCCTGGTATCGTTTCACGGCTTCGAGAACCTCCATCAGGCAGATCTCAAGCTCCCGAAATGCGGCCTTGACATTGTCGGGCAGCGGTGCTGAATCATCCCGCCCATGCCGGAACTCGAGCACAGTATCGCGGACCTTCAGAAGATTAACCTTCACCTTGTCCCATTCTCTCTTACATGCATCGACTTCCTGTGAGGCGAGATGTGAATTAGTACAGCAAGCTCACTGCCTCAAAGCGATGACGCACATCAATGATCTTGATGGCTGTGGTCGCCAGTCCTGTGACTACCTTGACGTACGGCACCTTGTCCAGCACCTCGCAAATGGCTTGCACGATCCCCAGAATCGCGGCCGCGTTGGCAGTCTTGTTCCCTGACGTGGTGGCAACATCGCCTGTCGTATCGGTGTGACCCCGTCTCCCTCGATGGAAGAGCTTGCTGATAACGGAGACAGAATCGTTTGATGAAGATCCGGCAACTTGGGTTGGCGTGTTTGAGGACAGCAAAGCAAGCGACGACTGGCTGCCAGATGAATCGTTCTGGCCTTTCCGACGGAAAATCTTCATGGTTGTGGCGAGGTGGTGGTGGTTTCCAGTCAAGCGCTGATACGGGGTAAATCAGGCTTATGTGATACACAGCTGATCTTACACTGCCGCTAAATTTCCTACTTCGTCCTCTTATAAATCTTGTCAAGAAAGCTCTTAAACACCTCCCTCTTCAACGTGCTCTTACCCTCAACGTCAACCTCCAGAATCTCCCCAATCATCGCAACAAGCTCCCCATAAACCTTCTCCTCATACACCCCATACCGCTTCCTCAAATCCACCTCGGGACTCTCAAACACCTCCTTCACCCTCCTCTCGCACTCCGAATCCTTCCTCCCGTAATTCTCATCGAGGACCCGCCGCTGCTCGGGCGTGCACACCGCCAGCGCGGTGTTCACGCACCACGAACACTTGTTATCGAGGATGTCCGTCCCGATCTTCCCGATCTGCTCGGGCGTGCCGGAAAAGTCGAGAAAGTCGTCTTGGATCTGGAAGTACTCGCCGAGGGGGATGAGGATAGATTTGGCGAGGGCGTAGGGGTCGATGGTTTGCGTCCCGGAGGCGTAGGATTGGGGGACGTGGGACATGTACATGGCGAGGGCAACGGGGAGGTAGAAGGAGTAGTACGCAGTTTTGTAGATCACGATAAGTGAATGTCTTCATACAATAGTCAATACAAGCGCGACGTCAACGGAAAAAAGTACACACTTTTTCAGAGAGAACTTGCTCAAATCAACCTCGTCCTCCGGAGCAGTGATCAAATCGATAAGCTGCCCCATCTCCGTCTGGAACGTCGTCTCCAAGAAGAGCTCCAGGATATCCACGTAGTAGCTCTCCCCGCGGAAATGCTTCTTGAGGAGGTAATATATTGCCGCCTCCAGCATGAACGAGTCGTTTATCGCAATTTGACCGACTTTAGGGACGCGGTACCAGCAGGGCTGGCCTCGACGCATGATTGAAGAGTCCATCATGTCGTCCGAGACAAGGAAGAAGGCTTGGAGCTGCGAATCGACGGGTGAGCACGGCGAAAAGGGAATATAAGGAAGGTTGGACGCACGAGCTCGATGCCCCAGCCAAGCACGGCAGCCTTGAGGTACTCGTCGTCCGTCAACGGAGTCCCCTTGATGATCTCGGCCGTGTCAACGACGGACATGCCGCGGTTCAGCTTGCCTCCAGGAACGTTGTAGTCGAGGTTCTGTTATCATAATGAGTCTCGGTTCCGTCTGCCAGTGAAGCTCTCTCACCCGCTCGTACCACTCAATCGCATCCTTGGGCATGCCCTCGCCCGTAATATGTAGTCAAGCAACTCCTGCTTGATGACCTTCCATGCTCCTTCGAAACGCGCACGGCGAGCTGCCTTGTCGGTCGACATGTCCAACGAACGTGGATGGACGTGAGAGACAGGCGCGATAAAAAAGTGGTGCTATATTCATGGTGGTTCGTGTCTGGGATTTTATTTGTTCGCTTATCCCCGGATAATAATATCTCTTTCCAGATTTGGACGCCGACATCGGAGAATACACGCATTCGGACTGGACGTCTTGTTCTTCCCGCATCGGTCTGGGACAAGATACTCGTGTATTGCAGACAACAGCTAGCGACGACGCCCCCTCTCAGTCACGGCTAGAATACAAAAGATTATATAGTACAACACGATATATCCACGAACCAGGACGGACGTCAATGCAACATCCCAACAGGCGTCTTGCACTGTTGGATATAACCACCCCGTTGATGTCGATATCAGCTCCGCATAAAAGGGAGGTACCACGACTACCACCTCCGAAAAACGTTTATCCCTACCCCGTTCCCTCCATCCATCAGCACAGATTCCTCCAACATTCCTCCAACAAGGACGAACTATACGCACCTTCCGATCTCATTCAATTTCCCTCCGTTGTTATTAGAACAGGGACCATCATCACGACGGAACCCTTTCTCCTCCTTCCTTCTCCAGCTTCAACCATCTCAACATCCCAGTCGATCCTCCTGCGCCGATTCCGGCGTGCGAGCCAGTACATTCCGATACTGCCTGCCACGAGGATGAAAGCAAGTGCCGAGAGCGGGATGGTTCCGTAGGGCTCGAATGTCACCAACGTAGACATGGACGATGGGGACGACTGGGGGATGGAAAGGCTTGGTTTTCGTAAGCCAAATGAGCTGACTCACTCGTCGCTGGAGCTTTATATGCGGCTAAAATATATCTCCGTATCGGGGTCCGGCAATTGCGTGGCGTCATTGTGTATGTAGATTCGTTAATTTACTGATGAGGTGACCGTGAAATGCCTCAAGAGTAGGTTCCAGACTTGCGGTACCGAACGAGCGTGAGAGACGATGCTTCAGATTGAGGCCGTAAAGAGAAAACGGGAAGCTTCGCGGAGACCGGTATGTCAGCAGAATCACAAAGCAGGGCCGGTTTTCTGCTCCCATCACAGATCCCAACGGTCGTACGGACTCTGTGAAGGAGTGCGAAGCTTGAGAACACAGGAGTGAGGAGAGAGCAAGACAGGAGCTCATAGGAGGGAGTTAATCTGCGCCGCAAACGATGCCGCGGCATTTCGACCGCCAAGAAAATTTCCACGCCCGTTTACCCCATCGTGGGCAAAAGCCGTTTTCCATCGGACTGTCCACGTCCATAACTATCTGAACGGCCTCGAGAGCCACCTCTTGGTATCATGCATCAGTCCTCACGATAGCACGGCAGAAAGCCGGGAAACCAAGGATCATCGATCAACCGTCAAGACTGGCGTTAGGTATCAATCACGCGCAATTGAACGGCGGTTCCAATTTGAAGACGAGAATTGCTGGATGATTCTACCCCCAGTGATCAAAGACATCACGCAGTGGCGGTCGCCGATAGCGAACGCTGAGCCTGCCGTCTGCAACAGGCATAGGCTGTCTGCCGAGAATCCTCCCGAGGACGCGAGCTATTACGGAAACAGTGAGCAAGTCAGGCGACGCAGATGAATCGAGTGTACAGACCACGACGACGCGTTCCCGACATCGTATGCAGCAATCGTCGTTGTTTTAAACGACGAAGCCAAATCCCGCGTTCACCCCCGTTCCCCGACAAGCCTGGCCAATGGAACCTACCACGGCAGGAAGCGATAGTCCACTGCGTTCCCGGTACCTGCCGTCTCGTCCCCAGCAGAAAGTGAAGAAGAAAAAGCAAAGTCCCGGCATCACACTCAAGATGTAACACTGGAAGGACTTGAGGACAGGCTGAATCGAGGCTGACAATAGGCTTACCGGGGGAAACTGCCGCCAAATTAGACACCGTCCAGTCAAATTCGACCCATGTTGAAGTTTTCGAGCTACGAAGATATGGTCAAGACCACGCAAATATGTTTCAAGGGACAAACATACCATAGTCAAAGTCGGCGCCACACTAAGAGAATCTGCAAGACGTTAGTACAGACACCGGGAGGACGACCGAAAACGCGTACCATTCATAAATGCGCGGGATGAGAACACGCGCGGATGGACCTTGACAGCGTGAAGGGATGGTTGGTTCCGCGGAGTGTACCTGAAGACATGAGACTCACCTGCTATGCCCGAGCCTCTCCCTGCTCATTCCCTCCCTGCTATACGTCGTCATCCATCTGCCCCGCGCCCTCCTTGCTCGCCAGACATTAATACATCTTGGCGACGCATAACACGAATCCATATTTGGAGTTTAAAATGGAGGCAGACCGACATCGTGCCGGCACGTGTCACGTCGGTGACGGGATGGGATGTTTCGAAAGAGTGGGAGGTGCACACGAAGTCGAATCCTGCGTTCCCGGTACCAGTGCCAAGTCTGAAGATCTGACCAACGAAGATCAGCAGAGAGGCAAATTGATGAATATGGATCCTACCTTGCACGCACCAACTCTGCGCGTTGGAAACGTCGGGATGATGCTGGTCCTCTGGTACAAGGATACTGATTTTGAATGTAGATATCACCTAACCTGCGAAGACGTCTCGTTCCGCACATGTATGTGATGTGATGAGACGTCCCAGCTAAGATCTTCCTAATACCCTTTTCCCTGCTAAGTAAACCGTGACGAAGTCGCCTATACACCACGGCAGTCCACCAAGATGATCGTTAATGACGAAGCGAAATCCCGGGTTCCCGCTCTTTTCTCTGATATCAGTCTCAGAGAATTTTTTCTAAGAGTGGATCCTACCTACCTCGGTTGAGCCGTTATCGACCACATACACCCTTCCTGCGCGCTGGAAACACCAGCTTGCGCTGTCTGCAACAAGGATGGCGATTTTGAATGGAGATACCACCTAACCTGCAAGGATGTCAACTGTCTCGTTGCGCATATGCGCGATCTGATGCAACGTACCAGATAAGAGCCTCCTAATACCCTTTTCCTGCGTTCGTCGTTACCTCTAGAAACGAGTATCTGTTCGTACGTTAACAAACAGGGAGGGAACAGAGCTCAAGAGCTTACCTGAGAAGAGAAATGGCCGTAATAAACGCGCAGGACCAAGTAGAGGGTGCTACCGAACTAAAGTGATGCTGGTGTTCTTCATCTGCTGCAGTCGCGCCGCCATCTCGTCAAAGAAGCCGTATAGAGTATATGAGGACATTAAAAAGTGGAACAGAGGGAAGAGGCGCGTTGGATAGTCGATACCAGAACATGATGGTCGGAAGGAAAAGAAGGCCGTGGGATTTTGGCTCCGTTTTTGGCGAAGGGCTCCCATCTGTACCATGGCTCTTGGAAACGAGAAGAATTGGATAGCGGCTGATTGTCGAATCTTTCCGACTTAGATATAGTATTCAATCAGAGATGAACGCCTGGCTCCTGCTATAAGCAGCCGAGCTCGCAAAGAGAAGGATATAACAGCCTTCAAAGTATACAGACACCCTTGACGCCTCGTGTTTTAACTTTTTGGACTTTTGTTATATGTATCAACGCCTATCCATCATATCCAGTGCGGGGCTGTCTCTTGGTCCAAGAGCTCAGTATACCAAACCATCATGCCCAACTCCCTCTCGGAGCGATGCATCCCCTTCCTGATGACCCTCTCAACCCGTCGGTTGTGGCTGGGAAACGTTAGACTGCAAAAATTTGGTATCAGGACTAGTGTACTTATTTTGTTCACCCCCACGATGTTCTCTGCATGGCTCGTCCCATGGACTGAACTCGATTGAGCACACGATTGTATTCTGCATCATATAACATTTATATCACTACGCTTTTCTCTCTTCCACAAACTCGGCGAAGCGTTCATCCGTTTCAAAATGATCCAAATCTATCTGAGCCAAAAAGAGTTTCACCCGGACACCTACTGCCCTCATCTCAGGTGCTTCATTTGAGTGATAATATCCTGGCTAAGGACCTCCCCCTTGAGCATCTTAGTCGTTATCGCGAGTCTCGTAAAACTCCCGGGACATCGCGACGATGCCATTTTGAGAAGGTTGCCATCCCCGAAGATAGACATCCCTTTAGACATGCGCAACGTCAAATGCCGGAGATTTGGGAAAACACCAGGTTTGCCTTCCTCAAATGTCAGTCCTCGAACAGCATCCACTCGAGTCGTTGACAAAACCGTGATAATCAGGCTCGTCAATGATGTCGGCCACTGTTTCTATACACTTTGGAACATCAAAAGTGGTATCGGTCGGAAGCAGCGAAAGTCCCGCACGTTGCATTCTGAGCGCTCCACGAAACGGAAAAGGAACCTTTGATCAGCGGGGTCGACTTCTGAGTCATCGAGGAAGGTCGAGTAATATTCGTAGAGGAACAGTTTTGTCAAGTTTGGCATGGGGCACCGGTTCAGCATGGCAGGAATGTCATCGTTCAATATCAGTTTCTGGATGTTGCTATGGACGAAGGTGGGAAAGAGTTGTGCATCGTACAGTGCCTGACGCTCCGCGTGAAAAGGAGTTCTTCCAATGCGTGAGCCTCCTTCACGCAGGCGTAAAATTCTGTGTCTATCCCATCAAGGATGGTCACCGCCAACTTGGTCAGCTGGGATAACGGCACCGTTCACACAAGTTCCCGCCACAGATCAATACCCCCACAGGAGGTAAGATCCTGGAGAAGGGGAGTTGAGGAAACCAGGCGACAGATGTGAGTGATGTGTTGGGCGACCATCATCAAGCAGATACTGTGTGGCAGGGGTAAATGGCAGGAGAAGTTCCGAAGGGCTGACTCTGATACTGGCCTACAGATATCGAAGGACATATGGGACTATCGGTGTGAATGGACAGCGATGTCTTCCCAGATAACATCTCTATCATCGCCTGAGTAAACTTGACAAAGACGACCAAGAGGTTCACAGGAAGGATGGCTCATTTTAATGCTGATCTTGAGCGGCGAACTTCTGGAAAGGGAGAGGAAATGTTTGCGTAGACTACGTCGACCGGGTGAGAGGTTAGCAGAGCAGGCGCTCTTGAGGGATACGTCTACCCACAAGGAACGGGAGAGAGCCCTCCAGTGATGACAGACGTAACCGAGAAGCCAAGGAACGTTGTTCACGTTGAATTTGACATTGGCGCCAATGGACGTCTGAAAGATATATAACAAGACATCATTCGGAAGACGTCGAACGGGCGCGAATATGGATTTATGACTTTCGAGATCCTGCACGGCAAGATCACGTTCGTGCTGGACAGATGTTCATCGCAAGCAACAATCTCAGATTCGAGGTGACGTATGTGTTCCTTCACTGATACCAACGTCTCCGAGTCCAGATCTTCCGATGTCTGCCCCGTGCGAAGAGGGACCATGATATCGTTGCACACGATATGCGGTCCGATAGTCATGTCCGCGGGGTACAGTGGGTACGGCAACGGAAGACTTCCTGAAAAAGGATTACATGAGAATCGAGATGAGCTGGCGTGAACGATAGCGACTAGACTAACAGTAGCACCTTCTGATTCCATCGATAACAGATAATTTGAGAACTGCTCTTCACTGGAATCTGGGAGCAGGTCAGACCTAAAAGTATTTCTTCCACGAACAAGATATGCACCTTTGTGAACAATTCAAGCAGTTGGAGACGACGACGATGCCAGCTGAGTATAATAGGTGAAGAAGTCACTGACGAATCCCTCTGAAGAGAGGCTCGACAACAAAGTCCTGAGCGATATCTGCTCGTCCATTGATCACAAAGGTCGGAACACAAACGCGGTCAAGACGATTGATGATGCTCCATGTACGCAGCTCTCCAGTGAACCTACAGGGAGACTATCAGCATATAGAAAGATAGATATTGAGAAAAATACCCCACGTACATCCCTACTGCAACGGAGATATCCGCCGATGGACTGATCGATTGATTCATCAAGTACACCAGCTCTTCCGGCCACGGGTCCACGAGACATCCGTGCTTCTTGTGGAACATCCTGAGAGCCTTGCCGTACGCTTCCATATCTGTAACGCCGACGGCCAGTCCCTTCTGTACATCATTCGGGAAGACCTTGCTGAGTTCCCCAGTCGACGCGTTCCACATCCCCATATCCGCCAACGAGTTGGTCAACACCAGGTGGCGCAATCCCTCAGGTTGCCGGCGTACCTCGAACTCTAGACCGAGTGTCCCACCCCATGAATGACCGAGCAAATCGAACTCGCCCTGGATGTGGAAGTGCTTCAGAAGGTTGACCAGTTCGTCAATGAAGAGATCGATAGTCCAGAACGACGACGGTCTTGATGGGAGATGCGTCGAGCGGGAGTTTCCGATTTGTTCGTAGAAGATAACTGGGATGGAGAACTTGGTGCGAGGTCGGAGTGAGGGAGGAGGTAGTCATGGGATAGACCTGGAGAGTGGATATCAGTGAGACAGGCATTTCGCAAGCACTAAACAAGACTGACCTGGCCCGCCGTGCGCCGAAACCAAGGGTGTCCGTGTACGGCTACTGAGGTTGCCGGCCACTTTGTACCATGTCTGGTACTCTTCGCCTTGATAGTTGAAAGGGATGAATCCTTGAGTCATCGACGTGGTTCTTCAGTGAATATTAGAGTGAGAAAGCAAGATGAGAGACAGTGGAACGCACTGAAATAATCAAATAATCGAAGGTCCCAACCATGATCTCACGCTTTGCTTTGCCGAAACATTCTCGACTGAGGGTGCCGAAATCGCCAGTGATAACATCAAATGCTGCGAGCGATAGCACTTTGAAGTTGCTCTGTCTTCCATGCAAATGATGATAACATTCTTCAAGAAATCTACAAATCTAGGTCAGTATGAATAGAACGTAGCAGTCGATCAACCTCACCGCGCATGCCGTCTGGTGGTCCGCCGGAATTGACGAAGCCGAGTATATGTAGAGACAGCCATTTGCGACACCGTCCTACGTCCGATAGTCAGCTTTCGAGGGAGACATGTAGATGAATGAGTACGCACGGAAAAATCTTCACCACGAAAATAGTTAACTTTATCCAAGAGAGAAAATGTTCATCGAGGAGAAGAACGTCCGAAAAGCAACTGGACCAAGGCACACGTTGTCTCCATATGTTCACGGCTACCATCTGCGAATCACTGTGATGGTGATGCCTTTGCATAAAACGAAGAGGTGGATTCACGCGTGTCACTCGAGCGGCACCACGGCAACACGTTTCCGAGGTTGTTGCCAGCAATGGTCATTGTCGTAAACGATGAAGTATTCGCCCTCTGCTCCTGATAAGCCTGGCCAAGTGCACACACCAGGACCGTCCACGTTTCTGAGCCAATAATGGTCGTTAACGAAGCCGAATCTTGCGTTCCCGGTACCAGTACCAAGTCTGACCGACGAGGATCAACACAGAGACGAATCGATGGAAGAGAATCCTACCTAGGTTGAGCGCATACACCAATTCTGCCCATTGGAAACATCAGGACGTGCTGTCTCGTACAAGGATGCCGATTGTGCATGTAGATGTCATCTAGCCTGTGAAGTTGTCTCGTTATGCACATGTGTGATATAATGAGACGTACCAGCTAAGAACCTCCTAATACCGTTTTCCCTGCTCAAGAACCGTGCACATCCCCGCGGTATAGCGACAGTCCACCAGTATGATCGTTCGCAGCAATTATCGTCGAGGCCAAATCCCGGGTCCCCGCTCTTTTTTCTGACAGTGATATCAGTCTCAAAAGATTTGACCAGAGTTGATCCTCCCTACCTTGGTCGAGCCTCTATCCGCCACACACCTTTCCTGCACCTGGAAACGCCGGCTTGCGCTGTCTGCAACGAGGATGGCGATGTGGGATGGAGATATCGCCTAACCTGCAAGGAAGTCAATTGTCTCGTTGCCCATATACGGGATCCGACGCAACGTACCAGTCCAATACCCTTTCCGCAGCATCGCCATTAGCCCTGAGACCGAGGGTCTGTTTTTCGTCAATGAATAGGGAGGGGAACTGAGGTCAAGAGCCTACCTGAGAAGAGGAATAGCCATAATAAACGCGCAATAAAAACTAGAGGATGCTACCGAAAGTGATGCTGGTGTTCGTCATCTCCTGCGGTCGCGTCGCCGTCGCGTTGAATAAGCCGTATACAGCAGATGAGAGCATTAGAGGGCAAGAGCGCGTTGGATGGTCGATACGAGAACATGACGGTCAGAAGGAAAGAGCCGTGGGATTTTGGCTCCGTTTTCGGCGAAGGGTTCTCATCTGGCTCTTGGGAAACGAGAAAAAAGAAGAATTGGATAGCGACTGGGCGTCGAATCTTTATCCGAATCAGATATGGTATTTGATCAGAGATAAGCGCTTTGTTTCTGCTGTAAGCGGCCGAGCTCGCAAAGAGAGGGATATTGGGACCAGAAAATAACCCTTTTACGCGGTCTTTACGAACTGTACTGTTGCCAATATCGTTATAAGTATGCACCTGGCAAAACCACCGACACTATTGACGACGCGGGTCCGCTACCCGTGACAGGAATATCGGTGGACATGGAATCGGCTGGTATGAATAGTAGGTTTACATGATATAAATTGGGCCGGCCATAGTACACAGATGAAGAAATCTAACAGTCAAAGGGAAAGATAAGAACGTAACACTAGCCTCATAGTGCCATTTGATATAATCCACGACGAGCCTTGGCCCGCGTAGCTTACGATTTTTAGCGAGCCTAAAAAGATCATATGAGGTGATCCAGACCAAAGCGTCTGCGTTGCTAACGACTGAGCCGTTAGCGAAATTGAAACAAAAAGAAAGAGCAGTTGCTTACCACATTTCCCCGACCTTTGAAGTCTATCTGAAGACAAGCTGGATGAAACTGTATGCCGAAAGTACAGGAGATAGTCGACGAACGACTGTCGCATATAATGAGAAATTAGAATAAAGGGTAGAAAGCCTCCTCCAGAGCTAGAACAAGACGCTCCTGACAATATCGAGAGCACACCGAGCTAGGCGAGATTCGGCTGCTACAATGATCCCAACGCGGGGCACATGCCCTACACTCATCAGTTCGAGTAGTGGGGAAGGCTGAAGACTTTCATGATAACTCGAGCTGCGTTTTATCTACTTTTAGATCAATTGTATCTGAAGAAGTCAACAGACTCACCTTGGCAATGGAGATTTAGTAATATGCGCACGGCCAACGCTTTCTTTCCCGTGTACAAGATGGCTCGCCGGCGGGCCATTCCAGCCTCACTCGACGTATATCGCGAGGTGACTTCAAATCTCCTTCTCCTAACTCCCTGACCTCAATCGCAAGGCGAGCCTAGTGGCATCGTTTGGCAAGCCGACTTTGAATTGTGGCCGGGTGTTGTCTTGGTCACAAGTCTAGGGCGTGAGAGACGAAGTTAGAAACAGGAGAAGATAAATGACAACAAGCTCACCATACTCGATTGCGTACAGTGATCCTTGGCGACGAACACCAAATCCTGGAGTCCTGGAATGCTACCAACGAGTTACTTGGTGAAAACACAGCGAAAATAGGCGACTTGCCTTGAAAACGAGACCTGGACTGCACAAGGGGGTCGTGATGGTAGCAGTGACAGTCGCCTATTCTTGTTTGATTACTCTCTCCCCGTAATCACCTCATCCCGCCCACACATAGACACCCATTCGAGACTCCTCAACGCGTGCTGGCCCTTCGCAGGGGCGGACTCTCGTCAGTTTGAGTGAGCGGCGGGAACGGTCACAGAGGTGTACCACATAGGCAAGGCGTCGCGTCGGTGATGGGATCGGAAGTTTCGAAAGAGCGGGAGGTGGGCACGAAGCCGAATCCTGCGTTATCAGTCCCATTGCCAAGTCTGACCAACAAGGATCAGCAGCGAGAAGAATCGACGGAAGGGAGTCCTACCTAGGTCGAATCAGGGTGTGCCGACTCGTACAAGGCTGCCGATTGTGCATGTAGATGTCACCTAACCTGCGAGGATGTCTCGTTGTGCACAGGTATGATATGATGAGACGTACCAGTTAAGGACTTCCTTATACCCTTTCTTCCTGCGAAAATGAACGGCGCGACACATATGAATCGGGTCTTCACAGCACGGCATCCACCAAGATGATCATTGGCGCAATTATTGTCGAAGCAAAATCCCGGCTTCCCGTTCTCTTTTCCGATATCAGTTTCAAAGAAGAATTCATCAGAGCGGATCCTACGTACCTAGGTTGAGCCGCTATTGACCACATACACCCTTTCTGAGGACTGGAAACCTCAGATTACGCGGCTGCACTGTCTTGGAACAAGGAAGGCGATTTTGATTAGAGATGTCACCTAACCCACAAGGAGGTCAACTGTCTCGTTGGGCATATACGCGATTTGATGCAACGTACCAGATACGAGCCTCCTAATACCCCTTTCCTGCGTCGTCGTCAGCTCTGGAAACGAGGATCTATTCATACGTCAACGAATAGGGAGGGAAACTGAGGTCAGTAGCTTACCTGAGAAGAGGAATAGCCATAATAAACGCGCAGGACCAATTAGAGGGTGCTACCGAACTTAAGTGATGCTGGTGTTCGTCATCTGTTGCAGTCGCATCGCCGTCTCGTCAAAGAAGCCGTATAGATTAGATGAGGACATTAAAAAGTGAAATAGAGGGCAAGGGCGCGTTGGATGGTCGATACCAGAACATGGTGGTCAGAAGACAAGGAAGGCCGTGGGATTTTGGATCCGTTTTTGACGAAGGGCTCCCATCTACGCCATAGCTCGAAGAATTGGATAGCGACTGGCTATCGAACCTTTATCCGAATTAGATATGATATTCAATCAGGGATGAATGTTTTGCTACTGCTATAAGCAGCCTAGCTCACAAAGTGAAGGATATTGCGACTCGGAGCAAAAAGAAACTCCGTATTACGCGACTTTTGCGGATTGTACTGATGCCAAAATCGTTACAAGTGTGCACCTGGCATAACCACCGACACTATCGACGACACTAGTCCACTGCCCGTGACAAGAACATCAGTGGACAGAGAATCGGCTGGGAGGAATATTGGGTTTACATGACATAAATTGGGCCGGCCGTAGTACATAGATGAAGGGATATAACAGCCAAGGGGAAAGAGGACTCGGAGAAGGTAGGATAATTACTGAACGCAACACTGGGCTCATATTATCTTAGAGCGTATATCGGAACTGTTCAAGATATTGAGAACTAAATTCCTGGCAACAAATTGGGGACACACGTACATGTGGATTCTGAAAGTCGGTCATATCGAGCTCTCCGTTAATCTTACCTTGCATTTCTCTCTCCTCCTGGGTCAGCCCGTCCGTGAGCATAGCCTTGTCCCGACGCCGATCCCTCAACACCAGAGTCGTTCGCCAAGCTAAGATAAAGCTCCGGGTTAGCATCACGATAAAGAAGAGTGCACACACCAACAATGACGAGGAACTCCAGCCCGAAGCATATGCTGCATCCGATGACTCCGGGAGTGTAGGCTGGCTAGAGATTTTAATTAAGGAGGTGGTCCAAGAAAGAGACCAGGGAGACATACGGCGTCCTTCGTCTTGAATATCTGTGACCCGCACATGTTTCCGACGCAGAAACTGCAGGGGGACACATCGAACATTGAACGTAACGCTGAAGAAAGCCAGGATGACACACCAAACGAATGTAAACGACGTGGTCACCGTTCGCCTAGTACGCCCGGGAATGTTGGAGGGAATAAGCGACCACCCCAAGAATGTGCTCAGTATGATCGAAATCTGTCGGAGGTTTTAATCAAGCCCTGCGCGAATCATACCCAGAGGTATTTTACCGTCATGAAGTGCATCCCCCATTTTGTCCACTTCTAAGGGTATCAGGATTGTAAGTGTAAAATGAAGTAAGAAATGAAAACCTTAGTAGACGCATCCGTCTCTATGAGAGCTACCCCAAGGAGACCGATGAATGGAGGAATTGTCGCGAATGCCATGATGTACAAACGAAGATTCTTCCATTTTGTCGTAACCTATTGTTAGGTCACTTCGGCGGTGGAACAAGGAAGGAAGAGCACCGCGAACCAGCCCAGCAATGACGAAGAGGATAACACTGGTCATACTCCGGGAAATGTTATATAAAATCACTTGCGGAGACGCTTGACGAGGGTATGAGATTAATGGCCAGTTGTGGTGTGTAAAGAGCATACGTACTAAACCCAAAACTGGTGATAATGATACTTCCGAACGCTGTCAGGCCTCCATTAGGTACCTATATAAGTGTCAACAAAGTTCCGTAGACCAAGATGATAAGCCTACCGATGATAGAAATGTGTTAATTCCAGAAAAGTAAAACTAAAGCGATGTCAGCACAGTACGGGAAGACACAACATAGAAATCACATACACATGGATCGGCCAAACATTCTCGAGCTTGGTCCCACTTCCACACTTTGGTACCTGTACAATCATGTCCACTCTGGTTCTCGAGGATGCGGATGTTGGCTGTCCGTTTTTCTTCCTTCGTGAGCCAAGGAACTTCAGATGGTGTACCGATGAAGTACAGGCAGAGAAGGCCAACGACGATGGTGAGGGATCCGAGGAACTATTGGTAGGTCAGGGGGTATAAAGTCCAGAGAAAGACATAGCCGTACATAGGACATATATCGCCATGCCTCAGTGACTTTGCTACTGTATTCGAGCCTGCCAATCCCATATAGTATCAAGTCGACGATGATGCCGAATCCAGGTACAGCGCTCTAGGCACATGCAGTTATTAAGCAGCTTGGAAGAATGAGAGAAGATGGAAATTGTAAGCCAACCTGGAATGCCAAAGAGCGTGACGACTGTTCCTGTCGGGTATACCAGTTCCCGATGATCAGGATGAAACCCAGGCTGATACAGCACTCGAAGAATCCTTGCAGGGCGCGTAACGCAACGAGTTGCTTGAAGTTCTGGGCTATGAAAGCGGCTTAGCATTTAGATTGATCACGACTGTTGAACAGAAGCCAACCAAACCCAATACATAAAACAACAAATCCCCAACATATCTATGGAACGATGTTAGAACATCACAATGAGAGGAAAATCAACGTTCACCATATATATTGATCTACGAAAGAAATAGGATAAATAACATATCCGTTAAATAGGGAGGACTACGCACAAAGTCTTCCCGTCTTCCAGCACTGAAGGATAATATTGGATGGAAATTCGAAACACATGTAAGTGAGATAGAAAGTCGTCGTTAGCCTAATTATGAAGTCTCCAATATGACTGTATAGACAAAATTCGAAACACTCACCATGAGTACTGTTGCCCGACGAGACCAGTATCTTCGTGCAAGCCGAATAATGCCATAGTACCTGTGAAAATACTTTCATGACTGGTCTGAACCGGCATAATGGGTTGACGTACCTAACGCTGCTTTGTCGGCTGATTGAAGACCATCTAATAGGAGAGAATATAAGCCGCTGCGAGTGGTACACGAAATGCTCCTACAGCATAGCCACATGAGCGGAAGGAGATAACAGTCCGCCTTGAATTTGAGCTTCTTATACTGCTAGGGAGTGTACTCGATCGAAGTGGCGCCAGCGAGTGGGATATCGTCGATTTTTGACTTCTCCCTGGAAAATTCTTAGTGAGTAACAAAACTTTGAATAAGGCAGTCCCTTATGCGCATCACAGGTGATAAACGATTTACTCACGATACGGGATATTCTTCCGTTCTGAGGGGCGTTCTCTGCATCGTAATCTGGACTCAGGGAGAGAGAATAGCAAGATATTCGTGGTCGAGGTGCCCGGTGTAATGGAACTTGATTGTCTCAGGAGCCCAAGTCCAGGAAATATATATCTAGAACAGCGTCAGTGTGTATCCCATCCAGTTTCGTTGCTGTAGACAGACCGTGTTTGCCTTTCCACTGTGCATCACTTCCTTGCTTAGCTGTTTGTCGAATCCTTCAATATACGGCGTGGCCCAATCCTATTTTGCTGTGGCTCGGGGTTCTAGTGTCGCGTACATGCCCATCGCTCTCTGTTGTGCAGTTTAATAGTGCGGAGTTTTTATGTTCGAGATCTAAGTTCAACATGTGGCGACGTGATGTTCAGCCAGAGTGCCGTAGTATAATCCCGAGGTTGATGTTGTCCTGTTACCTTCCGCATACATGAAACTGGGATGTTTACGAAGAGACTCCTTAGCACTTGAACATTCCATGCCAACAACTCCTCGTTGACGATGCCGTAGTGTTCGATCGACTAAGTTGGTCAAGGAGGCACCGAGTTTGTTTGTTGATGAACGTTTAACGTTTAACCTTCACATATGTGTCATGGCGCCAATGCGGAACGTTGCAATGAGCCCTGTGAGCAGCATGGATGCAGAGGCGGTATCTCCCCAACAAGGAATTCAGAACAAAATCGGAATCTTCGTATGTTTGTTACAGCTTGTATCGACGTCATCAAAATAGTCCTGGTCCTTCGAGACTATCCTGGAACCGTGGAGCGCGATGATGAATAGATGTCTAGGTATGAAATCAAGACTGAACTCACAGGCAGATCCCTCAAGTGCAAGCCCACCCGTAAGCACAACCTCATCGACGTGCACCAGGTCTCCACACTCATCCACCAGGCTGCAATAAGACGTCAAGGTAACATCACTCTTTCACGATCTCAACAGCAACACGCACTAACAGCAGCAAGGAACCCTGATGTGGAAGTTAGAATTATCCTCTGACTTGGACATCGCAGTAGGGGACGCGTCGAGCATGAAACGTGGTCATACAAATGCTTGACCGCATGCGGAGTCGGGTTCACAGGATATCCAGGTCCAGCAGAATACTTGTACGGACCGTCGTTAACGCGATTCTAGGCAGGAGAAAATGCGAGAGAGGAACGAGATCATCGTGATAGTTGAAGATGAAGGTTATTTGCATCCGAACCCCGACGTTTCGCGACCACGTGGTTACCTGGCTTACTATCATCATGGCCCCAAGTACCCGCTAGCACCCACCCCTGGGCACTTTTGTAATGTTGATCCTTTGATGGCTGAAGCTGTAATCGGGTTCCGAAGGGTAACCTTACGATAGAGGGTGTGTGGGGCAGGGACGCAGATTCAGATCAATAAGTAGTATCGGAGAATGTGTACACTAACTTTGCATTGATTGCAGCAATTCGCGAAACATCCGTGAAATAATATGAACTAAGATGGTAGTAAATATGTTAGAGCCTCTCGGGGCTACACGGCATAGGCGATGTGAACAGAAAAATGGTGGGTCGCATCGTTGACACGATGTCCACTATGTATTAACAGAATAATTACAGGAATGCATAAATTAATACACAATTTCGCTCCCTCAGAGAGTGTACCGGAACTGTCACGATCTCTGAGCGCTCCTCTGAAAATCAAAGACTTGGACTCACATGTGGATTCTCAAAGTCTGTCATATCGGACTCGCCGTTAAGCTTTCCCTGCATCTCCCTCTCCTCCTGGGTGAGTCCTTCCATCGTATCCCGTCGTCTATTCCTCAACACAAGGGTTGTCCGCCATGCTTCAACACATAATAAGCCCGAGTCCCACCGTCAAAAGAGAACAAGCGTACCGACTATAACAAGGAGGTCAATCCCGAAGCAGATGCCGCATCCGATGACCCCAGGTGTGTACGTTGGCTGAAAAGGTAATATGTTATCAAACAGAGGCGCAAGGAGGGGCAACGCTTACCGCGTCTTTCGACTTGAATATCTGTGATCCACACATGCTGCCGACACAGGCGCTATGAAGCGCTATCAGTCGTAGGTGACGAAATTTGTGGTCAAGCCCTACCAAACGAAAGTAAATGAGGAAGTTACTGTTCGCTTGGTGCGACCGGGAACGTTGGACGGAATCAGTGTCCACCCCAAGATTGGACTGAGGATGGCTGGCATCTATCGCGAGTCATTAGGCAAATGGTACGGAGATTGTATTCGACATACGATAACGCAATACATCCCCCATTTTGTCCACTGTAATAACATGATCAGAAGCCGAATTAAAATTCAGAAAAATCCGGACCTTTGTCGATTCCCTCGTCTCGATAAGAGCCACACCAAGAAAACCAACAATCCCTGGGATAGTTGGGGTATACTGTATAGAACTACTTGAAGTGGCGCTGTACAAGGTCAGGATCAATCAGAATATTATTGTTCTTTTCAAGACGGAAGGATACGTGCTGAAGCCAAAGCTTGCGTTGATGATATTCCCGAATACTGTAAGACCACCGCTAGGTACCTGTGGAGCCATTAGCCCCTGGAAACAAATCAACCAAGCCAAGCAGTCCCACGGTTGTCAGAAGAGTGTTCAAACCAGAAAAATAAAACTGTGAAAGAAGTCAGCACCGTGCGTAACTGAATTAACCAGCCGAACGTCCGTACACATGGATCTACCAGACATTCCCGAACCTGATACCACTTCCACCCCATTGTACCTGTCTTATCATGACCGCTCTGATTTTCCAGGATCCGCGTATTTGCCATCCGCTTTTCCTCAATCGACATCCAAGGGACGTCGGATGGAGTACCCAGGCCGTACAAACAGAGAACACTGATAGCAATAGTGAGCGGGCCGAGGAGCTTCAAGAACGTGAGCAGACATGGTTAATAGAAAAGCCGTACGTACGTAAGACATGTACCTCCACGTCTGGATGCCCTTGCTATCACTCCCGAGAGTACCGATTCCGTAGAGGGCCAAAAGGGCCATAACGTCGAATCCTGATGCGGCACTCTAGTTAAAACAATCAATTCCACAGTTCAGAAAGGAGGATAAATTCTCAGGCTAACCTGGACTATCAATATGCGCGAAGACTGTTCCTGTCGAGTGTACCAACTCCCGATGATTAAGATGAAACCTGGATTGATACAACTCTCGAAGAATCCTTGTAGAGCGCGTAAAGCGATAAGATGCTTGAAGTCCTTGGCTTTAAAAGCAAATTAGCATTTACGATAACTTTAAGAAAGCAACAGAAGACAAACCGAAACCGATACATAAAACGACCAATCCCCAGCACATCTATTTAAATTAGACGGCATCAGAACTTCCAACATGTTCCGGTTAGAGACGAAATGTCACTCACCATGTATATCGACCTGAAGAAGGAATAAGATTAATGATACATGCCTCGAAACGGGGAGGTACACGTACAAAGCCTTTCCCATGCTCCAGCGCTGAAGTATAATATTGGATGGGAATTCGGAGCACATGTAGGCGAGGTAGAAAACTGTCGTAAGCCTAACTCTAATCTCAGGATTCGATGTAAACACACTGATTAAATAGCACTCACCATGAATATTGTTGCCCAATAAGGCCGGTGTCCTCGCGCAGACCGAATATAGCCATGATCCCTGTGAAAATCTTGTCATGGTCGATGTGAACTAGGGAGAAATTTGACGTACCTAACACCGACTTGTCCGCTGCCTGAAGGCCAACTGATAACGAGAATATGAGCCACTGAAAGCAATACGCAACAACCACCGACAGCATAGCCACATAAGTGGGAGAAGATGCCAGTCGATCTTGCGTTTAAGCTGCTTGTACTGCTCGGGGGTGTACTCAGTTGAAGCGGAGACCGCCAGTGGTATACTATCAAGCGGCAGCTCCACCGATTTCCTGTAAAATAATAGTCAATAACAAACGGAAAATGAGCAGCATGCGCCACGAAGTACGAAGGAATTGACTCACAATATGGGAGATTCGGTCTTTCCTAAGGGTGTTCCTTCCATCATGATCTAGGGAAGACTGTTTGACGAATGAGACAGAACGGCGATAGTAGGTGCCTGAGCTTCGTTTCGTAAAGACTAGTTTGAGAGTGCCAAAGACTATTAACCATAGTCGACCGACTTATATACCTAAATAACGTCAGCGTGCATTCCGTTCACCCCATTTCTGTAAGCATACCGTATGCGCGCATCCGTTGCCTCACTAGCTGAATCTTCGCCACTGTTTGGTGTAGTGCCCGATGAATTACGGGCTGTCCGTGCCACGGTTCTTTGGCGTGATAGGCTACCCTAAGATGGGAGACAAAGCCAGGTCTGTACGATGGCAGTGCGACCCACTAAATTTCCGCACATCGTTGAACTTCTCGGACGATCATGAATGGTCGCTCGCTCGCTGACAACCCGTTGTTCAAGATGGCATATTACCGAATTTGCGTCTGCCAAGAGTTTAGCGAATACATCTTCGAATCGGTAAGACGGGGTAGAAGAGCAATCTCGCAATGAAACGGGGAGGGGTTACAACTCAGGATCGCTCCCTTAACGAGAAGTAGGAGTACGGGGCGAAAATGAACCTTTCATAGTCGGGTCAGAGCCAATATAAATAAAGCCAAATCAATAGTGTGCCTCAGAGAGTATAACGGAACTATTCCACACGATGAGGACAGGACGTATGGACGTAGAGACGCAAGAAGGCTCACGTAAAGATTCTCGAAGTCCGTCATATCGGCCTCTCCGTTGATCTTACCCTGCGTTTCCCTCTCCTCCTGGGTCAGCCCATCCGTGAGCATAGCCTTATCCCGACGTCTGTTACGCAGCACCAGAGTCGTCCGCCAAGCTAAAATCAGGCACTGAATTAAGATTAGTCTTTCATGATATTGAAGATTGCACGCACCAACGATAACAAGAAAGTCTAACCCGAAACATATGCTACATCCGACAACTCCTGGCGTGTATGTTGGCTAGAAAATAAATCAGGGAGGTGATCCGAGAAAGAGGGAGGAGCGTACTGCGTCCTTCGACCTGAATATCTGTGACCCGCACATATTTCCGACGCAGAAACTACATTGAGTGTGTTGAGCATTAAACACCATAGGAAAGAGGGACAACGCACCAGACGAACGTAAATGAGGAGGTCACTGTTCGCTTAGTACGTCCGGGAAGGTTGGAGGGAATAAGCGACAACCCCAAGAACAGACTGAGAACAAAAGGAGCCTGTCGGAAGTATTCGTTAAACCGGTGATAAATGATATTCAAAGGCATCTCACAATCATGTAGTACATCCCCCACTTTATCCACTGTTAGAAATTAGGATAGCATGGCAAAACAAAGAAATAAATGAGGACCTTAGTAGATGGACTTGTCTCGATGAAAGCCATCCCGAGGACGCCGACGAATCCAGGGATTGTCGCGAATGCCATAATGTATAGGCGGAGGTCCTTTGACTTCGATGTAACCTATCGTTACGACAGTTCAGTGCCAGTACCTGGAAGGAAAGAGCATTACGAACCAGTCCAACAATGACTAAGATAACGAGACTGGTCATACCCCGAGGAATGGTGTATAAGATCGCTTGGAGAGAGGCTTTACGGGGCCGTTGTTAATGGTTGTTCCTCGTGTGTAAAGAATGCACCCACTAAAACCAAAACTCGTGCTAATGATACTTCCGAACGTTGACAGGCCGCCATTAGGTACCTGTAAAAGCGTCATCAAAGTTCCGTAGAGCAAGACGATAACGCTACCGATGTCAGAAAGGCGTTGAGTCCAGAAAAGTAAAACTGATGTGATCTCAGTGCGGCACAGGACGACCAAACGTTGGATACACATACACATGGATCAACCAAACACTCCCTAGCTTGGTCCCACTTCCATGCCTTCGTACCCGTTCGGTCATGTCCGCTCTGGTTCTCGAGGGTCCTGGCGATGGCCATCCGTTTTTCGTCCTTCGTGAGCCAGGGAACCTCAGATGGAGTACCAATGAAGTACAGGCAAAGTAACCCGACGGCGATAGTAAGGGAGCCGAGGAACTGTTAATAGGTCAGAGGGCACAAATCGTAGAGATCGGAATAGCGCACATAGGACATATACCGCCATGCCTGGGTGACTTTTCCACTATACTCGGACGTCCCGATTCCATAGAGTACCAAGTCGGAGATGAGGTTGACCCCAAACAAGGCGCTCTGTAGGGAGTGATTTATTAAGCAATTTCAAAAAACTAAGGGAAGATGGTAATCGTAAGCTGACCTGGAACATCAAAGAACGCGACGACTGTTCCTGTCGGGTATACCAGCTCCCGATGATTAGGATAAAGCCCGGGGTAATACAGCACTCAAGGGATCCTTGCAGGGCGCGTAACGCAAGGAGTTGCTTGAAGTTCTGGGCTATAGAAGTGGTTTAGCACCCACGATGATTACGAGAGTTAAACAAGAGACATACCAAAACCAAAACATAAAACAGCGAATCCCCAACATATCTATCACACAACATAAGCAATTTCTACACGCCAGGATGATGAAAAACATTGTTCACCATGTATATCGACCTGCATGAGAAATGGGATTGATAATACGGTCCAGAAACAGTGAGGTATACGCACAAAGCTTTACCCATCCTCCAACGCTGAAGGATGATATTCGATGGAAATTCGAAACACATGTAAGTGAGGTAGAAAACCGTTGTTAGCCTAATTCTGAAGTCTCCAATATGACTGTATAGACAAAATTCGAAACACTCACCATGAGTACTGTTGTCCGACTAGGCCAGTATCTTCGCGTAAGCCGAATAATGCCATATTACCTGTTGACATCCCTTCACGGTTGGTCTGAACAAGCATAATGGGCTTGACGTACCTAACGCTGCCTTGTCGGCTGATTGAAGACCATCTAACGGAGAAATTATAAGCCGCTGGGAGTGATACGCAAAATGCTACTAACAACATAACCACATGAGCGGAAGGAGATAACAGTCCGCCTTGAATTTGAGCTTCTTGTACTGCTTGGGAGTGTACTCGGTTGAAGTGGCGCCAGCGAGTAGGATATCGTCAAATGTTAACTTCTCCTTCCTGGAAAATTCATAGTGGGCAACCAAACTTTAAATAAAGCAGGCGCCAACGATGTACTCACGATACAGGAGATTCTTCCGCTCTGAGGGACGTTCTCTGCATCGTGATCTGGACTCAGGAAGATAGAATAACAAGATATTTGTGGTCGAGGTGCCCGATGTAAGAGGACTTGATTATTTCGAGAGCACAAGTCCAGGTAATATATACCTAGAATAGCGGCAATGAGTATTCCATTCACTTTTGTTGCTTGAAGCGTACCATATTCGCCTTTCTACTGTGCATCGCTTCTTCGCTTAGTCGTTGTGTTGTCAGATCCTTCACTATACTGTGCTGTGAAATGTTACTTTGCTCTGGCTTCGGGTCCTAGTGTCAAGTACGCGCCTAGTGCTCCGTCGCGCAGTTCGGCTCCGGTATGCCATTCAAGTTCGAGACAATGAAAACACTGTGACCAGCAACGGGCCGTAATCCCGAAATAGGTAGAATCTAGAACCTTCCACATACATGAAACTGAAATGTCTCCGACGAGTCAACGTGGTGCTTGAACATTCCATTTCAACGGCTAGCATTCATCGCTGATGACACAGTGTAGTTCGATCAGAAGGGAAGCACGGAGTATATTGATGAACGGTCGACGTTCCCATTTCGCCCTGTAAGCAGCATGGGAGCAGAGAGGTGGTATCTCAAATTTACTCCCTGACAAGGAATTCAGAACGAAATTGGAATTATGTGTGATACAGGCCGCGTCAAAGTCATCGAAATAAGTACTCCTGAACTATTGTGCACAATGAGCAGACGTCTAAGAATTGATTCAAGAAGGGACTTACATGTGGTTCCACGATGCTTCAAGCGCGTCAAATAAGAAGCACTATTAATCTTATACCTCATACCGCCCTTCCTTCTCGTCCAATGTAATCACGCCCATAGGCATAACCTTATCGACGGTCTGCAGTCATCAGGTAGGCAACAGTGAGGCTTCAAGTTAATGTCACGACAGCGAGACAACGCGCGCCAACAATGAGGAGCTCCATCGTCCACGTTGGCCAAGGGAAGCGAAGCATATTGCCATGTCCTTCAGCTAGCGGTGATCCACAGCACGTAGTATGGAGCGCAATCGCATACATTTCGACGCTGTTCAGAGTTATAACTGTCTACCAAATGTTCGTATCCTGGAACGCTGTGGGGCTTTCAGAGAAGAATCCTGGTAGGAAATATTTAGCCAGTCCGAGGCCCAGCTGTCTGTAAGGGTAGTCCAGGCTCCAATAGAAGCTGCGTTTCTGCGGGGAAGAAGCAAGAAACGGGATCGACGTCGTCGTGACTCGTAGCGGTTGAAGAGTGAGATCAAACAATTCCCCGGCCCTTCGCGACCACGTGGTTATCTTTCCGCGTTGCCACATACTCCAGCTCGAACTCGGAAATGGAAAGAACATCATTGCTAGTACTCTGCCGTGCCTATTCGCTCCGATCTGGCCCAACTCGGTTTCATGCCGTGCCGTAATGTGTTTGAAGGTATACAGTAGCAGTCTATTTGTGGTATTTGTTCACATATTCTTGAGGAAATACACGCTTGAGACTCGGAGATGCTACACCTCTGGTGTACTATAAAAGTTTACAGCAAGATTGCGAATGGTTGAGGAGCTACAGTGCTGAACTTGGTAGGCCGATGTTTGGCTCAGCAAACCGAAACGAAAATCGCAATCGGCGCGCCCTTGAGCATCGTCCATCCCATCGTCAAACTCAATGTCCCGTATATCCTGTAAGCTTCGTCAATGTCCTGTTGCAATAGGGGTCGGCAGCATGCGATGGTCGAGAGGCGGTAGACTCATCCGACTCCTCTGAGTAGGTATCATGAATTGCCTTGAAAATTGACGTTTGCATACTGAAAAGGCACATCAGAAATCGGTCACCGCCGCGTCAAAAATATTTACCATCTGAAGAGACCCAAGCCACCGCACCATTCTCTTCACCAGAGGCTTATCGTCCGATTCCCATCAACTCCCAATCCAATCAACCTTTTCCTCTCCTCCTCGTCAGCGACCTGAAATACCGAAATCTTTTCAAACCGGCCCTCTACCACTCGTCCGGCAACCCAGTACTTGAGGAGTGTCCCCTCAACAAAGTTCTCTATATCCGGAGAAGGGTGTCCTGAAGTTCCCAAAAGCGTGTACGCCCCCGCAGGTATCCCGTCTTGGTGGGAAGCAATGATACTGATGGTATGCGAGCCACCATGCACATCTGTGACGACCAACTCGCCCTGCCGCACCGAAGAGAACGAACTGTTCTCTAGTCCTCGGACATAGCCCGATTCGATGTGATACCCCCAATACAAATCATGTCCATCTTCTCCTTGCTTGATCCAATCCATCCATATCTCGTCCTCGCCTCCTTCAGCAACATGAAGCTCCTCGCTCATAACCTGCTCCCAAGACGGCCACCACTGGCGGGTAGCACGACCAGGACGTGGATACAAGAAAAGCTGGCCACGAATACGCAGATCCATCTCTCTAACAATCACACTCCACACGTCTTCTTCGTTCTGCGATGGAGATTACGCCGGAATGCAGCGAAGCAAGAAGAGGTAGGAAAGCCCTGCCACTTTGTCCCGAGGGTTGGTAGACACACGAGTTTGCATGTCCTTGAGAATGCTCAGGAGTAGCGATGCGGACAGCGAGCAAACATGGTTGGGAACGTCCGGAGTTCCGTTGATATGCCGCAGGGCAGCAAGTTCTTCTTGGTACCCTCCCTCCACATTCTCGCGCGTCTCCTCTCCAATCAGATAATCAACACTCATCTCCTGCAAGGTCCACGCCCGCTGGAACCAGCTCCTTTTGCTCTCCAAATCAACACGACGACCCATCGGCCGGCCCAGCCCGTTGAAATAATACACCAAAGGACCAATACTACAAAACCGTCTCCAAAACTCATCATACACGATCCCAATCGTGGGTACGTCCAATCTCCACTCGAGCTCACGCAAGTCCTCCCGGAGACCACCAAGCTGCCTGAGACAGAGCACGTCCACCCAGGCGAACTCTGCCCCGAGCTCGAGCAACTCGATCCGGAGTAGACGCAGATCAACACCGCGAGGGAGGGGCACAGGCCAGGCGTAGCCGTTGATGGCCGTCCAAACACTTATATGCTCTGCCTCGTCTACCCACGCGTGTGATACCCCGCGTGGGTGCATTCGGATGACCCACCACGGAACGACACGGTTGCTGAACAGGTCCCAGATGCGCCGTGGGGGGATGCCCCGGGAGAGGATCCGGTCGTCGAGCAGGTCACTCTCGCGCATCTCGATGTCGAGGGCTTCCCAGGTGCGGAGCTCGTTTTCGATGATGGATAGGTCACCGTACCATCGTAGGCGGAGGTAAGCGAATGCTGTTCCAAAGTCGGTGTTCTTGGTGATAAATGATTGGAGGAGGGAGGTGAGTGGACCGTCCAAGGTGTGTGATGTCCCGAGCACCTTGTTTAGGTTCTGGAGTATCAGGTCGACGCCGAGGGCATTGCAAGGGGTATTTGCGAGGGATGATGGAATGATTGGCCGTCGGCTTGTGTGGCTACGTTGTTTCAGCACTGGGACTGTCGGCTCGGCCTGACCAGCTTCGGTAAAAGATGAAATTGTGGCCTCTGGAAGACGGACTTCATATTGTCGGCGCGCCTCAATAATCTGTGCAATCGCACGATCAATTGATACCGGAAAGAACAGTCAGATAGTACTTACCCTTGCTCGAGTGACCCTGCAGTAGACACCAAAATCAAAAAAATGGCGTAACCATCCCCCTTTGTAATTATCTGACATCAACACAATCCTGCATGCTCATGATGGGTTGTTGGAGAAGAAAATAATGCTCTGAATCATACCTGAGTGCGAGATCGTAGCATCGGCTAGACTCGCTACCGATCGCGATGTGAAAAGCAGAGTGTTACCAACGAGACTCTAGACAGTCATCTGCAAGGGAAGTCCAGGAGGCAAGAGGAGCGGCGACTCTGCAGAAAAGACGTGAGAGAAAGGACCGAGGCGACAGGTCGTCGCCATAGCGGTCGAAGAGTGAGGTTGTTTGGCATCCAAATAAATCCCCGGCCTTTCGCGATCACGTGGCTAGCTTGTCGCATATCGCCACATACTCTGTCGCGCTTATTCGCACGCGTTTTGAAGGTATACAGTCTATTTGGGCTATTATTTCCCAGATTATTGAGGAAATGCACGCTTGAGAATTGGAAACCCTACGCCTCCGATGCTAGAAAGTTTACAGCATGATTTCGAACAGCTGTGGAGCTACAGTGCTGAACTTTATGGTACTCTGCTCTCGTCAGTACGACGGTTGTATGCGTGAATTTATATGGTCATACACTATTGCTAGACGTAGGATTATCGTCCGTCAAGGTAGCAGGCAGAATTATAGCTGATAACCCAACAGCTCATTTCGCCAGCAGCTCTTTCTCTAACTCCATGACGACGGGTAACGGTGGCGAACAGTAGCGGAGCTTATTGTAATTCCATGTGTCACGACTTCAGAGCTTAGTAGAAAGAAACATCTAGTATATATGCAGTGAACATGAATAAAATTTAAATCGTGGCGAGTACGCGTGACCTTAAAGAGTATACCGGAACTGCCACAGCCTATGAGCACAGAATGTCTCTAATGAATATCGAAGAGAGGCTCACGTATGGATTCTCGAAGTCAGTCATATCAGACTCTCCATTAATCTTTCCCTGCATTGCCCTTTCCTCTGGGTTTAGTCCATCTGCAAGCGCAGCTTTAACCCGGCGCCTATTACGCAGCACTAGAGTAGCTCGCCAAGCTGTAATAACGCTTCAGGTCAGCGAGGCTGTTCACCATAAATAGAAAAGCCACCTACCGATGATAACGAGAAACTCGACTGCGAAGCAGACACCGCATCCGATGAGCCCAGGCCTGTACGTTGGCTGCAGATTCAAGTCAGTAAATGGAAGTAAAAAGAAAGAGATGATACGTACCGCATCCTTCTGCCTAAATATCTGCGACCCACACATACTTCCGACACAGTAGCTAGAAGAATCACTGATATAAGTCTACTGAACTTATATTGATACACACCAGACAAAAGTAAACGACGATGTAATCGTTCGTTTAGTACGCCCAGTAACGTTGGAAGGGATCAGCGTCCAAGCCAAGAACATGCTGAGATGATATGGAGCCTAAAAAGTTGCTGTTAATCAATAATGGACCGATGATTCTAAGCTTTACCGTCATTAAGTACATACCCCATTTTGTCCACTACAAAGCTTTCTGAGACGGCAGGACTGCAAATATATAGACGAAATTACCAACCTTGTTTGATTCGTTTGATTCAACTAAGGCCATCCCGAGGACACCTATAAAACCAGGGATAAGAGATAAGGCCATGAGATAAAGGCGCAGGTTGTTTCGCTTTGTCGCTGCCTACAGTTTCGGAGTCGTTAGATTTATGGTGCACGACAGATAAGAGCGCTGCATACAAATCCAGCAAGAAAATATACGACCAGGGATGCCATATTTTCAGGAATGTGGAATAAAATTCCTTGAAGAGGCGCTATAAGGAATTGGTCAATAGATTTTCAGATGTCTTGAGGAGAGGATATGTACTAAAACCAAAGCCGGTGTCGATGATGCTCCTAAAGGCTGAGAAACCTGCACCCGGTGCCTATTGGATCCCGACTAGATGAGCATTATCAAGCGATTCCAATACAAAGTGGCGTCTTACCGCCGTTAAGAACACAACAATTGCAGTAAAGTAAAACTGAAAACAAAATAAGCCCAGCACGATTAAAAGAGCTGACGTATCTACACAGGGATCGGTCAAGCACTCCCGAACCTGATTCCACTTCCACGCGCTAATACCCGTCCTATCGTGTCCACTCTGGTTTTCCAGGATCCGGGCGTTAGCCATCCGTTTTTCTTCCTTTGTTAGCCAGGAGACCTCAGATGGGGAGCCAAGGAAATGGAAGCAGACGATGCTGACAAAAATCGTGAATGAGCCGAGGAACTAAGGATAAGTATGTGAGTCAGTATATCTTCGCGAATGAATGTGGCTCACATAAGCCATATATCGCCATGCCTGAATGTCCTTGCTACGGTACTCCAGGGTGCCGATTCCGTACAGAATAAGGTCGATGATGCTACCGACTCCTACGCCTGAACTCTATTCATAGATAACGGTGAGATTCATACAGAATTGCAGTGCAGGATCAGCGGCCCACCAGGAACACCAACGAGCGCGACGAGTGTTCATTTCGAGTATACCAACACCCGATGATCAAGATGAACCCAGATCCAATGCAACACTGAAATATTCCCAGCAAGAACCGTAAGGCGACGAGCTGCGCGAAGTCTTTCGCTATCAGCTCCGGAGTTAGCATTCATAATGGTCAAAAGAAATGAAAGTAACCCAAACCAAAGCCGATGCACAACATCACGATTCCCATACACATCTATCGGAATATATTAGAGATCATAATCAGGTAGGGGGCGGAATATTGGCTACCATGAATACTGATCTATGCTGAAAATTGAATGATACGGTGTCGGACTAAGAAGAGTTACGCACAACGTCTTGCCCATTCTCCAACGCTGAAGTAGAAAATTAGACGGAAATTCAAAGCATAAGTATGCGATAAAGTAGACCGTCGTAAGCCTGTCCAACAGTGAAGTTACACGAATGACATTTTGCATCATAGGCAGATGGCACACCGACCATGAGTATTGTTGCCCAACGAGACCCGTGTCCTCGCGCAAACGGAAAACGGACATAGGACCTGTGAAAAGGCTGTCGTGACTGGTGTGAACTCGAATAATAGGTTTCACGCACTCAATACTGCCCTGTCTGCGTCCTGAAGACCATCTGGTAATGGATAAAATGGAACGCAGAGCGTGATATGCAATAGCAACTGACAGCATAGCCACAGAAGTGGAAGCAGATAGTAGTCCACCTTGCGTTTGAGCTTCTTGTACTGTTGTGGAGTATACTCAGCCGAAGCAGTAGCGAGTGGTACATCGTCAAGCATTGTTCCTTCTTTCCTGTAGATATCACAATGAGTAATAAAATATCTAACAGTGATGTCGCTAGGTGTGTAACGGTGGCGACTCACGATACAGGAGATTCGCTCCTTCTTGTGTTGTGAGCATCGTTAACACAATAGGGCGATTGTTGGAATATTGACTACTGTCAAGCAACTTATATGTATATACCTGTACGATATTCAAGAAGTTAGCGTGTATTTCATTCAGACATTCTTGTATGCGCACCGTATCTGCATTTTCAATAGACATCGTCCCCTCGCTTGTCCTTTGCGGTGCCGAATCGTACATTGCAATCTTATTTTGCTGTAGCTCGGGGTTCTCGCGCCATATTCACGCTCTGTCTGACAGTTCTGTTGAGTGATGCCTTTAGGTTAGAGGTCTGGGCCCACCTACGACGTGAGGCTTCTGTCCAGCGCGCAGCTAAGATTTTGATTAACGATCGGTCACATCCTCAAAATGATATTTGATCATGATGTCAAGGAGTAACATTTCAATGACACCCATGAGCACTGATGGTGCCGATGCTGAGACGGTATCTCAGAATCGCTTCCGCGAGAAGAAGGCAAAAATGAAAACATGTTCGTTACAGCTTGTGTCGGGACCATCTTGAATAAAGTTAAATCAGCATCCCGTGTTAGAGAGTATACACCTATAAATGCATCAGGAGTGTTGCACACACTGAACGACGCGCTTACCGATGTCAAAAACGCGTCGATTCCAGCAAAATAAAACTGTAAACGAGTCAGCATTGTGACCACGGACAAACCTGAAACACCAACGATCGGGATGAAAGCTCCCTTCAGGTGTACCAGCTATCGACAACAAGGATGAAAACAGGACTGATACGACATTCTTGCAGTGCACACGGGGCAATGAGATGCTTAAAGTTCAAGGCGGAATCGGAAACCAGTTGAGCGACACGTGTTGCTTACATAACACGTGTCAGAATTTGACTTCTGTCTCTCTAGTACTTGTCTAGTACTCTCAATTAGTCTCCATACACTTTTCCGTCATCCGTCTAGGATGTCAAGGGCACCCCCAAAGAGTACCAGTGAGGGACGAGAAGTTGTGTTCACGCTGCAGAGCCGTGGCACTGCGTCGAATAAGTAACTTCATCAAGCTCGCTGATCTAGAATGCACGCCAACAGTCGAATTGGTCTCCCTGTTCAAGGCTCCGCTCATGAAGCCTGAGGATGCTGCTTGGTGTCTCTGCTGGCGGGAACGATGCGGTAGACTTGACTAAAGCCCAATTCGACGCTGATCAGCTCTTTGATGAGATGCTCAAAGCGTCAAGACGCGGTACCTCTTCCGCGAGGAGAAGGTAGAGGCAAAAACGGAAAAATACATATGTTCGTTACGCCTTGTGTCAAAGGTATCATGAATAAAGTTATTTAAATCAACACCCGGCGTCAAAGAGTATACCGGAACTGTCAAACATAATGAGGGCTGGACGTATAGGTGCGGAGATGACTGAAGACTCACATGAGGATTCTCAAAGTCCGTCATATCGGACTCCCCATTAATCTTACCCTGCGTTTCCCTCTCCTCCTGGGTCAGCCCGTCCGTGAGCATAGCCTTGTCTCTACGTCTGTTCCGCAACACCAGAGTCGTCCGCCAAGCTATGATGAAGCTCCGAGTCAGGATTGGTCTCTCGAGATAAAGAAGAGTGCACTCACCAACGATGACGAGGAACTCTAGCCCGAAGCATACGCTGCATCCGATGACTCCTGGTGTGTATGTTGGCTAGAAAATGGGATTATGAAGAGCAGCAAAGAAAGAGGGTGGGAGCGTACGGCGTCCTTCGTCTTGAATATCTGTGAACCGCACATGTTTCCGACGCAGTACCTGTAGGATCATGTTCATCAGTGAAGATCAAAGGAAATCAGGACAACGCACCCGATGAACGTAAATGAGGATGTCACCGTTCGCTTAGTACGTCCGGGAAGGTTCGAAGGGATTAGCGTCCACCCCAAGAACAGGCTCAGCACAAACGGAACCTGTTGGAGATGTTCGTCAAGTCATGGGAGATTTGGGTTGAAAGGAATCTTACGGTCATGTAGTACATCCCCCATTTCGTCCACTATTCAGAACATTAGAACAGTAATAAAATGGAGGAAGGAATGTTAATGAGGACCTTAGTGGACGGGCTCGTCTCGATGAGAGCCATCCCAAGGAATCCGATGAATGGAGGGATCGTCGCAAATGCCATGATGTATAGGCGGAGATTCTTCCATTTTGACGTAACCTGTCATTATATGAGTTCTGCAGCGGCACCTGGAGCAAAGAGAGGTACGAACCAGCCCAACGATGACGAAAATCACGACGCTGGTCATACTCCGAGGGATAGTATACAAGATCACTTGTAGGGACGCTGTACAAGGACATAATCAATTGCCAGCTTTAGTGTATCAAGAATATACGTACTAAAACCAAAACTCGTGTTAATGATACTTCCGAACGTTGTAAGGCCCCCGTTAGGTACCTTTGTACGCGTCAACAAATGATCGTAGATCAAGGTGATAACCCTACCGATGACAGAAAGGCGTTGATGCCTGCAAAGTAAAACTGAACCGATCTCAGAATAGCACAGGACGAAGCAACATAGAAACCACATACGCATGGATCAACCAAACATTCCCGAGCTTGGTCCCATTTCCACACCTTCGTACCCGTCCGGTCATGTCCGCTCTGGTTCTTGAGGATCCTAGTGTTGGCCATCCGTTTCTCCTCCTTCGTGAGCCAGGGAACTTCGGACGGCGTGCCGAGAAAGTATAAACAGAGGAGCCCGACAACGATAGTGAGGGATCCGAGGAACTGTTGGTAGGTCAGTGGGCATACAGTCCAGAGAAAGACGTAGCCGTACATAAGACATATATCGCCATGCCTGAATGTCTTTTCCACCATACTCGAGGCTGCCAATTCCATAGAGCGTTAGATCAGCAATGACACCGAATCCTGCATTCGCGCTCTATTTGGCGAGAATGTAAGCGTAGTGAAAGGAACACGAGAGAGCTGGCAAACAAACTTGGAAAACCAGTGAGCGAGATGAGTGTTCTCGCCGAGTGTACCAACTTCCGATAATGAGGATAAACCCCGGGCTGATGCAACATTCGAAGAATCCCTGCAGGGCGCGCAAGGCGATGAGGTGTTTGAAGTTCTTTGCTGCGGATTTGATTAGCATTTGTGATGGTTGGGAGAATTGGACAGAGGACCAACCAAAACCGACGCATAAGACGACGGCTCCCCAGCATATCTATCAGCGATAGTTAGAGGGGTCGAGGGAGAAAGTATGAACGTACCATGTAGATCGATCTGCGTACAAACGTATTATTGATAATTTTTTGACACAAGAATGGACACGTACAGGGTCTTCCCCATCCGCCATCGTTGAAGGAGAATATTAGATGGGAATTCGAAGCACATGTAAGTCAGGTAGAAAACCGTCGTCAGCCTAATGGTGGATGTGAATGGGCGGGATAGTGTCGTAGAAAACGGCACCATACTCACCAAGAGTATTGCTGCCCGACTAAGCCAGTGTCCTCACGCAAACCGAATGTTGCCATGGTACCTGTAAGAGGTTCGTGGTTGGTAGTGACAGTCAGAGGAATTTGACACACTTAGGCCCGTCTTGTCGGCTTGCTGGATACCGTCTGATAACGAATATATTAGCGTTAGAGAAAGTTACACGCTTAGCGGCTCACAGCAAAGCCACATCAGTGGAAGGAGGTAACAATCCATTTTGCGTCGGAGCTTCTTGTATTGTTCTGGAGTGTACTTGGACGCGATAGCGACTGCGAACTGTATGCCGGTTAGCATCGACTGAAATGGCTGAGATACCTACCTTCACTGTCATCTTGGGTATCATAGGCAACCGCCTTGACGACGACGTCCTTCTCGTCAAACGAAGTCTTCTCTGGAGTTTCAGAGGCCATGGCAAGCTACGGATGAAGAAGCCTTGACGGACATCAAAGGATGCTCTATATAAACTTCAGCGCCAAGAATATTTCCGATAGGAAGTCCGCCATGCCTATCCTGCCGGAATAACTGTCTTATCATTGGGATGCAGCAGCATGGTAGCGCTTGGATATAAAGCTGCCGTATAGGCTGCGCTTGCGAAGGGTCTTAGGGTCCTGAAGAGATACACCGATTGATAGGCATGATAAAGCAGATACCGGAACCAAATGAGACGGGGTTGTCTTCTCGAAAACAGAAGAACCTACGCAGGCCGTTATCGAGCAGGTATTATTGAAGAAAGTAGGGTCGCCAGATGCAAGGAAAGCAAGGAAGCAGGCGGAGTTAATGGACCGAGCAGGGTTGATCGGGAGTAGTAAAATCGCAGGAAGACAGGACTTGGTGATAATAGATCTTGAAGGTGATTAATTGATCTTGCTGGCCAGTTGATACTAAGAGAAGCAGCGAGAAATTTGGTACAAGAAGCGTCAATAATACGTTGCTATACCAATCTACGGACGAAATCAGGCTCGCCGTTTGCTCCTCGTATAGATTTACTTACGCGTTTGCCTAATTCCGCGGGTATTTCGTAGTAAGTATAGAAGGCTGGATATTTGTAGTTAGCTCCCATGTCGCCATAGATGTAAACCATTTTGCTATTTACCTCATTTGAATCCAGTGGGCTCGCGATTCTAACACCATTAACAGCGAAAAAGGCGAGAGAGAGCATCAGAAAAGCTCAGCAAGAAATACTAGAGATGGAAGGAGTAATTTTTTCGAGAAAACTGCGATGCCTTTAGCGATAAGTATGCACAGTCAGAACGGAAGCGAGAAAATCAGATCCGGTCCGAGTGCCGGTACGCGCTGTTGACTTGTTTGTTGCTTCCTACTGTCACCGACTCCTCGTCCTCAGGCCTCAAGTACGATTTCTTTCCTCAAATCGCGTCAATAATATACTGCTCATATCTACGGCGTTCAAGCATACCGAGGTATCGGAGAATTACTCGACAAGCGAAGCTTATCATCAGAGAATGGAAGGTCTTCGTACGCATGCTACTTCTGTTTGACATCTATCCCTTTAACATTCTTCGTAGTGGAACTATGGTACGACCAGTGCAGACCGGATTCTCGGTTGCCATGATTCGCTCCCCAAATCCTGCTGCTTCGCTTTCCAGGTAGTCTTCGACTCCAGGAAGATACCAGTAATCTCGACCAGACTTCAACTCGCAATGCGTTGCAACATCTATGTCTAATATCGATTCGGCAGAAAGCCTTCACTGTCCAATGTACTCTACGAGTAAGTTATCAACAATCCACTTACGCCTCCATCTCATTACAAATTTTTTCGCTCAATAGAAAATAAATTTACGAGCTCGCTATCCTACAGATTATACCCTGCTCTGGAGGACAACGAACCAGCCACGCTGAGGTACTCGACCCCCGAACCTCACCTCGACCTCAGGTTGCGGCCATTGTGCAGTTTACTGCCGTGAACGTTCCTATAACTCGTCGGTAAGACTGTCTTATCATACGCCATAGGCTAGTATAAGACTCACCGTCATTCGCAAGGAAGATATTAGTACTGCAGCACAGCTCCGTAGCTGTGGGACTCGAACTAAAGCATCACGTTCGGCACGTCAACATCGACAAAAGGTGGACGGGCAACGTACCAGCTCACAGCCGACTGTGCGATAACAATTCTGGGCAAGCTGCAACTGAACCCGACGAGTTTGGAGGGGTCTAGTGGTCCTGCGTCAACGTTCAAGGTGGCCTTGTTAGCGACGACAACGTTCTCGCAACACTGGACGAGTTGGTTGTAGCCGGAGCATCGTTGTGTTGGGATCGACGCGACTGCGAATGCTGCGGTGGCAAGGAGAGGGAGAGAGCGCAAGACCGTGAGCATCATTAACGGCGAGAAGGTAAGCATATTCTCGCTACTACACGGGTTTTATGTCTGAGCAAACTTGAAAGATGTCATCCAAGATAGAATGCCATGTGTGGTGGCGTCCGAATGTCTACTGTATGAGAAACTCGGCGGTGTCAAAGAAGAAACATCGGACATGAGTGCAGAATCTATTTTTGCCAAGCGGAGAAGTTCTCGGCTGATATCAGGGTAGGGGTCGAAATCAAAGTTACTCCGAAAATTTGGGTTAATAATTTTGCAGAACGGCGTGCAAATGACCTGATATACTAAGCACGCAGGTTATCCGAACAGAATTGTTGTTCGTGGAAGCAACACTGGATTGCTGGAGGTTCCAGACAATTATATGGGCAGACACTGTAGGATAAGAATGGCGGCGTTACACGCGTCCAATACGATGTCATTCGTGTTTGTGGTGGTCATGCATTCTGTTCATTACACGACATGTTTTCTTCCCTCTTCCCTTTTCCGTGAATATAAAAGACCCTGGTATATTAACAACGTCAACATATACGTAGATTCTGCCTACTCTTAAAACGTCTGCTTTTCTTTCGAGAAGATTCCGTTAAATACGGTGGTGTCCAAAAGTGAGCCTGGTCAGTTTGACGTGGAAGACATTCTCGAACCCAAACACCGTCAGACGACCCAGCGCCTCATCTGCTCAATGAGACCATTTAAGTACGACGGCGGGACGTATGGCTTCGCGAACCGTGTGCTACCTGTCCTATACAGTAGCATATCCATGACCATTCCTTCATCAACGTCATGCCACTGCCACATGAGGTCGAGTGAGTTCACATGTGGGAGGAACAACGGATCCGTGGCGAGGCGCTGGATCAGTTCGTGCGAGATAGGACAGTACGGCCTGTACACGGGCGGGAGGGGGTCATGTACACCGAGGTGTCGGAGCTCAGTGAGAGGCTCGAGGATCGTGATAAGGTCTTTTACGCAAATAGGTACCCGCCAGAGAGTGAGGTGCTGGATCCTGTGGGAGAATACCGCGATCAAGTCTTGAGTGAGGTATTCCGCTTTGAAAGGGTTCCTGACGGGGCCGACGTAGATGATAGTCAAGTCCCGGAGCTGGGGGAGGGAGACGTTACCCCGATAGAGGGGGAGATGTTCTTGGGTGAAATAGGTGAGGCAGATGGTGAGCGAGACGAGGTTAGATGCTAATGCGGGGCTGGGTGAAAGGAAGTGCTGTGGGGGAGTGCCGTACATGGTCACATTAGTGATGTTGGGGAATAAGGACGTCGACTGAAAATCGAGCGATCGAAGAATAAGGTGGAGAATTTGGGCGTAAGGGAAGAGCGACGAAGTTGTACCTGGACGGACATATTCTCCAAGATCTAACCAGTGAAGGTTCACGGCGGTGGTGAACACACGAAACTCCCATACGTCAAAGGGCTTTACACAGGTAAGTCGCTCGAGTGAGGTAAGATTTCGTAATCCTGTGAAGAGTTTGGGGAGATCCTTGAATTCTGAGGGAACGGAAGATATGTAGAGCTCGCGCCAACGGTGAGCTTGCGTACGAAGTACCGCTATGGCATCAGATGTATGATCTTCCGTTGACCTTAATCCTTTCCTCCGCATGGCGTCATGCATTCGGAACAGGAAAAGAGACAGTGGATAGTCCTTTGAACGCTGAAGGTAAATGTTGATTAACGCCGGCGGGATCGATATGTCAACATCTCGGCGTTCTCTGCAGTGCTCGTCCCTCAAAATCAAGTATCGAACTGGAACAAAGATGAAGGACCACAAGGAAGCGAGAGAATAAGACACATCTCTCCAATAGACGCACACGTGAGAAATAGTGAGCATGCTGAAAGGAAAGCGGTCGCCATGATAATCGTCGACAGCAAGGGCCAAGCTATTGATCAGGCTGGTAAATATCTCTTCCAATACATCGAGAGGGACTCCATGGATTGGAGCAGGCCTATCGGTAGGCGCCGGCAGGGAAGTCTGAAAAGGGAGATAATTAGTTGGAAATTGAGAAAGGTAAAGTGCCATGAGGCTGACCGCTTCCGAACTAGACGTTGACAAAGGAATACCAGAGGAAGAGCCATATGGAGGACGATAGCTAGTGAGAGTAAGATAAAGTCGTTCGAAGGTGAAGACCAGCCTACATATCACGACTCATTTTGGATTCTACAGCACTAGGGCTGTACGATGAGGAATCTTGACTCTTGAGATCAAAGTGGCTTCAACACGGGCGGCTCAGTGGCTACTATGTGAGCTAAATAATTTTAAGAGCGTTCAGAGGAAAGGTAAGAGTTTTTGCGACAAAAATGAACTCACCTTCAGATTGAAAATGTTGCAGATCTGCGTTTCTTTAATAGACAGAGTGGAACAGGTGAGATGATGGGTAACGACAAGCGCCGGTACCACACGGGGTCAAGCAAAGCGAGGCAAAGTGATTATTTTCGGCACGCCGCATCTGATTGGGTTCCAATCTAAGCCTAAGGTAGGCTCGTGGCTGTGGTCTCCAAGACCTAAGGATTAGACTTGTATTCAACGGCGAAGTATGGCCCCATCGAAGAGCCCATAGATGTAAAGCACAAGTCGGACGAGAGGTGAGAAGTGAAGGACCTCATGGGAAGTGGAAAGACACGCGATCGACTGCCGGGAGCGGACCGGGACGGGCCTGGCCGCTGACAGGGAAACTATGACTCAAGTTTCTCCCTCACCTTCAAACTGTTCACAAACTTTTCAGTGTTTACAGCCGTAACCTCAGAGCTCGAATCATCTCCTTACAAAATTCTGAAGCCAACCTAGACTCAACTCTGATCCATGATCATTAAAATCCGGGCCCCCACAAGCATCATAGTTTTGGGAGCTCTTAGAAGCGCGTCAGTGGTATCTACAATTGTTCGTTTTGTAACTTCATAACATCATAGTGACGCAGAAATCGAAAGCTGAATAAATTTGAGCTTCACTCTGTGATAGAGACCGGCAAGGATGTAGTACTTACACGTAAGTCTTTTCTATATTCTAGCTAGGTGTCGGTATTGACTACGTCTCGTACCTGCTAGCGATATCGATTTTCCTGTGGGAACCTCCCCGTAATCGACGAAAAACCCGAAGCTCGAATTGTGCAGTCATCAAATCTCCGACGCCCTGAAGCCCAGCGGCACTTGTGCGCATGGTGTGGCAAAATACAACAACCAAAACATTGTTCTGTTTCTATGGGCTTCATTGTGTCCTAGCACTTAAATAGCCGCCGACTCTCCCATTCTCTCTCCTTTCACCCACCACAGACTCATGGAATGTCCTCCCTGTCAAGAGCTCAGCGACCTTGTTGTTGATGCTCTTGTCAACCAAGGCGAAAGCCTTCGTAATGCTGCTCTGCTCTCACGATCGACTCTCATTCGTACCCGCCATCACCGATACAAGCACGTCGTCTTGCGTAGCTCAAGCGACTGCAACAAGTTCTATGCTATCTGTACCGCATCGAAGGGCGTTGGGCTATTTGTTGATAGTCTGAAGATCTGCGGCTTAAAAGAAGATCAGGCAGCCGCTCATGCCAGTGTGCTCGAGCGTCTTCTCGAATTGGTCGCCTCCGTAAAACTGATCCACTTCGAAGGTATCCCTTGGGACCACCTATCATTCATTGGAAATTCCAAGGGGAAGCGCTACAACATTCCTATGGTAGACCTCCGTCAAACAGTTGTCGCGTCGTACCGTGCATTAGCTTCCTTCATACAAGCTTTCCCCAAACTTCACACACTGGCATTATTGTCCGTGTCTTTGGGTAACGATAGCAGTGTTTCCAACTTGGAGGAGACTGGAAGCTCCCCCCCCCATAATTCCCCGCGTTCGCATACTCGAACTCGACAACTGCAGGGATATATTCGTGCGCCTCTCCAATGATATCGCTCAGAATTCGGCCCCGCTGTCTGTACGGCATCTCCGCATTCTTAGAATCTTGGCTGTCCGGGAAGCTAGTGATTTGACTTCCATCAAGACTATCATTGAAAAATCGGGTGGCATTCCCCTAAAACTTCGAGTGGTGATATTCAAGTAGGTGCGTCGTTTTCTGATGTTCAATTTCTGCTCTCACACATGCTAATTCTCCTCCCTAGATCCTGAGGAACTAATCGCTTTGTCCTTTCCGCCCTCTCTAAACCATCTCCACCTCAAATTAAACGACTACGAACATAAGAACGAACAAGATATCTTGCGGTGGTGGACAAAATGCTTCTCCTGTCCGGACATCGAGTTGTCCAAGATCCACGTTTCCCTGTATGCTGACCCACACTATCCTCGCTTGTACAGAGCTTTTCTTGCCAATGTATTCCGGAGTACATTTTTTCACCACCCCTTCGTGCTTCCACCCAAGCTGGCACCTGACGAAGAGATGGCATTTCATCTCATTGAAAAGGAGCTATGGTCTGAGCTGGATAACGCCCTAGCTGAGATTCAGGGCCTGAAAGAATTCATGATCGAACTTCCATCCGATGGCGATGTGGCAGACTTTGAACCGCTGAAGGACGCGATCAAGGAAGGGATGCCCTGGGCGCGAGATCGAGGTTTTCTGGTGTTTAGGATGAAACGAGGAATTTAAGTGTAGACGATGATCAATGTAAATATTTATTGGTATCGAGGAGCAGATACCACTGGACCCGACTTGTATTCAATCTGCTCACTACCTGTCGAATGTTTGGCGTGTTCGAGTTAGTAACTGTTATCCGTATGCCAATAAGCTATTTTCGGTCACCAGGCGTTTTGGTGTGTAGTACTGTATGCGTCCTTAACCACTCTGAAAAATTGAATGCGCCCTATGTAACATGACCCCACATAATTTCTCCCTCATCAGTACCCGAGTTTTCGCCTGTCGCTGGGGGTCGTCAGAGTAAGGGCTTCGTCAAGGACTCAGTGACCCGCGTCGTTGACCTTCTTGTTAAAGAATATAATGCCAACACTACATCTTGCGCAGCTCGTGCGATTGCAAGGAGACATCAGGCTCTCTTCCCGAAGACTTGAAGGGGCTGAGAATCTTGAGATGCCTCTCAAATTATTCGTCCCCTGAAATGAACCACTTCGGTGTTCCAGCGTACGCAATGAACTACCTTGTTTATTGAAATACAGTGGAAAAAGCATGTATCCTTTCAGAGCGGTAATCCTATGGATACAATGTGATGGTATAGAGGGATTCTATTGATATTTAGACATGAGAGTGATCTCCTGTATGGGACCCACTTCCCTCACTTGTAACCCAGTACTCTCCATTCTCCGAAAAGCGAGATCTCGAAGCAGAGGCCAGCGCAGCGCGACTGACTTCAGAGGGACGTCAGTCTCTCTACCACGATAACTGCTACAGCCAATATGCCGGGATTCTATGAGATTCATCGTCGCGTCAGCAGGATTCATGACGGAAGGCATAACCCAAGCAAGCTCAAGATGCTCGAGTTTGGGAAGAAGGTGGTCATGGCCATTATCGAACCTCAGTTCGTTCAGAAGCCACTCTGATAACGTGTCTGATGTTGCGAAGTCATGAATCGTCAGACTGACCAAATCCGGCACTGCCCTGAATATGTCAATGAATCCGGCGCCTTCCACTATGCCGGTAGCATAGGAAGTGGTAATAAACGTGAGATTTCGTAGAGGCGAGCGGGAGCGTCGAATTAGGGATGCGATGGCATGCGTGTGAATAGCTCCGCCGATGATGGTGAGATCGGTCAAAGCAGGAGCATCGATGGATCCAAGGAAAACAGAAAGAGTGTCGGTGTAGAAATACATATTACGACAAGTGAGGGAAGTTAATGTAGGAAGGCTGGCAAAATAGTTTTCATCTTCCTCTGTGCAGAGGCCGTAGGCTTCGACTGTAAGGGATTGCAGGTTCTGCATTCGAGAGAGGTTGTAAACGACGGCGCCAACGTCTCCGGGGCGAAATTCCAGGTTGAGTGTGTGTACGTGCTGTGGAAGGTTGAAGCAACCAATTGGAACACCGTCGCGTATCGTAAGGGTATGAAGGTTTGGAAGATCAAATACGTAGTAAGGGCTATCTTCCATATAATCCTCCATGATGAGGCTCCCCAAGGAACCCAACAAGCCGCTTGGTAGCCTTGTTATGGCTCTCGCTGGACCTCGAATTTCACGAAAGCGAAACCGATGGGCGACAAGAGTCTCGGTGATGATATCCAAGGTGTAATCATCGACGATCACCAGCTTGGGACTCATAAACCGAATGACCAGGGGCATACGCCCCGACCGAAGTAACTGGAGTTTAACTACTTCATGAATAGACCGCCATCGAGGCAAAGGAAAGTATGTTTTTGTTGGTAAGCGAATGACAATGGTCGACCATAGACTGGGAGAGTCAATGGTGATGTCGCGCCAGCGCTTGCAGACGAGTCCCAAAAGGAAAAGGACATTTGATGGGCAGAGGTCGGACTCCTGCTTACAAGCCTCTTCAAATATTTGAAGCAAGACGTCGTAGGACAATCGCCGGACTGGCGCGAGTAGGCGCCATAATGATCAGCGTAGCTTTTCAGCTGGTCGCGATCTCGGTTCAGTTTCTCCAAATTCCTCTGGATTTGAACGATTTCTGCATCGTACGCGTCAATTTCTTTGGCCATTTGTGAACGAACACTAGAAATAGCCAGAGTGTCCGACTCGGAAGGGGAGTAGAGCTCGCGAAATTTGAAGAACAGTTCAGAAGAGGAGATCTTGGGATCTTTCATAGAAGGTAAGTGACTGCTGCATTTGTGGCACAGGATTGTGCATGGCCAGCTATACGAGTCGTCGATGCCTATCAATGTCATCTATACCATCGACATACGAGTCTCTCTACTGAAGGTCGTACCTTCAGTGAGAGTAGCCATATGGTTCAGAACAATGACTGATGTCGATAGGGCCGTAGAAAGGTAAAGTCACAATCGCAGCTTGAACTTGATCAAGGTCGTGAAGAATGACCTTCAAGTTCGAATTTAATTTCGAGACAAAGACCGTGTCACGTGGCTACGAAAGTCGTGGCGGTCGTTTCCGAAAAGCTGAAAAACATTTAGCCTCGGTGTTTCCGCTGTTAATTCATGCCAGCGCGAACAAACGTCGGGGTTTCCATCAGGCAAATTCACATAAACTGCCACTATTGGAAGGACTATGAAACTCAGAGAGCAGGAGAGAAAGACGCTGCATAGAAAAGAAAGGGATACTGAGTGTTTTACTGTTACGAATCTGATATGACAATTTTATAAACGTGACGAACGACAAACAGAATTCCTAGAATACCAGATCAGCAGCCAGCACTGAACTACAATACAGTACATCGATAACTTACATTAGTACTAGTACCACTTATGATACCCAGGGTAAAGATCGTCTTCGTCGAGGTCCGGCATCGTGAAAAACTTCGCTGGTCGCTTTGGAAGCTTATATCCCGGCCCATGAACTCCCTTCGCCAATTCCTAACAATGAGTTGGTTAAGAAGAGTCTAAAAAGGCCGCAACGACTCGAACGCACCTCTACGTCGACAACATTATAAATATACATGCTCCGAGATTCATCATGAGGGTTTTTCTTCACCTCACGAGGCTTTATGCTGTCCATATGAACCGGCTGAAGCTATGGTACAAACATTTGAGCCTAATTATATGGACTTAAGAGAGAATGACGCACGGAGTAGCGAGCTATAGCATCAGTTTTAGTGATTGATCCTCCTTTCTTTTTCCTCGTCACTGGGGGCCGATTTGGAGACTGTGAAGAAGATGGATCTTCACGGAGTCGCTCCGCTAAAGCCTCCACTTCGTCAACTTTGTAAAAGGTCACTTTTCCGCCATATGGATTGTCCCTCTGCCTGGCCGGGGTAAGAGTATCAAGGTCCGCAGGCTTGAGACGGAATTCTTTGGCTGCATCCGTTCGTTTCTGGATGACCGTTGAACGTTGAACACTATGGTGTAGCTTCAAAGAGAGACTCACAATAGTTCTCCGAGTTCGAGTTCTTTTGGGCTTGGGCTCTGGTGTCGCCGGTATTCCGGCAGTGGGAATGGCGTACGGTATGGCTGCCATAGTCGTTGTCTAGTCTAAGAAAAAAAAAGACAAATATGTCAGTACAGCGGATCACCATTTTCGATATCCTAGACAGGGGTAATATGAGGCTCAGGCGCATTTATTATACCATGACTTCGCAAGCTTTTCCTGTTCCCGGTCGAAATTCTTGCAATGTTAGCAAAGACTAAGGACATGTCGCATAGGTAGTTGATGGCGCGCGCATGATAGCATCGGTGAACGGGCCGGCGATTGGTTTAAAGAACTTTAGGGCAGGTTCGGCGCCACGGTCTGGGTTGTTTTCTTGGCACTTGCACTTAATTCCTTTACTTCTGGCACCTGCTATCGGGTGCTTTCCATCCTGTTTGACTTCGGCTTTAGCACTCGCCAATATTCTCACGTACTTCAATTGCTGCGCGCCGTCCGCGTTATCGTTAATCTCTCTGTGTTCTTGCATGTTTTCTCTGCGCTTTCAACATGATCTTGATCGATCGCTCAACACCTCGGAATCTATCAGGCATCCTCATTGTCAACGATGTCTTCTTTGGTCAATGCGGCATCTCTTTCCTTGATGTTTGATCCAGCACTGATTTTCTTCTCAGCCAGGTGAATCTCTGACGCTCTGACTCGAATCTGGATGTGGTACGTGGAGAAAACATGTCAAAACGAAGTTTTTTCTTCCTCTAAAGGATAGCTTCGTAGTCTTCTTTGAATCTCAGTGCACATTTTGTGTGGGCGCTGCATCTAACGTAGCCAGCGTTTTTGGGATCTGGTACCAAGGATAATTATACACAACGCGTGCCCCGCATCCGATGAACAACGACATTCAGGGCAATCGCCGCGTCTGCGGCATCGAACTGATAGATGAAGTGAATGCGAACAGCGGGGTAGATACACCACCGGTATGTGAATAATCTGATTCGTCGTCTGATAAATCTAACGTGAGGAAAGTGTCGATCCTATAATTAACTCTACTGCAAGCCTTATAGTTGCACCTTAGACCTGAAGAGTCAATCCCTTATCCTCGCTATAGGTGCCTCTGTGTTACTTTCTGAGGTGCTGCTGCTTGCGTCCGTGTAAGGTCGTGTGTCCCGTCAATGGTCAGTTTTTGCCAGCGGGTCCCGGACAGGGCGGCATATCCCAATATAGTGCGCGCATCTCAGGCACTACTGGCTCTGGTGTAAGAGGGACAGCCAAACTCTGCGGCGTACTACCATCATGTTCGCGGGGGGCTTCGTGAAATCTTTCTCTTTTTTCCCCTGATGGCGCCCATCATACTGTTCTAATAATTGCGCTGAGGTCCCTCGGACATTTCAGTCCAGCGCTGATAGAGCCTCGGGCTGCGTTGACCGCGAATGACTGATTGTTTTTTTTTACTGGAGAAGGCGCTTTATCTTCAGTTCATGTCTTAAATCGGGATGAGCTATCCGAGAGCGCAGGTCCAGGCGACTTACTTCTTGATATTATTATAAGTTTATTTTTTGCCTCCTGCGTGAAGCACTGCCGCTTCATTAAACCAGGACTTCATCTATTTTATTTTATCCGTTTCACGGGTTCCTTGAGAGATGTTTCACAACTCGGGTTCAAGTTCAACAGATGGAGCGGCCTGTTATTAATGATTATTTTCCTCCATTCAATAGTGAGCCAAGTTCCCGTCGAAATTTAACGAGTTTACGAACACTATGTCAATGGCTTCCCGTTTCGTATTATTCTTTCAGTGATTTATTCTCTTAAATTCCTCTGAATCTTGTCCTGAAGTCGATAATTGTCTCCGAAAATAGATCGTCAGGGACGCGGCGCATTCTTGTTCCTTCTTAGCTTTAAGAGTGTTGATCTTATTCCTCCCCCGGAGCGTCTCCGAAACTCCGAACAGTCATTATTTATCCTGTCAGAATATGCGCAGTGTAACTGAGATCCGCTCGACGGTACTCTTTGACAGTTGACAAGCACAGCTCTACATTCGTACATACCTTTCCCCTCATTCTAGGTATGATAATGTTACCAATCTCTTCTCCATCCCTCGTGCCCTCGTTCTACTCCTCAGTCCTTCGAAGCCCTATTCAAAGGATACGTCTAGGTGCGTAGGTGTACGTCGGGCTTAATCCCGTGTTTGGTTCGGTCATTCATGATGTGAGTGTTGACCAAATATCGTGTGTCATTAGAACCCTTGATCATTCTTAAGTGCATCGCAGAAATCAAAAGGTAGCAATCAAACAAGTTCATTGGTATTATCATTACGGCAATTCCGCGTGGAATAGAATTAATGCTCCAACTCGGTTAAGCTAGCATCGGAGACGAGGAATTTTAATACATACCGGAAGGTAAGGTGTTTTGTAGGAGAATATCAACATCTATCGCTTCAAGCTCCATCTGTGGACCCCGAAAGACTCGCATTTTCTGGCCACAGATGCGGCCGACTGTTCAATAAAGGTCTTGTTCGTCGGGTTGGCGGGCGCTGTGGGGAAAATCCTGAGGTCGTCGCAAGCATTTTCAAATTGTACGTCACTCTAGAATTGATTGAGAGCTGAGTAGATCAGGGTCCATGGATTTCTGCAACATTTGTTTCAGGATAAGATTTCTCGTACCACATCAATATTCGCGGGTTGTACGTTCGGGACTCAAAGAAGCAGCATTCAGATGTCTTAGGTAGTAGAACAACTTATGTAGCTTTCGAGATTTCGACGAACGGATAGCCTTTTCAACCAAAAGGGATGGGAGAATTTATCAAAGTTCCCTCCATACGATCACGTCTATGTACTTGCCGAAAGAATTCAACTTAGGATCTGACACCGGGAATAGACTGACTTTCATCAAAAACTGAACCGCAAGTCCGTATTAGCCAAGCACGTCGGAGAAGACTCACAACAAAAATGGACATATTTGACGAATGTTCGCTTCGACTGAACGCCACATCACACACATCGTGCCACTGCCCATGTACATGTGAGAAATGATCTCTGACCGCGTCATTCGTGTCGTCTTAGCACTCCACTCATCCTGGGCGCAATGCCAGTCTGGATAAACTATTTTTGTTCTTGTTAATGACATAGAGGACCAAAAAAACTATAAAGGAACGTTGAATCATTACCTATCGTCAAGTCAAACAGCCCTCACCGTTGTACAGCTCTCTCTCCCAGTTCACAATGTTTGCTCGTCTTTCTTCCGTTGCTCTCTTGGCTTTGCCTCTCCTTGCGTCCGCCACCGCCGTTGTTCCCCGCGGCGGTGGTGCGTCTTGCGCTACCGGTACGACGCAGTGCTGCGACTCTGTTCAGAGCGTAAGTCTCCTACAAGTCGTTTAAGGGAACGTGGGAGCTCATACGAATTATTGTAGCCGACCTCCAGTGTCGTTCAGGCCCTCTTGGGCGGCCTCGGGATCCCCATCGGCGATGTCACTGCCAATGTGTAGGTTTTTAGGTCTCGACCGGTCATGCCAATGGCTGATGTATCTTCACACAGTGGTGTTACCTGCAGCCCCATCAGTGTCATCGGAGTCGGCGGCACCTCGTGCTCCACCCAAACAGTCTGCTGCCAAAACAACAACTTCGTTAGTATATCTACTCAGCGACTGATACTATACTCACATCTACGAACAGAACGGTGTTGTTGCACTCGGCTGTACTCCCATCAACATTGGCCTCTAAGGGACTCTGGAATCATCGTGATTGACGACCGTTGTAGTCATGTTTCGTACGATTAGTGAATATATCGAGCAAAGGACGATCCTAGATACAGAACAAATCTGTCATTGAGGATTGAAATATACGTCAGGAAGACTCACTTCGTTGAGAATCGGCTGAGCGGTGAGAGCCTGAGTCGGAAGATGATCTATAATCAAAATGTCTACTGCGTAGAGAGACGTTGGTAGCTCGCTGTTATCTAGTCGCCTTCATCGTGGAATTGAACAATCGTTTTGTCTTAATGCTAGATGGACACACAAAAAAATTTCGATCTCGAAGGAAGGGCGTCTAGGATTCGTACCCTTGTTCTCTAGCCCGTTCGTCGCAATGATGGCATGGTACTTCATGGATCATCATGACCATGGTAGGTATTCAGTCGAGAAAGCGTGAGTATACACCGATACTCTGTATGTTGTGCTAAAAAAACGCTAAACGCCTGATGAATACTTAAATCATGCTTTAATCAATGCTGATTTACTTACTATGCTCGGACTGATTATAACGCACCACATGTCAGCCTTTTGCAGACTCGAAGCGCCGTCCCTATCACTATTGCATTGTAGAGAAGAAAGAATCTGAAAGCGGTCCAGATCGAGGGATTTCCGTTCGGGGAATGATACCGGGAAGACCGTGGTTGAAGTTGAAGTCCAAGCCGGCAACTAAAGCCAAGAATTGATTACGGTTAAGACTTCGATTAAGCTGAAGACAGCCGACTTATTCCAGACAACAGACAGACCCTAGAAACGAGTTAAGTTGGCGAAGATCATCGTGGATGTACGATTGTCCAGAGAGCGGTGCAGAATCTAGAAGGCGGAGCAATTGAATGAGAATTTCCAGTACAAAAAGTTTGCGGCGAAGGGCCAAAGCGTGATCGCGTTGATGACAAGACCAGTCGCGTAGACCAACAAGTCACAACAAACCCCTTCCCCATCGACGACTATCGACAACGAAAAGGCAACGTAGCTACTGCCCAGCATCACCTGCCTTGTTATTTTATACTGTTACAGTCCTGGCACTGCTCCGTCTTCCATGGTCCATGGAGACAAAAGGGAAATCACCGCAAGGTCACGGACTCCCAATGTCCCAGATCTTCCCTCTGACGCTCCTTATCCTTCAAGAGCCTATTCGCCTTTCACTTTTATATATCTGCTGGCATGCGGTTCGCTCTTAGCAAGATACACAAGATACAGACAGATCTCTTAGCTCGTGTGGTCTCAGATACAGGGTGGACAGCGAAAGGTGGTGTAACAGTCCGTATTTTTTTAACGCGTAACTGACTGATTCAACCTTGGCAGCAATAAAATAGAATCAACATGTGGTCCCAGGTCAACGACTTGCGTTCTCCTGATACCGACATCGTCACCGTACAGTTTAACATTGAATAGGTACTGTCTCCTATACTGCGAAGCCTCTCATATTCTGACAATTTCCGACTGGAAGGGGTCGTTCTGTGTTATAACGTATCCGCGATTGAAGAATAAGAATCGGGTCGAGCATCATATCGCCTGCACTTTTGGTCTATCCTCCTGAAAATGTATTCTGACAAGGCGAGGCGAAGGAGATTGACGTACGAGACCGTACATATTCGGTACGTGTGATTTCTTACAATCTGAGACGGAAACCTTATAAGCGAATATTAGGACTTTGCAGAACGATCGGATCTTGCGGACTTTGATTCTGTCCAAGGGATTCGGAGACTACGTCGATATGAAATCTCTTCGTCGAGTGGACAGCGCTTGCCAAAGACTACAGGATGAATGGATGCACTCCGACTCTCATTCGGGGGTCTGCGAAGGGTTTGTCTTCTGTCCAATAGCCCATGCCTGTCAGGCAAGCATCCCGATTCCCTATGGCCTCCGTCCTCAAGCGAACATTGCACGGATAACCCTAATTTTGATAATCCGCTGACCGGAATCCGACCCCCCATCGCGTCAGGCAGCAGCAGACTTTACTTTCCTGGCTCATGGTGCTGGTGCTGGATGTGTTTGCCGACGACGGGGACATGGTAGGCTGCAGCTGTGAGATAGGGAGGTCGCCGTCCAAACGGCGTATCGATCATTTTTCACAAGCACGCTTGTAACATATCTGGGCCTTGGGGCGGCGGATGAAGGAAGCTTCGTCCCATAATGTCCGCTGGCAGTCAAAACGCGCCGGTTCATAGCTTGGTCGAGTCGGAGGAGGATGAACCTATGCTGTGAATGGTGCTATCCTCAGTCCGAGTTCTCCAGCTACCTGGCGGTTGATAGGCGGCATCCCCTTGAATAGTTTCCCAGCAATGACATAGAACAAAATCCTTCTGATCCTCTTCCTTTGCATCTTGGCGTCCTCCTAGTCTCTGACTCCTCTTCAAGAGGTAGCTCTGTCATCGCCACCATCTGTTTTCTAAATCAGACAACGAGATCCTTCCTTATTCCCCGCCTCGTCTTTGAACGGCATCCTCACCTGCGTTCCCGTTCTGTGGGTGCTATGGTCCGAACAGATAGTGACAGAGAGGCGTGGTCATGTTTTTTTGGCTATCCATCTCGTCCCGAAGTGGTTTGCCAGATTCAGAAGAGGCCAGTTTCACACGTAAGTGTGAAAAAACATTGTAACAAGATGAATCGAGACTGATTTTTCCTGACAGGGCACACGGAAGTTTATCGACCTGTTGTTTTAGGATTGTGTATGGCTTTACTCTCGATGATCTTTCCTGTCCGTACCTTTTCATGGCCGTGTTTGCCTATCAGATTCACCTCTTGTCTCAGGTCATCTGGATGTACGCTAGGCATTTGTCTGATGTTATTATTTGCAGCTATGGAAGAAACTACCCGATTTTGCATCGGTGAAGGCTTCTTCAGATCGTCTTGCCATCCTACGAACCAAATCCGCGGATGTAGGTTGGATGTAGGTGATTTACGCTCCCGTGCTGAAACCCAACTTGACAGTCAACGATATGCAGATATCGCCGAAGCTACCAATCGACGGACTGCATGGTAGTCAACCTGATGGCACATTACAATGCCACATCTATCGCCTGCCTCTTGACCAATCAAATGATACATTTACTTCCGGTCCTACCTAACAACGAGAAAGCTCCCAGCTCAAGTACGTCTTATGCTCACTCCTTGCATCAGAGGCTGGAACTTAGAAGCGTCTGGAAAAGTACTATCCGTTATCCTCTCGACACCATCCCAATCTCAGCTGTTGTAGAGCCAACGACAAGTATGGCATCAGAACGTCGCCTTTCTTTCCAGCGGCTCTCGATTCTCTCGTCCAACGTGTGTCGCAGCGGGCAAGTGTATACGGAAGGATCAAGGACGCGCTGCGGCTCTCCATCAGTGACTTCTTTAATACCCGCCCGACCTATGCAACCACATTAGTAGCGTCTTTTCCCTCAGATTCTTTGTCGCTACTAAGGTCGTCTCTCACAATTGAAGAGCAAAACCCATCCTTGTAAACCTCATAATACCATGGTTCACATTGTGAAACTGCTCAAGATTGATCATTCACCACCAGTAGAAGAATCATCAACATATTTTTACGCGCGAGAAAGTAGTACTTCAGGAGGACGACAATCGAATGACAGTTGGTACTTCACAGTTTCACGCTTCCCTTGATGCAACCCATTGAATGGCTTGCAGAGGCACAGTTTCCCGCGGCGGTGTATCAATTTGAAATTTGAAGCACGTTCGAAGCGGGCGAGCTCGGATTCGTCGTTCAAAGCTTGTTGACGCCCGTATGGGGTTGTATCTAAGCGCTTGTCCGTTGATCCAGACTTCAGACCTTAAAGATGCCGTCGTGCTTTTAGGAACCATATATCCCAAAGCGAACGTGCTGTAGCGGAACCCGTCCTGCACGTGGATTTGAAAGAAGCGCTTGGATCAGTACTTGTATCTTCCTCGTGTGGTATACATGTCTGGTTTTCCAAGCTAATCCTACTCACTACTATCATTGTCTACTATGCGGAGCTTTGTCGAAATATGGCGCTGTGAGCATATCCTTGCTTTCACAATCAGTGAACAATAACTGACCTCGAATTACAGCCTATACGTTCGAGGAGCGACGGAACATGTACGCGCTTATTGCCCAAGAACCTGGCTTGCTCGCGTCTCTGAACACTGCTCCAGAGCCTTCTATGTTGGTGGGATCATGTTCTACAAGCTAGGACTTGAGTTCTTTAATGGCTCAATAACAACGTTGGCGACGGATAGATTTGCCCAGGCAGATACATTTACTAAGTGTGCGTTCCCTACATTCCGTCTGCTGTTCCTTTCTTATCTGTCGGATGGTAGTGGGTGCTGCTGAAGGCATAAATCAAGCAGCCCAGTGCGTCGGCGCTATCCTCATTGCGCCCCTCATCATGCGGTTTCCTACGAGAACTGTTCTCGGTGCCTCGGTCCTGTTCTTCAGTCTCATGACGATGATTCTGCTAGTTGTGGATGCTGCTACCGGTGAGAGTGCCCGAACTGATCGGGCTGGCATCCAGGATTCTAACTTCCCCTTAGGCGGAAAGATGCGCGAGTCTGCTAGCAGTCCGACCCATTACGGGAGTTGGAACCCGAACGCTGTTCGTCCATTCCCTCTCTATCTTGGCCCTACTTCTGAACTAATGGTCTGTCGCAGATATTCATTATATGGACGCTAAGCGGGGTGGCATACGGAATGGTGGAATTAATACGCAGGATCATGTGCGGATGCCTCTCTATTAGACTTTCCGCCTCCTTTCCGTGATTCTGATGCTATTTCTTTATTTAGCCCGTGTGATATCGTCGGAGGAGACGTGGGTAAGCTCAGACGGATGGATGCGACAGTGGTGAGTAATTCAATGACCTTGGTGCGATCACATTCTCACCGCCTTTTAATAGCATATCTTTTACGAGGTTACCGGTACCGCCGCCGCCTTCGCTTCATCTTCTGCCATCAGTCGATTTGGAAATAACTACAGCTTCTTTTTGAGCCCTGGTATGCTGTGATGACGTACTTTCTTGTACCCTACTCACCCGCCTTCTTTCGGTAGTGTTCTTCGCCATTGCGGGCGTTATTTGGTTCTATGTTTCTGTGCTCAACTACTCGCCCTATGATTCTCAAGAGGTATATGGACTAGATGAGGTAGATCGGCCGAAACGAAGCAAAAACTATTTAGTTCAGGTCGGCCGCGGAATCTCTGCTTTTGGAGAATCCATATGGGTCGGGACTATGATGGTGCTTGGTAACAGGAGGTTTATATGTGAGTGGTCCCGCGCATTGATAGCCGACCGACCTCTTGACGCACGTTTCTAGGGCTGGTTCCTGGATAGTGAGCTTTCGGTTGACATGCCCGACTCTGGAGGTTAGCTTACTGTGACTCTTATGAAGCGCGTTGGCTCTGTATCTTCATCGGTAGACTTGACCACTCCCTTCTCGTGTTAATCCTTCTATCTAATTGTATTATTTGTCAGGTTTCTGGAGAACACCCTTGCTCCTGCCTTCGCGAAACGTGCTCTGGGAATTAGCGCCTGGAGTCAAATCATTGTTGGAGGCTCGAATTTCGGTGAAGTACGTCCTAGATGTTCTCGTTTCATTTTTGCGGGTACTAATCGCTGTGCAGCTACTCGGGGCTCTTACAGTCTTTCTGCTTTCGGATGTGGTAACAACACCAGTACGTTACGAGGTGCTGTTTCAGAGTTTCAGTCATTGATCTCATCTGTTACAGATTCCATGGCTTCGTCTCGACGCTCTCATGGTAATATTCGCCTTTGAGCCTATCTAGATCGTTCGCTCATCTCTTGTCCAGCTTAACATCGTTTGGATTCTCCCTTACTTTACCACCATTACCGGACAGAGTGTAGATTGGGCATGGCGTTTAGCCGGAATATTTATTCCCATATCTATGGTGTGTCTGGCTTCCCTTTTGGCACGTTGTCCTTTTAATTCAGAATATGTAGAGTTGGGCTGCGGGCGATGTTTCATTGTCCGCTTATATTCAGGCCGCACTGTCCACAGGTGACGCATGTAAGCTTCCCCGTTTTATTCTTCCTCAGTCCACTTATCCTTTATTCGCAGCTTTGGCAGATAAGTATCCGGCTGTTTCTCATCTAGGCGCTGTCATGGTGAGTCTTCTCATTGTTGAGGTCTACATTACAGCTGAAGTCATTTCGGTAGGCGTTCCTATACTCGATATATATCGTCCTCTATGCCGTGTTAAGCTCGGTCTTGGGTGATATTATCGATGAAGACTTCAATGCACACAAAAATATCAGAGCCTCACTGCGGCGTGTTGCGGGGTAAGTCCTCCTTCCTCTATAACAACCTTCAGATTGAACTGACTCGATCTATGTTAGGATACAATACAGTATATGCTGTTGTATCATCATGATAGCCACCTTCATTCCGAAAGGCGCCTTTTCTATCAATCCCAAGATGATCAACGGCGTGCGTCATGACGGCTTTGACCATCAGGAAGATGAATCGTTGAAGAATTTCGGCGAGATGCAGACGCGGAAGGATGATGAGAGTGTTAGTGCCGTCACAGTTTAAATTAAGCAAAATATTCTATTCGTGTATATGATCGTTGTACTACTAGTAATAGACAGAAATATCTGGATTTCTTACCCAAAATGTGCACTGCAGTAGTACCGTGCGAACGACGTCACACTTAGTCTCGTCCCCATTCGTTTCGGTGAGTTCCCTTTAGTGCGCACGGAGATATCGGACCGGTCCACGTGAGCGCAGATTGAAAACAGAAACTCACCGAAACGTCTGGGGCATTTGGTCGCGATTTCACCCCTCCATTCAGCTCAACTTGCTGCCTCCCCTTTGGAGCTGTTGGTTGTTGTAGTGTTGTAGTTATCGTAGTAGCTCATTAATTCACAAGTAGCAATTTTTTTTTTGCTGTACATCGTCCCCAATAGGCATCTAAAAAGCTCGAACACGGTGTCATATAAGCAGGAGGGGTGAAATCACGACCCAGACGTTTCGGTGAGATTCTTGTCCGCTATTTTCACACTCCGCTCACGTGGCACGGTCCGATCCTCCCGCGCAGCGAAATCTCACCGAAACTGACCGAAACGGATGGGGAGTCACACTGTCCAATTGCCACTTCGTACTGACAAATCACAAATGTGGAACGTTTCGTGCTCGTTGCCTCAAACAAATGTAACCCCACACCGTGTCCCTCACTGCATATGGCTTAGAAAACTGCATTCGAAGCTTGTTATACGACCGGCATACTCATAGAATTATTGGCTTTAATTGTATGTCTTCCGATGCTTCCAAACTTAAGTCGACTGCACTTTCATACTTCGCAGTATTTGGATAATACAAGTGCAAGGCAGTCACGTTTGGAGTCTGGACCACGAAAACGCCAGCGGTGGAGAAGCATCTCTAGAAAGGAGTTAGGTAAATTGTAACCAAGTTCGAATATAGCTGGGTCACTCAATACGCCGTTTCTTAAGGAGACATCGCGGAGAAATTGACTCCGGCGTCGGTGAAAAGTACGTTGTGATCCATTAGGTCGTGCGATTTCTACAAGCCATTGATAGGGTAATGTAATATCAGCTAGTGAGGTAGCGGCAACAATTAAACTAGCTCGAAGACCAAGACACCACCACCTTTCTTGAAACGATTCATCCGGCCACCAATGATTTCTTTCAACCGATCGACCCTCTTTTTGAACGGATCCTCAGCGTCGTCACATGGATCCTTAGCCTTGGCCCCAGTAAAAATGATAACAAGTCCGTCCGTTAACAAAGGAAGGCATGCATCCAGCTCACACCAAACGTCGTCCTGGAATACCTCCTCCTTTGGTTTCTTAATATTGAACCAATACTTGAGGATACGCGTCTCCTCCTTCATTGACAGCATCGCCGTTAAGTCTGAGGCTTGGTATTCGTGATAGATGTGCGAGTAGGCCCTGAGGGTTATAGTTATCTTCTCGAGACACACAGAGCTGGCAGTAGCATCTTTGAAGCATCGAATCCACCATCTTAAGACGTCGACATCCTTGTCCTCCTCGAAATCGTTGAGATGGATGTGGAGGTGCTTCAGGGAAGGCAGAGGTAGGATACCAAGACCAGAAGTATCTGAATGGATAAGCTCTTGGTATTGAACGTCTTAACTCTGAGAATTGCTACCACGTACCTGTTTGGATATAACCGAGTTGAAGGTTCCGAAGAGTCGTCACTGACTTCTGCACAATGCACCTAGCTCGATCCCAATGGCTGATCGCCTTGATACAGCCAATCCGCAGGGTGTGGAGTTGTGCACCAGAAACCGGTGCGTCTGCCCCCTCACAAATGTCGCCACACATTCTGAGAACAAGCTCTTCAGAGAGGTCAATATCGAGGGTCCCGATTGTAGGAACCATAGCATCATCTTGAACGTCAATCCGTGATTCCGAATCCGAATTCGCGGAAACCAATTTCAAGCGCAGAACTTCTAAACTAGGAAAGGCTCGAATGATAGAGGCGAATGCGGAGTACGAAGAAAAGGCGATATTGTGGAGGGTAATCTTGTTGACGCTGGTGCATTTCTTGAGTTGTGACAAGAATTCATGCGGGAGGTGTGTGCGGGAAAAATGTTCGATGTGGAATTCCTCCAAGGCGGGGAGCAACTCGGTAAGACTGACGAGGGCAGCATATTTGGTGGCATCCCATGATGTCTCCCCCAGCGGTGCTTGCGTAAACATATACGGAAGTTCCAGATACGAAGGTCCCTTTAAGAAGAGACTCTTGACATAAGGACGGATGCCCTCAGAGTTGAGGAGAATGTCGTAAAGTTTCTCGCACTCGTCGGAGCTTGGTGCAATAGATATAGTGACACGGTGGAAGCGGCGATGGCGAGTTCGGTGTAACATGAAGCGAGACATGAGGGCAAAGTTGTCTAGGGAATAAGCTTCTTCGACTGCAAGGTCGACGACGATGTCGCTAACTTGAGAAAGTGGCCACTCCATCACAAAAGAGAACTAAACGGTAGGAGGGCAGGGAGCAAAGATATACAAGGGATTCCGTGGCGCTTTACCGATGCCTCCCTGACTATTTATTGACGTCAAAGCGCCTCCGAACAAAAGAAAAAGAATGTCTTGGGACACAAGTCGACCGAGACCATTCAAAGCGCTGCACGCTTGAGCCTTCCCTGCAGGCTGTAGGAATATACAATGAAAAGACCAGAAAGCGTAAGGATCAAGATGGAGATTAGATATGCAAGACAGACAGATATTCCTGTACCAATTAGATTCGCATGTAAGATCCGGAATAAAGTGTCTTAGATTGACCCAGTACGTTTGTGCTTGCGACGGCGTGCGCTTTGCTTGATAAAAATTTGACTGTCCCAGTGACACCCTGGTCCACCCATTCTTCCGGGACATCCTCGAAAATGGATGCTGAGGCCCAGTAACTCTGCTGCTGCGACATTAATGACAACAGCGTTCGGTGGGTCCTAAAGGCTGAATTTTCCGTCTCGAAGACCCGAACGAAGCTGGGCTAAGTGCCAAGTGTTGAAATGGTTGACAAGAATAGGAAGCGCGTTGCGGCGGCCTTTGCCGACCCTCTGGAAAAACATTATTCCTTGCGGCATTCCCCGTGCGGCGTGTTCTACTTCCTCCCGACTTCCTCCTGCTCCTTACGACTCTCTCGCTTTCTTTCCACAGCTTCTTTCGACCTTCTCCTATTTCTAGTCAACATACTGCTACTTTTTTTAGTATCTATACGACGAAGTAATTTAGCTCAGTATTTTGCCTCTCGTCGACGCCAGAGAGAGCAGTTCAATAGCACAGTGCAGGTGTCATCTTTCATAGTATCGCGGGAAACGGCCATCAAACTCGAAATCCTTCATTTCACAAATATCCGTCGACTACGAACTCGAGGCATATAGAGCTAGAGTAGGGAAAAGGTCTGTAAAAATCCGGAATAATGCAGACCGGCTCGCGCTCAGGTGACTATTTTTGTTCTTTTTAATTCGTTTTTAACGGCTATCTAGAATGAACCAAAAATAGACTTCCATCCGTACCGTACCCGCTTGGCCTCGAACTGTAATATGCTACGCAAGACTCTAGGACCGCTTGCACGTATCGGCTCTCTGCGGTTCATTCTCGGATAGAATTTTCTGACCCCTCCAGTGCCTTCGCGCCGCTGCTGCGCCTGGTTGGTAAAGCAGTAATTATGACCCAGAATAAAGTCGCCGTTACGAGTACTTAAGGATGACGGGAGCACTACTGTAGACCACAGAAATGGCCAGATTCCCACTTCAGGCATTTGCATTCTTTTCTCTTATCCTTCTTTTCGCCCGCCTGGTGAATGCGACCCCCGCTGTGAAGCGAGATAGCCGCACTTCTGCGCCTAGTGGTGCTGTTGTTGTGAGGGCCAGCGGAGCGGCGTCGGGAGAATACAGCACGGTGCAAGCTGCTGTAGACTCGCTCGACGACGATGGCTCCGACCAAGTTATCTTCATCTATGCAGGTAAGTTGACGCTCATTCTCAAGAAACAGTCTCTAGACTGACAGGATCTTTGAGGCACCTACACCGAGCAAGTTTATATCGATCGCGATGGACAAACGACGGTATGTGCCCTTTTGGGGGGCCAGATTTGACCGATGATGTTGATGTTCGATGCTTAGATCATGGGCCAAACTTCTGATACCAGCAGCTACGCAAGCAATACGGTTACCATCACTCATTCGCTTTCTCTTGCTGATGCGGACGATGACGATTCGACTGGGACCCTGCGTGTTCACAAGGACGACTTTGCCTTGTACAACGTCAACGTGAAAAACACGGTACGCTTAGCACGGCTGATAAATAGGAATACCACTGATTATATGCACTCTAGTTCGGTAAGGCCAGCACCAACGGTCAGGCATTGGCTTTGAGTGCATATGGAACCAATCATGGTTACTATGGCGTGGGCTTCTATGGGTAAGCCGTTCATATCCTTTTTTCTTACGATGAATATCTGATCCGTGTGGAACAGCTATCAGGATACGATACTCGCAGAAACGGGTAATCAATTCTATGGCTATTGTTACATCGAAGGCGCTGTCGACTACATTTTCGGTCAATACGCACGGGCATACTTCCACTACAACAGAATTGCTTCCGTAGCCGCTGGAGCGATCACTGCTAACGGACGCTCATCATCAAGTGGAGTAAGTTTGTGTAAGTCCATTCGGAATACATCCCTTTTGGACCCCAGTTTTACCGTTGGTTGCAGATGTTATCAACAAAGCGACCATCACTACTAGCAGCTCGGCGACCTCCTCTATTGAAGGGCAGGTGTACCTAGGACGCCCATGGGGAGCATATGCTCGGTATGCCACGCGATATTCTATCTCTAAATGGTCGTCGCTGAGCAAGGGCAAATAGGGTCGTCTACACCTCCTGCTCGCTTGGAAATCTGATCAACAGCGCTGGATGGGAAGAATGGTCCAGCAGCACACCCAATACTGATCATGCCACCTTTGCTGAATACGCAAGTACTGGTACGATGCTTCCACTTCTTGAAGGTCTTGTACTAACACGTACCTTTTCTTTTCAGGGTCCGGCGCCTCTGGTACTCGTGCATCATTTGCTACCACGCTAACTTCAACCAGCGGCTACACAATTTCCGACGTTTTGGGTAGTGACTACGCCGATTGGGTGGACAGTGATTACCTGTAACTTTCGTCTAATTTAGGTCGTACGTATGGTACAGTGGTACACTGCTCGTAAGAGCTAAATTCATTATTATTTGCCATCCATGGCTATCTATGTCCACCTTGCACCAGGGCATCTCGCTCGGCAACATCCTCGTGGATGATCGCAAGGACAGTGTATATAATCGACTTGGATCAAGCTATCAACCTCTCCAAAGACATCGAAGCGACGGATGAAACTTCAACGATGCGAGTGTTTCTTTCTATCGTTGAAATTTACCTTTCAGGGGACTCGTATATTCCTATTCATCTTGGTGGTGGACTTCTATAATTCAACGAAACGGCGCTACCCTGGGCACGCGACCATTTAGATGACCTGGAATCGCTCAGCTGGGCCTTCGTTTATACCAGTCTAGCGTACAATGGAAGAAGTACCGCAAGGCTGGTGACCAGAGCAATAAGCGGACAGCGAAGTCGGGTAGGTAGTATTTTGCGTCAGGATTTCCGTCGAGTAGTACTCCAATGTCTTGACCGTTACCTGTCAACCACCGTAACGCAAGGTGAACGTTCTTCAGGTTCAGCCGCGTATCCTATCTAGACTCTCACACGTCAAGGATTGCAGAGTCGCTACCATTTGCACACACAAACGACGTGGGATACAGATTTCTTATTAATCAGGACGTGTATATGTAATTGTAAAAGGGACATCGTCTAGGTTTGAATTCGAAGCTTAGGATCACCAGGAGTCCGTCATCGCCAAAGGAATAGAAGAGATATAGTTTAATGAGAGTGGGGCCCGTAGCATCTGGGAGTGACATTTAAATACGACAATTTGTTGGCCGCATGAAGCCATATAGACCCAGGAATAGAGACACGTTACCCAGCCACCGTGGCACACAGAGTTATCATCGCGGCTTCTATCAAACCTATTGCTATATCAATTGCTGCGAAAGGGAATTTAAATCAAGCTCTGCTGATAAAAGGAAAGTAACATACCCTCAAATAACTTCTTTCTTCGGAAATCTTCTAACACCTGCAGCTCCTGAGAACCCCAACGCTTCAAGACCGCGTCAGTGTTCCCGTTCTTCAGGAGCTTCCATTCCGCCTTATTTATCTGTGCGGGCAGGTTCTTCATAGACAGTATTGCGTAGGGTTTCGCGAGGCGGTACTCCGGTGGCACTTCCTCATTAATTTTGCGGATGGCTTCATCGACGGAGAGGTACTGGCGAGTAATGGGGGATATGACTATGTCAGCAAATGGCTCCGCGTTTTCATTGGCCGCTTTCCATAGTTTGACTAAGAGGGGCAGATGAGTATCTTGGAAAAGCAGCAAAGAGTTTGCAGACGTACGAGTCACAGTCGCTCGGTGAAGGATTCCGAAGCGCTCCTTGATATCTTCGATGGCGATGGGAGGCGGGCCATTGGTGTTTGGGGGCAGAGAGTCTATGGCACGCATGATGCGACTCTGGTCGGTAAAGTCGAATCCGTAGTGGTCAGAGGAACTCATCATTTTGTGGAAAAGAGAAAGTATGTATGTCGAAGTGATGAGAAGTGGGTGCTGCAGTGCCAGGTCGAAAAAAATCCAGTTTATATATGTGGTTTTGAGAAGTATTGATTCTTGGATGGCTTTGAAGCGAAGAATGATTTTCGAAAGCAAGCGTGGACACATTGTTTAAGTCTATTGTCCAGGGATTAGAAAGGAATATGAACCACATATCAACCGGATGCCCATTACCCTTTTGTGCTTGACCATTGTTGAGAACTTTCAGTCGAAACACATGCCACCGAAGTCCTGTTTCTGCGTGGCAGATATTAGTAAACTACCAAGTATCCGAGTTTGGATCGAAGTAAAGTTCATCGCGCTCAGTCGACTTATCGGTCTGCGTCCCTTTTCTCAGGCAGCATCACTAAGCGACGTGATTAGATCGTCTTTCAAAGAAAGAGAGTCAAGGCTGAGGCCCATAGCGCATACAGCCTGGGCCCGACCAAGAATAATCGAATCCCTAGTATTTTTCATGCTACAGATTCAAGGAATAAAATGTGTTAGCGTCATCGAGAGACAGCTGGTCAGTGGAACGTACAAGAACAGTACAGGAAATCTGATTCCTGAGTTGTTGGTCCGTCCTGAGCCAGGCCTAGGTTTGTTGGCCATGGTCACTATTTAATTTGACGCGTGAATTCATTGACATAATACTCGGACACAACAATCGAATATTGGGAGGGGACCGCTTCCGTCGACAGGGACAAAGAGGAGCTGTGGATTCTAAAATACCTCGGCAGATGCCGTCCCTTTTTACGCCCACGTGATGGTCATCACGGTTGGCTGAGGGCTCGCTGAAGTTCGCTGAAGTTCGAACGTGTTGATAATCATCATCAACGAGTCACCTATTCCTAACTGAAAAGAGCAGGTTCTTTCCTCCATGGCCATGGATCTCAATGACTCTAGGACTCGTGTTTTTGCCCGCTTTGTTGAAGTTCAGTCTCCGTTCTGTCCGTCATTCTTTGGACGACGTTCCAAGTGCCTCTCATTGGCCACATCTCAATAAATCTTACAGCTGTTTCGCTCCCAAGAAATCTCATCCGCCGTACGTCTTGGTATTTTATTCCGATGTTATCTCATACATGCCACGTTCAATAGCCGACAGTTCAATTGTTCCTTTACATACGCCCCACAGGTCTGGGCAGTCCAATCCATGATTCTGTACCCTCGTAGGCTAGGCATTGAGTCCCAAATTTAATATGTTCACCATAGTTTGCGCCGTAGGTCTTCGGCTCGCAGGAGAGACCAAGCATTTCGACACCAACCCCCACGTCCAGTCCAGAATATCAGCCGGTCTATCCGGTCGTTTCCCGCACGTCAACACTTCGTGGATAATTGCCGCCTCTTTTCGAATGTGAGAGAACGGCGGTTTGCCGGTATATATCTGTATACACATTAGCAAGGATGCTCGGTGGCCAATACCCTCACCTCGATAACCGTGCATCCAAAAGAGTACACGTCTCGTGCAGTGATATAAGCGGGATCGAATTGGCTCTCATCCATTATTTCAGGTGGCATCCACCGTAAGGAGCCACCTAAGAAAGCTCTTGATGAGGAGCTTGCACCGATTTGCGACTCGACGGCGAGAGCCAGACCAAAGTCAGACAGGCAACAGGATAAGTCGTCCTTGACCAAGATGTTAGCCTAACCGAAGATGAAACATCAGGGATACTGTTTAGAATGAGAAGCGGTAACACGTACTCCGCGGATGTCAGCATGCACTATTGGCGGATTGAGGCTGTGAAGGTATGCGATTCCTTCGGCAACTTGGCTTATCTGTACAGTCGCGTCAACCTGAGGATCCCAAAAGATGAATGGCCTAACAAACCGCAGTTAACCGTTGAATCTGCTGGAGTCTTTCTTTAAGACAAGTCATTATGTTCCCATATTCCATCCACGGGGATATCAGACAGAAGCTCGGTGCGAACAGATGCGTACTGACACCGAGGAAAGGAAGGATACTTGGGTGATACAGGTTCCTCCAGACAAGCGCCTCGCGGCAGAAATCCTAAATAAGATAGGTTAGGGAGATATCGAGGAGCTAGAAACTCGTAAGCTACCTTTATCATTTTATTCCGTTCTTCAATGCCGTTGTCCATGAAAACACGAAGAACCTTGATGCATATAAGCTCGCCGTCCATACGCCCTTTCCATATGTCCTAGAAATTGAGAGCGATGGGTATTATTATTGATACTAATTAAGGATTCACTTACGGCGAACCCACCACCCCATATGGAGCGTGTACCAATACGTCTCGCATGCCGGCACGAGAACGATGTTGGCAGAATGCCGTGGAACCTCGTCATGTGAGATAGGCACTTGATACACCGTGAATGGTAAAGAGTATCATCCCGGTTCTTATCGCATTCCTGCATCAGAATATGGTGAGTTTAGCTTTAATGATACGAGCCCCAGTATAACGTACCAGTTGCAGAAAGTCGATGACTTTGTCAGGATCATCAGGTGAAATATGGACGATCCTCCTCGGAGGGTTGTCGGACTGGAGGAAGTCACGTATATCATTCACCCAGGGAAAGTCCTCAAGATTATCTTCGACCTCTGACTCGGTGCATTGGTCGTCGTTAGATTCAGACTGACCGCCCAGGAGATCAATGTGCGCATCGAAAGTGGTTGTGCTGACACTCGTTGCACTCGTATTCAGTGATCTTAAAGAGGTCCTCGCACTCGGGTTTGTATTGAGGCCATCATATATCAAATCAGCCTTTGCCTCCTAGTACGAACGAGGTATAAATTCCAGCTACAAGAGGGAATTACAGTGCTCACCACGTAGTCCCAGATGGCTCGCCTGATTTTGTCTATTGTTTCACGCTTCGCTGTCTTCTTACTGAATGGGCGCTTGTACCACTTGACAGCTCTTATTGATTTGATAGTCTCTTTCAACGTTCTGTTCCGTTTTGAGAAACAATACGAGAAAAGAAAGCAGAAAAGACATACTTATGCAGGGTGACTTCGGGGTCAATATTGGGAAGTTGTCCGTCTAGGCAGTTGACAACCTTGACCATAGCTTTCAGAAGCTTTCGTGTTCCGGGTAGATTATCATGGTCCTAGAATATGTGATCAGATTCGGGACGTGATGCATCAGTTGAAAGCGCGCGCTTCTAGTAATTTCTTCAACGTTTCAATGTAGATAGCTAGTGTATCGGATCCACCGGATCGGCTCGACGTATTGAGTGGATACGGTGAGCTCTAGTTGTGGACGCGATAAGACTCGATGAAACCTCAGGATAGGCGCTTACAGGGCAAGAATCACTGGTAGGAGAAGCGAGGATCGAAATTGGCGCCGTCGGAAGTAGACGAAAAGGTCCAGAAATCTGATTTCATACGTGATATGCAAACTCAGTCAGACGTGACCGAGAAAAACTCACAGCAGGTCGAGAGTCTCGGTACGTCCTTTCTCGAGTAGTGGGATCCGGGGTAAGTTGAATCAGTGCCGCCATGGATGATTGATGATGGGTGGCATGAAAGAAACGCTGTCGAATAGCCACGAAGCATTGCCGTCAGCATTAAGTACAATGATCACGAGTACCCAGCCGGAGACTTAGAGGGCGTCAAATGGCCGATGATAACTTGAGCCCGATGGAGGCTGGCCAATTCCGGATGCCGGAGCCGGTGTGGCGAATGCCGAGAGCGGCAAGCAGCGACTGCCAATCATTTCATTTCTCTCTCTCTGACATGTCCAGAGGTCCCAGAAGGATAATTTCCAGATCTCCCCGGCCGCTGCTACCCTGCTGCACAACAAATCCTCCACCGTGCTTTTTCACCAAAATGCCCACCGGTAGCTGTCACGAAATTTGATATCCTTTCGACGAAAATGTGGATCCCTACAAGGATACCAGAACACGGCACGTCATTGAGCACGATTATAGTACTGGAGGAACGACACTGCTGCAAATGACAAAACGTGTTTCCTTGTCTCGGTCGTCACGGATACCTTCTACGAGAAGGGCAAGTCTTGGAGAGTGGCTACATGCAAAATATCGGACTATGAAGAGACGCACCATGCAGCCGATAATAGAAACCTCCTGTAACTGAGATTTCGTCATCCTCATGCTGTATTCATTAGTTCCCTAGTACCTGCGCGTGACATTTATCGCGGCAGAAAAGTCACGACTGCGAAACCCAGCTCGCAATAGTCACTTTTGTGACCTCGCTTAATCTTCCCGGGTTCTCGCCATCATTCCGTTCTCTGCAACTCCGATGTCGTAGAGCTCCGTGTACGTCGATATTACTCCAGGCTCTCATGGACCACTAGGCGACGTATTCCACGGTGGATATCTTGGGTCAAAATACGACACGGCAATAGATGTGGCGAGTATGATGTACGAGACGTCTTTGTCTAGCTACAATCTAACCAGCATTATATAAAGCGCGGTATCTTGGACGAGGAGGAGCGTGTCTTGGAGGCGGGGAACAGTTACTGTTTGCATGTTTGCATGCCATAATAGATGAAAAGAGGCGATTGATAGTATGAGCCTCGCTGTGAGTAAAAATTCGTCCTCTTTATGCTCGTCGTGTTGATTCGTTACCTAGGACTGTGCCCAATATTTATCTCATTATAAAAAGCTGGTTGGCGAGTAACTTTCCGAGCCCAGCTTACATGGAGCTCGAGGTCGAGCTTCAATACATCAGTTCTCGCTTCTCTTCGTCCGGCCCTTACTCCCACGTAAACTGTCAAGGTCCCAGGAGCGACTCTACCAATCACTCTGCTATGTCTTGAAGCCAAAACTGCGTAGGATCGTGATCAATTGGAGGTGTAATTTCGAGAATAGATGTCACCCTGAAGGGAGCACCTAGGTAAATATGCTCCTTCGAATGCTCTTCCTGATTCGCAATCTGACGTTGTACTGGTAGCACCACGATAGTGCTGATTATCTTCTTCGACATTCCTTCCGTCTTCTTCCGGACCGAGCTCACACACACACATCCAGCCTGAGATTCGAGCTGGAACACCTAATCAGTGCCGGATTAGAGGACTCTGACCCCGGACGGGGTTGTATTACCGGACGATACTGCTTGCTGTCCGGCGGCACTCGTCTGAAGGCCTAGCGCTAACCTCAACGACCTTATGTGGAGGAGTGTAACATGCGCCAGTGAATAGAACACCCAAGAGTGCGGGAGGTGTGATATTGGTCGAGAAGGCATGGCGCCTCTCATCATATTCCGTTTCATGGAGACCTGCCCCATGACTAGGTCAAGCAGAGGGTGGTTGCATGCGCTAGCTGGCGAAGGGGACAAGACGTTTTGCTCGTGTTGTTACGTTCCCAGCACCTCGTAGCGTCATCTTTTACGCCTTTTGCCCAAACTCGAGCATCTTGAGCGTGCATGGGTTATGCTTGTGTCATGAATCCTGCCGGTACGACGATGAATCTTATAGACTCCGGGCATATCAGATTTAGCAGTTATCGTGGTAGAGAGACGGACGTCCCTCTGAAGTCAGTCGCGCTAGGCTGGCCTCTGCTGTTTCGGGATCCCGCTTTTTGGAGAATAGAGAGCACCTAAGTATCAATAGGATCGCCGCCTGAAATGATGCGCGCTATCTCATCCTGGTCCGTTTCCGGCTCCGCCCTTATCGATCGCGTGGCGTTCAAGTCCTTCTCTTCTTTCCTCTCGTCCGACTTGTGCTTTACATCTATGGGCTCTTCGAGGGACATACTCTACCATTGAGTACAACTTTAATCCTCACATGCACACGCCTTGGAGAGTATAACCACGAGCCCTGCCTTAGGCTTAGATTGGAACAAAGGGAGCCCAACCAAATGCGGCATGCCAAAAACAAACGCTTTGCCTCTCTTTGCATGTTCTCAACCAACCAAGAAGTCTTTTACGCTGTCGCAACGCCGCTTTTGTTCTCATAAAATTTCCAAGCCACTTGGTACGCTCGCAACGGCGGCCTGGGGGCTTGCGACGCTCCTTTGCAGAACGTCGACCATATTGTCGCGCTTTCTGGTCACCAGTACCCCTAGCGTTCTGCCGAGAATAAAGCTGACGACAAATGTTAGAAAACACATATTCGGTATCATATTGGCTTCGCCGTCCCCCAAGATGGAATCCTTCAAAATGTTGGGTACGTTGACATCCCTTTCCAACTTCCAAGTGTATAACAAGATATCAGCGCCATCGCATGTGAAGCGGACTATTAATATGAGCGTTTTATTTATTTCTGCTCCCGTGTCCCCCGAAGATATCGCTCTGCTACGCGCGTTGGTGCTAAATCCTTCTTTCTATCACATCAGAACGAAGTATTTGCGACAATGGCCTTCCCCGGAAGGAGATAGCTATAGAGTCCATGTTAACAGGTGATGTTACAAGGACGGCACATGCCTACTCGCTTATGCTTGTATGTATGGGGCCACTGCGCTAACCGAAGGGCACTCACGGCGTCCTTGGTGGATGGCGTGTGATAGACCTTACTAGTGCATACATTCCTGCGGGTTTCATGGCTGATTTCGTTGCGTCTACAGCATCCGATCTCTTGCTGAATGCCGGTATCTTGTACTAGATTATCGTTCAATGGCATTTAACACCACTCCCTCTGAAAGTCCGTGTGGTTCTCAAGTCGAATCATCATATGGTCAATCAATACCATCACAATTATCACCTGCCTATCCTCGAATGGGAACATCACACTAGCCATAGCGCAATAATTTCTTGGCCAGAAGTGATTCAAGCGGTCTCTGGGCCCAAGTAAAGTATTTATTTCGTGCGAAAACGACGAGATTTTTCAGATATGCACGACTAGTATCCTCCCATTCACGGCGAAGCATATTCAAACCCTCCCTTACCAGGTACTGCCTGTCCCTGACTGTCCTTGATCATGCGTACCGCCGTGTACTACATCCTCCTGCCTATCATTGCGAATATCTCGGTGAAGCTCGTCGTGTGGACATTACTTGTATCCTCTGAAGACCCGGTTGTCTACAGTAAGCCTTTTCGTCTCGTGCTGCAAGTCATAAGTTGGAATCGGACATTTATTATTGATTTTCTACAGCTTACAATGATGACGACTTCCCTTACGAGTGGCCTATTCCGAGTCGAAATCCCGTCTTGCTTTCCATCGAAAGCTCCTCCATTCGATTCCAGGCAGATGCTGATGCTGAATGGGACAGTCTCGTCCCCGGCGATGGGCTTCTTCACCTCGGTGACCGACAGCGTCCGTTCACGCTGGGAATGTTCCATCAGCTGCAGTGCATCAACGTCCTTCGCCGAGGCATTCTTGAAACCTATCACTCGTATCCTCTTTCTGACAGTGAACTTATCGCTCACTGTCTGAATTACTTACGACAAATCGTAATCTGTCACTCTGACAACTCGCTCGAGCTAGTCACAGGCCGTGATGAACAGGTCCGTCCGGACGCTTATGTGTGTAAGGACTGGGAGGTTATTTACCGAGCAGCGGAGCAGAACCAACGTGACTTTGAAGAGAGTCGGAGGCGTTTGGACAAGGTCATTGACATCTCGGGTTAAAGTTAGAATCCAATTCTACTTTTCTCAATATAACAAAGCGCGAGCGAAACTTATACATAGCACCAATCACCATGACCTGAGTTATTCAACCACTTAAGGATCATATAAGTTCGTAAATTTATATTGAATGCCGATAACCAAATTCTGTGAAAAAATCCCAGGACCCTTAGTTCCAGAGACTAAGACATAGTAGGAACTATTCCGTACCAGAATATCGCCTGTCTTAAGCTTCATTTGTGACTCAAAGTATAAATTCCGGTGTTGGCTTTGGAAGCGTCGCGTCTTGTGCTACTATAATCTCGATTTATCAAGCTGAACACATTTTGTAAAGTCGTGTACTCACCGACTATTAATGCATCAGGCTCGGATTGACTTGGAGCGCAGAGCGAAGACATAGGCAGGAGTGCCACCACAAAAGCCATTCGAATAATGAGGATGGGAATAGCCGCATTCATTTTCACTGATCTTGGAGGTATGTGGGAATGGTTGTTTCAAGAGCTTCAAGAGGATACGAACTTATATACGGAGTCGGCGGTTATTACTTGTACATAATCTAGAATAAATACATTAACCCTGGACTTAGTAATGAGCGGAATGAATACTGTACTATTACGACCGTAAGTTCAGCCAGTATTAGGTGTTAGCGTAGTAGTTCATCGGATTGTCAGTTCAGACACCGATGTCAGGCGTTAGGACTTACGAGTTCAGTTCAGCCGGCACGGCGGCAGTCTATGCAGGGCTTCTTACGACCCATAATTGACAAATCTTTGTGAGCAAAAAAGACTAGTAGATGAAAGTCAGTTTTAGATACAATATTGTACTTTACATACCGAAAATTCGACTTTTGAGGCTAATTTAACTCCATTTGACCTGAACGGATGTCAGTTCAGACCCCCTTGTTAGGCATTAGAACATATCAAATAAGCTCAGTTCGGGGTCGGCTGTTAGGCATTAGGTGAACTTATGGTCGTAATAGTACAGTATTACAGTCCGACTACATCGGATGAGGGCTAGTTGAACATTCTCATGATGGATGATTGTGGCGCCAGTAGAGATTTACTTACTATTCCTAAAACCCATGGCGCCCAGGCTCGGTCCGATAAGATCTGATACTTATTTGACAGTGTCCTGTTTTCGTATCGTCAATAGCATTGTGGTGATGACTCCACAGACTGAATGATCTTTCCCAAAAACTTCTGGGGTTCTCAGCTGCACTGCCCAGCACCCACTGTCCATTGCCGACCATTCTATGGGCCCGTGACTATCAGGGATGACGCCTGGCACACACGCACAGCGGTTGAATATCAAGGAGCCCTGGGAGGATATTTATTCTGGTTTTCATGTCCCTGAGAAGCCCACCAGAGTCCGTACTGATCTGCCGTCTCTAAATCTGCTGCAAGCGCCAGTACGCACCATGGTCATTCGGATGCTTCCTGTGTCACTTGACGACAACTAGACGATCCTTATAGAAAATAATAAGGTAAATCGTAAGAACAGGACCATGATACAAAGCTTACATATGAACAAGTAGAACGCAATGGTGGAATAATCAATCAAGATTCAATTCGCGACACGGGGTGCATTCAAACCATATCTTCGTTGGATTCCTTGGTTGCCCTGTACCAGCCCCTCTGCTCATCGCGGAAATACTTCTCTCTTATCTCGAGTAATTTTCCTTGCTGGAATGGAAATGAGAGGAAATCCATATACGCGAACTATCATGGCCATCATCAGCGTGGCCTCGTTGTGCCTCTCATCGTATTTATTGTTATCGACATTCGATATTCTTCGCTCTACTCCTCGCAGTGATGTCAGACATCTGGCATATGAAAATCCATATTATAGTACGTACTCTTAACTCATAGTAGAGTTTCTGAACCTTGACCTTGGTTGGTAGCCTTCATTTCCGACGATGTCCCGCTTTACTTTCCTTTCCATGCTGGTTTAGCCGCCATGTACATTGAAGACAGCGTCCGTTACTCCTTTGATGATGCCGGCTACGCTGAATGGTGGATCGGAGACGCTGAGGGAAACGGGACAATTCGATTAGGCCCCCAGAACCGTCTTTTCTTCATCTCGTTTTGGCATCAGTTGCATTGCCTGAGGACGATGCATGCGAATCTCAAGGCCAAGGCCATGTCCCATAATGACCTATTACATGCACAGCACTGTTTTAATCTCCTCAGGCAATGGGTCCTTTGCCACGCGGATACTTCCTTGGAACCAGATGATTTCACCGAAAGGAACTTCAAATACGATACCGGTAATCAGCTACACGTTTGCCGCGACTGGGATACGCTATACGCCGAGGCAGGACATAACTGGCATGATTGGGTACGAGTGTGGCAATTGAAGAACTTTAACGTTACGACGTAAGGTTTACACCACTCGTTCGATCAATTTTAACTGACTATACCCAGGGAAGATGTTTAAATGTTGCCTGACATAGAATGTGTTGTAACATAAGTAGTAAGAACGACATCATTTTGTCTGCCGTTGTAAAATATAGAAGCCTATGGGGATACAGTCAGCAGCCGCCAAAGTAGGAATGATTCGAACTTAGTACCAAACTCGGGGGTGAGTTCACCGATAAGATCAAGATGGCAGGGATAATGAACACAACTGAGTTCGAAAGTGAGATATGCGCTGGATGGGCAGTAGAACGGAGAGCCTTCTACTGTAAGACCACTAGTAGAAATATTGAGGGAACCAACATGTATCCTGGCAGAAGGTACGCTTCTCCAAGAGAGTGATTTCGTTCGAAGTCGATGGTTAACGGGTATCGTAGATATTTTGATCGATGTAACGTCGTTCAGAACGTTCTGATCATTGGCAATGGCGGGACTCTCAAAGGAGTCGGGGGTAGGACTCGGAACTTTGAATGCGAAGGTACAATTCTCCAAGCCATAATCCCGAGTTCTGAATTGTACGATTGTGGTGACCTATTCAGTGGATAAACGAGTGCTTGAGTGGCTAGTAGGTAAAGAACAATGTGAATCTCACCTGATCGCTGAGCAGGTAGTGTTGGTAGACTAATCGACTGTAACCTGTATTTTTCTCTGCATAAACTTCCACCGGCTGAGGAAACACCCTATCCACCTCATGACGGGAGACCTGCCCAACAAGTAAAGGGGGATTATAGATAGGTGTTTTGAGAACAAAGCTCGAAGGATGATCCTGATAGAGCTTGTCGAGGTTCGTATACGCGTTCCTTAGCGGCAAATCGTCTGGGGAAATTGTTGTATGCACACCCCATACACCTGATCGCAAAGCAGCGAGAATTATGACGGCAACGCAGTCGATGATTGTGCATAGAATAAAAATGTAATAAATCCAAGTCATTGGGGGGTAGCAAGGTGTGTATTTCGGGCGGTCATTCTCTGATAAGATACTGTAAGTAATAGGTATTTCGCCAAGAGTGAGACTACATACCAAGAATCTCCGATGAGGAATCATTGAAGAGGTGCGCCTCACTGACTACTAGGTCTAAAGCAACGTATTGATGCCGGTTGCGTTGGAGCAGGACAGCGACCATTCTTGATAGCATGAGTGAGAGGATTGCTTCAGTGTTTGAGGGTGTCGACTGGAATTGCCTATATTTATCATCGCCGTAGAGCTGACGATGAACTGTGGCCGATGATCAAGGAAATCAACAAAACGGGGGACAGCGCGATTCGACGATCAAGTCAATGCGCGCCTACAACGGCATATTTTTTTAAAGAAAGTTGAGAAGTGCGATAACGCTTGCATATCATATTGGTGAAGTCGGCTGGCGCCAGCTCTTGATATTTGTGGCAGACGCCAGGGAGCACACCATTCTGAAATTAGCCATCGCGTAAGATACATCGATAAATGCATCCAGCGGTACCCACATAGAGATGCGCTGAATTGAGGACTGGGGCACAGATATATCATCAAACTTGTACCATGCCATAAGGCGACGATGGGTAAGAATAGTCCGAAGTCATATGCAAATGATAGCCTGGACGTCCGTGATATGGCCTTCTTTTATTCAGTCAGAGGATTACGGTGTTTTAAAAGAAAACCAAAGCATCAATGTTCATGGAGTCAGGCTAGGAGTACCGTTCGAATCAACGATCGCGTCTTCACCTATGGACACAGTAGCAGCTGACTGGAGAGAGGGAATTAGAGAAATTATTTGAGCAGCGTCACAGTAGCTGAAAACTTAGCATACACGGGGAGTTGTACGACTATAAGTCACTGCTGATTTTGGAGTCACGGTGAGGACGCAGATATATTGCGAAGATGGCGCTACACGACCACATCTCCGAACTTGAAGCTTGAAGCTTGAAGCTCTTGAGCTTGAAATTTGGAACTCAAAGTGAATCACCCTGCACCAAAAGACTCGCCGAGGAGAACGTCAATGCGCAGTCAGCGAAGAGGCTTTCAGACCATGCAGTTCCTAGATTTATAGAACCTGATGCATTGACGTTGTAAGAGATCATGAAAGGTTACAGTCGAACGAGAATCACATGGGGAGCTGAAAGCCATTAAACGACGCAGCAGTAGAAATAGCGCTCCTTCTGAAGCTGATAGATATGGGGCATACAGAACGACACATCGGATGGCGAACTATGTCCACCTTGGTCATGAAATCTTTACAGGCAAGTTCCCGATATCTACAACCATCGTGATGCTTGATGCATTGATGTCTGAATTGGTGAGCAATCATGCAAGCGCTTGACGAAGAGCGGACAGGCGTTACAGAATCCGGCTTCGGGGCAAAAATTTTCATTAGAGGCTGAGCAGAATTCCCATGGTACGGAAAACAGGAGGCTTCGTTACCACGGTGGCAGAACTTGAGGGTCCTGGAGGAAAATACTGAGATCCCTCAGTGACGAAGCTTGACGTGACATGGGCAAGTATCGTCGCAGGAGCTGAGCCTAGTGTGGCAAATCGGCAATATCCGGGTGGACGGCTTGCGGGCGGCCGAAATCAAGCCGACTCAATCTCAGGAAGCTCTCGTTTGAAACTCTAAAACTCTTTCGGAACTCCAGATACACTTTCGCTTGGACTGGTATTGGCACAGTCTGGCCTCAGCCTGCAGTACGAATCAGCCAACAGATGCCAATGGTGTTCCGAGGTACCGAAGACATAGCGGCTCATAGTTGTTGCCCAACGCCAAGGCATCGAGTTTTCAAAATCACATAATAATCCTTCCCGTTTCGTGCCAATATTGCACAAGGACGACTGGGACACCTTATTCGCGTATTGGATGTCAAGTAAGTCTCGACTAGGGTGGGCCAAAGTTAGACTGAAGCCAGTCCCTTCTGCTGCACCAGGATTGTACGTATACGGAACACGGCGCGCCTGTACGAGGTTAATCAAAGTTATCAAGAGCCATTCGCTATCAGTGGGGTGGAATGATCCTCAGCAACTAGAATATCATTTCTCAAACTCGTTCAAAACAAACTGCGAATTCAAAAAGTTCGTCTTGTCCACATCCCAGTCTAAGGCAGCGTCAGTAGCCTTATCGAGGAGGGTGACACGAACGATGGTGCATACCATCAGGAATCATAGTGATGTTGTCTCGCAGGAGCTGCAAGACATGCTTTGACGTCAGCGTATACCGTTCCCAGGCACCTGCCATAAGCTCAATCCATTAAGCTACGGAAAAACGCTCACTTCCAGGATTCAGACCCCAAACAAAATTGACATAAAAGTCTACCATCTGATTGGCGAACTCATCCTCAATATCCGTGGGTACGGGTCCGAAAAGCAAAGACAGCTCTGAGCCATGGGATACTTGGAATGAGTCAGTACTACGAGTCGGTTGGACACGAGAAAGTAGTACTAACCGCCAAGTTCAGGATTGTTCCCTGGTATGAACTCCCTAAAGTAATAAGCATACATCGGCTGCGACGCACTCGCATGTTCGAAGAATAACCTCCTCGGGGCCAAGAACAACTCGTCCGTAAACCAAGCCTCTCCTCTGTCAAAAAGGGAATCCCCAGTGTTGAATGGCGCTCCGAGGGACGAATCATTCGCCGGCCAGAGTTGGTGGAGCCCCGCGAACAGATCTGGGGCAAGCGTACGGTTGAGATTGACGACCTCGTTCACAAAGTTGTCAAAGGCTGCGTTTTGGCCGTTGTCAGAAAGGTGGAGGCCGAGTAGGCTCGTGCTGAAAGCAGTGCCTTCGTTTACCTGAGAGGAATGAGGTGGAAAAAAGACTCATGGTCCTATGGTATACCTACGTTTGTACCACCAATGTAAGGGAGGCGTAGGAAGTCGCCCCGTTTAATCTTAGCTGATGCTCGTTCTGGGATAAGGCTACTTGGTGGGCCAACTGAGGGATCCCATAGTTGTCCATTGAAAGTGTTCACAATCATCGTATTACTGATATTCATCAAGGTCTGATAGAAGAGAATTTGAGTAATTTCACGCGCAGAAAAAAAAACAAGCACTTCGAAAGGTACATCCCTCAGACACTCTACAGATCCTGGACCAGCAGCACAGCCCGTCTGCGTGAGCAACATATCGAATGGTCTCCCCGGCCTATCATACGTGCTCGCATCTGGGGAGTCCTTGCTATAAGGAAGGTTTGAGAATGAGTAGGGTGCAAGGAAATCATAGAGGTTAACGAACAAGGGTCCTGAAGATGAGTCTGCGATTCCAGCTCGGAATAGGGGAAAAGACTCGGAGGCGGGAAATACAAAGTGGGCTTCGACACTTCCGGCACCAGCGGACTGTGGAGGAAGAATACTCGACCCTAAGTGTGACTCGTATAAAAAAGAGTTCGGCGCACCTGTCCCCAAATCGTCACCTGTTTATGATGTACTTAGGCACTTATTAAGGACGGGGTCATGAGACTTTCCTTGGAGGGATCGCCGCCAAAAGCACGTATATTCTCATGAACGAATATCAAAGCTTGCCATTGATCCAGCAGACCCACGTTGAGGTCTCCCGGAGGGACGTTGACGCTAGAGAGCTTTCTTGCCTCTCAGGATTTGTCAGTCATTTTGGCAGAAATGCTTGACGTACAAAACCAAAAGTATTAAGTCGGTAATTCCTGGGTAGAAGCAGTGAGCCGCTAGCTTCAAGCGACAGTGTCAGAACTTACGTAGAGACGAACAAAATGGGTTTTCCGATTTCGATACTTCGGTTCAGAATACCTATTTACAGTCGGATGCCGAGTATGAGTCAGTACGAGTCACCTACGGGTAGGGTCATAACGAGACATTGACGCTGCGCTAGTGGCAAGGTTTCTATGTGTTGCGTAGGTCACAACTGCAAGTAGACACGCACCCACTAGTATATGCTCCGCCCTAAGTACAGGTTATTGAATAATAGCGCAAGCGAAACTGATCCTAGACGTACATGGATCCAAAACAAAACCGGCAGACCCTCCGTATTGTCCACCGCCCCCTCTGGTCTCCAGATCTACTGGTTACGCTTCCGAGTCATCATCCAAAAGTCACGAGATAGGAACCACGCACATTGAGATAAAGACAATCCTCGCTGATGCTGGCGCCAAGATCACCGGGAGGTTGGGGACAAGCGTTCCCAAAGGTCGTAGCATTGCGCCGGACCCGGGAAAAATTCGTACGAACAGGAACTGGAGCCATGAACCTTAGATTGCCCACGGGCGGAAGAGCGAATGGTATCCCTAGCCAACGATCCAAGCCATTCGCGTGTTGTCCAGTGAAAATACCGGAAGGGAGTTGTATGTCAAGCTGAGAGGAGCGGGCAGGACTAGCGGCGAGCAGAACTCCGAGTAGCAAGTTTACAATCATGACAGCAGAGCTGGCTATACCATTTTTTGAAAGAGAAGTTATATACTTGCAGCGGTCGATGGGAAACTTTCAACGCCATGAGAGTGTAGCTCCTCGAATTGGGCAGTGAAGCAGTGTTCCTTCAGCAGGCATGGGAGTATCAGATATTAATGGCACAAAAGATGAGTCAACTGCGTTTAAATAGATTTTCAGAAGGAGCGAAAGTCCCAAAGAGCCAGTAGACATTCTGGTTTCGTGCGAATCGTGCGATCAGGAGTACAAAAGGTATAATTTCAAAAAGCGAAGAAAATATTGCACGTGATAAGGTGAAGCAAATTTGAGCGTCGTTTGACCACGGTCTCTATCTTATTCCCCTCCTTTCGTCTGGTTGATTTTTGTGCGGAGGGGCTAGCCACGGTATTCCCCATTCAAGGACCTTGTGACTAACGTTTCCCTCTATTCTTTCGATCTGTAATAGTCCTGTGCACACTAGTATCTCTGTCGATTCTCGAACGCGGAAACGTCAAATCTTCAGCTGAAGATCAAACAATGCTCCCCGTTTGTCGTTTCTGGAATCCGCGTGTTCTCATACCCCGGGGATTCACACCAGTAACACAGTCTCCCTGTCTCACTTATCCTCCTAATGGTCCAGATCACGCTGTAGCTTCTTCACGACTGTTACGTTGCTGGACTGCTACGACTCAGCCGCTGAAACTTGAGAACATGGGAAGCAATGCCTTTCCCTCTCGTCGCCAGTGGGCGTCTGATTGGACTGGCTTATGTGACGCAGTTGCGCAACAATTCCCTTTTGTACTTTCTCGCATATACGTGCCTCTCGTGTCTAGCACAACCGTTCGTCGTTCTGCTTTCCAGGAAGACACAGAACCTTTCTTTAAGGTTCATTCTGAAGCCTCTTGGTAGATGCCAGATCAGCGGGATCCGAAAAGTGAGTGAGACATTGTAGGCCGCCAAACTTATGGACGAACTTGTTCAGAAGCACACTTCCAAGCTCTCCTATCAATTTCCGCAATCCTTCGCTTCTTTTCTGAACACTAACGAGCTACCCAAGGCCGACGTTCTGGCTGGTCTATCCAAAGACGTGTCTGATGCTCTTCAGTCAGTGAATCATCACCTCCTACAGCTTGACACTGACTGCAAAAAGGCGATGGCTCCCGCCGTCGCCCGCCTTCCGCCAGAAATGTTGATGGAGGTTTTTCGAGTCAGCCATGCTGTGTGTGATCATGGCGACGTCCTCGATCTCAGTTGGAGTCCCTATGTTATCAGTCATGTATGTCGTCTATGGAGGTACATCGCGATAGAGAAGTGCCCTGAGATTTGGGCGGATTTCGGGCTCGAGCGGAACCGGTGGGATTTTCTGAAAGATCCCGTGGCTCTGCTTTCCTTGGCGCTTTCGCGCTCTGGTAATAGTCCATTGAAGTTTCTAGTTGAAGGGGCCGGCGGAAACGACTACCAGTTAGTAGGTGGGCTGTCGGATGAGACAGAGCTACATTGGACGACACATGAGAATAGGGATGATGGTGTCACTGAAGAGATTCTACAGGTTCTGGTTGAACACTGTCGCCGTTGGAAGGATGTTTATTTTGACATCCCACTTCGTCTCTTCCACCTGCTATGTCCTATTCGGGGACGATTACAAGCTCTCGTCGCCTTTTCATACAATGAAACCTCCGACATCTATCCATCGCTCGTTTCTATTGAATCCGACATTCTGGACGGCGCGCCTGTCCTCGAAACCATAACGGTATCATATTTCCCTAACATCGAGAGCCCGATGGTCATCTTCGTTCCACGGATGTGCCCAAAGTTGAATTCATTCACGGACAATCGGAGATGGGGAGACGACGAGCTTCACCAGCACTTTCTCGATATCGTTCGATATTTTCCTGATCTCCGCAACTTTGCTGTCCTTCTTACAGGTTCCTTCTCAATCGCTGACCCTCGCATCGTCAACCAATCGATCATACAACTCACCGCGAGCAGCGGATCCTTTCTTCGCAGTATCACTTTACCTCAATTGAAAGATATGGACTTGATGGGCTCCGGTTCTAGTTCCCAGGCAGATATTCATGACACCATTTCGTCATTGTATGACCTTGTTGCTCGTTCCGCATGTTCCCTGGCATCTCTCAAAGTCTCTGGTTGCGCTGTCGACGACTGATCTACATCTTGCAGGCCAGTCCTGAAATCACCGCCTTGTCCCTCATCTTTTCCAAGTGGCAGGGTGATTCCGTGCAGACGGTCCAGTCCTTGATCGCCCGACTAGGAGAAGAAGAGCCAGCTTTAGTTCCAAACCTGCAGACGTTATCATTAAAGGTCAGGCCTGATGCTTCCTCTCAGACGTTAGTCATGGGACTTCTTGAGTCGAATTTCTTGGATAGCATTGAAAAACGATGGAGGAAGGGGTCTTTGCGTTCGGTCACGGTCAATATTCTTCCTCAGTTGCAAGCCAGCCAGGGGGAGTTTACATTGACTCGTCCTTGCCATGAAAGACTAGCTAGAATGAAAAAAGAAGGGTTTGGTGTATGCTTTTGCAGACATTATAGATCACTGCTAGGTTAGTAGCTTGCTGTGGTGCCTGTTTAAACGAGGACGTTTTTCTAAGCCCTGTGTATGCAGCTCTCGTACAGTCGAAAGTGTAGCGTACAATCATTTTCTGCCGGGTATAGTTTGAAATGTTGATCCAAGCTGATCCTCCGTTCGAGATCGGAGAGAGGACTCAGGAATGTAATGACTGGGCAGCGAAAACGGCTAGGGACAAGCTGGGGGCACATTGATGGGGGTACAACAACCATTGAAGCACCTGATTTTTACGATATTGAAGCACTCGGACGCAGGCTCGGGGAAAAAGAAAAGAACAGGCGACGTTGACAAGGTCAAAATGACGTCATGAACCTCTTTTGACGGCCCGGAGGTATATATGCGTGGCTGTGCACTTGTCTACCTTTCATCTGTGCACTTCTTGACAAGTTCATACGTGCACTGGGGTATGTTGGCTCGGGCTTCAACAGGGTATTGTCTTCTCTTTCATGATACTTTCTATTCCTTTCTGGCTACTTTCTGTTCCTTCAGGATACTTTCTATTCCTTTGGATTGTCTTTTCTTTCGGGATACTTTCTATTCCTTTCAGGATGCTTTCTATTTCTTTCGATTCAATCTTATGTGCGCGCAATGCTTCAGTCTAACTGAATGGCACCTTGGTTTCTTGATTCATGCGGGCTTCACTGAAGGGCGACTCTGCTGGCTTCGGAAATGGGAACACTGTTGTTGGGGATAGGATTTCAGGTATTGCTTCCTATCGCTCAACTACTTTCTTTCTGTGTGACTACATTTTGTTCATAACTGTCCTACACTCCTTGTCCTCAACCGTCTCCTCGTCCTAGTCCCCCATGAACCCGATGGGGTCCTCCCCCTGTCCGGTCTCTCTTTTTGCTGACTGTTCTGATTCTTATATTCATTGACGGAAGACGCGGCTGTGATCACGTATGTTTCTGTTTTCTTCCCACGTTTCTTCCTTTCGCTCCCACTTCCGCTCCGTGCCTCAGACACTCGGCATATCGTCAGGCAATAGAAATGTCTCCGCCATAAATGCACCGCCCGCTATTGTTTAAGTTGGATTCGTACTGGTCCCTGCAACGCTTTAAATCCGTGAGACGTTCTCGGCTGGCAACTGAGAGTATCAGGAGGGTTGTAGTCTGTGACACTTTTGTGGCGGCACAGAACACCGGCGTTCCTTTTTGGGACCTTGTCCGGTTATCTAAACTCTAAACTCTTCCAATGCTCACCGCGACGGACACCTCAATATCTTTACCACCGACTCATACGATAAAATACTCCACGTTGACCTTGACTTGACATTACCAGACTCGGATTTATCCTTCTCCGACCTTGTGTCGCCCACACAGTCTCACTTATCCTCCTCCTATCCAACGTTTAACGTTTAACTCCCATGGCTGGATCCGTACACCTCTATGTTCCTCTTTACGGTCCAGATAATGCCCAAGATCACGCTGCATTTTGGTTGCCTTGTCTCGAAATCCCCATCGATAGACTGGCCGATTTCTCACTAAAGCCGTACAGATGGTTGTGCTACGCCGGGCACTGCATTATGGGTGTTGAAGGTAGCCTGTCCTTTTCTCCCACAGACTTGGGTGGAACGGATTTTGACTACGATGCGCCTTTCGAATCTACGCTTACTTGTGGCCTCTACTTCCATCCCCGTGGTGCGATATTCCCTATCGACCCCGACTTCGAAGACGGATCTTCTACGGCTCATTCTGAGAACGAGGCGTCTGCTTTCAGGACGTCAATGGTAGAGCGCGACGGAACTTGTGTCGTCACTGATGACCCGCCTCTTCATTGCGACGCTGTATATCTCATCAGACACAACAAAGGCAGCGAAGTATGTCTCGCTCTGGAATGACTTCTTTCCCTTTTTTACTGATGCTGTTCTTAGTACATTGAAAGATTTACGCAGCGACGAGGCGGGGACGTCATCACTGACATCGACGACCCGCGAAATGGCTTGCTAGTTAATACGAGCTTACAATGTGACTTTAGCCATAGTGTTGCCATTCTTCCGGTATGGACGAATTCGTATCATGTAACTTTTGGCTTATTGCAAAGCAGACACCCAACTTTATCATGACGACAAGCGACGTGGTTCCGAGGACCGCACCAGACGACGCTCGGTGGACCGTACATGATTTCGCTGAACCTACAGCTAGAACTGCACATCTCCGCGCCGGAATTTTGGCTGGTCATGCCGTCCGTACACCTTCTACTAGCCAGCGCGGTACCTGGCCACCTCACTGTCTGTTCGCTGCTGTCTACGCTTCGGCGCTCATCACGACGTGGCCTGTAGAAGAATTTTCGACGCAGGTCAGATCGATGTGGACGGATACTTTCTATCCTGGTGGTCGCAAGGCAATTTCGGATCCACAAAAGACTGAGCGCAAAAAGAAGGTAGAGAAGAGCGAGCTGGTAAATGAGCAGGGAGACGATTTCGACGTCTTCGACGTTCTTCTGATGTTGCGTGAGATGGGTGCTTATAACATGGCCCGCAAACCTATATCCCAGCCTTCTTCTGCTCAAAAGACTCACGAAGATGCGCGGGAAAGGGTGCTTCCGTGGCTTCAAAGTCTCCACGACTCGAATACCTCCTCAGAACATCTGTAATACATATCAATAAGCAAAGGTTTTGTCCAATCATTCCAACAATTCGTCCATCTTTTCCACTCGTCTCTCAAAACACACCTCGAACGCTTCAGGCGTAATACTAATCCCCTCTCCCCTAAATCTCCGCTGATCAATGGGTGCTTTATCATCCTCCGATATCCGGAACGCCCAAAGCAGCAGGGCAGTCGTTATAAAGAGCGACCGATCCGCTACGTATCTCCCGGGACAGACCCTACATACACCAAATCAGCAGGAGAAACATCAGTACCCGGCCAAACCACACTTACCGTCTCCCAAAGCCGAAATTGAACAACGATACGTCGGACCTGAGAGACCCATCATTTTCAAACCAGCGAGTAGGGTCGAACACCTCCGGGTTCGCAAAGACTGAAGGATCCCGGCATATGGACCAATGGTCTCCGATAACCATGGCGTCTTTCGGTATACAGTAGTTTCGCTAAGATCGGAGTTGATCAGTGTTTAGTCTTTTAGAGGTGAATTGGGAGACTTACCCAAATAATATCCCTGGATGCTCGATGAGCAAATCCTTCGAAAGATCCTATGAGTACGTATATAGCGAGGGCGAGAACGTCAACCTACCGCTCCCACCAACAGGTCTCCACCGATAGCTTTCCAGCACGAACGCCAAGACCCGAGGCAAGTCAGCGTAATCATCAAATGTTGGTGCTTGAATCAAGTTCATCATTTCGGAAACTCTGTAAACATGAGGAACAAAACACACCTCGCTTACGTCCAACAACAGTATCCAGCTCCTCCTGCACCCATGTTTGCGTTTGCGGAAAACACGCCGCAGCCATGATCACCACACTGATCGCACTGGCCGTGGTGGTAGATCCCGCACCGAACATCGTGCCAGCGAGGTACGCGAGCTCGTCGTGGTTCAGCCGGAGCTTGGCTTGGTTTTCGAGGAGGTACTTTGTAAAGCACGGTTGGACCGTATCCTAATCAAGTCTGGTATTAATACCGTCGCCAAAAAAATGACTAAAGAAAGTCCTTACCATGTTATCCTCGACGCCCGCTATTTGCTTTCGGTACAATGAAAGCTCTTCATCGTGCCATGAACGCAAGTCGCGACGGTAGAAGGGGAGGTATCTAGTATGGTTATTGTATTAGCATTGCATGTTAGGAGTGATCATGCTACACCTACCGCAGGAAAGGATACTCATCAACCATATACACTCTTGGTCTCACGGTAGAGCCTACACGTTTAAGAGATCGTCCAATCGCGACTATCTCTGGTTCGTTCACAGCTACGGACCCCGTTCTACCATAGGCTAGAGATAGGATAAACGAAGCGGCGTATCTATGCAAGACAAACATGAGTTTAGCCGAGCAACACGAGAAGATTGAGCCCGCTTACTCCTTAGCGTAATCCATGTGCTTCGCAGGGTTGCCAGCGATATTCCTCACGAGATTAGCAGCGTAGTGCATCTGCAGAGGCTCGTAGTCCTTAGCTGCCTTTGCTTGGAGATGTGTATGCAATGCTCTGCCGAGATAATTAGCACCCTCTTCAAAATCACCTCTTTCTCACACTCACTTTCGAAACTTCCTCAGTCTTTCTCCAGACTGGAGCAAAAGCAACCTCATCCCGCCCGAAACTATCTCGCTAGCGGCAGTCCACCTCGGCCTATCAGTGAGAGCCGCTCCCTCCTTCTCCATGATGTCAACAGCAGCTTGTCTTCTGCCAATAATAACAGCGACTTTGGAGCCCGAACGCAGAGTGAAGACTGGCCCATATTCCTCAGCGAGGGATTCCAGAATTTGGAGTGATCTGAGCGAAAGGCTATAAGTTTATAATGATGGTAGCTACATGAGACGTACATACGTGGATGATGAGAGACTTATTATATCCCAGTCCCCTGGTGGCCCAGGTGGTAAGGGAAGTCGGTGTCCAGTATTCCGTGCTCTAGCGAAATAGAGAATACAGAAAGCAGCAAGGATTCCTACGACAACGAGGAACATCGAGGTTACAATACAGTTGTGGGCGAAGAATGGATGTTGAGTATCGCCGTCCATCCATCGGGGGCGTATTTATACACTGAAATACACGCGCGCACAGAGAGGTAGAAGTTCGGCCGCCAGTCATCGTCGATTCCGACTCGGACTCGTGTGTGGCGGCACCTCGACATTGCCACGACTCCCAGCATGAGGAAAGAGGCTCAGATATCGCGGGAGCAGCAACGAAGTGCTTCTACTGCACATTATAACCGGAACGGAGACAGTCAGGATTTCTGATGAATGGTATCCGGAATTCGCCAACAGAATGGTGAAGTCGCAAGGGTAGGTCATCGTGCGTGTCGGAAGGACCACATGCCCTACCGTGATCTTTGGCTTTACGTTTTTAGAGCAAGACTGGCCACACGAGGTCTTTATTCCGATTCTGCCGGTAATCCATCTCGTAAGAAGGATGTCGGCAGTTGAAGTTGAACTAATCCAAGACGAAAAGGTGCGCCGCTCGGACCATGTGGGAACACGCGCCGGCCTGAGAAGCCTGGCATGTCTGAGTAAACATCTTCAAGACGTCCCGTTGGGCATTAGAATTCTAGCTGTATAAAAATTATTCATCAATTTCTCCGCCGTTAGACGGGGAGACATGGAAAACCCACTCGAATGAAAATGGCCTCACTTCTAAACACCGCCAAGACAACATCAGCCCGATATTCCTTCAAATGGCGTTTATCCTCCTCACCCGATGTCCATCCGATGCTCTCACTAACATAACCTTCCTCTCCTTCGCCTTCCTCGCACCAACCATCGCGGCGAAATGCTGGTTCACGAACGCCATACTCCGTACACCAATCTCCGTAAAATCGTGTCTGTATACTCCTCCACGGATCGGAAGGTCGAAACGCCACAAGAGTAAGGCAAAGAGACCATGTTTTTCTTCTTCAGCTTCAGAGAACATATTGGGACTATAGAGCAAGATGAGGACCATACGACCAGACGAAAATACAGCAGGAAACTCACATGAGGGATTATCAAAGTTTCCCGTATCACACTCCTTGATCATAGCCATATCACGACACAATACCAGTGCCGTCCACCGGGCTGTAATGAGACTCCTACTCAGGGTCAGCATTTCCACGATACCGAAGACAGCACGCACAACAATGACGAAGAATTCTTGCGAGGGCAACATTACCCCGCGTCCTTTGTCGGCTCATGCGAGATAAGATCCTCGTGGACTTGAATTGTCGCTAACATGTATCCAGCTACAGGTTCCAAGTTGAGGATGACTAGGTCCTCAAGAGCGGTTACTCAGGCACTGTTGGAGGCGACATATTGTGGTTGGCGAGATTCCGGTAGTAGAAGTGCAGCAGGAGAAAACGAAAAAAAAGAAAACATCGTGAATCGTGATGGTCGAAGGGAACGGTTGTAACCCGGCATTATCGGCCCGAACTGTTCTTTGAAACTCGGCAATTTGCAATTTAAAGATGCGTCACCGTTCATGATGGCGACCGGCTTCGAAGGTGCAGTACCCCCAGAAAATATCGAAGTGAGAGTCGCTACTAATTGGCAATCATTTGATGTCAATATGTATAGCTGACCATCTACCGTGCTCTGCCAGAAATGCGGCAGAATTTTACCTTCTTCAAGCAATCCAGCTCTTTCACAAACTTCGTGACGGTTGCTCGCTACTTGATTCAGAAATCTGCTCTATCTCCGGCGTTCGCTCGCAGGAAGCGAAGGGCATCGACGCCTACAATGCAGAGATACTGCAGCTTTGGCAGAGTTATCTGAAATTGCAGAGAGACCGCGACGTTACTAGCATTACGCTTCGGCGGCGGCTTCGTACCACGACCTAATGGGCGCTTTCCACGATGTCTTCTTCAACTTCGAATTCAAGCGATATATCTTATTCTCGTTCTCTATGTGATCTGCGTCTGCACATCTGAACGCGCCAGATTCAGCCCATTTCTCGATGATGGAGATCCAGACTAGAAAGAAGGCGGTTCCCCTTCGAAGATGATGACGGCGAAGGGCTGGCGTTCAAATTTGACGGGGAACCTTCTATTTCTTGCGCACGCGCTACAAGGATACCGGACCTTCGTGGTTGCACCTGACAACGAGTTTCGCGAGGTGTGTAACTTTGTCGCTCATTTATGACACGCTCAAGAAGGATCTTCCTAAATTGATTTTCAGAGATTCCACAATTCAGAAATTGAACTACGCCTTCCTCACTACAAATCTGTCGTCGAAGTCACCGCCGATGTTAGGGACTGCATGAAGTCAAGACGTTAGAATAGTTCAAGGAGGCCTCTATTGATGTTGTCGAATGTACGTGTTCGTTCTGTCCCCTACTGATTGATTGTCTGATGGCTCTCTTAAGGTATCTTCTTTAGCGCGAAAAGCGGATAACTTTCCCCTTTAACAGAGCTCGCAAGAACGGTCTGACCCTTAATTTTGAAACCGAAAGTCTCGTAAATGTGAGCCTAGTGATATTTGTCAGACGATCCTGAAAATCCTGCGGAGAGAATGATTCCACTGACATTGAGATCATTATCTGCGCCAACGACCATGATTGCCTTGTCTTTGATCGCCTGACAGAAATTCCTAAGTCAAGAGAGAAAGGTCGTCACGGCATTACGAGCTACCTGACTAGTCATTTCATTGAACATTGCCGTCGCAATTCCGCGTCGTTGGTATGGCGGATCAACCGCCAAAAGCGGTGTCATCCATCCGTCGAGGTTCGCCTTTAAATGTTCATTAAGTGCATCAAGAACTCAGACAGTAATGTACATACAGTTTTTCCCAGAGCGCCATCCATAAATTCTTTGATCTGCGGTCCATACTATGCAAAAATGAATCTTCAATTTGTGTGAAGCTACGCTCGACGTGTTATACGTACGATGTTCTGCCACCAATTCTTTGTTTCTTCCGACAGACGAGCATAAACATCGTCGAATCCCAAGGCGCGCTGTGCTTCCCTGGATATGGGCATAAATCAGCCAATTCATATTCAATGGATGAGCTTGAAACTGTAAATTTACGTTGCCCAAAGGAATTTCCCAGGTCCGAACCCTCCGAGAACCCCGACAATCCTGCCGTCTGAAACTGCGAGCCATACTTTGCCTTCAAGTACTAGGGCACGAGTTACAGCCCTGAAAAAAGGACCATAAAGATCCTTGTTTCCACCAGACATCGCACGAATAGAAGGACCTGAAAAAGAAGCTATGTATAAACATCCCGCGGCGATTATCATAAACTCATAAGTGACCTACTGGCATCGTAGGCTCTAACAGCAACAGCAACGACATCGTCCAGCTGAGTACCTGAGAGCAAAGAGTTGTTTGAGGAAAAGAATGTCCTGATCAAAGGACGTACTGGTTAGGTCGGCAGGGGAGACAACGTTGAAGTCGAAAGAAGACATCTGGATGGTATCGGAATGAGAACTCCGTAGACATCCTATATAAGCAGGTTCATGGGAACATCATGGTGCCCTGATAGTAGCCGCCGCCTGCTCCGAGAAGTATCCGTCCCTTGAGGAGCCCACAGAAGAAAGAAAGGACTTCCAGGCTGACGATAGGCGCAGCCATAAGAGGTAGAGATGAAGGATAGTGAACGGAAACGTCTTAGCTTGAATACAGAGTTCCCGAAATGAGAGGATGCGAAGAAAGCTGAACTGGTGCAATCAGAAGAAGTCCAACAGAAGCTGCAGCCGCCAACTGATGAAGAAGACCCGGCTAGAGCTCATTGGGCACATCGTATCAGGCGTACCATGTTGGACCGTGCTTCTACATTATAGATATCTTCTTCAGTCATTTACCAAGTTCCTGGAAGAGGTCATCGTATCGGATATGATGGAAGGAGATTTAACGCTGAGCCGCGGACTGGCAGATGACCTCGGTACCCGGGGAACGAAAGGTTGATTCAGTTGTCTGGTTCGCACTGCACTGGCTGAGACCAGACTCAGTACTAGTCCCAGTCCAAGCGAGAGTGCATTTGCTTCTGAAAGAGTTTAGAGTTTATGGTGCGAACCACTTAGTCACCACCAAAATGTGACAAAGTTTCTGCCGTGGTCATAAGTGACCGGAGAAAAAATCCCTCTTGTAGAAATGCACTAATTGATGAAAGGAACAAATCCTCTAGAGGAATTTTCGATTGGGTTAAAATTGACGGAGATATCTCACGAGGCTCGTCTCGATTTGGCGGGTGTGTCACAAAATGGCAGGGGATGTGACTCGGGTCACGGTATGTCACACTTTTCGGGATTTTTTTTCGCCTTCGGCAATCGACTTTTCAGCCCGATTTGGTTTTTGAAAATTTTTTGGACCAAATTGGCGGCTGTCACTTTTTGGTGGTGACTAAGTGGTTCGCACCATAGAACAAATGCTTTCTCGGATATCCCCGGAAATTGCCGATTTGCCACAACAACGCCCACACTGAAGGCGACGAAAAAAGGCATTTATCTCGGTTTCTGCACTCTCAAGCTCTGCCGCCATTGTAACGAAACCTCCTGTTGTCCGAATAAGTACTATGGGACTTCCGTTTAGTCTCCAATGGAGATTCTCAGCCGGGTTCTGTGATGTCTAGTTTCCCATCTGTCCGCTCTTCCTCCTTCGAGTGCCTGCTATCTTGCTCACCGATTCTTCAGGCATCAAGCATCGTGATGGTTGGATATCAAGAACTTGAATTTCGTGATTAAGGCGGAGTCTTAGCTTCGCAGACAGTGACTCGTTCATCCGTTGCGTCGCCCTATCACCCTCAGAAGGAGCGCTATTTCCGGCTGCCTTGTTTATCGGGTTCAGTCCCCATGTGATTCTTGTTCAACTATAAGCTTGCACCAGGTTCTTTAATCTAGGAACTTCAGGAACTTGTCGGAATGGTCTGCTGACTGGAACAACCGTGGCGATGTATCTCATGCATTTCAACGACGATCCATCATTTTTCTCTATACGCAGCTTTCTGAAACGTGAGGTCGATTAGGCGCCTTGAAAGGTTTCACCTTTTACGAGGGACGTCGTGTTTTGTACACCATTTGCTTATATTTCGTGGCACAGTTACTTTCAGATCCTGTTTTTGATCAATTCCGACGCTCTATAATTACTGGACCGCTTGCCAGTGTGGCGACTACTATTACTGGAGGCCTTAAAGCGCAAAAGCAACCCGAGATAAGCGTCTGTAAAGCTCCAGGTCACCGAGATCATCTAACAACATCACATCACATCACGATCTGTATCGGAGGTCACCCTCGATGGGCTAGTAGTAGTACTGTATACCTCCGAGATCACATACCACTCCTCCGAGTGAATACTATAGTATTCCTCGACTATACCCTTCAAGGCATCGCTACAGGTGGCAATGACTTTGTCAAGCATCCATCCTTACGATTGCGTGTAGTATTCTTCTTCGTTCCTGCTGTTGTGTACGTATTACATGCATAGCCATCGCCTCTCTAACATACTGCTCTCAAACGGCACTCCTAGCATGACTCAGTGTACAAGATCCTTGATGTCTTGGTCTTCCCTTAAGCCGCTGTATCCCTCTGACTGAACAGAAGAAGCCGTGTCACGGACGTCCGGGCCAGTCGTTCAAATGCCAACCTAGCAACTTCCGAACGACTTCGGACTATTTTTACCCATGGTCGCTAGATCAAGCTGGGTTATTAATATATCTCCACCCCAGCCCTCATTCAGTACTTCTCTACGTGGGCTATGCTTACAGAGACGTGCTTATTGATGAATCTTACATGAGGCTGATCTCTGGGTGTTGTGCTCCCTGGGGTCTGTTGCGACTATCAGAAGCCACCGCAAGGCTGGCGATGATAAATATAAGCAATTCCGGTCAATGCCCCAGCAATACCCCAAGACACTAAAGCAGTTCTCTCGCTCATAATATCTAGAATGGTCGCCGCCCTACTCCAACGGGATCGGCATCAATACATTGCACTAGACCAAGTAGTCAATGAGGCGCACCTCTCCAATGATTCCCCATCGGAGATTCCTGTCCTTGGTATGCAGTCTGGTTCTTCGCGAAACACTTATGACTCACAGTCTTATTAGACAATGACCGTCGGAAATACACACATTGCTACTTCCGCATGACTTGGATTTATTACGTTTTTATCCTATGCACAGTTATTGACGGCATTGCCGTCGTAATTCTCGCTGCCTTGCGATCTGGTATATTGGTTGTTCAGACCACAATTTCACCAGACGATCTTCCCCTGAGGAATGCGTATACCAACCTCGATAAGCTCTATCGGGACCACCCTTCCAGCTTCGTTCTCAAGGCGCCTGTCTATAATTCTCCTTTGCTTGTCGGACAGGTCTCCCGTCATGAGCCGGATAGGGTGTTTCCTCAACCGATGGAGGCATATGCCGAGAGCAATTCAGGTTATAGTCGACTAGTCTACCAACACTACCTGCTCAGTGATCAGGTAAGATCCACGTTGTTCTCTACCTACTAGCCACTCAAGCGCTCGTTTACCCACTGAACTTAGCTCACCACAATTGTACAATTCAGAACTCGGGATTATGGCTTGGAGAATTGCAGCTTCGCGTTCAAATCTCCTAACCCCGACTCTTTTAAGAGAGTCGCCATTTCCGATGATCAGAACATTCTAAACGGCATCACATCGATCAAGATATCTACAATACCCGTTGACCGCCGACTTCGAACGAAATCACTCTCTTGGAGAAGTATACCGTCTGCCAGGATGCATGTGGGTTCCCTCAATATTTCTACTAGCGGTCTTACAGTAGAAGGCTCTCCATTCTACTGCCCATCCGGTGTATATCACACTTTCGAACTCAGCTGTGTTCATTATCCTTGTTATCTTGATCTTATCGGTGAACAAAACCCAGAGTTTGGTAGTCTGAATCATTCCTAGTTCGGCCGTCGCTGACTGCATCCCCATAGGCTTCTATATTTTACAGCGGCAGACAATATGATGCCTTCCTAGCCAATCGCATATCTCAAAAGTTACGACGCCTTCTTTGAAACTGCATGTTCATATTGCCTTACTTCTTTGATGCTACAAAATTCTATGCGAATATATGCGACTACACATGTATCACAGCATTTACATATCTTCCCTGGGTATAGTCAGTTGAAATTGCTCGCACGAGTGATATAAACCTTACGTTGTAGCGTTAAATTTCTTTAGTTGCCACGCTCGTACCCAATCATGCCAGTTATGTCCTGCCTCGGCGTATAGTGTATCCCAGTCGCGGCAAACGTGTAGCTGATTACTGAGATCATATTTGAAGTTCCTTTTGGTGAAATCACCCGGTTCCAAGGAAGTATCCGCGTGGCAAAGGACCCATTGCCTGAGAAGATTAAAACAGTGCTGTGCATGTAACAGGTCATTATGGGACACGGCCTTGGCCTTGAGATTCGCATGCATCATCCTCAGGCAATGCAGCTGATGCCAAAACGAGATGAAGAAAAGGCGGTTCTGGGGTCCCAGTCGAATCGTCCCATTTCCCTCAGCGTCTCCGATCCACCATTCAGCATAGCCGGCATCATCAAAGGAGTAATGGACGCTGTCTTCAATGTACATGGCGGCTAAACCAGCCTGGGAAGGAAAGTAAAGCGGGACATCGTCGGAAATGAAGGCTACCAACTAAGGTCAGGTTCATAAACTCTACTATGAGTTAAGAGTACGCACTATAATATGGTTTTCCATATGCCAGACGTCTGACGTCACTGCGAGGCGGAGTAGAGCAAAGAAGATTGAATGTCGATAACAAGAAATATGATGAGAGGCACAACGAGGTCACACTCATGATGGCCATGGTACTTTGCATATATGAGTAACCTTTCACTTCCATTCCTGAGAGAAAAGTCACTCAAGAGACAGAAGTATTTCTGCGAGGGGTAGAGGGGTTTGAAAATGTCTGACTATATCGAGGTAATTATATATATTCAAGTCCCATGAAATCATTTACTCTGCTTTGAACGGGAAATAGATCCGGGATCGGAAGCTGTCAGTGTCGCGTTTGGACTGGTGACTGGGAAATAAGTAGGAGAAGACCTCTGATCTTGCTTGCCAGACTCAGACTAGGAATTTACGGAGTCTGAACAACACTCCGACATTTAAGCGCTGAGCGCTGAGCACCGAGGCCGCAGCATAGAACGATAATTACAGATGCACCCTACATTGATGAATTAGAATCACGATCATGATGGGGCTTGGACGCCCAGGGGCAGCACGATCACTGGAGTAGGCACGTGGCCGATAGACAAGTTTAGTACAGTCGAAGACGGTAGGTATAAACGAACGGTGTCTGCAATGATATCCCTCATCAACGGCTGCCTCGACTTCCAAAATCTAGTTCTCCTGAGTCCTATATGGCCAACTTTGATTTGGAATCACAGCGCGCATTCTATGCGTCAATTATTGTTGGCTCATTGGTGTTTGGTACGTGTTTCCATCGTTACTTTCAAGTTCTATGAACTATGTTGCTTATCTGTACCACAGGTGCTCAGATCTGTCTCTATGTGCAGTCTTTCATTTATTTAATGAAGACCGGAGATAAAAAGCGGAGAAATTTCTATATTGTCTTTGGCGCAATCCTTGTATTGCTCACCGCCATCGGGGGTGGGGCCAACATCCAACTTGGACAATTCATGTGGATTCAGTATCCTGACTATCCAGGTGGAGCTCCAGCGTACTTCGCGGACCATTCCTCAGACTGGTATGAAGTATGGGGTACCGGCTGCGATGCTTTCGCCAATATCATGGCAGACGGTCTTCTGGTGGGTTCATATGCACATTCTCATGAATAAATGCTCACAATAGCTCCAAACCTAGCTGTATCGTTGCTACATAATCTATAGTTCCAATATCTGGGTCGTAGCCTTTCCCCTCCTTGTTTTGCTTGCATCGACAGGTCAGCCGATTTCAAGTTGAGACTGGCAGGTGATTGCATCATTAACTCTTTGCTCTAGCTATGGTCATTATTACGATTGTCCAAAGTGCGATCCCAGAATCAACACTGTTCTTCGGTCTTCCTGTTAATTTTGCTATCGCCTGGATTTCCTTGACCGTGGGGTTCAATGTCATTGTCACCTCCCTTATCTGTTACCGCCTCTTGTCCTTCAACATAGCCTCCTGCAAAACTCTTCCCCCTGAGCTGGCAAACTCTTACACCAGTATCTCTGCCATGATGCTAGAGTCTGCAGCTCCTTTTACGATATCTGGTATTGTCTACGTTGTTACCTTTGCCGTAGAAAGCCCTTCTCAGCAAGTATTCGCCGGAATTTGGGGGGTCATGGTGGTAAGTTAGCATATGACAGTGGAAATTTCTTCATACTGACGGTCTACTCTTTACAGGCGCTTTCTCCACAGCTCATTATCACTCGAGTAGCAATGGGTATAGCATGGAACAAAGATGCGGTAGATAGGGTCACCGCATCTTTGGCCTTCAAAGTCGACACCAGTGGAGTATTGTCGTCTTCTGCGGCATCGAATGATGGAAGGTCTCAAATCATCATGGGACTGACAACCAAGAAGTCCAGCGAAGATATGGTTTGAATATTAATGCGTCGTATGTCGCCAATTGAATTTCGTTGATTATACCACTGTTACGTTCACGGTTCAACTGCTTTAGATACCGTTTCTTATCGAAGGTCCATATAGTGTTCCTATTCCTATGATTTATGTTGCTATTATTTTCCGTAAGGATCATTAAGTGACACAGGAAGCATCCGAATGAATGTAGTTATTTGTAAGTCTCTCTGGGTTAAATCTTCTGCGACCGCTAGTAAGCAAGGTAATACGCAACATGATTGCCTCCAACTTCGGAACTCGTTTCCAATCGCGGGCGCAGTTTTGAATTCCGTGCTGGGATCTGGAGTGGAACTGGAAGACGTTCCTACTAGCACTGGAGTCTAGGACTGTGTGCTATAGCTCTGGACTTACTGCTAAGATTATTTGGATCTGCAATACTACCGTTCCCTGCGAGCACGTCGGTAAAGGTGCTCTGCTTGTGGGATATTTTGAGGAATCCCTATATTCTTCTAAAACCTTCCAACCCGTGGTCTAGAATGCTTCAAGTCCGTCCTTAGTAATATAATCACACCTTTGACCGGGACCCTAGTTCAGAGAGGCCAACAAGTCGGTTTGGTCCAATGTTCGGCATAACCGTAGCACAAGAATCTGGATGTGTACAAGTACAAGCTCTGGTTAGTTTCCTTCTTAGAGAGTCATGAAACTAGAACTAACATCCTCTCCTATGGCTACTGATATCCGGCCATTACGGGTAGAATGCCCTTGTGGTCACACTAGACTGGTCGGCAATTGACAGGCACAGGCTAGACGCCAGAAGATTTTGAGAAGGATCATTCAGGCGGTGGAGTTATCATCATAATAGCGATCATCATCGGTGTCGATGAAATGAAAACGGGACATCAGAGAGCAAGTATCAGGACTTATCGAACCAGGCTCGGGTTCATGAGGTTCACGAATAAATTAAATAAGTACCACTACTGGCGCGTAATTATCCACCTGCCATCTATGAGAACGAAGTCCATACAGCCCGCATCTGATGTGGGCCTATAAACCTTATTCCGCTAGTTACTAAGCCCTGGGTTAATATATCCTACCTTATGCGCAAGTAACAACCGCCGACTCAGAATATATATAAGTTCTTATCTTCGGAGCTGCAAGCACCTCAATCTGCCACCTTTCCCAGATACTACCCACATCAGTGACAAATGAATGCGGCTATTCCCATCTTCATAATTCGAATGACATTCGTGGCGGCACTCCTGCCTATGTTGTCACTCTGCGCTCTAAGTCGAGCTGAGATTAATGCAGTAGACGACGGTGAGTATACGACTTTACGAAATGTATTCAGGTTGTTAAATCAAGACCGTAGTCGCACAACACACGGCGCTTCCAGAGCCAACACCAGACATGATTTTGTACCTCGTTGACTCCGTGGAGGCAGTCAACGACGCTTAAGACAAAGTATACTTTGGTGCGGATTACTTCCTACTATGTCGTAGACTCCGGAGCTGAAGGCCTTGTGGTTTGTTCGTAGAATCTGGTTATCGCCATTCAATGCAAATTTTACGAACTTGTATGGTCCTTGAGTACTTGTTGATGATTCGCGCTATGCATAAATGTGACTCGTGCTTTGTTATACGGAGAAAAGTAGAACTGGATTCAAATCTAACCCTAAACGTCAATTTCCTTGTCCTAACGCCTCCGACCCTCTTCAAAGTCGCGCTGGTTCTGCTCCGCCTCTCGGTAAACAACTTCCCAGTCATTACACACATAAGCATCCGGATGAACCTCCACATCATGACCGGTGGCCTGCTCGAGCGTGCTGTCGGAATGACAGATTACGATTTGTCGTAAGTAATTCACACAGTGAGCAACAAGTTCACTGTTAGAAAGAGGATATGAGCGATAAGTTTCAAGAATGCCTTGGCGAAGGATGTTGATGCATTGCAATTGATGAAACATCCCCAATGTGAACGGCCGCTGTCGGTCACCGAGATGAAGAAGCCCATCGCCGGGGACGAGACTGTCCCATTCAGCATCAGCGTCTGTCCCTTGTATGTGGAATCGAGCAGAATAGCTTTCGATGGCAAGCAAGACAGGGTTTCGATTCGGAATAGGCCACTCGTAAGGGAAGTCGTCATCATCGTAAGCTGCAGAAAATCAATAGATGTCTAATTCCAGACTTATGGCTTGCTGCACGAGACGGAAAGGCTTACTGTAGACAACTGGCTTTTCAGAGGGTACAAGTAATGTCCACACGACGAATTTCACTGCGAGATTCGCAATGATAGGCAGGAGAATGTAGTACATAACGGTACGCATGGTCAAGGACAGTCGGCGACAGGCGGTGTCGGCTGTAAAGAAGGGAGACTTTGAATATGCTTCGCCGTGAATGGGAGGAAAGTTGCGGATACTGATAAATCTCGTCATAGAGTCGTTTTTGCAAGAAATAAATACTTCACTCGGGCTCAGAGACCGCCGAAATCACTGATGGATAAAAAATGTATTGCACTATGGCTAGTGTAATATTCCCATTCGAGGATAGGGAGGCGATAGTTGCGATATCACTGATGGACCATATCATGATACGACTTGGGAACCGTACGGACCTTCGGAGGAGCGGTGTTGAACGTCATCAAGTGATAATCTGGTATAAGATACCGGCATTCAGCAAGAGACCGGATACTGTGGGCGCGATGAAATCAGAGAAGAAACCCTCAGGAGATGTACGCGCCGGTAAGGTTTATCACGCGCCACGCATCAATGGCGCGGGCGTATGGTGTCCTTTGCAACACCACCAGCTAAGACGGATCTCATGGTTATCTCCTTCCGGGAATGGCCACCGTCGCAACTACTCCGTTCTGATGTGATAGAAGGAATCATTTAGCGCCAAAGCGCACAGCAGAGCGAAGTCCTCGGGGAACCATGAGAGTAGAAAGGAATGAAGTGTTCATATTAGTCGTCTGCTTCATATGTGATGCCGCTGATATCTTGTTCTTCTCTTCTGTTAGATGTCATACACGGAAGTTGGGGATGGATGTCAACGTAGCCAATAATTCGAAGGATGCCATCTTAGGGGACGGCGAACTCAATATCCTACCGAATATCTATTTTCTAGCGTTCATCATCAGTTTTCTATTCGGCAGAACCCTAGGGGTACTGGTGGCTAGAAAGCACGACGGTGTGGTTGATATTCCGCAAAGGAGCATCGCAAGCCCCCGGCCGCCGTTGGGAGTCCAAGTAGCTCGAAACCTTTGCAATCAAATCAAATGCTTTTGTAAGAGTGGTGTTGCGACAGAGAAGATGGACTTACCTGATTGGGTGGCAGTTCATACGTTGAGTATTCGAGTGACTCGATAGCCATTAGAGTGGTACTAGAAAGATAATATGACCTGCCCTTGAATGGATGGAACCCTTCGAGTGAAATGAGGTAAAAAGGGGCGTGTCTCGTAGATCAATCTTTCGGCTGAACGAGGAAACCCCTCACAGCCCCTCTAAACTTGATACCGTTGTTGCGGAAACTGCTCAACCCGCCAACTTGTTCGATAATCAGTGCCTTCTGCATGCGAGGGAATGCACTTCCAAGCAGATTGGCCAGGTACTCCTACAGGAGAATCCTATTCGTTGTATCGATCCGTTCGATCTCAAACAGAAGCACCACGGTATTGGCGAGCAGGAAGAGCCTCGCTGGGACTTCCACCTGCGCGGTAAATCCGCTCTCCTCTTCCGAATTAATAAGCGCAGAGAATGTATGATCGTCGTGAAGTATTCCTAGAAGAAGGGGCCCCCGACTTCCGTTGGCGATTCGGAGAACTTCGTGATCAGCTCGACTAAGAAATGAACACTGACAAAATGAAATCAGGTAGTTGATTAATCCAAAATAGAAAAGGTGCGCCACTGGGACTATATGGTAGCACGCGCGGGCATGAAAGGCCTGACGTGCAACACAACGTCCTTTTGCTGGGCGTTAGAATTCTACCTGTATTAAAAGTATTCATCAGTTTCTCCGCTCTTGGACGGGAAAACGTGCAAAACCCACTCGAATGAACCTAGATTCGCTTTTCGACACCGTGAAGGCAGCACCATTCCGACATTCCTTTACATGGCACTTATCCTCCTCCTCACCCTATGTCAGATGCTCTCACTGACATATCAACCTTCTCGCCCTCGCTCCCCTCGCCTCAAGCATCGTGACAAAATCCTAGTCCACGAACGCCATACTCGGCACACCAATCTGCGTAGAATCGTGTCTGTATAGCTCCTCCACGGATCGGAAGGTCGAAACGCCACAAGAGAAAGGGAAAGAGTCAAAGTACGTCTTCATATTGGAACTACATGCACATAATGAGAATACAGCGAGACAAAAATACGGCAGAAAACTCACATGAGGGTTTCTTGAAGCTTGCTATATCAGACTTCTTTAGCATAGTCGCTGTAATGAAGCTCCTACTCAGGGTCAGCTTTTCCACGGAACCAACGGTACCAAAGCCAGCACATACAATGATGATGAACCCTTATGAGCAGGAGAGTTACTGCACCGCGTCCTTTGTGGGCTCACGCGAGATAGAATCCTCGTGGCCTTGAATTTTGTCGATAACACGTATCCAGCTACGGGCGATCCTCAAGCTCAAGAACGGCAGCCTAGGCGGTTTTGGAGGCGCATACCGTCGTTCATGACAAGATTTTCCGGTAGCAGGATTGCACGAGAAAAGAAAAAAATGAAGACATTGAATCGTGATGGTCGAAAAGAACCGTTGGAACCCGGCATTCTCGGCCAGGCTGTTCTTTGAAACTCGGCAATTTGCAATTTGAAAATTCGATTTCAACGTCATGGACGCCGGCTTCGAAGGTGTGTCTGGTGCAAGTCTGGTGTGTGTACTGGCACAAGGTCCCAATCAGGAACGGTACAGTACCTCCAGAAAATATCGAAGTAAGAGCCAATACTAATTGGCAATCATTAGATGTCGACATGTATAGCTGGCCATCGACCACGCTCTGCAAGAAATGCGGCAGACGTTTACCTTCAAAAAATCCCAGTCTCTCTTCGTCCAAGCTCTTTCATGGCAAACTTCGCGACGGTCGCTCCCCCCTTGCTTCAGAAATCTGCGCCATCATCAGTGTTCGCTCGCATGTAGTGAATGAAATTGACGCCTACAATGCAGAGATACTGCAGCTTTGGCAAAGTCTTCTGAAATTGCAGAGATACCGTGACCGCCTGAGGGTCTACGCCGAACATCTCGATGCTCTACTCTCACCAGTACGACGACTACCCTATGGTATTTCGCTTCAAATATTCGATCGCGTTCGCAAAGAGACGCCCTGCATCCGACCACCAGTCATGACCTTGCGTCTGGGGCTAGTTTGCAAGCGCTGGGGCGATATAACTCTCGATTCACCCAGTCTATGGTCAAATATTATTCGCCGACTGTTCCAGGGCATCGATGGACGTACGTCTACAAAACCGTTCAACTTCAGCTACTTCGGTCTAGGTAGATGCCTCTGGCTCTCAACGTACAGAGTATTCAGGCAGGGAAGACTCCTACCTTCAGTCTCGTCATGGATCAGCTTCACCGTGTGCGGCGGGTTCAATGCTCAGCGAAAACGCTCTTGCTGTTACCGTACCGAGCAGCTTGTTGGATGCGGTGGAGCACCTGACTATAACGGAAGGTTCGGCCCATGTTGGAACCCTCGACCTCCCCAAACTCCAGTCCCTGACAATACTGGACTTGATTCCACTCGCAGGCGCTATTCTCCCTCAAAATATACATACGCTCGACCTTGTGTTTAGATCTAGAGCATTCGACGCTGTGATATACAATCTATCTAGAATGCGGAGCCTGCGTCACCTCACTCTCGAATCACGCGACTTTCGGGGATACGCGAATACGAATCACTTGCCAGTCCATCTAGCCAGACTCACTTCCCTCACTTGTCTCAATCTTCGACTTGGCGACGACATCTCTCGCCTCCTTGCATCCGTCTGTGTCCCTTCCTTGACTCATCTCACCATCATTGGCGGAAACCTACAGCTAGACTTCCTCAAGTCCCTGCTCGAGCAGTCTAACTCGCCCTTACAGAGACTCGAGATCCTGATCAACGTTGTCTCGTTCGCAGCGGTGGATCTCCCCACTCTCATCAGCATTCTCAGGATAGTCCCAGGTTTGACGACCTTGGTGATTCACGAGCAAAAGGAAAATGTCCTTTTATCGAAGACGCTTTTCAGTGAATTGGCGTTCGGTGGGGACCATGATTCTCTTCTGCCGAAGCTTGAGCATCTCGAGCTCGCTTCAAGTGCACCCTGGGTAGATATAGGAGATGCTATCATACAGTGCATCCGATCCCGGAATGCCAGTGATACCGACTATTGTGGAAGGGAGAGTGATACACCTCTGAAGTCGGCCGTGTTGAAGCGGCCTCTGCTGCGCCCGAGAATTTGGCAGGCAAAACCAACGATGGGAGGCTGTGCTGGCTTTATTTTTAGGGTTAATGTTTGACTGTGGGTCGTGTCAATGAACCATGAACCACGAGTTGGTGGCGTTGCTCGTGCTACTGTATTTCTGTCACTCGATGTGAACCAGCTACTAGTCTTCGATAGACATGCGATGTAATCAATCAACAGCTTGGATGGTAGTACGGAGTCCAAGTGTGTCACCCAGTTTCACGGTACCAGGACCTCTATGTTAACTTGAGTTTCCTCAGCTCATGCCCACGGTATCGAAATCGGCCTCACCAAAAAGAACGGCGAAGACGCGTCCAGTGGAACCGAGAGACGAAAAGCCCAAGGGGGCAATATCTTTTTATTTATTTATTTATTTAAGTGGGGCATTAGTCGGCAAGTTCCGCAACCGTGCTTCAGCTGTTCGCTCTCACCTTCTCGATTTTCTTCAAGGGAAACAGATATCTTATTGGTGTATTCCATATCCAATATGAACTCTGACAAACAAAATCCGGTTGTCAAAGGTCGAAGCCACGAGACCTGGCGTACGCCATCTGACAATACTATTACAATATTCTTAGCACATGTCTCACTGCTATCTTCTTTGTTCTGTTTTCTATAAAGTCCCGCGGGGTTCACTTTTCAACGTTCAACAATCACCACCATGGGTCGACTCGTCACTGCCAGCATCTCGGATGCACCAGCCAAATTAAAGGAGCGGGGAAACGAACTTTTCAAGGGCGGTAGCTTCCGAGAGTAAGGCCTCTTTCGATCGAAATGCGCGCCAACATTGATAATTTATTCTGCTAGGGCCGCTAAATTTTATCGTCAAGTAAGACGCGCGCACGTCACAGACTTTGGATGAACCTTACATATTCTCGTAGGCACAGGAATCGTCTCCTGAAGACCCTATATACACCTCAAACCTCAGCGCCGCACTCTATGAACTCGGAGACTATTCTAACGCTTTCAACGCGGTTTGTCTGGCGGTGACGAAGTCCGATCCAGAATCCCCGGATTTTCTGCAACGCCTTTCGGCCCGAATGGCAAAATGTTTGTTATATGGAACTATCGACCGTAAAGTGGTATCTCAAGCTGCGATAATTGTCAACAAGTTGGAATCACGTCACTCATCGAAAGAGTGGAAGATGTGGCGGGCTCTGGAAAGTGAGGCCGATAGGATTGCAGTGGGCAGCGCGGCGGCTCAATGTAGACTTCTCAATATGAACAAGCTCAAATCGAACCTGTGAGCAACAGTCTATCTCTTCTTACTGTATCCAAGTTCTTGACTCATAGTAATCCGACACTTGAATTTTTCAAGGTCTGTCCCCTGCTTCACTTCCTTTCTTCACTCCCTTGCGTATCTGATACCAATATGATTCATAGATAGGACACGATATCCCTATGTCCATAATAGATAACTGGGGAGCTTTGCATACTCAAGACGTTCCGCTGTCACTAAAGCAGCTCTCTCTTTCCAAAATTTCGAAATTGTCTTTCCTATTCGCCGGAGTTGGAGATGGTGAGTTCTCGCTGTTTTATTTCCTTCTTCGCTTGCTGACATCATTAGCACGACATGTCTTTGGATCTCTCATAGGCTTAGGGCGTGCATTCTCAGAACTTGGGAAGAATAAACGAAAGCAATTCAAGGCTCATCTGACACTGCTTGATATCCATCCGTCTGTGTTAGCGCGCGACCTATGCTTCCTTATTCTTCTTGCCAACCTCGTCTCTGGAAAATATGACGAGAAAGAGCAAGTAGAAATAAAGGCAACACTTTTCTACTCGTACGTTGGTATCGTCATGCCCAATTATTGCCATAAAAGGTATGCCAATCTTATTCTTTTCAAGTACGATGTCATCTCCATGGTTAATCTAGGTTCCAGATCGTTGTTACGGAGCTCATTGGGAATCTCCAGAGCGACCGGCCAAGGCTTCCTGCCTGGCTCCATGTTAATGCGGGATCGATTCCACAAATCATCAACTCTCTTCGATACTGGTCCTCTGATCTTTCCCTCAAAACCTCTCTTCAGGAATGCTCGCAATACATCACGTACCCACGCCATGCAAGGATCTAATCGCAGATCCCACCATTCCTGACGAGTTCAAAGACGATATTCTCGAAGCCACTGCTCTTAGACATATCCGGTACATCAAGGAAATCATGCCCGAAGAGGAGGTAATTGAGTTATTCCATTGTGATGACTTTGGAGAGTGTCCTCCACCAAATCCGCTATGTTCGGAATTGCGCGCAGCTTGGCTTGATGTGGGCCGGAAACAGTTTGCTTGTGATATGTCTCTCGCTTTAGATACGTGGGACGTTGGTGTCACTCTTCGAGCGCATCGTGAAGAGGCATGGTATGCACACACGCACGTCTTTATGCCTCCCGATGTGCTACGAAAGCAACGCCATTTCAGATTTGAGCAGTTCTGGAACACTGTACGAACCAATGATCCTACGCCAGCTACTAATTCACGGATTCTTCAAGAAGTACGTCTGATTGAGCAACCCTGATACTAGTGTTCTTGACTATCTTCGTAGGTGAAAGACAATATCAACCAAACTTGGAAGCCGAATCCATCGCTCTTCGTAAGATTTCTCTCTTCGTTGAGTTCTGTGTCTAATATCAGCGCGGCTACTAAATTCAGGACCGCGACTGGGATACTAGCAATAGTGATGAATATCCAGTCATGAACGTCAACCCGTTCCGCACCATCAACTGCTTGGAGGAATACATCACCTCCTACCATATTCTTCAAGACGAAGCACTTGTCGACCGCCAGAGTCCATCTTTCTCAATTACGACACTCTTTTTTGACAGTGTCGTCAAATCGCTGTGTGATCTGCGAGGTCGGTTGAAACTTGAGGTTCTGCTTGGAGATGTCTGCTCCGAGCTGGAAAGATCAACTACTCGGCCGAATGACTTTCCCTCTCAGTTTACCCGGCTTTGGTTAAGTAATATTCCGTGAGTCGATACAACGTTGACATGTCATAATATTCATTGTTCCGGTTTGGCGATTACATTCAAGGCCCTCTTGGGGCAATTATCTACATCCTATCAAGAGCCGACCCGTCTCAAGACGCGACTGTTGGCTTCGATTGCTTGTTCAGTTCAGGACTGTGGTCAAGTGGAGATTCGTACTGCTTCAAGTAAGTAATCCCGTTCAGATGTATGACTGAATTTGGAGTCTTACTGCTGTTGTTTGTAGCTATACATCTCTGCGGATCGAGGAACTACCCCGATTTCTTGGCTGCCGAGCAATCACCATGATCCCAAACTCGCACATTACCCTCGTACCGCAAATACTTCCAAGACCCTTGTGCGAGCTTGCTTCCAAGGCTGAGCTCATTGTGTGGCTAACCAGGGTTTTCGTCTACACCATTCTTCCCGGATACCCGAGCCACTTTCCCATCGCTCAAGTCATTAACTCCGGCAATCTCGTGATGTTTGTTGACTTGCTTGTACATCTTCTCCGGGTCGGATTTCCACCGCATTGGCTGGGAGACTTCCTCGGAGTAGTACTTTCTAATTCTCTTGTAACCGATGTCGCGCCGTACTCTGGACAATGGCCTCTTCCGCTGGAGGAACAAGACAGGCGCGTTCCGAAAAGAAAAGTTGACGTCGATCCGTGGCTCGTTGATTTGGAAAGTATCCTTTCAGACGCATATGAAGCTATCCCTTTCCACTTTGTTCATCCGGCAAACTTTGCCCGCTGGTCGAGCGAAATAGGATTGTTCCAGCTCGATATTCCAGCAAATCCAATCAAGGCACAGGACAAGCTGACCGGCGTCTTCTTGGTGTTCTATGCTCGCCCATTCATCAAGTACATTCATCATAATTTGACTACTGAGATGCGGGGCATTTTTGAAGGGCACAGGTTGGTTGATCAGGATAAGAAATTCTACGTGCTCACTGCGACTGAGACGGTTGACATGTATCACAGGGTGATCAGATGGCGGATGAGCAAGGTGAGAATGACAAAGCTAAGGAAGGAGAAATGGCAGATTGCGGTGTATCGCTCGGATCTCCGGTCTATGTGTGAGTCGTTCTGTTAAGAATTGCTCTAATGAGTTCAACCGTCCTCATGTCATTAATTAGTGGCCGGTCCTTATGCCGTCGACAGATCGTTCGATGTAGCGGACAAGTAGCTTATCAGTCTTAAAGCTTATCTTTTTATAAATTCCACCCATTCTTCAACTCCTTGTTTTCGTTCAAGGCTTCGGTGCAGGCTCAGCTAGGTCTCGTTGAGTCACCTTGCCGGCTCTTAGAACTGAAGTACTGAAGAAGGCTCGAGAACCTTAATATTTTAATCCTCAATGGCAAATTTGTAGTCAAGTCAGTGCTGCTAATATCTTGATCTGTACACTTGTACTACCCGTGAATTCCACCGCATTCTCAACCCGTTCTGATTGACGATAAATCCTTAGTGCCTTAGAGAGCAATGTTGATGGGAGTGCACCCAAGAGCAATCAGACCATTCTGTTAGTGAAATGTAAGCTTAGGTTCGACTTGAATGATAATAAAACTGACAAAGCTGTTGTTCTGGCAGCAAACAACTTGGTTGGAACACTGCGTGGTACCGAGACCAATGGCAGTAATCGGGCTGCAAGTGAGTCCACTGTCGAGAAAGCTTTTAGCCGTGGACGCGATATTCTCTAAGACAAGAACATACACATTACCGGTAAGGCTACCGAGGACGATTCCGAGGAGGCCCGCAAGGGTTTGCATTGGGGCGGAGGTGGGCTAATTTTGTTTCAATCCTTTGTGCTCACAATGGCGAACAGTGACAGACTCACGCTTTGGGTAGACTGGCAACACTGCGCGGTACCAGAAGCGCAAGTTCCGCTGTCCCGGGGAATGGCAGTGGCGGTCGCAAGGAGAGGCAAAGCCAGGAGAGTGAAAGTCGAGAGACGAGCAAACATTATGAACTAGGAGAGAGAGAGAGCTGTACAACTGTGAGGGCTGTTCGACTTGATGAATAGTTGTAAATTCACCTTTCTTTTATAGAATTTAGTCCTCTTTGCTATCCCCGGATGCAGAGAACATCTAGATATTGACCGCAAGCAACAGTGGTTTGCCCCGACAGCTGCGCGACTGCAGTAATGTGTACAGTCGACACAAACTATATGCTTGACAATCGTTTCTTAGTGGAAATGCCGTACCGTGATATTTTATGTACCTAATGAGACGCTGAGAGGAAGCGAATATCAGTCAATAACGGTAAGTGTTACCGGCGAAACCCCTTCCCGATATACTTGGCTATTGTCTTGGGCTAAGGCATTCACAACCAGCGTACCTCCCATTTCAGGGTGGATCCCTTTGGTTATTCTGCGAAGAAACAACGACGTGATCGCATTGACTGACGCCGCCCTCCCGTTCCAATAGCAATTGCATTGGGATCAAAGGTTTCGAAACGGCACTCTCCTGTGTGACCTGTAACTTCGTCCATTTCTTCAGAATATCATTCGACGTTCGGGTTCCTAAGTCCTGACTTGAATCTTTCTAGGATCTGTGAGCATACTGTCAGCATCAAATTAGATCGGAAGCGATTATCGGTATACACCCTGATCTGCTCAGCTCCCTAGCAGAAGTAATGTATATTTTGGACATGCTTTTGAATATCGGTGTTGGCCGTTAATGCAAATCTCTCTATGAAAGCACCAACTACGGCGGCTATACCAGACGCTTGAGACTTCTAGTATACGCTGGTGTCCGGTCGCTCCCGTGATAGGACCTAAGTGAGTAAGGAAACTCATTACCTTGCAAAGATATATGAGGAACACCATTTACGTCGTGTCGGATGCTCCCCTGGCCGAGTTTGACTCACTGGCAGGTGCAAAACAGACCGTGGTAATGCCAAAGAATAGGTCCATCCGTGGTGAACGTCTGATGACCCCTGAAGTTAACATAGCAACAGGTACGCTGTCTCCTATGGCACGTACGTACTACGTAGTGCCGGAATTTACCTGACCTACAGCCATGGGTGCGAACGGAACGAGTCAAGAAATTGCGCTGACGCACGTTGCTTAATATGCAGAAAGAAGCATGGAAGGGCAGTGACGGACTCTTAAAGTAGCAGTATCTTGAAGAAATGGGCAGCCTGAGCCTGAGCCTGGATGATGGGAAATGCAGTGACGTGCGATTGTTATCAGCGTGAGAAATTGTTTTGCGATATCAAATTGCAACTTCAACTTCAACTTCAACGTAGACGCAGCAAAATTTGGTACCTCCGGATCTAACGCCATTCTTGGAATTACGACTCGAAGCCGCACAGAATGGAAGACTACTTTGAAGGTACATTTATTCTGGCAAAGAAATTCGGGTCAAGCTGACTGTATGCCTAGTACTGTTAGATGACGACGTGTATAGTTGGCCATCTACAATTCTTTGCGAAAAATGTGGCAGAAGTTTACCTTCTTCGACAAACCCTACTCTCTCTTTTTTCGAGCTCTTTCAGAATCTTCGCGAAGGGTATTCGCCTGCTGACTCGGAAGTAGAGTCAATTTCCGATGTTCAGTTGCAGATAATCAAGGAAGTCAGCGCCTATGACGCTGAAATACTGCGACTCGAAATCACTTTAGAGGAACTGTACAGAGATCGCGATCGGCTCAGGACCTACGCCAAATATCATAGCGCTCTGTTATCGCCAGTACGGCGACTACCTTATGACATCTTGCTGCAAATATTCAAAGATGTTCAAGTTTGTGAGGAGCAATACAAAATCCATCCTCCTGGAAGCTACCTACGTCTTGGGCTGGTTTGCAAGCGCTGGCGTGAAATCACCCTCGATTCACCCAGCCTATGGTCGACCATCTTCATTCCCCTTCGACCCCTTCCATGGCTCACGCCTCGATGGAACGCTCTCCAAAAAATCGTTCAAATTCAGCAGCTTCGATCTCAGGAGACACCTCTAACTCTCATGTATCAGACTTACGAGGTGGACACGGGTGACCAGGCCTTTGATCTCATCATTCAGGACCTCTCCGCGCAGCGACATCGCGTGCGTCAGGTCGAATGTTCCCTCAATGCAGTGTCAGTTCTAGGGAATGGGAATGACATGTTGGCAGCGGCAGAAGGCCTGGTCATCATAGGTTACGAAGGTGTACAAAGTCCCAACAACTACACTCTCAACCTCCCTGATCTTCTGTCTCTGACGATTCGAGACCATGTTCCGCTTAGGCGCATCGATCTCCCACGACATATACATACGCTCAACCTTGTGTTGAGACGTGATGATTTCGCTGCCGCTATGAACAGCTTACCTGGAATGCACAGTCTGCGTAACTTCACCATCGAAGCGCGCGGCGTTTGGAATGTGATCGGAAATGTGAATGTTTGCTTGAACACAGTCACTTCCTTCACTTGCCGCAACTTTCATCCCAGCCGCGAAAATTCCTCTTTCTTTCTTAGGCGCATTCAGGTTCCTTCGTTGACCCATCTTACCATCGTTGGTGGAAGCTTACAGCTGGACGCCATTAAGGCGTTACTCGAGCGATCTAACCCGCCGTTAAAAAACCTCGAGATAATTACCAACGTTAATACGGACACTGTGAACCTCTCCAAATTCGTTACCATTCTCCAGGTGGTGCCGGATTTGACAACATTAGCAATCCATGAGCAAAGATCAGGTGTCCTCATTACCGCGTCGCTTTTGAGGGAGTTGACGTTCGATGGCCACAATATTCCCCTTCTTCCCAAACTTGAACATCTCGAGCTCGTTTCGGGTACACCGTGGACGGATGTGGAGGGAGCTATCATGCAGCTGATCCGCTCCCGGCATGGAGGTAGTACCAATTATCGCGGTAGGCGAACTGATACACCTCTCAAATCGGTAGCGTTGAACTGGTCGGTACTGTGTACGAAGCCGGTCTTCCAGGAAATGAGGAGCACCGGGCTACGAATATGGGAAATACTTCCGGCGCAACGCATCATACGCTGAGGTACGAAGGCCCGAGAGTATCGTCAGTTCTTAGAGCTAAAGTTCGGCCATAGGATGGTTCTATTTGCGCAATGCGAGCTGAGGCTACAAGCAGCGGGCTGCTACTATAATGGCGATCATTCCTATTTATGGGTAACACAAGGATGGACATTTTGCTTATCTAGCGATGCTCGTCTACGGGACCGAATTGACGCCCTTCACATTGATGGTTCTTATACCTTAACACGAATCCTATTCTCGATTTGGTAGCCAAGTCATTATCATGGCTTCGGACGCCTGCATAATCTATTTCTCCTGTCCAAAACTTCTAAGAATAAATTATTAAAGACACGGGACGAGCAAGAATGATTCGATGATCCTGTCCTATGTCTTTCCTTCCCTTACGTGATGCGAGGCAAGGTGGACACGCATTACCTCCAGCATCCGCTTAGTGTTCATTTATTTCCGTTGCGCTAGTCGCCTTAACCAGCGATGCTGAGTACCACAGTGCAATCAAACGGAAACCAAAACGTTCTGTGCATTAACCGGCCTGGGATGGGGTTCAAATTTGTATGCCTAACCTTGGCGTATCGCAAGAACGTGCAACTTGCGACTCTAAAAGGGAACAGCCAGAAAACTGAAGGCTCGGAAATGATAAACCTGATAGTTATTTACATGTTTGCTACTGTCCAGCAATACTGACTTTTCTCGATCTTTTTACTTATCCAACATACGAATGCAACATATTGAAAAAAAAAACCACCAAAAAACTTCGATTCTCCCTGATCCCTTAGACGCCGATGTTGAGGGGGGTACAGCCGAGAGAAACAAGGCCGTTCTAAAAGGAACGTGAGCGTAGAGTTAATCTGGATAACACAGATACTGACGTAATTGTTGTTATTACAACAGACGACTTGGTTGCTGCACGAGGTTCCGCCAACGCCGATGACGCTGATCGGGGTGCAGGACAGACCACTGTAGAACGAAGGAATCAGCCATGCCCTGCTGTCCACCGAAGATACGGAAAACCTACACATTACCAGTGAGTTGACCAACGGCGACTCCAAGGAGGCCCAAGAGAGTCGTAACGGGGGCACTCAAGTCGGTGGACTAAATAATTCCGGTCAGCGTTCATATCAATGAGCGGCGAGAGGAAAGACTCACGCTTTGAGTAGATGCACAGCACTGTGCGGTACCAGTCGTGCCGCAAGCGGCACCGGCACCGCCTCCGCCAGCAGGAGGTGCTGGAAGGGCGGGTGGAGCGGGTGGAGCTGGAGGGGCTGGAGGTGCGGGAGGTGCGGGAGGTGCTGGAAGGGCAGGAGGTGCTGGAGGTGCTGGAGGAGCAGGCGGAGCTGGAAGCGCGGGAGGCGCAGGAGGTGCTGGCGGAGCTGGGAGCGCTGGCGGAGCTGGAGGCGCGGGAGGCGCGGGAGGAGCTGGCGGGGCTGGAAGGGCTGGAGGAGCGGGAGGCGCGGGGGGCGCAGGAGGAGCTGGAAGGGCAGGGGGCGCAGGAGGAGCCGGAGGCGCGGGAGGCGCAACAGGCGTACCGGGGCAGGAGCAGCCGGAAGGCGGAGCGGGATGAGTAGGCGCTGGAGGAGCGGGATGGCCTGAATCATCACGGGGAAGGACTGGGGAGATCGTAACAACCTGCCTACCCGTGACGACAGTATGTTTGTCGGATTCGTCACGGGGAAGAGGGATGGGGAGAGCCTGGAGAGGGCAGGCGATGCGGGCCTCGAGCTGCCCGCCCGCAATATCATCACGGGGGAGGACAGGAGGAATAACCCCAGCGCTGGCCAGGACAGGCAGAGCCAGAAGAGCTGCGAAAGAGATACGAGCGAACATTGCAAAGTCGGACGAATAAGCTCTACAGTTGTGAGGGCTTGATGATACCTGCTGGTTTAATCCCTCTCTTATAGCTTTCCCGAGCCGTCTTCTCTTGGACGACGGAGGACATCAATCATGGAGTAGAAAAGCAAAAATACGGTGAATGAGCGCAGAGGTCGAGTTGAGAGTAACGAATGACGCGTATGACGCGGTCACGAATCGTCAAGCGTCGTTCAGCGGGTATTTTTTTCATGATGTGAGGGAACCGAGCAAGGGAGTATCAGTCGAAAATAGTTCCTTGCCACGGTGCCAGCCTTCTCCGACCTTCATTTCGGTGAATCGCATCGTTCGTGCGAACATAGTCATGAGGTTATGTTTTGCGGAGATCTAGTGTCTCGAGTGATGATCGACGTTCCACGCCATCATCCCGCCTCTGCCTGTGTCGCTCGCTGGGTGGTAGTACTATTCAGAAGACCAACTTCATGCGGTGCAGCGTCGAGGAGGAAACAGATACTGTAATCTGGTGCTTGGGACCAGGGCCGGTCCCAGTGCCGTAGATGTCCAGACCGTCGGACTCCAATGGCGAGCATGTCTTCTGATGCCTTCGTAGAGATGCCGCACAAGTGATGTTGATTGAACATACAGCCTATGAATCGTGCTGAATAGCTGAACCGGTCAGGACGCATGTACTATGCATGTACACCGCAACCTCCGAATTCGTGCTTCGAAGCACTTGGCGACTTAGAAGTCAAAGCATGAGGTCGATCACGAACGAACGCTCCATTATTTCTGTATTCGGGTGCTTATCAAGCATCATTTTCTGGAAGAACATTCATGCAAACAATGGTACTATACCTAGCTGGATAGAAGCCATGTCGCAATCAATAAGAGCGAACTCTTTCAAGATTCCAACAGCGGAAACGTTGTACCATCTAAGATATCTGGGCTTGGCGTAAAATCCTGAGCAATATCTGTACACCGATTGATCACAACGGTCGGAATACGAGCGCGGTCAAGATGGTGTTGGTGTTGGTCTATGTACTCCGTCTGTCAGCTTGAATCAGGAACAAGAATGAAATGGCCACTCACATCCCTACTGGAACGGAGATGTGCGTTACCGGACTCATTGATTGGTCCATTGGATATACCATTCCTCCAGCCACGGGTCCACAGGACATTCGTGTATCTTTTGGAACACCTTGAGTGCCTTGCCATACACTTGAATATCCGCCACGCTGACAGCCGGTCTTTGCTGTAAATTATCCGGAAAGTTCTTACTCAACTCCCTAGTTGACGTGTTCCGCATCACCATATCCGACAAGAAGTTGGGCAACATGGAGTGGCGCAATCCCTCCGGCTGCCTTCGCACCTCGAGCTCCAGACAGACTGTCCCATGAATGGCCGAACAAGTCGAACCTGTCGTGGATGTGGAAGTGCTCGAGAAAGTTGAACAGTTCGTCAATGAAAAGATCGATAGCCCGAAGTTCTGATCGGAGATGGGTCGAGCGGGAGTTTCCGTAGAAGATGACTGGGACAGAGAAATTGATAACGGAGCTCGGAGAGGGGAGGTCGTCGTTGGATAGAATTGGGGTAACGATCGACGAGACCGGTATTTTGGCAAGCACTGCACGAGACTGACGACTATCGAGTTTGCTGACAACTTTGCAACACGTCTGGTACCCTTTGCCTTGATAGCCGAAAGCAATGAAACCTGCCGTGGATCTTCTGCGAATGTTAGAATCAGAAAGGAAGATGAGACAAGGGACCGTACTATAGTCCCAATCACGGTCTCATACTCTGCTTTTCCGAAACACGCTCGGGCAGCACCGAGAGCGAAATGTTGGTGGGCGGTACCGCCTGTTCTGTAGTCCATGTAAGGCGCTCCAGGTATGGTGACAACATAACTGTGACTTTCGTTCAGTATGAATATGATATACTGATCAACCAATCTCACCACGCTCGTTCTTTGCAGCGCTCCTGTGGCAGCCGCGGAAGGTGTCCTCATTGATTAATCAACGAGGCAATTCTAGAATTGGCCTCAAGCACCACGCTCTCTAATTTCCTCATTGCCGGTGCAGACCATCTCGCCATCTCTCGAGGATATGTGACAGAACTCGATTTATCCTAGTTGATCACACGCGAAAAGGGCTTTCCAGTGTCCTGCGACCGACAGACAGCTTGAGAGAAGGATCGATGCGATAAAGATGGTGGCGTTAGAAAGAGAAAAGGCGCGTCGACCACGTCACCGAGAGTTGGACCAGTCGAAACGTGTTACCAAGATAAGGACCAAAAATTGGGTGTCCGGCAACTCCGGCTATGGCTCGGAGTTGCGTCCTGACCGTGCCGAACTGCCGAACCAACAATCTTTCTTATTGCTCTCATCAGCAGTGCTTCCCCTCGATGGACACGCTACGCCTTGAACAAAACGTTGAACTGGTATTTCAAGACGCATTTCTACCTCAAGGATAACACCCCTCCCATTAGCTTTCAGTGGAGAAATTTCGGTCAATCAAACTTTGAACCAACGGATCTCGACTAGTTCAAGTCTATCTTGCTATCCATATACTTACCTCATGTAACGGAAATAGCATGGGATCATGAGATGGGGGCGGGTCACTCGTGGCATGTAACCATGACCTAAGAATTCTTTCGAGACTCGCTGCGCACTATACAAACACTCTTCTCCCAGACTGCCTCCCATCTTAATTCGCTATGGCATTCCCAACTCCCCAAGGCCTTTTATCGCTTACCTTCAATCCTCCCCCCGTAGACGGCTCGTTGATGTTCCCGGAATTAGTAGATTACAATGGGACCCATAGTCCCGACCACGCGCTGTTTCGATATGAGGATCCCGATGGCAACGATGTCCGTACCATTTACTGGAGTGAAGGTGTCGCGGCTTTTCATACAGCTGGCCGATACTTCAAGCAATATATCCACGATGATTCTGCCGTCGTGATAGGAATTTTAGCTAACTCGGGTGCGTATTGTATTGGCCTTTTCAGAGTGACGCTCAAATCAAGATTCATAGATACGCTGACGTTCTATGCGACTATTGTTGGCATCATGCGCCTCGGATACATCCCTTTCCCTGTCTCTGTCCGGAATTCAGCTCCTGCCGTCGCACACTTGATGAGGACGACTAACGCGAAGTATCTCGTCATCAGCGGGGACCCGTCAGTGCAAACGATTGCTGATCTAGTCTGTCACCAGTATGATGGAGACAGTATTGCTACTATTCCGATGCCAAAATTCAACGATATCTATTCATGCGACCTCAAAACTTACGAGCCACTGCCACCGTTCAAGCAACCAGAATGGACGCAAACGGCACTCATCATGCACTCATCAGGAACGACTGGCTTTCCGAGCCCGATACCTCTGACTCATGAGTTTCTACTGCAGCTAATGAAGACGCCATGTGAGGGTTCCGAGGCTCTTCTTTAATAGTATTTAACTAAAATTTGATAGATTATGGTGAAGTGGATCTCTGCAGCGAAGTTTTCTCTGCACAGGCGTGGCCCATGTACCGTAAGTACAAGACTCTCTGGCTCCGCACCACCCTGATCATATTTCCAGATACTATCGGATTCTGGATAACATCTTTCAGCGTAAGTATTTTCGCCTCTTTTAGGTTCTTTCCATTGACGTCCGTGTGAAGGTTTCGACAGGTGCCATCTCTGCACATTTCCATCAACAACAGTCCGCCACGATTACCGCTGACCGTTATATATCTAGTGTAGTAAAGACGAATTGTACTTACGTCTTCACCGTCCCGTCGTTTCTAGAGGTACGTTAGTCCAGTCTTTCTATCAGCCGCTCGCTCAAATGCAGCTATAGCAATTGGTCCAAGATCCAGCCGCCGTTCAAGCTCTGAAAGCGACAACAGGCGTAGTAAGTATGGTTCTATAAGAATGTTCTTTTGCACTGACGTACCTGCAGCTCTTTGGCGGAGGACCTCTTTCCAAAGAGACGGGGGATAATCTAGCTCGCAACGGGATTCGCTTACTCTCGACGATCGGATCGTAAGTCACTATGGAACTTCCGTTCTTTGAGAGACTGAAATGGTGTAGAACGGAGGCTGGATGTGTCTCAGTCCTCGTTCCAAGTATGTGTTTTTCTGCTGATAGACTTGACCTATCGAGAATTCATTTCAATAGAATCTGTATCGCCCGAAGGTTGGGAGTGGATGAGAGTGAGCAGTTTGGCCTATGTTCGACTTCATTTGACTTCAACTGCCGGATAGCTTTCTCGCCAAATGGATATCATGCTCGTACCAACAGAGGAGAAGGACATATGTGGCCTTTACGTCAAGGTAAGGAGTGAACGCAGTGCCTCATATACCCATAATAACGGCCCCAATTGCCTCCATAGAAATCTGTTACCTATGCGCCAGCAGCCTTTAATTCTGAGATCAATGGAATCGAGGCGTTAGATATGAAAGATCTAGTACAGCTTCACCCTTCAAATCGGAGATTATGGAAGGTTTATGGGAGAGCCGGTACCGTCATGTCTATCACATTCTTTATGTGTCACATCTAATCTCATACACAGACGAGCAAATCACACATAGCACCGGAGTAAGTCGCCTACCTCTTTCTCATATTCCAACGAAAAGAATTCACCGCTTGCTTTCCGTCTTTATCTGTGCAGGAAAAAGTGAGCCCTCAAAAGTCAAAGTAATCTCGAGGCTTTTGCCGTTCTAATATCTCTTCAATAGACGAATCCTGAGCCAATTGGTGGGACGCTGCAGCCTGATAAATATAGCACCGCGGTTCTAACGGTTTCTATATAGAGGCAGACTTGATGAGCGACAGGCATATCTCCGGCGCCGTCATGTTTGGCCGAGGCGAATTTCAGCCAGGAGTACTCATCCAGCCTTCTCCTGAATACACCTTCGATCCAAAGGACACGAGGCGCCTTGCGGAATACCGTTCGCTCATTTGGTTAGTCGTCTTTTTCCGGCTTGCTTTTTTTCACGCTAACAAAAACTATAAAACAGGGAATCAGTCGCACAAGTGAACAAGAAAGCGCCTCAGCATTCACGAATATACAAAGAGGTCAAGTCTCTCAAGCAGATGCTTGCATATAATTCTGACTTATGTTTTCTATTATAGATGATCCTCGTCACAAATCCGAGCAAGCCCTTTGAGTTTACAGCCAAGGGTACGTTACGAAGAGGAGACACACTCAAAGTGTACGAGATAGAAATCGAAGAGATCTACAACGTCGTGGATGCGGTCTACTCCCCGGTACCCGAAACAACCTTCCCACAAACCCCCACACTCGAATGGGTCACCAATATCGTTCGCGACATTGTCAAAGGCACCTTTCAGGAAAATATCGGTGATGATGACGACATTTTCATACTTGGCGGGGATAGGTACGCCCGGATACTAATTTATTCGTTAGTCTACTAACTGTTACGCATACACAGCTTGACCGCAACTTTGATACGAAACTCTATCATCAGGGTGCTGCGGAAAGTTGTGCCGGTAGGGATCATCAGATCTCTCCCGTCGAGCTTTGTCTTCGATAAGCCTACAGTCACCGAGCTCGGTGCCTTTGTTTATGGAGTTGTTTTGGGCGCAAGCACCGTCAGTGACGATATCCACCAGAACGTAGCTCTCGAAGAAGAGCTGTTTCCTGAAATCGGCCCCGATACCCTGGGACAGACGATCGTCAAGCTTCATGAAGGACAAGGCGAGCCTCCTTTGATCATGATTCCCGGTTGGTTTTGTCGTTTTATATCAAGGCCTAAATAATCTGATGAAACAACAACAGGTGCTGGAGGCTTGGCCTTCGAATATCTTTCCTACGCGGATAAATTCCGGACGGCCGTTTGGACTCTTCAAGTGACGTCGGAGACGCCCTTAAACTCTCTCGAAGAGGTGGCTGCCTTTTATTTCCAGAAGATCAAAGCCGAACGGCCCCTCGGTCCCTATCGTTTCGCGGCATATTCCCAGACCAGCGTCCTGCTCATCGTATTGGTAAAGCTGTTCGAGGATAACGGTGACGTGGTTTTGCAGGCCGCCATGTTGGACCATTTCCCTGCATTGCTCGTATATTCTGCCAACCAGGCGGGAAACCCAGACCCTAGAATCCCGGAGAACATGGAAGCTGCTTTCGAGAAGGGGGCTGAGGCGATTACTCAGATGATGAGTAGGGATGGGAATCCTCGACGGCTGCTGCTTTCTCTGAAGAAGCTCAATGACGCGTGGCACGGGAAATGCGATAACGATATCATCCGGGCAGTTAGCCAGTATTTCAAAAGCTACCTGACTGCGGTTTCTGTCTTTGTTTATACTTTGACGACTCGCAAAGATGGTCGATCTTCTATGGAAGCGATGACACAGTGGTTGCAGACCGTGAAGGCTCCAATCTCTGTGATAGTTGCGCAGAAAGGTTGTCTGGGTTCGCTTCCTGAAGAAGATAAGCAGGAATGGAGGGACCTTGGCGCGAAGAGATGTCTACCGAATGCGCGGGTCGTCTTTGTAGACGGAGGTCATTATGAGTTTCTTACCGATGATAAGGTGATTCACTTTCTACAGGAGGGGTACTAAATGATTCTCTAGTAGCATATTGTAAATAGCCAAGCTCTTTCGGCGCAATGACAGCCTGTTAATGGGATGTCTATGCAAGAGTGTTCATAACTTCTTGCCTGGAATCTGTTTCTTGGGTATCTGTCAAACGCGCGACGTTTCTAGGACAAACGACAAGATTCCATGCACCAAGTTGAACGTACATCGATGAATCATTCAGTAGTGCCATAATGACATAGGCATTTTTCGTGGTTATTTTGTCACGGTTTAGATGAAATCGTTTCAATTTGGGAAGCCATTTGGTCAAGGTACTTAGCTTCCACTTTGCCGTATCCTTTTCCGACATGTACCTATTCGCAGTATGGTGCGCTCAACTTCCCCAATAGATATATGTTTTTCAATGACATCTTCGTTCCTTATCCAGCGCTATTGATTTCTCGATCTGTCTACCTTTACAACAAACGAATACAATATCGCTACCCCGTTCAAGCCGTTCCCGAGCACTTGGGGGATATTCCCTTAGAGGCCAACATTGATGGGGGTGCAGCCCAAAGCAACAACACCGTTCTTTTTGTGAATATGTAAGCACGCATTCGATTTGCAGAGTCAAATTACTCACGAAGTTGTTGTTGTTACAGCAGACAACTTGGTTGAGGCACTCGGTACCGCCAACACCGAGGACGGTAATGGGGCTGCAAGTAAGACCGCTGTGATGAAAGTACTCAGCCATCAAACTAGGGGCGCATTTTGTAGGCGAAAACCTACACATCAGCGGTGACGCTACCGATGGGAATTCCAAGGAGACCCACAAGGAGCTGAACGATGCTGGAGGTAGGCTATAGCATTTTCTTTCAGCTCCCAGCGATGAACGGTAGGTCGGGAGTCTACTTACACTCTGAACAGAGTTGCAGCACTGCGTGGTACCAGTGGCACAAGCCGCACCGTCGGTACGAGGAAGGATGGCAGTGGCAGTCGCAAGGATAGGCAAAGCCAGGAGAGTAAAGGTCGAGATACGAGCAAACATTGCGAACTGAGATAAAGCTGTACAACTGTGAGGGCTGTTCGACTTGATTATACCTAGTAAAATCACCTCTCTTTTATAGCTTTTCGCCCTCTCTGCTATCGCCGAGGTCATCTGGCCATAGTGCGCAAACAATCATGATTTACCCGACAGCTGCCAACGCCTGAGTTCCCAGGACCGGTAGATGGAGCGCAATAGTACGATATCCATGATGCGCCGCTAGGAGGAAGCGAGTATCAGTCAGAAAATGGTGCCTTTCTCGGTGCAAAGACGTACTAGGTTACTGTCTTGGGGTCTGTGTTTCCGTGTGGATAACATCATACGGTACACCCCCTCCCCCTTAACTTTTTTTCAAGAAATAATGTGATCATAGCGCCGCGCCCTCATCTTATACTTACATCTTTCTACTTGGGACTAATCCCCACCTCCCTGAGTACCGTGAAGGAACCGTTCCCCTGTTCATCTTTGCAACTCCTCGGTGCCATATCTTTACCGCGTGGCAAAATTCGGTCTTTGAGGCATTGGCCGTTTCTGGGCCTATCGCTCGTCCCCTACCCACTGAAGCTGATTGGAAGCAATACCCGGTGAACAAACGGACACACCCTGATCTGCTGATCTGTCCACCTAAATTAAATGACGTACAAAATGAAAATGTTTGCAAATGCCGGTCTTTCAAATTTCTCCAGGTCGCCTAAAATCTCGACTCCTTGAAACCATTGTATCATTTCGAGACTTCGAGACTACAATGCATTAATATAGTCCCATGACCACTCCATCGCATAGCCAAGGGGCAAGAATATAAGGATGTACAAGACTTACCTGGTGCCGGACGCTAGGTCGGGTTTGACCTGGTTTGACCGATGCGTCGCAGGCCGTAATACTGTCAACCAAATTTCCAATGGTGTCTGATTCCTCTCATACTTTGAGAGCGCTGTCTGTGGTGACAGATCAGTCATAATAATTCGTTATGATTGGAAATCAACCTGTGGCTTGTCCAAGGGGGCCCGAAAATTATATTTTATTACACAGGGTCGAAATATTTTTTAAGACAGTCCGAGCGGGAACCTACCTACCTCTATGATGTCATTGTGACATCATATGTATATATATGGTAACTTTTCGTTCCTGTCCGTGGCCACATCACCGGCCATTGACCCTAAATCAAACAGCTTCTTCGCTGGCCTTCCACATGCTGAACGCGATTCACATCACCATCGCCTTGGTACGTACCCGAGATCAACACATTCTTGAGCCGATGTTCCAGTACCCCCTTGTCTCTCGGTGCAATTGTCTGACTGACTTCAGTCACAGATATCATCTCTGTGCAGCTATCTTCATTGTCCACGGTGGTCTCGTCTACTTAGAACAGTCTATTTGGGACGAAATCTATTATGTTTTGTCTAATATATGCTCCATTAAAGGTGAAAATAATATGTTGTAAAAATATTTTAAGCACATGTCCGAGGGAACCTACCTACCACCGGCATGTACCGGGCCGCAATTTCTGGGCCCCCTTGGGCTTGTCTTGAATGACCGAATCAACCATGCAGGCAGGCCCCGCTATACGATCGTAAGTAGTGGAGTCATGCAAATAACGATTTCAATATGAAGTCATTCGCCCGTGATCTTTTGGGCAAGTAGCATTCCTTACTGGAGAAGCGTCGATATTGCCGACGTATCACAATCCTATACGTTACTTGACGAAGTCATACCCCCGACGTACGCGTACAGAAAGAATGAGCTCCTTCGAGAGAGGAGCGGAAAGGGACGCAGCGACAAATTGACAGGATACATCGCCGTTCGATGTTTCTGAAATGTTAACGATAGACGAGATCGAGATGGTGAAAAGCGTTCAGGATCATTACTTTGTTCTGTGCTCTCCAAAGTCTGACCGAAGGATGCTACGAAAAAATCCACTGTGGAAATACCAGTCCGATCTTTCCCTGCTCCAGGGGAAACGGCTTACAATGGAGAGGAAGAGAAAATTTGGCAAGAACAAGCCACTCTACCTGTCGGAATACGAATCGAAGACAGAAAGGCAACCCATGAGACCTCCGCACCGTAAGAACAAAAGAAAATGTTCCTGGTCTAATGAGAAGGTAGCGCTTCCCAGAGGGGGCTGGAGACGTTACTCCTTATTAGCATACAATAATACGTGAAAACACTGTCACTGTACTGTCAGGTTGAGGTGTGCGATCAGATGACTGTCCTTCTGGTGCAGTGACATAAGAGAAAACAAGACGGTCGGTATCAGTCAGAGCACGTTTTTGACTATTTTGCTCGTCATGGCATAGGAATGCTCAGGGACGAATGACAGTCAACACCAGAGGGTGGAAACAGGTAGAAACTCAGGCTGAACTGGCACCTGGGGCACTCATGGTTATCCTTAACGCGCACCCGCGTACGTGTCACATGAAAGGATGGTCAGCCCTGAGCGGACCAGCCAAAGAAAAACAATGGATAGCGATGAGAGAAGCTAACGGAATAAAGATCACAGAAGTAAAGGAAATGATTAAAGCGAGGGCCTGTAGCCAAGAATCTGGTGTACTGACATGTTATTGGGGTATTCGGCTATAAAGAATATTAGCAATACGGTTGCCAAAACATGAAAAGAGAATACCGAGCGGTGAGCCTGTGATCCGTGGTCATGGAGCTTCTTCGTGCGCTTTGTTTAATCCTTTTTGCTTTTACGTCGCCTAGAATCCTCACGTACCACTGGAAACCAGCAAAAAAGCGTTGCCAGGGCCCAGTATCCCCCCACAATAGCCAAATTAAGTCCGAAGGAAAAACCTGGTGTTACCTGTCAGAATAAAGTAACCACAAAAATAGTGATTACTTACGCCGTAAGGCTTCGAGTTTCTATGGAGGCTATTCTCTGAGAACATTCATCGAAATCAGACAATTTGGATCCACGCCCTCGTCCTTGGATGACTTTTCTCTCAGCCTGCGTACATAGGCTGTGGCTTGATTCGGTGAGTCGTGGTCCGCGGGTGTCTATAGTGGAATGAGTATATCCAATAGATCAGTATTCCTATCTCCAGTAATGGCAGAAGAAGAAGTACTAGTAATCTGTGGTAATCGGACCCAGGACCCTAACGCAGTGCCGGAAGTATTTTCAGTCATTATTCGCCGCCAGATTGTCTTACCATGTCGAGAAATTGCATGTCTAAGCACGAAGCTCCGTCTCTAGTAGAAACTAAGAGATGAAGATCACATGTAATAGCCACAGCCAAAACCAGACCTTCAAACAAGCCTTTGGTGGTTCGAAAGAGAAGGGACGTATTTCAAATTGAAAATGTGCAATGAGTGACAGTTATAATGTCAGGTGATCTGTGACGGGACGCGCGTCGCGTGTTGCTCTGTCCTGCTTACTTCTGAGTTACTACTTGCGTTCACTGGACTATTTGAATTCTCCGTTCACCCCGTAACTTCAGTTACTCCAGGCTCGTGTCTGTTGTCACGACACCCTATTTTAGGCTTAACTTACGACGTATCTATCCTTCTGAAGGCGCAGGTTCAGACTGGGTTTTCCGGACACGCAATTCCGTCAACGCAAATAGTACAGACTACAGTGAAAACGAAGCAGGTCTGGTGTCTAAAGTTAAAAAACGGTACGTAATGTGAACGGTGAAGATTAAAAGAATGGGCCATCCAGTTTGGAACTTGGCTAATTAATATTATAGGTTACGCATAGAAATTTGGAGACGGAGTAAGCATGAGGCTGAACGTCTGCCGAGAATAAAAGAATGAAAGCCAAGCTCAGTCGGTAATGCTCGTGCAATTCACCGCAGTAATCGTTCCTTGTAATATGTCTATCGGCATCATTTTTGGCATTTGCATTTTAACATAACATACCGCCGTTTGCGATGAATAGCTCGTGACCGCAACACAGCTCGCTCGAACTGGGATTCTCACTATGCGTTATTATGGTGTCATCTACTTTCAGTGAAATTGCAGGAACACATACCACTGCGACGTTCCTTCCACGACGTCGCCTTCGGGATTGGTACAATTGAACCCGACTGATTTGCCGCTAGCGAGATTCCCCGCCTCAATACCTTTCTCAGCAATGAGGGTGCTGTTGGCCGGTTCGACACTCTGGCAGCATTCGACGAGGTCGCCTTTGTCGTAGCAGCTCGTCGTGGTTATGGCCGTTGCGCTGACGAGCAAAGCAGCGATAGGAAAGAGGGGTCCGAAGGTCGTGATGGAGCGCATCGTTCGCAGGTCTGACGGTTTATGCGTTTAATTTATAGTGTCTCTGAAGTGAACGTTCCGTGTGTTCAGAGCTAAAATTTTCGAAAGCATTTCGGCACCGACAATTGAAGAAAAAGATAGCGATCTCTTTGATGATTATGCCTTTTGGAAAGCATTTTAAAAATTGCAAGTCTTATCTTGACAATTTACATAATACACATTTGGCAACGGTTCGACAATTCATGATGTTCGTCGTGGTGCTGATCGCGGTTAAAGTTGAAGTGTAGGAACTCCTGATAAAGAGTGACATTTCGAGAGACTCGGAGAATATAGATTTCATAGGAGATCGTAAAGGATAATCCTCAGTGCCAACCGCCGTACAGCAACAAAATACCATCAGTAAACAGCCTTTGTACAGTTCACTGCAGTGTATGTCTCTATTCAGCCCGGATATCAGTGAATCATTAGAACATGATTCCGAATCGACCTACCATCGCTGGCGTAAAATACCTGATGACTGCAGCACATCTGGTTGACGTTTGGATCTTTACTGTTTGTCTGATTAACAATCCTACTCGCCTTCTTATGACAAGAGAGACATACCACTGTTATGCCTGACCAGCAATTTCGATGGTCTGAAGGGAGCAGTTGTACCCAACCATACGGGATGTATCAACAGGAGCATCGATTTCCTGAGCTGCGAAAAGGGTAGTGTTGGTAGAACCGATTTCTTCACAACATTCGACAAGGTCTGAAGAATCGAGGCAACGCTTCTCGACTATGGGAGTCGCATTTGGGGAGGCGAAGGTGAGTGTCGCACTGGCTGTGAGGACAAGGAGGGAAAATCGCATGGTTGATGTAGCATCGGAGCAGGAGGTCCAGAAGAAATAGACTTTCGGTAGGGTTATTTTAGGTCAATATGAGAACATTTTGTATGTCTGAGCCCTTGCCCTACAGGCTATGGCGTTAGCTGTTGTTCATATTACGGCGTGGCGCTAACCTGCTGCCAATATCCCTCCCTTCTGAATGAGTTTTGGGTTGATTTGCTCTAAGACCTGATGTTTATTTTATGCGCTGTGACTCTGTGTTGATATGAACAGATCGGCGAAAGAATAGTTATGGGTTGCATCAAAATCGAATGAACCGCGGATAGTTTGCTGGTGATCGAAGGCGTTGACATCTTGCACGCAGGTCTTCCGTTGTATACATTTACATATGGAGTGCCAAGTTCGTTATCGTCCTTGAATATTTTTGTGCCTTCTTTGGATTTTTGAGAATTGGTGCTTTACTAGTCGGGGCCGAGAACAATGAACAAAACGTGATCGATTGATCGCGGGGCCAAGCCCGGCGGTAACGCGTCCGCCGTCCCGTATGTAGACAACAACAAACAAACGTTTTCATCACTTACCGCGACGACGACGGATTTCCTCTTCAATAGTGTCCTGTCTTACCTACTCTGTTCAGCATCTCTTGCCATTTTGGCAATATCTGTGGGTCGTCTCTACCATCACCGCATTTCGGGCAACGTGAAAACCTTCAGAATCGATCTGGCTGCCACTTCAGACTCACCGTGGAGGCCCAATGCCCACTGGAGGGGTCGTATATTGCGAGGATTCATAACCGGTATATGACGAAATACCGATGGAAAGAGAATACACGACAAATACACAGTAGGGCACGAACGCCCTTTCGACCTTTCAGCTAATTGCGAATACTTAGAAATGTGCAACAGCTGGATCCGAAGTTTGTCAAATATCGAACATTCTGGTCGTTCGTATTCAGTTCTTGTATGACGTGGATGACGACCGATGCTCATTGGAAGGAATTTGGTTGGCCAGATATTAACTCTGGTGCGTTTTTCATTCATAACTCTGCAAGCGTTCTTTAACAATACGATAGTACAGGTCACGCAATATAATATTCATCTATGGAGCCCTGCACCCATATAAGTTTGAAGGTATTCCCTGCGATGTGATGACGTGCGATCCGGATGCATACGTGTGAGATCTTTTCATCCCCGCCTTCAAACGCTCTTCATGACCCTTTTCAAGCTGAACGTCTCATGGACAGCAAGAAAAGCGCCCAATTATCTAATTTTTTTGATGATTGAGTATGGATAGGAATTTTCTTTATGGTGCGTGATGGTTGGTACCTCGGCCGTCTCTTTCTTCTGATAAGTAACGCCAGGGTCTTCCCTCAGAGCTATTTCGACCATTCTCGCAAGAACTCTCTAACCACATTTCTGCTGGTCCTGGGGGGAACGTCGGGCATAGTGATTCCAAAGGATGTATCAGCGGAAATCCTCCGAAGAGGTGAGACGAAGAACTCCAGGCTTATCGTTTTTCTTCCGTGTTTCTGAGACCATACGTTTTTAGGTGAATAACTGGCGGCAATGGACCTACGAATTCTTTCGGGTATGCCCGCCTGTTTGAGGCCCGAGTGTCCTTTTCTCGTGATCTCCTCTTTTTTCGCTCGGCTTTCCGTGCGATGTTCTTTGTTATCAATTAATCTTTTGGGCCTTGTCATTCGTCCTTGCTGAAATGTGCTCACCCAATACGCATATCAGTCGGTCACTGAGGGTAGCTGCGTATACCAGGTGCCTCTCAGTGCCGAGTATCACACGGCAAATGGCATCCGAGTATACTGGCCGAAGTTATGAAACCGTCTTCATACTTTATGAATAGTGAAACGTTCGTTTGGATGGCCCGAAGGCAGACGTCTCACTTATTGATAAAGATGCGTTCGACTAGGAACGTTTGCATTGGTTTCCGTATACAATGGGCCTGAGGCCTGAGGTCTCATGGCAGTGTTTCTGCAATTCGGGTTTTTTGATAGGTGGGACCGCTTGCTCTATGGCGACCACTTGTCCCTCTTCGATGGTGCTCCTTTTCTTCAGAGACCGGACAATGAGGTAACGTTAAATCCCCACGGCGAGCTTTCTCGAAGGTCTAACTCAATAACTCAGTAGCGGCATCGATTTTAAGAAAGTAATCACCATCTCGATCATTTTCAGGCTCAGTGCCAATCCTATGGACTCATGCATCCCGTCACCCTAGTGATGCTACTATGATCCCCTCCGCTCGACTCTTGAAGGAGCTCGTCATGTTCTGCGCCTGTTAGGTATAGACTAGGACAGTTCATCGCGCGTGTCAATGCGTATCCAGTAAACGACACTGCTTACCGGCATAATCACGAATGAGACATCTCCTGACTAGCTTCGTGCCTAATTTCTATGCCTCCGAATTCTTCGAGCTATTGTTTGAAAGACGTACCTCATAAACGTCGTGGTTTCGTCATTCATGACGGGTTATGCGCTGTGTCTCCTGCAGTGTTGGAGTATTATCACCCACCTATCATGGCAGACAGCGCTCCCAAAGCATCAGAAGAATCGATCTCCATCAGACATTTTTCGGCAGCATTACGGCCTGTGTCGTGTGAGATGCTTGCGATTCAGTGTAGTTAACATCCGGCACCAGGTATTAAGTGTCGCGGTGTTGTATTTCTCCCTTATTGGCCGCGGCGGGATGGTCATAGGACCGTACCAAAGTCGGAATTTTAGGCTGCCTGGGGAAAATCCCATGAAGGACCCTTTCTAACGTCATCTTCACTTCAAGCGGATAGATGGAGCTCGAGCAGATCAGGGTCGTGAGTTTGTTCACCGACGCCCTTCTTTATTCTGATGAACTTTGCTAGGTTGCCTTGTAGGGCTGAGATACGGAAAGGCGACCTTTCCTGTGCGGTAAAGACAAGTCGTTGAGGAAAGAATGCGATCAGCAGTTCCGTCACAGTATTCAGGGTAACCGGGAAATGACTGTACGTGTCTAAATGAGGGCACGGTGCTTGTTCATTCGATCACATCTTTTTTGGCAGGACGCGATTCATATCAATGTCTCAACCACAAGACAGTGGCCAAGTATGGTGTTGCGCCGCAAAGAGATACCGGTACTAACTGGTGCTCGCTTCCACCCAGCGCCACATCCATGAATGCCGTATCCGTATGCCATCCATTCTACCCGGGAAAAAATAAATCCCCAAGCGTACGCATTACTAGTCTTGTGTAGTAGGGATGAACCATGATTATTTGACCAGATGACCACCGTACTCGGGGATAATAGAGAAGGCGAAAACCTTTCAAAGAGAGGTGAATTTACTAGATATAATCAAGTTGAACAGCCCCTCACAGTTGTACAGCTTATTCTCATTTCCCAATGTTTGCTCGTATCTCCACTTTTACTCTCCTGGCTTTGCCTATCCTTGCGACCGCCACTGCCGTCCTTCCCCGTACTGACGGTGGGGCGTGTGGCGCTTCTGGTACCGTGCAGTGCTGTAACTCTACTCAGAGTGTAAGTCTCCCCTCTACTAATCCACGCAATGTTGAACATACCCCTAGCCCAGCAACTTGAGTCCCAGTGTTACGAGCCTCTTGGGCCTCCTGGGAGTCGCCATTAGCGACCTCGTTGGCAATGTGTATGTATTGCATAACGTTAGGTGCCGCCCATGGCTGATTCTCCCGTTCTACAGCGGGCTGACCTGTAGTACCATCGCTGTCGTTGGCCCTATTAGCATAACCCAGTGCGACAACCAAGTTGTCTGCTGTAGCAACAACAACTTCGTGAGTAATTTGGCTGCAGATACCGGTTGTGTTCTCATCTATTCACGGACAGAACGGCCTGGTTGCTCTAGGATGCAACCCTATTAACATCGGCCTCTAATGTAATCTTCCATAAGCGCTCGGGAATGGCAACGTATTCGCGACATTGTATCCATTTGATGTAACAAGTACTTAGACAGAGCGGGAAATAAATAGCGTATTAAGGAAATGAATATCTATACCGTTGAGAATTCAGATATCTGACGCAGACCCTGCGACTCACCGTACTACGAACGCATGGCTAATCATAAGGGCATTATTGAAATTTCATCAAGTCTCTGCACGACTGCACTCGTCAACAACTCACGACACAAAATGAACGCAAAACGAAACTGCGAGGTCCAGTAATTGGTCCAGCATCTAAGTGTAATGATTGCTGCTAGGTTGAAGAAGATGATGATGGTATCCATTTAAGTGTCTCGGACCCCTTTATGGGGTCCATGTCGCACTACATGAGGTCGTATCTCTACTGGGAGCGCTAAGACGTGAGGGCATCTGTAAGTAAGTAGTAAGCTAAATGTATGTAATGTGTATCATATGGAACATTTGTTATATATGCTAAGGGGACGGGTTCTTGTGCATGAAAGTGGCTGGTAACTATGAGAGAGATGGGTTTCCGCGCAGCGAGCTGCGGCTGTTGGTGGGATGTTGGTCCATTACGTCGCAATTCTGGTTTGTTGCGGTGTTGGGACTGGGGTATTGCAGTTGGTTGAAGCTCTTGGCTCTTGGTCTGATGTTGTAACTGAGTTAGTTTATGTTATTGTAACGATTGGATGAGATTGAACTGTCCTCGTAGTCGAGGGTGGGAGAAGGTGCCTGCAAAGCACACTTCCCCCCCCCTCACATGCCTGAGGCACTCGGAGTTCCGCTGTGGTCCCCAGGTGACTACGGGGGTGTATTGGTCTCGTTTTCATGGACGTTGAACGTTGGGAAACGGCGTGTGGTTCGCACGTATGTTAGAGTATGTGTGATGTTTTTGCTTTTGCTTGAGAGTAGGTGGCAGATCTGCAGATTTCCTATTTTCATTCGCCGCCAAAGTTCCTGCTGCTGATGGATGTACCAGGAGCATGCAAGGAGGTAATGCGAGACTGTTTCTGGGATGCCGCATGCATCACAGGTGGGTGAGGCCGCTGCCTTGATTCGGTAAAGGTGTGAGTTTAGGCCAATATGTGCTGTTTGGAGTTGCGTCAAGATGCTAGCTTCTGGCCGTGGCAGAGCGCGATAGGCTTTTTGGAGGTGGGGAGGGGATACGGCAGGGCCATCAATGAGCTTTGTGAAACGCGCCTTAGGGGAGGATTGATATTCCTCTAGCCACCTCGTTGTGATTTGCTTGGCTTTCGCTGCGATCACTGTGGCTTTGCTGTGAGGAATCGGCTTGGAAAGTGTTGGAAAGTATGGTGCACTTATCAAATAGTGCGGTGGAGTCACCCTCCGCTGCTATCTTTGCCTCCCGGTCTGCTTCTTCATTTCCATCTATCTCCCTGTGTCCAGGGATCCACCAAGGATCCACATCATCGTAATCTCCAGTGTCCGCCGTCTTTTCCTTAACCTCTCCAGCTGCCGGAAGAATTCTTCCAGTAGGTGTCGGCCTGGTTTTGTTTTACGTGTCTTGATTGCTAGGAACGCGGCTTGCGAGTCCAGCACCGCTAGGTTGAAGCTGACGCGTTTCGTCACGGATCACATGACTGTCACTCTTTCCGAACTTGGAACCTCAGTATATATCCCCGACGTTTCTAGGCATCAAAACTTGAACCCATCCGATTCAAGAGGGCGCCCATCAATACCTCCCCCGAACTTACATTTTCTGCAAGTACACCCAAGTCTTCCACACCACGGTCGAGCTTATCGATGTATTGGGCCGCCCAGGAAAGATGCGCGACCTTGGCACAAGCTGCATGCAGGGCAAGAAGTGTCTGGGGAAGAAGTGTCCGGGATGGGACAGGCAGATTCTCGTTATCTGGGATGGTGAACGTTACCTCCGTCTGCCACAGGTACAAGGCATAGATACATCGCAATTTGTAACAATTCGCGACTTTCTGGGTGGTAGTGGAACCAATAAGACCGCCACGTAAAGTATTAGTGTAATGCGCATTTTCTTCTCGAACCAGATTTCCAAACGCTCGAACGATTCGTAGGCATTTCTTTCCATTGTCATAACATTGTAAAGAGAATGTACTTTGGCACCATGGAGTTGCTCGACATCGTAGCCGAAACCGTACTTTAAAACTTCCAACATTGAAGCGGTAGTCGAGCTAGCAAGGGTAAGGATATCAACGGTGTAGAAAAGCAGACAAAAGCACACCTTCGTGTTGCTCGAGTCTTGGTCGGATACGTGAAACTACGTGGATTCTAGCACTATGTGTGCACACTGTGTACAAGGCTTCCCGGATCTTGTCGGGGGAAGCCGAAACTTCAGAGACTGGTCCGGTCACTAAACACCGAAACCCGTCTTGAACAAGAGCCTGGAGAAGGCAGGGAAATGTGAGCTCTGAACGAGAGTAGCACGCACTGGCACATCGCCACTCACGAGATCCTTTGCCTCTTTATGGGTTTCCAGCGCTTCCTGAATTCCGTGCCCGAGTTTGATTAACAACTGAGGTGAAGGAGGATCTGAGGAGTCGGGTGTTCGCCATTGGATTTCTTGACTGAGAGCCAGTTTCATATCAAGACGAGGTTTATTGCATCGTGACGAAGAACTTACAGGGACGTATGAAATGGTACATGAAAGCCTGTCCGAGTTGGAACAGCTTTGCATGGTCCTGTGCGCACGAATGCATCACCTTGACGACTTTATGACGCGCGTTGCCGGAGGGGGAATGGATAATCAAGTAGCCCAGTATCCTTGCGTGAATCAGCGCAACGCTATCCGCTTGGGCCGACTTTTCAAATTCGAGACAAACATTATATGCAGTGATGTCATTTTCATTCAGGCCATTCGTGGTTTCGACGGGAGGTAGTGCCAGTGCAGCAGGAAGCATGATGGTTTGGTAAAAGCTGCCCCGCCATATTTGCTTTTGTTTGGCTCTCGGGCCCACAGACTCACCATGACGGCGAACTTTCTCCGCGTTTGTCCTGACTTGTTTGCTTTATTTTACTGAGATATTCAGTGGCTCTGATCTCTTTGGCAATATTTGTGGACCCTGAGCGACGCCGCAACTTTCATGCAACGAAATTTACCCAGAAGCGACTCCGAGTCGGCTACTCTTGAGTCTTCGAGCTCAAAACTTTGGGAGTCCCAACGCCCAATGGAAGGACTAGAATAAATAACTATGGTACATTTTGTTTACTCAAAAGCAGGACTACCTCTAGCCATCTGTAGGTCGACAAGGCGCCCTCTATAAGAGGATGTCGAAACACGACTTGGCTACTTTTTTCCTCTCGAACCTTCTCGTTAATTCATACTCAATTCTGGTGGACGGCGACCTGTGTTGCGCGGAAGGCAATCGTACTCAGTCCGCCAGTATCGCGCTGTGTGTTTCATTATATATCTCAACTCTACAAACAGTACGACGGCACGGTGCGGGACATGCAATGTACTCTGTACCTATGGAACCGGACACTATGTAAGATCTTTCTATTGCCTCGTTCGAAAGCCCTTCATTCACCCTTCTTTTAAATTAGTCACTCGTCTATCACGGACAGGACGAAGGACCAAACGGTTGATACCTAGTCGTTGCAAAGACTGGTCCAACGTTCTTGTTTACTGTCTTTTATGCCATTAGAGGTGCCGGTGTGTCGCAATGATCCTTGCGTGAATTTTCTGCTTAATTTTTTTCCACAGCAGAAAACTCGGCACCATGACAATTCAGAGCAATGACGTTGATTCGTCGCCTAAGTTGGTCGCCCCTAGATCTTTCCCGACAGTACAAGACTCGGCTTCTAGCACGGTGGGCTCGAACGATCTCTCCTTCGTGGTAGGACACCTATGCCGCCTCTATGATGATAAGCATTAATAAAAATTTCTTCTGTGCTTAGGCCCCAACGACACGAAAGAAATTACCAGTACTCCAGATGTTGACATAAAAATCCCGACTCCCGCATCTCCAAAGTGCCGGAAGGCTACGTATACTGCCAGACTAGATGTGCTGTTGCCAGGACCCCTCTCAGTTTTTCTGTTGGACATGGTTTTATATGCTCCGGGTACGTTTTGCCTTTGTTTGAAAACCGTTTTGCTAATCGTTGGATAGTCTGGACGCTCGTGTGCACACGCCGAATCGAACAATAGCTGTCGAAATAAACGGCCTTTCCATGCAGACTGCGGGCTAAACCGTCAAAGAACTCGCGAGAACCTGACCATACCTTTTTCTGCTGGTATGGAAGTGCGTTATCCACTGTCTTCTAAGAGACGTAAGGGAGAGAATACCTCGACGACGGAAGAGAGCCATGAAAAAGTGAGGCGAAGGAGCCCAGACTCGTCATTTCCGTTCCATGTTTCCAAGACCGTCTTGCTGGTATGTTTTTTAATAATTGAAGGGAATGTACCCTGAAATCTTCTCGGGGAATGATGGGCTATGCCTCCCGGTTTGATGCTTCCCTTTCTTCGCGAGCTCGTTTCTCCCGGGCAGCTGTCCGCGCTCTGTGCACCGTTATCAAAATCTCTTTTGCCTTGTGACAGGTAGCGTTCAGGGCAGCTATGTACACGAGATACCTTCGTCTCTCTCTCTGGTCCGATTTCTACCCTCTGGTGCTTTTGTACTCATGCAGTGCCGGGTCGGGTATCACTCACTCCACAGCAAATGTCACTTTCACGTCTGACTACACTGTGACGCCATCTCCATCCTTCACTTACTCAGAGTTCGCTCAGATATATGTTATTTTAAGATGTCTCTGCAGCTCCTGTGGAAAGGGCTACACGCGCATATTCGTCCAGGAACATGAGTTTGTTCCTGTATACAGCGTGAGCTTGAGGTTTCATGGCAGCGTTTCTGCAGTTCGGGTACTTCGACAGGTGGAGCCGTCTGCTCTTGGCTTCCATTCGATCGGGCTCCCCTCCTAAAGAGACAAACCAGTGAGGTATCATCATATTTCCGCGAGCTTTCTCATACCAGTCCTCCTAAGTTCCAGCTCAGTAGGTGTTTCAATCGAGAAACACCCGAGAAAATATTCACCATCTCGATCATATATTCTCATGTCTCCGGTCGTATTGGAGTATATCACTCGCCTGTCATTGCAGACAGCGCTCCCAAAACATCAGAAGAACCGATCTCCATCAGACATTCTTTGGCAGTATTACGGCCTGTGTCGCATGAGATGCTTGCGACTCACTCTAGTTAGCATCCGGCACCAGGTATTAAGTGTCGCGGTGTTGTATTTCTCCCATGTCGGCCGCGGGATGGTCATAGGACCGTCCGAAGTCTGAGTTGGAATTTCAGGCTGTATGAACGACCCTTTCTCACGTCACATTCAATTCAAGCGGATAGATGGGGCTTGAGCAGATCAGGGTGCGTAGGTTTGCTCACCGACCTTTTTTACTCTGATGAACCTTGCTAGGTAACCCCGTAGGGCTGAAAGATGGAAAGACGGCCCTTCCTGAGTGGTAAAAGCATGCCGCCGAAAGGAAAATAATACGGCTTGCCTGCCTGCCGTCACGGTGCTCAGGGCAACTGGGAAAGGACTGTACGTATCCAAACGAGAGCGCGGCGCTCCTTCATTCGATCACATCATTTTTCTCGCAAACCTGGGACGCGATTCATATCAATTTTTGGACCAAAAGACAGTAGCCAAGTATGGTGTTGTGCAGTGAAAAGGTACGGGTACTGACCGATGTTCGCATCCGCCCAGCGCCACATTACGAATGCCATACCCGTATGTCCCATCGACCAGGCAGAAAATAACTCCTCAGCCGGGTGCATTCAAACTAGTCTTGTGTAGTGGGGACGAACCATGATTATTCTACCAGATGACCACCGTAGTCGGGGATAATAGAGAGGGCGAAAACCTATAAAAGAGAGGTGAATTTACTAGTATAATCAAGTCGAACAGCCCTCACAGTTGTACAGCTTAATCTCAGTCCACAATGTTTGCTCGTATCTCTACTTTCACTTTCCTGGCTTTGCCTCTCCTTGCGACCGCCGCTGCCGTCCTTCCCCGTACCGACGGTGCGGCTTGCAGTGCTACTGGTACCGCGCAATGTTGCGAGTCTACTCAAAGCGTGAGTCTATCTTCGCCGCTACTGGTCGATGCGAAAGTTGACTTGAATTATTAGCCCACCAACTTGAGTACCCCCGCTTCGGCCCTCTTGGGTCTCCTCGGAGTCGTTATCGGCGATCTCACCGCTGATGTGTAGGTTCTGTCGCATACTACCTAGATGCCGAAATTCACGACATCTCTACAGTGGTCTTACCTGCACCCCCATTACCGTCCTTGGTGTTGGGGGTACCCAGTGCAACAATCAAGTTGTCTGCTGTAACAACAACAACTTCGTGAGTAATTTGGCTGCAGAAATCAGTCGTATACTTACCTATTCTCAAACAGAACGGCGCTGTTGCTCTGGGCTGCACCCCCATTAACATCGGCCTCTAAGGGAATCTTCCACAAGTGCTAGGGAATGGAAACGTACTTATCAGCGAGTTTATTGTATTCATCTGTTTTACCAGTAGACGGATCGAGAAATCAATAAACTGGATAACAAATAAATACCGACGTCACTGAGAACTCAGATATTTGACGCAGCTTTTTAGAGGCATCCTACTACGAGCGCACGTAGAGGAACCTACGTACATTAAACCATGTCTGAGGAAATATTACGGATATGAATCACGTTTTCCGGTGATAGACCATGGATACTTTAGCGTGTACATATTCTCCACAGATTATCATTTACCGATAGAGCTCAGCTAATTATCAACACGTTACAAGCCGCAATAAGAAGTGTTCAGCGATGGCTGAGTACTAATCAGCAGTGTGAATTCGTCTAGCCTTTGTGTGACTGTATTCGGCAGGTAATCAGAGCACAGAGTTAGCACAAAATCTAAGCCGCGAAGTGCTTACAGCATTAATTTCAATTGGGTCCCCGTTGACGCGTAATCAACGCGTAATTGAAGTCGCCAGAGAGCATCTCGGGCGCGTCTGATGGGCCATGGCGCGCCTAGTCACTGATCACATGACTGTCACTCATGACACAGTGAGCAACTCAGTGACTAGCAACTGGGGTTCGGATCCGCCTTCATCCACCAAAAGCCAGATTTCTACCTTTATGGATCTCTGCTTAATCTCTCTCATGAACTATTTATATGACTGGACATCTTCGCGTCTGAATGCACTGCATCGATACAATATCATAAGCTTGGGTACTGGCCGCACGATTACGTTTCGCCGATTTAACCACATTGGCCAGTGCTATACCATTACAATCTGGTGGGGAATTACAGCCAAGGCACTGCAGGAAGCATCTTCTTAAGTGCGTTCTCCTGATGTCAGTCTTTGAATACAATTCCAATAATCTTTGGATCAGACGCCCAGATTAGCCATGTGTTTGATCGTCTAAAGGATTTATGCTGGGTGAGTGACAGTAGGGCTAAATCTTCTTCGCAACGATTCTGAGCGCTGAGAACATTGGTACATTTCTACAGGGGACTTTATTTTAATATGGGAGAATGACTGTAAAGCTCTTATCAAGACAAATTACAGCCCGCTGGTTTTGTGTTTCATTTGGGTCTTCGAACGACTGTTAATTTGGTCCATCATCACCCTAGTTATTGACCCTATAATATGGGGCGTTGAATAAGCTTCAGGCTTCCGGTCCGGCTCTGACCGTTGATGCTGGTCCTCGTTCCGTGCTGACTGTCATGATATTAACAGCGAACACTGCCCATTCCAAATTCGTTTTGATATTTTGTTTCCGGCTCCGCTTTGATCATTCCTTACTCTTTTTGCTAGCAACGCTCACTCATATATGATGCTAGAGCCAGCCCCTGAAAAGGAGAGGGAAATAACTTTGATAGCATGGATCCCAAGGTAGACTTATGTATAGCCCGTCGCACGGATACTTTCCAAATCTTCTTTCCAGGACCTTGCGGCAAGCGCTAGTACACAAACACATTCGGCCAGGTACGGTTCCTTGATTCCATCTCTATGAATAACCTACTAGGTAATGCGACGGGAGGTGCCGCTTTTTGCTTGACGATTCTTTCTTCCATTCGACTGCGAGCACTTCTACCGATCTTGGACTTCAGCGCAAGGCTAAAACTCCACGGAGAGCTTTCTCACGTCGTCCTTCGTGGGGTCTATGTCAGGACTTGGACGGAGCCATCAAACACCCGAGTATTCTCTCTAAAAATTCTCAGGAACAGAACTCCTAATGAACACTATTTTGATCTCCAACATCCGTTACACCCCCGAAACGGAGATGGATCTTGTTCGCATGGGCGTGAGTCTTGAAAGAGCTCGCTCTTGTTTGTCGGGCACGACTTTCATCAAGTTGGTGTGATATCATTGTTCACGTCCGAGGAAAATGGTGCCTTACTGGAATATGTGAGCTCTGACTTCCGAGTTACGGAACACTTCAAAGTGTTCGGAGGTTGCCATAAGGATGAACATGCATAGTGTGCGCAATTTGAATCTTTGGTTCGACCATTGTGACGAGTCGTAGGGTGTATGTTCAGCCAACACTACTTTCACCACGAAGGCATCAGAAGAATTGATCGCCATTGTGGAGTATAACAGTCCGGACGTATCCATATTCACGACTTACGCCTGGATCTGCTCTGGTGCCAATTCTAAATCATCAGCTTAAATCGGCTTCTAAGGTGGTGGTGTACCACGGCATCCACGCTGCATCCACTTTTTCCCTCACTGATCCCGCCAGGACCGCCTTCGAACGGCGAAATCTTGGTTTTACAAGCCGATTCTAATGCAATGTAGCGTCCAGAGAAACACAGCAGACTCTTGTACTTTCTCTCTCAAATATCGTGTTGATCAATCATCCGAATTTTTCGATTTCCATAATGGCGCTTTCGTCTTCCCATGGCGAGGTCATTATCCAGTAGGAATGAAGACCGGAGATCGCTCTCGCCGTGATATAGAACTATTTTTACTGATGTTCGCTTGCTCGCTCCCCCACATCATAGATCGGACCTGGTGAGCAAGGATAAATGATTCTTGACTGCGTCATTTGCGTCACTCACTCCCTCCACTCGTCCCAGAGGGTCCTAGACGCTATATCTTCGTTTCTGCTCCATGGCTGATGACCTCCGTTCCCAGAGAGGACGAGTTGGAGAGCTATATGAGATGCATTAAAGCGCTAGGTATATCTCAAGCCCTCACAATCATACAACTTAATCTCATTCGCTATGTTTGCTCTTATCTCTTTCACTACTCTCCTAGCTCTACCTCTCCTTGCGACCGCGACCGCGACCGTCGAGTCTACTCTTAGCATTATTAAACTCGGCCCTCTCCCCTCCTTCGCTCCTTTCCCTGTCGTCTCCCCTATTAAACTCTCCCCCATGCCCTCCTTCACTCCTTTCCCTGTCGGCTCCCCTTCCTTCCTTCCCCGTGGTGGCGTTGATGCTTGCACAGCCACTGGCAATGTGCAGTGCTGTGAGTCTACCCAGAGCGTAAGTCTTCCCTCCACTAATCTGCGCGAGCAACGTTGAACACAATTTTAGCCCAGCGACTTGAGTTCCCATGTTACGAGCCTCTTGGGCTCCCTTGGTGTCGATATTAGCGACCTCATTGGCAATGTGTATGTATTCCATAAAGTTAGTTAGACGCTGCCCATGACTGATTCCCTCGTTCTACAGCGGTGTGACCTGCAGCACCATCGCTATCGTTGGCCCTATTAGCGTAACCCAATGCGATAGCCAAGTTGTCTGCTGCAATGATAACACCTTCGTTAGTAACATTTCTACGTAGTTGACTTATCAGCTTACATTTTCTTCTCGCAAACAGAACGGTGTTGTTGCCCTCGGCTGTAACCCTGTCAATGTCGGCCTCTGAAGGAATACACGACTCGGAACATTTTGGTAAAATCGGGAAATAGTGCAGAGGTAGATAGATACCTTAGGTCAGGAGCCAACTACACTGGATAGTAGCGGCTGGGCCAATGACTATCAAGTCCAAAGTTTTCTGGCGGTTTCAATTGAGAGTAGTGAGTTGAACCTTCTCGCAATACATCACGGCCCTGCATATCAGTCCAACTTTCGCAGTCTTGTGTCCCCCGGCCACGACCTGTTTCTACATGAAGGAGGATATAGCAAAAATGAAGTCAGCATGCTGCGAGCCTTCCTGCTAAGGGACCTACTAACATAAGCGACTGCGTGAAGAGCTTATGGAACTGTTCCCCACCACTTACCTTGTTTGCGAACTGATACTTCCCACATGCCAGAAAAACGTGAGAAGACATTTCGGGGACCCAGTCCTTCGATAGCACAGAGGGGATGGCAGGTTCATACGTCATCTGCAGAACGGAGCGGCATGCGCGCGAAGCGTGCATCAATGGGCACACCCGTGTCCGGGAAGTATCTGGTTCCAGCACTCATGAGAGTAATTTAAAATGGCACTAACTCTGTGTCCTTTGGAGCAGGAGATCTAATTAAGTGTGGAGTACTCAGGTGAAAGGGAGTCGGCAGAGACATTTGCGTAACAAATGAAAGGCAAAGCTTCGGCCCAACGGTCCGGAAAGGTGCGGGCAAATAACTGCAACAAAGTTTGAATTGAAACCGCCATCTCCTCGCCGCACCTCGGGATTGGTTCGCGCTCCTTGCTTGAAATCTTTTTTCGCGATTGAAATAACGGCGCATAATCTAAGTACCTGCGAATTCCGAAGCCGAGGCCTCTGGGCGATCTGGACCCGGCTGGCGCATATCATCTATGCTTGCTTGCCGTTCTCATTCCGACACTCATCTCGACTCGGTGTCGTGCTGAGTCAAACTAATAGCTGTAATCCTTCGGCTACCGTTCTGTGGAATCAAAACAATGGACCAGATGGTAGTTTGCATTTTATTTGACTTTCGAGTCATTCTAATTTTTCATTCAAACGAAGCAGTACGACAGACTCGGCACCCTCGAGCTCGGACTCCTCGACCCCGGGGTCTTCAACTCCACACTTTGTGGTGCTATTTAGCTAACGGAATATGTTTTACAATCGTTGGTGCTCTCCAGATTTTTCAACTGTTCCTTCACGTAGAGGGAAGGCTACTCGGAGGCTGGTTTCGTATGCATACGAGCAGCTTTCTGTTATGCGCATTGCCATCGATTGTTATTCCTGAATTCATCACTTTTTTCTTTCGAAACAATTGTGCAAGACGGGCTTAAAGGGCCGACGTGAGTGTACAAGCTTCTTTCATTTCCATATACTTATTGATCATTATCCAGTGTTGTCTGTCATGCCGTTGCGATTGAAAACTCCCGATCAGGCTGAGTTGTAGCTCTGCTTCTACCGCCGTCTATCCTGTCATACGTTCGGTACATTTGTTGGAGAGATAATTCATACAGTGGAGCTTCAACTGTCGCCCTATCCGTGACCGATTGCTTCGGTATGAATTGATTTCAATTCAGCTCCCCACATCGCAGAAGCCCATCGAGCAGGAACGGGTCATTTTGTCTTCTAAATTCTACATGAACTTCGTGTGTGTTTCTGAGGAAGACTCTCAATAGATGGCGTTACTTGTAATCTGCCGTCCTTTCGGTCGATTTGACTATGAGCCCTTCTTCACATGACATCTAGTGTTCACCCACCAATAGTGATTTTTATCGACGTCCCAATGTCCAGGCTTTACCTAACATACGAATCGAAGGAACTTGCGGGAATTCTCTCCTAATAATATTCAGGTACAGGGCAAGTATCTTCATGTCAACATCATATGTCCAGCATGACGGCTCTGGAACTCCGCCCAGCAAAGTGTTCCGTCAAGCATAGCACTTAGGCGTCATGGTACAGCGACCCTTCCGACGGACTCTTTGTTGGGTTAAGACTCGACAGATTGTATCAAGGTCAGCATTATACTCTTCCAAAACATGATATTTTTTACCTAGGACCTTAGAACAATAAGACATGAAGCGCCTATCTCATGACAGAACTCGTGCTCTAACTTCTGTGTCTGAATGTCGTACGTGCGTTCTTTGCCTCCTGGCCGGCCCGGCCTTTCATGAAAAGCCATAGGTTGTACGTTCAATCACCACCGCATGGATCTTTGGAGTCGAACGTGTGCATGATGGACGCCCAGATCCTTACCAGTGCCAAAAAAATAACCTTCATAAGGAAATCTACCCTGGATGCTCCCCCCTCGACACCGAGGAACCCGACATTATGAAAATACGACAGCAGAGACTTATGGTTTTGTCTGATTCTGCCGATGCAACGTTGCATTGAATTGGGCTTTTACGAAGAGTACCGCCATTGATGTGTCTCAGTGAGCGGGATTGGCGGGAGGAATATCTACCAAATCTTTGTAGTCCATCTTTCTATGACTATAGGCTACGTCTTGTGCGGAAAATGATGAGCGGAGAATGTCGACGCCATGACGAGGGACTATTTTTGTCTGGTAGTTTCTTGCTCGCTTCCGTACTTCATGAAGATGTATCCTATGACCGAGGCTTGACCGTGTCATTCGCATAACTCTTTCACTCCACTCGTCCTGGACACTCACACCGCTGTATTTTTGTTTCCGCTCCATGGCCGAATGACTTCTCTGTTCCCAGACATGAAGGCTATAAAGGAGGTGTCCAAGCACCAGGTATCCTCAGGCTCCCTTGATTAATCCCAGTTCACAATGTTTGCTCGTATCTCATCTTTCGCCGTTCTCCTCACCCTTGCGACAGCCACTGTCCTTCCCCGTGGTGGTGGCCAAGGTGCTGCTTGCAGCGCTACTGGTACCGCTCAGTGTTGCGAGTCTACCCAGAGCGTGAGTCTATCTTCGCCGCTACTGGTCGATGCGAAACCTGAGCAGAATTCTTGATAGCCCAGCGACTTGAGTCCCAGCGTCGTGACCCTCTTGGGTCTCCTCGGAGTCGTTATCGGCGATCTCACTGCTAATGTGTAGGTTCTATCACATACTAACTAGATGCCGAGATTCACGACATCTCTACAGCGGCGTGACCTGCAGCCCCATCAGCGTTATTGGTGTTGGCGGAACCCAGTGCAACAACCAAGTTGTTTGCTGCGATGATAATAACTTCGTAAGTGACAATATCATGCGGAGGGACGCTGCTCACACATTTACTAAGAACGGCCTTATTGCTCTCGGATGCACCCCCCTCAACATCGGCCTCTGAGCTACCGGGGAGTTTGGTAACCTTGTGAAGTTCAGTTATCAGTCGGACAAGTAAATAGGTCACGTCTCTCCGAGTCCGTTCCCGAACGAAGCCTATGTAAGAGGGGTTCTCAATACCTCAATTGTACAACTCAATCACAATGTTTTGTATCTCTTTTACTGCTCTCTTGGTTCTACCTAAGTTGCGACCACCACTGTTAACTTATTACTGTGGGCTTGCAGAGGTAGAGTTGCATGCGCCAGAAGTGCTTGATGAAGAAGAGCACAAAGTGGATGGCCCTGGTGCAGATCCATTACTATTTGTTCAACTTGACGAGGCATACGCGCAAATAAGTTTATAGCAAGTCTTATTCCTAGTTCCGGTACCTTGAATCAACGATGGAATAAATAACTGTCTACTATTTGACAGATTGTCACCAGTTTAAATGAATTGCTACGAAAACGAAGAAGCTGTCATGGCAGCTACAACAGTCAGTTCCTTTACGAAATCATTTTCTTCAACTGTTTCTTGAGTGCGCCAAGACTCAAGAGGAAGATGGCGAGAAAAATACCAAGATCCCCTTTGATTTTCCCCACGATGCGAATGCTGAAACCGAGGGTGTGGTGCGCCCGATGTACCCAGTGCGTAACGAATCAGATTAGAGGTATTACTTGCCTGATTCCGCTCAGAATGACAAGGATATATATAATTCAGGCAATGCTATGAGACGTGGTATTAATCAAAGAGCTAGGTACATACCGTACAGAAATTGGATACAAAAAACATCAAAGAGCTCCCATCAAATCTGGCAAACTCAACGTACTTTGTGGCCGGTCCGAGGCACGAAGCACGGGCCGGCGTAAGCACGTGAGCGTCACTGTTCTGAATTCGACACCCGCCGCGGTCCGCCTTCGCTAGCCTCGACCGAAGCCCTCGACGGCAGTCAGCGTATTCACAGCTCGGAGCCGCGTCGGTGATATCAAGTACCCAGGCCGAACGGAGCAGATGACGCCAATTCTTCTACTAGTGATCACGAATCTTTCAAGTGGCAAGGCAAGAATTGCGGAGACGGAGAAAGCGCTATATATCAACAATGTGGCGTTTTGTCATACGCCGCCAGGTACGTCACCCATCTGCTTTTTATACAGAGCAAATTAAGTTACTGATGCTTTGAATCGACCCACAGCATAATATTTTACTCCAGCATGAGTGAATTCCAAGCGCTCGACCATCCATCCGAGTCTCCCAGCTAGCTACAGACGACGATGCAATAATACAAACGGAATCCTCCGAGTGAATGCAGGGAACTGAACTTCGTTTCTTCGGTTCAAATTTTCATCCAGGGTGTGCATATTTGGTCCCTCAGTTGTCTTTATATTCTAACGAACAATACCAGGGTTGTTCTCTAGTAAAAAAACGCTCGACTGTGATTGTCGATACGCGAGCTTCCTTCTCGTTACTGAGGATAGCCCCGGTGTATGACCTAGTGAGGGGATCTGTAGCTGGTTCCCTCCATTTCTCTACGACGTTTTGTTGATCTTTCCGCTAGATACATGCGCATCAAGACGCTTGTTTGCGGCGAGCAAAGGTTGCGCTCGGTGCCTGGAAGTGTTTTTTAAATTTGTTTATTGCTATTCGGATTGGTTTTGCCCGTACGCGAGCTGCTTTTTTATGGATGTTGCTGTCTATTGATATCCCGAGTATCTGTTTTCCGCTGTAAGTGCCTTCTCGCAACGACTGTGCACGGCAAACTTCAAGGGGCCACGTGTGCGTAAGAGCTTCTTTCATTTATCTAGACCTGTATTCTTACTGGTCCTGACGCAGCGCTAGCTGTCATGCTGTTACGACTAGGAGCTCCAACCCGATTTGCCATCCTATTCACTATCATACGTTCGGTGCATCTCTCAAAAATGAAAATGAAGACACTCGAAGCAGTAGAGGAGCTTTAAACTATTGCCGTATCCACGGCATCAGAATGAATTGGTTTCGTTCAGCTCCCCACACCAAGCGCCACAGCAGCACATTCGACCAGGCACGGATCTTCTTCCACATGAACTTCGTATTCTGTTTCTTAAGAAGAGGCTATTATAGGCTCATTACCACAACAGATGGAGCTACTGTTCTCAGCCATGCTTTCCATCCATTCCACGCTGAGCCCTTTCTTACACGGCGTCCAGCGATTTAATGTTCACTCTCATTCAGCGAACTTCTCACAATCTTTCCCGTGATGTCTATCTTAGTACGTATTTGAATCTGCCAATGATCTCGAACTTACGAACATTCTCTCTAAGAATATCCAGGGACAGGGCGAGTATCTTCTCGTTAACACCATATGTCACTCTCCAACAGCCGTGCCGTCGCTGGAACTCCGACCAGCAATGCTATGCCCCGCATAGGTGTTATTGTACAGCGACCCTTCAGTTGGACTCTTGAAAGAGCTTGCTGGTATAAAACCATTGTCGGTGTCAATATCCTTCCAGCAAATAAACTTTTCGTGCAAAATCATGAAACGCTTGTCTTATGACAGACCTCATGCTTTGACTTCTATGAGGGTGCGTTCTTAATCTCATGGACGGTTCGGCCCTTCGCGACGAGTCATAGATTTTATATTCAACCAACACCGGATATGAGTCACTGCTACGAAGGAATCAAGCTTTGGAGCCAGACGGCATGGTCGTATTCGCGACTGACACCTAGATCGGCACCAGGCCAAGGTTTTAAAAACTTCCAGAAGAAGTCGGCCTCGGACACTCTGCCTCCAGCACCGATAAACACGACATTATGGAAAGAGGATAGCAGAAACGTTTGTATCTGGTTCCCTCGATACTACCTTGCATTAAAATGGTATTTTCCGAACAGTACTGCGGTCGATATGTCTCAATGATCGGCTGGGACGGGACAGCGGCGGGGAGCATCAATCATCTCCCGAAATACTAGATTTCCGTAACACATACTCCCACATTCCCCATGGCTATGTCTTGCGCGAAAGAGCCCATTCACTGAAAATGACAGTCGGAGAATTCTGATGCCGTGACAAGAGACTATTCTTGATACTCGCTTCCTCGGTTCCCTACGTCATGAAATGTACCGTGGGCGAGATTTCATGATCCTTGACCGCGTCATTAGCGTCAGCCTCTCCCTCCACTCGTCGTGGGCGCTCACACAGCTACACTCCATGCCCGTCGCCCGATGACCTTTGGTTCCCAGACGAAGACTATAAAGGAGGGATCAAAGCAGCAGGTATTATCAAGCTCTCACAACCGTAACAGCTTAATCTCACTTCACAATGTTTGCTCATATCTCTTTCACTGCTCTCCTGGCTCTACCTCTCCTTGCGACCGCCACTACTATCATTCCCAGAGGTGGTGGCGACGGTGCCGCTTGCACCGCGACTGGTACTGCACAGTGCTGTGATTCTACTCAGAGCGTGAGTCTGCCATCTTCCTGCTACTGATCGACGCGAAAGCTGACTGGAATTATCAGCCCACCGACTTGACTGCCCCCGTTGTATCCCTCTTGGGCAGCCTCGGAGTCGTCATCAGTCAACTCACTGGCAATGTGTAGGTTTTCCATATCCTCAGTAGACGACTGTTCGTGGCTGATTGCTTCGTTCTATAGCGGTCTGTCCTGCACCCCGATCACCGTCATTGGTGTCGGCGGAACCCAGTGCAGCAACCAAGTCGTCTGCTGTAATGATAACAACTTCGTCAGTACAGTGTTATCTAGATTGATTCTACGCTCATATTTCCCTAGAATGGCGTTGTTTCTCTCGGCTGCACCCCCCTCAACATCGGTCTCTAAGGGACTGGGGAGAACCGAAGCGTTTCGGCGATTGTTTAAAAAGTGCATTCGTTTGTTATACAATTAAATAGGGAAAACAATATTGCTGCGCAGTAGCAAATGTGCCAATGACTATCATGTTTCTGATTCTATTCTTACCCGGCAGCCCTTGCCTTTGAGAGCTGCAAGTCGAATGTTCTTTCAGTTAGACAATGTCGATGGCCATTCACATACAGGGAAGGGTGTCAGAAGGGGCCACGACTGATCTCATCACCGTAACATCAAAAACAGCTGGTGAACGAGCCAAGAACCCCAGAAATCCAGCAGGTCACCCGGCTACTGACTCGGATCCGCCGACGGCATTTAGTTCTGGAAACGCGGAAACTTGCCAATCCTATGGCTACATGCCTGATTACACGCATCAGCCCTTGGCCAAAATCCTTGATGATAGAAGCATTTGTGATATCAGCTGAGATGGACCCTCGACTCATAAGCGCTTAAGCATGCATTGGTATGTCCACATTCCTGGAGGCTGGAGATGAGTATATAATAGACGTGTGTATTGGAAGTGAGTGTCAATCCAGTGCGTCAGCATGTTAATGAAATCGTGAGTACAGGGCGTAAGTATTCTAGCAAATCTCAATCAGTGTCAAATCTTGGTCAATTCAGTTTCGATCAACGTCGGCTTAGAGCGGTCCGAAGTCCGGAACGTGGGCCGGGGTGGCGGGCAAACAAACTACTACAACTTGAACATAGCTTCGCGACGAACTTCGACGCTTCGGATAGGGTTCGCTACTGCGACGGCCTCGACGTCGAGGCACTTTCGTCTTTTCACTGAGCTCATGTCTCCGTGCTTGAAATGGTAGTGCCTTCTTGAAGCCCTCAAAGTCCCAAGGGAAAGGCGGTGAAGCACTAGGAAATTTCTGGGCAATCTGGTGCGTACATTTACTCAATATTTGTGTTTGTCAAACCTGAAAACGGTTGGTATATAGGAAGTGATCTGTATAAAATAGGGTGAATTCCCTTTGATTATTATTAGACGGAAACTACCCTTCGCTTGGAAGTATTCTTGTTTGATTTTCTCGAGGGGTGTACAGGATTTTGTTTGAGACCCTGCATGTCCATCCAGCGCAGATCAATACGCTCTACAAGTTCCAACGGGATGCTCTGCGCTATTTTGACGCTGCAAAGGGAGTAGTTGTGACCAGCCATACGAGATGATATCGTGCAACTTCTCACGCAACCTTGGCTATGCTTGTAGGCCGTCGTGAACTCTGCCATCGAAGCTCTGAAAGAAGCGATGTTTTATGGAACAGGTTCGGAGCCCAACGCAAAGTGACGACCTTTTTTCTTCTGCGAGAATCCGTACTTTTGTGGACAACATCAAGGGCCCTAAGGTTGTCAAGAGCGTTTTGCAGTGAGTAACACTCATCTTGGTTCGATTTTGGTTAACTGACATGACGAGACGACAGTTTCCAGGTCAAAACAGTATTTTATATGCTAAATACATTCCTTGCTATTTACGCATTAGCGTGGACATACCGATACAATTTGATAAGGTACGTGTGTCTTCTCCTTCAAGAATGGTCTATCTGACAACTCGCAGTTCAATACAATGTCTTAACAGACAGAATACGGAGTCTCTTCCTATGGGAAGATGCCTTTTAGTCTGACTCGCCCGTACTAAGTCGGAAATGGCTCTTATTCAGGTAGATATATAATCTTCTTTGGTGTCAACGTCCATCGAGACTTCCGAGTCGTGCCAGGCTAATAAAATAATCACGAAACGTTTAGACCTCGTGCTTTGTCTTCTATGAGGGTGCGCTTTTAATCTCATGGCCGGTGGAGCCGTTTGCGACGCGTCATAGGTTGTATATCCGTTCAACCAACAACGCATACCAGCTTTGGAGCCAAACAGCAGGGACATATTCGCGGTTTACGCCCAGATCGGCACCAGTACCTAAATAATAAAATCTTCAGAAGAAATCGGCTCTGGACGCCCTGTCCCCGGGGCCGATGAACACGACATTATGGAAATAGGATGGCAGAAAGGTCTGTACCTGGTTCTCTCGATTCTATATTGCATTAAATTGGTGTTTTCCGAACAGTCCCACGGTCAATCGCAATGATCCGCAGGGTCGGGACAGCGGCGGGGAGCATCAATCATAACCGAAGATACTAAATCTCTGGAAAACATCTTCCCACATCCTCCATAGCTATGTCTTGCGCCAATGAGCGAAAGGGCCCATGCACTGAAAATGATGGTCGGAAAATGTGTTGATGCCGTGACACGAGACTATTCTTGACTAGTACTCGCTTCCTCGGTTCCCGACGTCATGGAAATGCACCGTGGGGGAGGCTTCATGATCGTTGACGGTGTTATTAGCGTCACCCTTTCCCTCCAGTCGCCACGGGTGCTCACACAGCTACGCTCCATGACCGTCGACCGATGACCTCCATCCCCAGACGAAGACTATAAAAGAGGGATTAAAGCAGCAGGTATTATCAAGCTCTCACAACCGTAACAGCTTAATCTCACTTCACAATGTTTGCTCAAATCTCTTTCACTGCTCTCCTTGCTCTACCTCTCCTTGCGACCGCCGATCTCATTCCCAGTGGTCTCATTCCTAGTGGTATCCTTCCCACTGGCATCATTCCCGCTGGCGTCATTCCCGCTGGCATCATTCCCAGTGGCGGTGGTGACGGCGCCACTTGCGCGACTGGTTCCGCACAGTGCTGTGAATCTACTCAGAGTGTGAGTCTGTCTTCCCGCTGCTCATTGATACGAAAGCTGACTGAAATCATTAGCCCACCGACTTGACTGCCCCTGTTTCGACTCTCTTGGGCCTCCTCGGAGTCGTCGTCGGTCAACTCACTGGCAATGTGTAGGTTTTCCATACTCTCAATAGACGCCAGTCCATAGCTGATTACTTTGTTCTATAGTGGTGTATCCTGCACCCCGATCACCGTCCTTGGTCTTGGCGGAACCCAGTGCAGCAACCAAGTCGTCTGTTGTGATGGCAACAACTTCGTCAGTACAGTGTTATCCAGATTGACTCTACGCTCACATTTCCTTAGAACGGCCTTGTTTCTCTTGGCTGCACCCCCCTCAACGTCGGCCTCTAAGGGACCGGGGCGAATGGGTCGAAGGGTTTTGGCGATTTTTAGAAAGTTCATTTGTTCGGTGGGCAATTAAATAGAGAAAACAGTATTGCTGGATAGTAGCAAATGTCCTAATGACTATCATGTTTCTGATTTCTATTCTTTACGTTACCTTTGCAAGTTGATTTTTCTTTGAGTTAAACAAACTCGACGACCATTCATACATAATGAAGGCTGTCATGATCCCTCATCAGTTTCGTATATTGGGCATCCAGCACTAAGAACAGAGAAATACAGAAATCCAGCAGGTGATTTGTCTACCAAGTAGTACATCGAACGATCTGCCGACGTCATTTGGTTCCAGCAACCCGGAAACTCGCCATCCGCAGCAATTTATAGCTACGAAAGAACTACAGTAAGCCTCGGCTACAGGCCTGATGGTGCCTACTCACTTGAAGTGCTACGCATCATTGCGTAGCCAGAGTCCTTGGTCGTACAAGCATTTGCGGCGTTAGAGAACGTAGACGACCTTAATCGAATGACGTCGACCCACAGAATATTGTTCAATCAATCTAGCTGGTAGTCGATCTTTCGAATTAGAGATGTCCCAGCGAATCGCCTGACTATACTCTCTCAGTGCATTCACTTGGCATTGACGGTGTGGTTGAATAAGAGTGAATTAGCGATGTACTCTTCCACCGGGATAAACCGATTGACTTTCATAATTTCTAGATATTCGACGCCGTTTCTAGCATCCCCAGAAGCAAGAGTATAGCCCAAGAGTTTCCTACAGAGAGCGCCAGACTCGGGTTCCCTAGCAAGTCAAGGTATACTTTAACTTTAGCCCATGAGCATCGTTCAGTCCGAGATATTTTTCTTGTACAAAAATATCAAGGGAATCGGATCATAGTCCGTATGGGGTCTATCATCGGGAAGACAAAGACGGTTGCAGAGAACAGGGGAGAACACAGTAAGCATACATTGTGCCAGTGGTCCACTGAAGATGTAGTACTGGAGACGCCATGAATGTACCAAAGGCGACGTATCCATTGGTGCCACTAGCGAGCGGATGCGAAGTATTGGCCCTTGCAAGGTCAGTTTGTCGACTTGGTTTGAAACAAGTTTGAAATTTGAATCAGCAGTGAATGACTCCGGCTTAGAGCGGCCCGGGTGGACTGGACAAACAAGCTACAACATCGCTTCGCGCTGCGCGACGAAACCGCGACAACCGCGACGATGACCTTCGTCGCAGCACTTTCGTCTTTTCACCTACCTGCTCCCCGTAGCCCTGTGCTAGAAATGGCGGTGGCTCCCTCCCCATGAATCTCCCGAGGGCAAGATGGTAAAGATTTGCTAGGTAATTCTGGTGTGTACATTCATTGTACATTCATACAATATTTGTGTTTGTCCGTCCTGAAATTTGTTGGTATATAGGCAGTAGTCTTCAGAAAACAAGGCGCGGTTCCTTTCAGACACAAAACTACTCTTCGCTTGGAGGTATCCTTGCTTATTTCTCTTGATGGATGCGCAAATTTTCGCTTGAGGCCATGCATATCCGTCCGCCGGATCAATACGCTCTACTTGTTTCCAAAGGGATCTCTCTGCGGCTACGTTGACGTTTGAAGGGGAGGAGCTCTGTTGTGCCATACGAGTGCGTATCATCTCAGTATCATTCCAACCGCAATCTACTGAGCCAAATCGGTAGCTGTAACTTCTTGGCTATATGCTTGTAGGTCATCGTGGACTCTGCCATCGAAGCTGAAGGAACTGGTGTTCTGGAACAGGTTCGAAGCCTAACACGAAGCGACGATGTTTTTTCTATTGCGAGAATCCCTTTTATGGCTTAGATCGACGGTCCTAAGATTATGAAGAGCATTGCGCAGTGAGCAACACTCTTATCTTGGTGTGCGCTTCAGGCTAACTGGTAGGACGTGATAACAGGTTACAGGTCGATATTCGATACACTAAATGCATTTCTTGCGATATACGCATCAGCTATAAGGGCGTACTGTAGTGTGGGCATGTCAATATACTTAGTTCGATAAGGTACGTTTGTCCTCTCCTCCAAGGATGGTCTACCTCTGACACATCGTGGTTCAATAAGGCTGATTTGCGCGATGTCTTAACAGACAATGAGAATACGCTACCGTGCCCATTCTTACTCGTCCTCAGCCATCATTGTCATCCTCGCAACACCCCTAATCTTCACGACACCAACGAAGTCTTTTCTTATGAGGGGGTGTTTTCTTAGTCTGACTCGCCCGTACTGGTTCACAGGCGTCCGACGGACCAGCTCCCCTGGAACGGTCTGTTATGGATGGAATCAGAGTGCCCTAATGTTGGTTCTATCTCTTCTATCGTTCAGGTTAGGTCATCTCATATATTTTTGCAGGAAATGCTTGATTATCATCACCGCTGCATCCTGGAGAATCCAGCCGTGAGGCCACATATTATGTGCAGCAATATACTGGTGCTCCTTCGTATGGGGCAGTCATCGTCGGCATCATATTTCGCCTCGAATATGATCTTTGCTCCCGATGAAGAGATCAAAGAGACAGCAACAGGCCACATCGTTCGGAGCTCGTATCCAGCACGAATGAGATTCTGCTGCGTAGGATCTCGAAAATCATAGATCCATGTTCGCACCCGTTCAACGTCTTCTGAATGACGTCTTGCTCCGAATCTTTCATATCGCTCTGCGAGGATCGCTGCGTGTCAATGTTTGACGTGAAAGCTGCCCCTTGGCTTCTCGGTATATCTGATATAATTGAAGAGCTCTCCTGTTCCTCCTCTTCCCTGAGGACTACGATAATCCTTTCGACTCGATTCCCCCTCAACCGGCAAGCATTGGCTATCAAAGTCTACTCTCCCTCTCAGGGCGTTCGCTACTTCGCATTGGTTTGAACATAATCCATCCCTTTCTTTCGCCGCCCCCTCATATCTGCTTAGGAGATGACAGACATATCATTGCGGAAGATATTACTACCCATTGTCAACGGTGGTCTGAGATATACTTCAACATACACAGTCCCACCTCGGCCTTCAAGCCTTCTCCGACCATTTTCCACTCCCGCGCGCCCTCTGTGGTTATACACTCCCGTAGCCTAGCCCATGCCTACATCTTCCACACTTTTTTCTCGGCTCTCCTTCTCCAGGATGTCGCTGTCTCCGGGTATAACGACCACCGTTTTACTAGCTCATCGCCCTATAGGCCCCGCAAATCCAGATTTCTACACTTGCGTGAAGGGCTGGTGTATTGATCAACCTGTATATGGGGCGCATCACCCGATCCTCCGCGCCATCCGATGCACAGCTCTTTCACGACTTCGCGCATAACAATATCCGGACGCTGACATTGAACGACGAGATTCCGCCTGCTCTGGACCGGTGCTTCATACCTGACTTGAAGGAGTTGTTCCTTTACAGCGAGCGCGCGCGCTATGTGGTGGGGCCAGAAGTCAAACCTGCTAATCCCGAGTTCCTTATTCGTTTTGTACGGCGCCCAGAGCGCAACCGCGAGCATTTTCCTACCTTACAATGCCACTTTCAGCGTTCAAAGTCATTTGGGGACAGTCGTCCCAGTCATCGGACAAAAGTCACCATCTCCATTACTTCAGCAACTCGAGCGGCTCCCACGCAACTTACAGAAGCTAATTCGATCAGGAACAGGGTTTCTGTTCCTTCTACATGAACTTCGTACTCTGCTTCTTCGGAAGAGACTATTATAGTCTCGGTACCTCGACATCGGATGAAACTACTGTTCTCAGCCATACTTCCTGTACATTTGGCTGTGAACACTTACACGGTGACCAGCGACCCAATGTTCACCCTCCTTCAGGGAGCTTTCTCACAATGTTTCCTGTGGCCGATTCCTAGTACGTATTTGGATCTGCTAATGATATCAAAGTTACGAACATTCTTTCCGAGAATATTCAGGGACAAGGAATGTGTCTTCCTGTACCCACTCTCCAACATCCGTGACGTCTCCGGAGCTCCAACAAGCGATATGTCCCGCATAGGCATCATCGTATAACAACCCTTCTGTTGGACTGCCGGAGGGGCTCGCTCTTGTTGCGTCAGACATGGCTTGTATTCAGGTAGGTATAGAACCATTGTTAGTGTCAACGAAAAATAAACACTTTCAAGTCGTGCCTTAATACAACAATCACCGGCCGTAAATCTCGGTAGGATTGACGATCATGGACGTTTGTCGCATGACAGACCTCGTGCTTGACTTCTACGAGGCTGAACCCTTAATCTCATGGCCGGTTCGGCCATTCGCGACGAGTCATTGGTTCTATGCTCAACCAACACCGGCACTGCTACGAAGGAATCAAGCATTGGAGCCAGAAAATATGGACGTATTCGCGACCTTACGCCTAGATCGGCACCAGTGCCAAAATACAGAAATCTTCAGAAAAAGTCGCCTCCAGACGCCCAGTCCCTAGCACCAATGAACATGACATCATGGAAAGAGGACAGTAGAAAGGTTTGTATCTGGTTCTCTCGATACTACCTTGCATTAAATTGGTATTTTCCAAACAGTACTGCGGTCGATATGTCTCAATGATCGGCTGGGACGGGACGGCGGCGGGGAGCATCAATCATCACCCGAGATACTAAATCTCTGGAAAACATGTTCCCACATCCTCCATTGCTATGTCTTGCGCCAATGAGCGAATGAGCGAATTAGCCCATTCACTGAAAATATCAATCGGAAAATATGTTGATGCTGACTGTTACTCGCTTCCTCGCTTCCTCACGTGAAAATGTACCCTGTAGGCGAGGCTTCATGATCGTTGACGGTGTTATTAGCGTCACCCTTCCCCTCCAGTCGTCGTGGATGCTCACACAGCTACGCTCCATGACCGTCGACCGATGACCTCCATCCCCAGACGAAGACTATAAAAGAGGGATTAAAGCAGCAGGTATTATCAAGCTCTCACAACCGTAACAGCTTATTGTCACTTCATAATGTTTGCTCAAATCTCTTTCACTGCTCTCCTTGCTCTACCTCTCCTTGCGACCGCCGGTCTCATTCCCAGTGGTCTCATTCCTAGTGGTATCCTTCCCACTGGCATCCTTCCCGCTGGCGTCCTTCCCGCTGGCGCCGTTCCCACAGGCATCATTCCGACTGGCATCATTCCGACTCTTCCGACTGGTATCATTCCGCCTGGTATCATTCCAACTGGTGTCATTCCCAGTGGCGGTGGTGAAGGTGCCGCTTGCGCGACTGGTTCCGCACAGTGCTGTGATTCTACTCAGAGCGTGAGTCTGTCCTCCCGCCGTTCATTGATACGAAAGCTGACTGAAATTATTAGCCCACCGACTTGACTGCCCCTGTTTCGACCCTCTTGGGCACCCTCGGAGTCGTCGTCGGTCAACTCACTGGCAGCGTGTAGGTTTTTCTATACCCTCAATAGACGGCAGCTCATAGCTGATTCATTCGTTCTGTAGCGGTGTGTCCTGCACCCCGATCACCGTCATTGGTCTAGGCTCGACCCAGTGCAGCAACCAAGTCGTCTGTTGTGATGGCAACAACTTCGTCAGTAACCGTGTTATCCAGATTGATTCTACGCTCACATTTCCTTAGAACGGCCTTGTTTCTCTTGGCTGCACCCCCCTCAGCGCCGGCCTCTAAGGGACCGGGGCGAACGGATCGAAGGGTTTTGGCGATTTTTAGAAAGTCCATTCGTTTGTTGGGCAATTAAATAGAGAAAAAAATATTGCTGGATAGTAGCAAATGTAATGACTATCATGTTTCTGATTTCCATCCTTATCCGGCGACTGTTGCCTTTGAGTGCGAGTGAAATTTTTCTATAAGTCAGACAAACTCGACGATCATTCACATATACGGAAGCAGAGCGAAGACTGATCCCCCATCGGTGTCGTATATTGGGCATCAAATACTAAGAATAGAGAACTCCCGAAAGCGAGTAGGTCACTTGTCTACCATGCATTGAAGGATTGCCGACACTAGCTCGCCAATCCTCAACGATTTATAGCGACGAAAAAACCACAGTAGCCGAGGCTACTTACATGCCTAATGGTGCATACTCACTTGAAGTAATACGCATCACCGCTTAGCCGGAACCCTTTGTCGTACAATAAAATGTTAATAATCATTTGCGGTATATGAGTTGGATGGGCGCTCAGCGGAACATAGACCACCTTATCTATAATCGCTAAACCGAAGGAGTAAACACAGCGTATATAAAACACGTCAACGTCATGTCGACGCGCTGACCAGATCACGGTGATCTGGCGAGGCTACTGGTTGGTCTTTTGAATCTGGTGCACTGGCAGTGAATTGCCCGACCATACATCTCTTTCAGAGATTTGGCGAGGATGATGGACGTTCTGTGAGAATCTGATAGAAGAGATGTATTCCCCCACAAGGCTAAGCTGATTGACTTTCATGATTTCCAGATATTTGACGCTGTTTCTAGCATTCCCAGAAGCAAGTCGACAGTCAAAGAGATCAAAAAGAGATTCGAAAAAGACCGACGGAGTCAAGTTCCCTAGCAAGTCAACGTATCCTTTGACTTTAGCCCATGAGCGCCGTTCAGTCCAAGGAAAGACAAACATATCGAAGTAACTACGCTGTATCAGGCATGGTGTTCCAACTTTCAAAACCAGTTCCCCGAGTGGAGAATGGTGCTCCTTAGCGGGAGGACAGAGGATGGTTGCAGAGAACAAGGGGAAAATATTCAGCATCAGCTGGCGGTCCACTAGGAAGATGTGCTGAAGATGGTGTTGGTGTTGGTGTTGTTACCGGCACAAGGTCCCAATCAGGAACGGCCGGGTCCATAGCCCTGACATGGCAAGCCATGTGCTGTGGCCACGAAGGCTCGTACCGTTTTGATCGCACGGTTGCGTACGTCTCACGGAGTAGAGATACCTCGTTGGTAAAGACAGAGGTGGAAGATAGCGGGAAATGTTTGCAAAAGGTAACATAATATCGACATTGTCTGTTTTGGAGTAGACGGCGTATAACGACGAAGTCTGTGGGAGACGCGCGCAAGAATGGGAAGAGTGATGTAACCACAGAGCGAAGGAATCGATATCATTCCGAGCAATGAAAAGGGGCGGATACGATGCAGAAAACGTCGTGAAATAAATCAGATCGCAGCGCAAAACTTTTTGGTGTGCGGCCACTGGTACGAGGAGATATGAGTGGAAGAGGGTCACAATAGACTGACGTTGACTTTGATGTCGTATTGCAACGAAGATTTCTTGGGGAGGTAACTGCAGAACAAGGCAATCTAACAAGACGGGCAGTACCAATGTTACGAGGTTATGCCCTTCCTGAATATGAGACAGGGTGAGACATATATGCGCACGGACCAGTCGCAGACGAAGCAAGGAGAGGGGGGCCACAACCAAGCCATAGCACGGAACATGAACAACAGTGACAGGGAACGCAGATACCGAGCACTCTGTAGCCCAGGTCACTGTTTGGGTAAAGAAATAGCGTGCCTGTAAGGGTGCAGGGACCTATGACTGCAACGAAACGCAGGTCTCAGAGACTGCGAGGAAGCAAGCATGCGTTTCGTGCTGAAACGACACGCCTGTCGCAGCGTCAGAGCCTATGACTGCTACAAAACGCAGGCATCAAGGAACCGCGAGGAAAGAGAGACGCGATTTCATCACGAAACCGCATGTCTCTCGCAGAACCGTAGCCTATGACTGCTCTGACTGCAACAGAACACAGTAACGATACCGCTATAAAACTAGTTTAAGACCATGGAACGACAAGGAAACGACTCGCCAGCAGAGCTTTCAAGAGCCGGTACAAGCCGGTACATCGTAGCCATCCCCATCTCCGGTCTTTAGCGGTGATGGGTGGTATCGAGGCCATCGTAGAGCTTGAGGGAACGCCCGCACGCTCGTCATGATCTCCAGCCGGACTTGGTTTGGGAGGAATTTCGGATGGCGGATCATGTCGTGATTGAAGATGAACTTGTACGAAAGCCATGCGAAGATGAAGTAGAGCGCGTAGATGCCGATGAGGGTGAGCACGGAGAGAGAGATGGTATTTATACTACGTAGCAGGTGGTTCATCACAAGGTGGTGGTGTGTTGTTACGGTCAACATGGTGGTGGTCGGTGTCAGAGTGGAAGAGACTATGCACGGGAGATGTTTCTCCAAGGTTCGTTCCGAGATGACATTGAAATTCTGCTGGACGTTGCATTTGGTGACTTGTGGTACTCTCGTGGACCAAAAGAATGCCTTCCGATGAGACTTAGCCTGCAGTCCGAGGCCGACAATCAAAGGCGTGTTCGAGAGGTAAGGGAATTAGCCGGATGTCAGTTCTTGCAGGCATTGATGAGAAAATCCGGGGGTACGAGGCGACCAAGGGTGGTGGACGTGACGAAGCCAGTGGTGGTGGTGATGGTGCATGTGCCCAAACGTGATGAAACCCGATCCAAAAGAGTAAAAGACACGTTCTAGTGAAAAAATCAGCGATTGCAACTAGAAATATATCCGAATCCGAACACGAAGCAAGCATCATTGGCGCGTCAGTTTGTCGGCTCGGTGGACCGTGGCAAGACTGGTTTGAATCGAAATGACTCCGTGATGATGGACTTCGGCTTGGAGCGGTCCGAAACGTGGCGGACAAACAAGCTACAACATAGATTCGAATCTGAACCGCGACGTCGCGACTCGGACTCAATCGCGACGACGACGACCTCCGTCGAAGTACTTTCGTCTTTCTACCTGCTTGCTCCTCGTATCTCTGTTAGAAATGACAATTCTCAAAGTCTCCAGAGAAAGATGAGCTCGATGGTGAAGGACTAGAAATTTGCTGGCGATCTGGTACGAGCATTTACGCAATGATATTCATATTCGTCCGTCCTGAAAGAACTATTAGTATTTAGGCAGCAGCCTTCAGAAAACAAGGCGCAGTTCATTTTACTTATACGGAAATTACCCTCGCTTGGAACTGTTGATTTTCTCGATGGATGTGCAAGATTTCGCTCGAGGCCGGCTTGAGGCCATGCATGTTCATCTGCCAGATCAATACACTCTACAAGTTGCTTCCAAATGGACTCCTGGACCTTTGCGGCTACATTAGCATTGTAAAGGAGTGGTCCGTACGAGACGACCGAGAGGTCGAGGCGCATCATCTCTTCAGTACTGTTCCAACCGCAATCTACTGGACCGAGCCGGTCGCCGCAGTCCGTTGGTTATAAATGTTCGCCGTCGTGAACCTGCTATCGACATTCTGAAAGAAGTGATGTGCTCTCAGGTTCTGGAACAGGTCCGGAGCCCTTTATCACCAACACATTGAAGCGAACGATTTTTCTTCTGCAAGAATCCATACCTTCTGGACAATATCAACAGTCCTCGAAGAGCATTGCGCAGTGAGTAATACGCTTATATTGGTGCGCTTTTGGCTAACTAACATGACAAGATGACAGGTTACAGGTCGAAGCAGTATTCTATGTCCTAAGTGCGTCTCTTGCGATACACGCATCAGCTATAAGTGGTGCCCTGTAGCATGGGTATACCAATGCAATTCGATGAGGTAGGTTCGCCTCTTCCAGTGATGGCCTATCTCTAACAACTCGCAGATCAGTACGGCTATTCATTTACGTGATGTTTCAACAGACACAGACACAGAATACGCTACCACGTGCATTGACATTCTTGCTCGTCCCTAGCCATCACTGTCATCCCAACTCCCTTAATCTTCACGATGGCATGGAGTCTCTTCCTATCAGGAGATATCTTGTATGTTAGACTCGCCCGTACTGGTTCACAGACGTCGGACGGACAAGCTACCCTCAATTAGTCCGTTATCGATAGAATCAGGGTGCCCTACTGTTGGTTATATCTCTTCTATCGTCCATGTCAGGTCATCTCATACAATTTTCATAGGACATTCGTGATTGTTATCACCACTGCATTCTGGACAATCCAGCTATGAGGCCATATGGCACTCCTTCGTGTGGGGCAGTCAGGGCTTGGAAGCGTTGGCATCAGTGAAGGACCACGTTTGTCACTTTGAATCTGCGCTCCTTGCTCGTGATGAAGAAATCAAAGAGACTCAGCAGCGACCACATCGTTCGGGGCTTATCCCCCGCACGGACGGGTTAGGCTGCGCAGGATATCGATAATCATAAGCATATGTTCACGCCCGTTCGACGCCTTCCGAATGACGTCTTGCTACGAATCAGCCCTCTGGGAGGATCGCTGCGCGTCTATGCTTGACGTGAAAGCTACCCCTTGGCCTACTGGTTACACCTGGCATCACTGGAGAGCTCTCTCCCGCTCCGCGTGGACTCAGAATCCTTTCGGCTCAATGCCCCTTCAGCCGGCCACCAGGAAAATATCGGCTACTTCATAGTCTACTCTCCCTCTCAGGATGTCCGCTACTTCACATTCACACATCCCTTCATTCGCGACGCCGTCACATTTAGATGTCATTTTGGAACACATTGCTACCCAGTGGTGGTCAGGCAAATCCCTCAGCATGCAAGGACCCGCCTAAGCCCTTCCGACCATTTTCCGCTCTTACGCCCTCTCTGTGGTTATATACGCCCCTGGCCCAGCTCACGCCCACAACTTCCGCATGTTTTCCTCAGCGCCCTTTCTCCAAGATGTCGCTTTCACCAGGTATATTGACCAATGACGAGAGCTCTTGCGATCAGTGTCACTTTCCCAGCTCATCACGCTCATGGCAACTGTCAAGGTGCAAATCCGGATTTGTACGCCTGCGTGAAGGAGGTTGGTGCATCTTGGAGACTCCACTTCGACATCAAGACGGGGCGCATCATCCGATCCTCCGCGCCATTGGATGCCCAGCTCCTTCCTGTCTTGACGTATGACGACTCTATCTAGACGATGACGTTGAACAGCCCAATTTCGTCTACTCTAGACCGTTACTCCATACTGAACTAGAAGGAGCTGTTCCTTTACAGCGAGTGCACACGCTATGTGGTGGGACCGGAAGTCGATCGCGCTGATATCAAGGTCCTTCGTTTTGTGTGGCGCTCAGAGTGCAATGTGCGAACATCGACCTACTATTTCAGGCACCTCTTTCGACGTCCAAAGGCATCTGGAAGCACCGGTCAACGTCATCGACAAAAACCATCATCACCGTTACTTCAGCGACTCGAGCGGATGCACATGTTGTTCGAGAGCTGACGTTCAAGGAAGGCAAACCTGGTATCCTCCCAGAGCTCCAGCGTTCGAGGTGGCGCGCGCCTGAAGGATCTGTACCTTTAGGGATAATAGCCTTCTCAAAATAGCATCCTCGAAGCGTACTCGATGTCCCGGAGGTTTCACGAAGTTTTTGATAAAGACCAATTGGGCGACAAGGATGTTCTTAACGAGGATATCATCGCCCAGATGAGATGATTGCGTGAAATGAAGGCTGTGCGTCTATCTCTTTCGGCTCCCACGCAAAACCTCACAGGAGCCAGTTAGACCAGAACATGTTTTCTGCCCCGTCGACATAAACTTTATACTCTGCTTCTTAGGAAGAGACTATTATTGTCTCAGCTCCTCGATAGATGGAAATGCTGGTTCTCAGCCATGCTTCCCATGCATTCTATGAGCCCTTTCTTACACGGCGACCAGCGATTCAATGTTCACCCTCCAGTGAGGCTTCTTCCAATCTTTCCCGTGGCTTATCTTAGTACGTACTTGGATCTGTCATTGATATCAAACTTACGAACGTTCTCTCCAAGAATATTCGGGGACGGGGCGAGTGTCTTCCCGTTATCACCCACTCTCCGACATCTGTGACGTCTCTGGAACTCCGACCAGCGATGCATGTCCCGCATAAACGTCATTGACCAGTGACCCTTCAGTTGGATACTTGAAAGAGCTTCCTCTTGTTGGGTCAGACATGGTTCGTTTTTAGGTAGGTATAGAACGATTGTTGGTGTCTACGTCCATCCAGAAAATAAACGCTTTCCAAGTCGTGCCCTAATACAACAATTATGAAATGTTTAGATCTCATGCTTTGACTTCTATGAAGGTGCGCCCTTACTCTCGTGGCCGGTTCGGCCATTCGCGACGAGTCATAGGTTGTTTGTTCAACCAACACGGAAATGATTCACTACTATGAAGGAATCAAGCTTTAGAGCCAGATGGTACAGACATGTTCACAACTTATGCCTAGATCGCCGTCGGCATCAGTGCTAAAATTAAAAAATCACAGAAGTCGGCTCCGGACGCCCTGTCCCTAACACCGATGAACACGACATTATGAAAAGAGGATAGCAGAAAGGTTTGCACATGGTTCCCTCGATACTGTGTTGAATTAAATTGGTATCTTCCGAGTAGCACCGCGGTCAATATGTCTCGGGACGGCGGCGGGGAGCATCAATCATCTCCCGAGATGCTAGATCTCCATAAAACATCTTCCCACATCTCCCATAGCTATGTCTTGCGCGAATGAGCGAAGGAACCACTTCACTGAACATGATGGATGCCGTGACCAGAGACTATTCAGATATTGGCTTCGGTTTCTCACACCACCATGAAAATGTATCTTGTGGGCAAGGCTTCATGATCCTTGACAGCGTCATTCGCGTCATTTGCGTCACTCATTGCCTTCACTTATTATGGGCACTCAGATAGCTACACTCCATGACCTCAGTCCCCAGACGAAGGCTATAAAAGAGGGATTAAAGCAGCAGGTATTATCAAGCTCTCACAACCGTAACAGCTTAATCTCACTTCACAATGTTTGCTCGTATCTCTCTCACTGCTCTCCTGGCTCTACCTCTTCTTGCGACCGCCAGTATCCTTCCCCGTGGCGGTGGCGAAGGCGTCGCTTGCGCGACTGGTACCGTGCAGTGCTGTGATGATACTCAGAGCGTGAGTGCCATTTTCCCGCTGCTGATTGATGCGAAAGCTAACCAGAATTATTAGCCCACCGACTTGACTGCCCCCGTTTCGACCCTCTTGGGCACCCTCGGAGTCGTCGTCGGTCAACTCACTGGCAATGTGTAGGTCTTCCATATTTTCAATAGATGGCGGTTCAGATGGCTGATTCCTTTGTTCTATAGCGGCGTTTCCTGCGTCCCGGTCACCGTCATTGGTGTTGGTGGAACCCCGTGCAGCAGCGAAGTTGACTGCTGTAATGACAACAAATTCGTCAGTAACAGTGTTATACTGATTGACTCTGTGCTCATATTTCCTTAGAACGGCCTTGTTTCTCTCGGCTGCACCCCCCTCGGCATCGACCTCTAAGGGACTGGGGGGAATCGAAGCGTTTTGGCGATTGTTTTAAATGTGCATTCGTTTGTTGATTAAATAAGGAAAACAAGATTGCCGGGCAGTAACAAATGTGTCAATGACTACCGTGTTTTAACTTTGTGGTTTCTATTCTTTCCTGTTGGCCGTTACCTTCAAGAGCTGCAAGGCGAATGTTCTCTTAGTAGGACGAAGAACTGCCCTCTCGACATGCTCCATGGGGTCAGCGCATTTGGCACACGTCTTTCATTCTATAGCTACGATAAACAAACTCGTATTTTTCCCAAGCGCATATCTCCTGGCCGGGAGCGAGAGACCGATTCTGCTCCGTCGGTTCGGTGTGGTACGTTCTAATCGTCATAGAACTAGCTAAGCAATACACCCTAACTAGTTCATATTGTTCTAGAAACTGCGCCGTTCTTCGATGATTTCCCTGTAGTGCGTCGCCCAGCTCAAGTGCAGCTTATGCTGCGACATCATTGCTCAAAGTAGGTACACTCGTCTTCTTTCCACGATGATCCTGAGTTTAGGTTGTATTCTCAGGATGCGATTGACCAGTTTCGATTCGGGGCTGAAGGTGATATCGGAATATACGGTGAAGGAATCTTGGAAAATGAGTGAGTAAGCAGTAGCAAGACTGGACATCCCCACTTTGCTCGTTTTGCGGGCCTCTTCACCATGATGAGATGTCTGGATTGTGCTTCGGAGCACATACGGAGCTCGTGTGCATAGTAATAAAAGCTGTATCTTGTGTCCGATAAATTATAATTGATAGTTGCATTCAGACTGGGGAGCACTTGAGCTACCGAGCTTGATGTCGATAATGTTAAGAATGACGAACATAGCATAATGTGAGATGCCCCGCCATCAAAGATACACGAAAAGAGTCGAGGTCGTGATCGTGGTCGATGACGAAGTGTTGTTTGGACGTCAACAAACAAGATCTTTCCTTTCTTCCTTCCATCATCATGTCTCCCGAAACTCGGTATACCTTCTTGACGCTCATTCTGATATTGTTCCGTTTCATTATTGTCAGCACCACCAGTAGCACCAGAGGATTCTTTGATGGAGTAATGCAAAATTTTCTCAACTTGGTGAGCTATCTCTCGCCTTGACTTTTTCTCGACGTTGACTTCTTTTCAAGTGAATCGCGCCAAGAGCATCGACAATCGTTCTTCAGCAACGTTTTGACCAGATACCGATGCATCTTCTCGAACTTTTGGCGTCCTTTTTCTGTGACGGAAACTATCGATTCTTGAAGAGGGACGATCCTTTGGAGGCCAAATAGATACCTCTCGTGGCTGCGATGGGAGTGTTAACATACTTCGATAAGGTATATTTTCATTCCAGCTACTACTTTTACCAATATAACACATTACACGATGGTATAGCCCACTCATCCATGCAAAGCTGACTGGTCGGTCGAAGGTCCGCATTTTATCGTTCCACGGGCATCTTCGGCTTTGTAGATTCTTGAGTACCGGCAAGCGGCGTTCGTGGTGAGGTTGGTCGATTACTATGTACCGATCTACTCTCAGGCCGACCGTGTTTCCGCGATTGGGACCTTCCATTATTTCCGTGCGTCCTCTGTCTCTTCTTTCTTCTCGCTCTAACATCCGATGAAGATTCACGTCGATGGCTGAAGGATTTATCCCTTTCAATTATGAAGGCAAAGACTACCAGAGGTTGCCGGCGGCCTCGATGGTCGTACATGTACTCATTCAATCATGGCGCACGACGGGCCACGTAAGTCTTGTTCAGTAGTACTTTCAAAAGTGCTTGTCTGACCATTAACTACTCCAGGTCCATCCCACGACTACCCCCATCCCCTGACCTCGCTGTTGATTCTATATCCCAGTCATCTTCTACGACCAACTCGGAGGAACTCGCGGGGTTCGACACATTGCCCATTGAAGCTGTCGTTCTGGTCTAGCAGATGCTTTGACAGACAGGATGCAGCGTCGACGCCGTGCTGGGAGATGGATGCCACGAGAGACAGGTTGACGGGGAATGGTAACCGTGTGAGAACGATGGCGAGATCCGCAACCCAGCCAGATGACCGGTGTCAGCCAGTCTGGCGGATGCCATGAGGGCAGTGTGAGCGAGAGACCAGTTTTCTCAAGAAGTGGCGCTCTATACTGAGTGTCCTACTCCATGAAGGCCAAGCAAATCGAACCCGTCCTGGATGCGGCTCTACCCCGGAAGGTTGGTCAGCTTGTTGATGAAAATATCAATAGATTGCACCTGCAACAGCAAATCGACGCGTCGCCTAGACCTGCATGATCGCCAGGAGCCGCTGGAGGCACCGGCACATGCTTATCGCGTACTGTTCTTCTTCCACCACCTGCATGTGACCACGACAAAACATAGAGTCGCTATAACACGTCTGACGGTCTGATCTTGTCCGATCACTGCTAGCGGTTGAACAGCTTCATCGACACGCAAAGCTTTTCCTGCCTAGTGGCCAGTTACTCCTCTAAATGTAGGAATATTCCGAGAGAGGACTGTGTGTCGCTTTTGCCTAGCGTGGAAACTCCGGAAAACGTGCTGCTCCTGTGTATGGATAGCGATGAGGTGGTCTCAGCGAGATCAACTTCCTTTGTTGATCTGATCCTGCTGTTCCTAAGCCTCCCTCTCTCCCGTATCACACCAGGAAGCGTGCGAAGGATGCTTAAAACATTGATATTCACAGGACTAATAATCAGTTAGTGCGGATATCTCCATGCAGTGGGCCCAAGTGTGGATGTAGGTGGCCATTTCATTCTGTTTTTGATGCTTGCTGACAGACCGTGTAGGTTTGGAGAGCTGGAGTATACTACATCTGTGTTCAGACCGTTATGGTCAACAGGCACAGAGAGCGCTTAGGGCTTTTGTCGTAGGGCCCATATTTCTGGTAGGCGTGACGGTGCAACCACTCCACCGTTGGACGAGGGAGAGAGTTCGCTCCCGTATTTAGTTAGGTATGGCACCATTCTTTGTGTCAGGTTTTCTCTGGAAATTGATTCGTGATAAAGACCCAAATACAGCGTTCGTTCATGATTGACATCGTGCTAAGTCGTCAGATGCCGAAATACGGTGTCAGTCCGCGACGAGCCATTGGCTGTATGTTCAACTACCACCGCTTGTGTGGCATCGCTACGAATGCACTTGAGTCCAACACACTCCGTGTGACCGAGCCCGGACGCATTCATGGATTCCGCCTAGACCCATTCTGGTACCGAAGCGCCAGATTACAGTATCTGTTTTCTGTCGACACTACATTGCACGGAATTGGTCTCTTCCGAATATTACCGCCATCCAGTGAATGACAGGCGGGATGGTCAGAGAAGACTGAGGGGACATTTTTGACTGATTCTCCCTCGCTCAGTCCCGCACATCATGAAAACATACCGTTCGGCACTGAAGGAGGCTTCAGGATTTCTGATCATCATACGCGTCACTCGTTCCCATCCGCTCGACCTGGGCGCTCATCCGCCTTTATCTTCTTTTCTACTCCATGGCTGATGACCTTCGTCGCCCAGAGAAGACGGCTCAGAAAGCTATAAGAGAGGGGGACTAAACCGATAGGTATTATTCTCAAGCTCTCACAACTGTAGAGCTTATTAATCTCACTTCACAATGTTCACTCATATCTCTCTCCTGGCTCTACCTCTCCTCGCCAGCGCCGGGGTTATCCCCGTCGTCCTTACCCGTAATGATATTACGCTCTTCCCTGTCGTCTGCCCTAACGCTCCGCCCATCCCAGTCATTGGCCGTGACGATAGTTTGGTTATTACAGGCAGGCAGGTTACGATCCCAGCTCTACCTGCTCCTCCTGCCCTTCCCGCTATTCCCGCTATTCCTGCTCTTCCTGTTCTTATAGGTAGACAGATCACCATTCCAGCTCCACCCGCCATTCCCGCTCCACCCGCCATTCCTGCTCCCCCAGCTCTCCCAGCTCCTCCCGCCCTTCCCGTTCTCACAGCCAGACAGATTACCTTTCCAGCTCCGCCCGCCTTTCCCGCCCCTCCTGCCTTTCCCGCCCCTCCTGCTCCCCCAGCTCCCCCAGCCTTTCCAGCTCCTCCCGCCTTTCCAGCTCCACCCGCTTTGCCCGCTCCTCCTGCCATTCCTGCCATTCCTCTTGCGGGCAGGCAGGTTGTCACCATCTCTCCAATCATCTCCCCAGTCCTTCGTCGTGGAGAATGATTTCGTTAGCAACACTCTCTCTCAAGTTAATCATACACTCACATTTTATTCAAACAGAACGGCCTTGTTAACGAGGAAAAGTTTTATGAATCAGAGCGTTTTGGTCGTGCTTTCATTTGTTAGATGTATAAAATAAATCAAGAAAATCGTATTGCTGGATAGTAGCAAATGTGTATGACTAGTTACATGTATAAAAATTGAGTTGTACCGCCATGCCTATAGAATTTATAGGTTCGACGGCGCAGTCCTAACCGATATATGCGCGCCCGTTGATCACAAGGGTCGGAAAACGAACGCGGTAAAGATGGTCCACGTACTCAGCTCTCCCGCGAACTACAGGGTCTGTCAGCATGCACCAAGAACGAGAATGAAATGGCTACTGACATCTCTGTAAAGGTACTCAGTTCCCTAGTTGACGCGTTCCACACCCCCATATCCGCTAGTGAATTGGTCAAGTGGCTAAGCGCTTACGAGTGTCCCGTTCCATGGAGGTCGAGCAAACCGAACCCATCCTGGATGGGGAAGTGCTCCAGGAGGTTGGCCAGCTTAGATGTCAATAGACCAGAAAGAGAATAGCTTCAGCAGACGGTGTGTCGTCTTGTGTCGTTCCAAGTTAGCTGTAGACAATGACTAGGATAAAGAATTTGATAACGATGATAGACCTGGGGCATCTATAGGTGAGACAGGCATTTCGACGAGTACAACAGAAGACTGACCTGGTGTATGGTTATCGAAGTTGCGGACAACATTCTGGTACTCTTTGCCTTGATAAGTGAAAGCCTTCAGCCACCTCAGGCTGCGTGAATCTGTAGCGAATGTTAGGATGAAAAAGGAAGATGAGAGACGGAGCTGTACCATATACCGGCGAATCTAAAGACATCCGTAGCTGATGCAGATGCCTTGTTCCGTCTTCCACTAGAAATTCGTTGAGCGCGTCTCGCAACGACAGTAGTCTCGAAGACTCGAGTATCATACGTGGTGGTTGATGGAGCACGGGAAGAATTGGTCGACGCGGCCGTGACCATAGATGTCCATATTATTTGAAAGGATAGCAAATTGACAAGCCGATATCAACTGCAGAATAAATCTGCAAGGAGGAAAGGATGAGCAACATAAAACGAGCAGGAAAGAGCATACGTACCCTCCATGGCTACTTCTTCGCAACTTCCGCCTTATTCCTTTTCTCTTCTTCTCCGGCGTCGGCTTAGTCCTCGCAGTAGCCGTGGGGTTTGCCCCTCTAAACCTCGTTCTAAGCTTCGTCCCGCGCAGACCTGGTAACATACACGACCTTGCTCTTCCTCGCCAAGTGTCGTTGGCACATAGTGTAGGCCGGGAATCCGACGAAGATGAGAAGGCGACTCGTTTGATTAAGGAGGAACGAGCTTGTACTGGTGATCAAGGTCTCGCCGTCCTCCTCCTTGTGCTTCGTTGTTCGAGGTGGCGTTCTCCACCTTGGGCATCGCATGCACTGTAAAACCCGCAGATACCGCAAGTGGAGCTGGGAGGCACTCCGCCTCGCTGGTCCTCCTTCCAAAGCGATGAGCCCTCCGGACGTTGCATCGTTAACAGTACGAACAGCAAAGAAAGTTGTATTTAGGGGAAGGCTGTCGAGGACTAGAAACCGCTTTGATTCTATTGATGTGTTAGCACTAGTAAAGGCAAAAGAGACACGTCGGCGTACCCAATGTCTAGATCGTTGTCCTCCACCTTTAAACATCCGCAGCTCAATCGGTATCCTTCGCCGCTACAAATGAGAAGTGGTTTCTTTTGGATGTGTGCTCTCTCGCGACAGTAAAGGTGTAGTGAACTTGCAATGAGAACTATATCAGAAACCGACGATGAAATTTTTGTAGATGACATACTGTGTCAGCAGAATACATAACAGTGAACCGTAGTGAAAACACGGAATTTCGCTGTCCGTGCATACGAAAAGCGCAGGGCATACGCTACGTTCGTTACCAAGAGGAGAGGCATTTGAGTTTATCGGAGGCATGGCAAGCATTGGTAGCGAGCTGTGATCGTGGTCGATGACGAAGTGTTGTTTGGACGTCAACAAACAAGATCTTTCCTTTCTTCCTTCCATCGTCATGTCTCTCGAAAACTCGGTATACTTTCGAACTGGACGCTGCGTCCAGTGTCAAAGCTCATCTTGATATAGTTCCGTTCCATTATTGTCAGCGCCACCAGTAGCAACGTAAGATTCTTGGATGGAATAATGCCAAATTTTCTCAACTTGGTGAGCTATCTCTCGCCGTGACCTTTTCTCGACGCTAACTTCTTTTCAAGTGAATCGCGGGCGAGAGCGTCGATGATCATTCTTCAGCAACGTCCTGGCCGGATACCGATGCATCCTCTCAAACTTTTGGCATCCTTTTTTCTTCGACGGAAACTATCAATTCTTGAAGAGGGACGATCCTTTGGAGGCCAAATAGATACCTCTCGTAACTGTAATGAGAGTGTTAGCATACTTTGGTAAGGTATATTTTCATTCCAGCTACTTTTACTAATATAACACATTACACGATGGTATAGCCCATTCATCTATGCAAAGCTGGCTGGTCGGTCAAAGGTCCGAATTTTTCATTCCATGGGCATCTTCGGCTTTGTAGATTTTTGAGGACTGGCAAGCGGTGTTTGTGGTGAGGTTGGTCGATTGCTATGTACCGATCTACTCTCAGGCCGACCGTGTTTCCGTGATTGGGACCTTCCATTATTTCCGTGCGTCCCCTGTCTCTTCTTTCTTCTCGCTCTAACATTTGATGAAGATCAATGTCGATGGCTGAAGGATTTATCCCTTTCAATTATGAAGGCAAAGACTACCAGAGGTTGCTGACGGTCTCGATGGTCGTACATGTACTCATTCGGTCATGGCGCATGATGGGCCAGGTAAGTCTTGTTCAGTAGTACTTCCCAAAGTGCTTGTCTGACCATCAACTACTCCAGACCCATCCCACGACTACCTCCATCCCCTGACTTCGCTGTTGATTCTATATCCCAGTCATCTTCTACGACCAACTCGGAGAAACTTCCGGGGTTCGACACATTGCCCATTGAAGCTGTCGTTCTGGTCTAGCAGATGCTTTGACAGACAGGATGCAGCGTCGACGCCGTGCTGAGAGATGGGTGCCACAGGAGGCAGGCGGACGGGGATTGGTAGCCGTATGAGAACGATGGCGAGATCTGCGACCCAGCTAGCATGACCGGTGTCGGACTGTCTGGCGGATGCCATAAGGGCAGTATGAGCGAGAGAAGGAGGGAGAGAGATCAGTTTTCTCAAGAAGTGGCGCTCTATACTGTGTCCTACTCCATGAAGGCCAAGCAAATCGAACCCATCCTGGATACGGCTCTACCGCGGAAGGTCAGCCAACTTGTTAATGAAAATACCAATAGATTGCATCTGCAGCAGCAAATCGACACGTCACCCAGACTACCTCCTGCATGATCGCCAGGAGCCGCTAGAGGCACCGGCACATGCCTATCGCGTACTGTTCTTCCTCCACCACCTACATGTGACTACAACAAAACATAGGGTCACTACAACACGTCTGACGGTCTGATCTTGTCCGATCACTGCTTAGCGGTTGAACAACTCCATCGACACGCAAAGCTTTTCCTGCCTAGTGGCCAGTTACTCCTCCAAATGAAGGAATGTTCCGAGAGAGGATCGTTGTGTCGCATTTGCCTTGCATGGAAACTCCGGAAAACGTGCGGCTCCTGTGTATGGATAGCGATGAGGTGGTCTCAGCGAGATCAACTTCCTTTGTTGATCTGATCCCACTCTTCCCAAGCCTCCTTCTCTCCCATATCACACCAGGAAGCGTACGAAGGATGCTTAAAACATGAATATTCACAGGAGTAACCATCTGTTAGTGCGCTCATCTCCGTGCGGTGGGGATGTGGGTGGCCATTTCCTTCTGTTTTTGATGCCCGCTGACAGACCGTGTAGGTTTGGAGAGCTGAGTACATAGACCATCTCTACCACATCTGTGTTCAGACCGTTATGGTCAACGGGCACGCAGAGAGCGCGTTGGGCCTTTGTCGTAGAGCTCATATTTCTGATAGGCGTGATAGTGCAACCACTCCGCCGTTGGACGAGAGAGAGAATTCGCTCCCGTATATAGCTAGGTATAGCATCATTCTTTGTGTCAGTGTCTTTCTGGAAATTAATTCGTGATAAAGACCCAAATACAGAAATTATGAAATGTTCGTCCATGATTGACCGTGTGCTAAAGTCAGCTATCCGTGACGATGCATTGACTGTATATTCAACTACTACCACCTGTGTGGCACCACTACGAATGCATCTGAGTTCGGTGCACTTCGTGTGACCGAGCCCAGACGTATTCATGAATTATGCCTAGACGCATTCTGGTACCGAAGCGTCAGATTACAGTATCCGTTTTCTGTCGACACTACTTACATTGCGCAGAATTGGACTCTTCTGAATATTATATTACCGCCATCCAGCGAATGACAGGCGGGATGGTCAGAGAAGACTGAGGGGCCATTTTTGACTCATTCTCCCGTGCATCATGAAACCATACCGTTCGGCATTGAAGGAGGCTTCGGGATTTCTGATCATCATACGCATCACTCGTTCCCTTCCATTCGACCTGGGCACTCATCCGCCTGTATCTTCTCCATTGCTGATGACCTTCGTCGCCCAGAGAAGGCGATTCGGAACGCTATAAAAGAGGGGGACTATACCAGTAGGTATTATTCTCAAGCCCTCTCAGCTTATTAATCTCACTTCACAATGTTCACTCATATCTCTCTCCTGGCTCTACCTCTCCTCGCCAGCGCCGGGGTTATCCCTGTCGTCCTTCCCCGTAATGATATTATGGGCGGGCAGCGTTCTACGCTCTACCCCGTTGTCGGCCCTAACGCTCCGCCCATCCCAGTCATTGCCCGTGACGATAGTTTGGTTATTACAGGCAGGCAGGTTACGATCCCAGCTCTACCTGCTCCTCCTGCCCTTCCCGCTATTCCCGCTCTTCCTGTTCTTATAAGTAGACAGATCACCATTCCAGCTCCACCCGCCATTCCCGCCATTCCTGCCATTCCTGCCATTCCTGCCATTCCTACCATTCCCGCCATTCCCACCATTCCCGCCATTCCCGCCCCACCCGCCATTCCTGCCATTCCCGCCATTCCAGACATCCCTCTTGCGGGCAGGCAGGTTGTCACCATCTCCCCAATCATCTCCCCAGTCCTTCGTCGTGGAGAATGATTTCGTTAGCAACACTTCCTCTCTCAAGTTAATCATATGCCCACGTTTTATTCAAACAGAGCCACCTTGTTTATCTTTCGGACCAAGAAATGTTTTATGGATCAGGGTCTTTTGGTCGTGCTTTCGTTTGTTAGACGTTCATCATAGCCCTCTGAATGCCGACTCAAGAGGGCCCCAAAACTTTTAAATTCTTTTTTCGGAATCTCATCGTTGTTGGAAATAGCAATAAAATAGATCAAGAAAATCGTATTGCTGGATAGTAGCAAATGTTTATCACTAGTTACATGTATAAAAATTGAGGAGTTATACCGCCATGCCTATAGAATTTATAGGCTTGACGGCGCAGTCCTAACCGATATATGCGTGCCCGTTGATCACAAGGGTCGGAAAATGAACGTGGTCAAGATGGTCCACGCACTCAGCTCTCCCGTGAACTACAGGATCTGTCAGCATGCACCAAGAACGAAAACGAAATGGCTACTGACGACTTTGTATATCCCTATGGGAAGGTTATCAGTCCCCTAGTTGACGCGTTCTACATCCCCATATCCGCTAATAAATTGGTCAAGTGGCTGAGCGCTTGCGTTCTGCTCCATGAAGGTCAAGCAAACCGAACCCATCCCGGATGGGAAGTGCTCCAGGTGGTTGACCAGTAAATATCAATAGACGAGAAAGAGGATTGCTTCAACAGGAGGTGTGTCGTTCCAAGATGTTCGTAGAAAACGACTAGGATAAAGAATTTGATAACGATGATAGACTTGGGTCATCTATGGGTGAGACAGACATTTCGACAAGTACAACAGAAGACTGACCTGATGTATGGCTATCGAGGTTGCGGACGACGTTCTGGTACTCTTTGCCTTTGATAGGTGAAAGCCTTCAGTCAGCGGCGTGAATCTGCAGCGAATGTTAGAAGAAGAAAGGTAGATCATGAGAGATGGAGCCGTACCATATACCGGTGAATCTAAAGACATCCGTAGCTGATGCATATGCTTCGCTCGTCTTCCACTTTCTCTTCGTCTAAGAAGAAATTCGTTGAGTGCGTCTCGCAACGGCGGTAGTCTCGAAGACTCGAATATCATACGTGGTGGTTGATGGAGCACGAGAAGAATTGGTCGACGCGGCGTGAACATTGCTGACGGCATATTATTTGAAAGGATAGCAAAATGATAAGGGGATATCAGCTGCCGAATAAATCTGCAAGGAGAAAAGGATGAGCGACATAAAACGGGGAGAAATTTAATTATACTTAAATAAGATTGAAAACGAGCATACGTACTCTCCAAGGCTACTTCTTCGCAGCCTCCACCTTATTCCTCTTCTCTTCTTTTCCGGCGTCGGCTTAGTCCTCGCAGTAGCTGTGGGGTTTGCCCCTCTAAACCTCGTTCTAAGCTTCATTCCGCGCAGACCTGGTAACATACACGACCTTGCTCTTCCTCGCCAAGTGTCGCTGGCGCGCAGTGTAGGCCGGGAATCTGACGAAGATGAGAAGGCGACTCGTTTGATTAAGGAGGAACGAGCTTGTGCTGGTGATCAGGTGTAGTGAACTTGCAATGAGAACTATATCAGAAACCGACGATAAAATTTTTGTAGATGACCTACTATGTCAGCAGAATACATAACAGCGAACCGTAGTGAAAACACGGAATTGCGCTGTCCGTGCGTATGAAAAGCGCAGGGCACAGGCGCCGGGCTGAGGGCGAGCCGTCGTCACGAGTCTCTGGTCGTCAACAACTAAGTCGGTGGTCACTGGCAAGTCTCTCGTGGACATTCTTGACATCGCGTTTGTTGCTCGAGCTCGTGGTGGTATCGGTCCAACGCGGTCATCATGGTAAGGGTTGTTTGGACATCAACGCGTCAACAAACAAGATCGCAGGGTCATGGTTTGCGCCTGTTCGACATCTTCCGAATTATATCTTGCTACGAATCAGATATCGGATTGCTCTGTCCATGCTTGACATGAAAGCTACCCCTTGGCCTACACCTGACATTATTGGAGAGCTCTCTTCCACTCTTCGTGGACTCAGAGAATCCTTTCGGCTCAGTCCCCCTTCAACCGGCTACCGGGCAAAAATCGGTTACTTCAGTCTACTCTCCTCTCAGGAGTCAGGACGTTCGCCACTTCACATTTGCTTGGACGTCCCTTCATTCGCGATGCCGTCACATCTAGATGCCATTTTGGAACACATTGCTACCCATTTCAACGGTGATCAGACATATACTTCAGCATCCACGGACCTGTCTCTGCCCTTCTGGTCATTTTCCGCTCTTACGCACCCTCCCTGTGGTCATATACTCCTCTAGCCCAGCTCTCGCCGACAACTTCAGCATGTTTTCCTCGGCGCCCTTTCTCCAAGATGTCGCTGTCTCCGGGTATCTTGACCAATGGCGAAAGCTCTTTGCGATCAGTGTCGCTTTCCCAGCTCATCACGCTCATCACAGCCATCCAGGTGCAAATCCGGATTTCTATGCCTGCGTAAAGGAGGTCGGTGTATCGTGGAACCTCCATTTCGACATCAATACGTGGCGCATCATCCGATCCTCCACGCTATCCGATGCCCAGCTCCTTCCCGTCTTAACGAATAACGATATCCGGACGGTGACGTTGAACGGCGAGATCCCGTCTGTGCTGGACCGGTACTCCTTGCTGAACTGGAAGGAGTTATTCCTTTACAGTGAGTACGCGCGCTATGTGGTTGGATCGGAAGTTGATCCTGCGGGTATCAGGCCCTTTCTTCATTTGTGTGGTTCTCAGAGTGCAATATACAAGCATTTTCTTACTTCAGACCAATATCTCTTTCGACGTTCAAAGGCATTTGGAAACTTCGGTCAACGTCTTCGACGAAACTCGCCATCACCGTTACTTCGGCGACTCGAGCGGATGTACATGTTGCTCGAGAGCTGATGTTCGAGGAAGGTAAACCTGGTGTCCTCCCAGAGCTCCAGCATTCGAGGTGGCGAGCGCCTGAAGGGATTTATACCTTTCAGGATAACAGCCTGCTCAAAATAGCATCCTCGAGGTGTACTCGATGTCCCGGAGGTTTCATGATAAAGACCAAAATGGACGATAGGGATGTCCTTAGCGAGGATATCATCGCCCAGATGAGATGATTGCGTGACATGAAGGCTGTCCGTCTATCTCTTTCGGCTCCCACGCAAAACCTCACAGAAGCCAGTTAGACCAGAACATGTTTTCTGTCCGACATAAACTTTATACTCCGCTTCTTAGGAAGAGACTATTATTATCTCAGCACCTTGATAGATGGAACTACTGGTTCTCAGTCATGCTTCCTATGCATTCTGTGAACCCCTTTCTTACACGGCGACCAGCGATTCAAAGTTCACCCTCCAGTGAAGCTTCTCACAATCTTTCCCATGGCCTATCTTGGTACGTGTTTGGATCTGTCATTGATATCGAACTTACGAACGTTCTCTCCAAGAATATTCGGGAACGGGTCGAGTGTCTTCCCGTTATCACCCACTCTCCAACATCTGTGACGTCTCTGGAACTCCGACCAGCGATGCATGTCCCGCATAGGCGTCATTGACCAGCCACCCTTCAGTTGGATTCTTGACAGAGCTCGCTCTTGTTGGGTCAGACATTGCTCGTATTCAGGTAGGTATAGAACAATTATTGGTGTCCAAGGCCATCGAAGTCGCCTCTGGTCGCCTTGTCCCCAGCACAGATGAACACGACATTATGGAAAGAGGATAGCAGAAAGGTTTGTACTGATTCTCTCAATACTACATTGAATTAAATTGGTATTTTCCGAGCAGCACCGCGGTCAATATGTCGCAATAATCCACAGTGTCGGGACGGTGGCGGGGAGCATCAATCTTCACCCGAGATGCTAGATCTCCATAAAACATTCTCCCACATCTCCCATAGCCATGTCTTGCGCAAACGAGCGACGGAGCCCATTCACGGAAAAGTTGATGCCGTGACAAGAGACTATTTTGATATTCGCTTCGGTTTCTCACACCACCATGAAAACGTATCCTGTGGGCGAAGCTTCATGATCCTTGACTGCGTCATTCGCGTCATCCGCGTCACTCTTTCAATCTACTTGTTGCGGGCACTCACACAGCTACACTTCATGACCTCAGTCCAGGCTATAAAAGAGGGGATTAAAGCACCAGGCAATCTCAAGCTTTCACAACCGTAACAGCTTATTCTCGCTTCACAATGTTTGCTCGTATCTCTTTCACCAGTGCGCTCCTGGCTCTACCTCTTCTTGCGACCGCCATCCAAGTTCCTTCCCCGTGGCGGTGGCGAAGGTGTCGCTTGCGCGACTGGTACTGTACAGTGCTGTGATGATACTCAGAGCGTGAGTCTGCCTCCCGCTGCTGATCTCGGACGCGAAAGTTGACTGGAATCATTAGCCGACCGAATTGACTACCCCCGTTTCGACCCTCTTGGGCACCCTCGGAGTCGTCATCAGTCAACTCACTGGCAATGTGTACTAGGTCTTCTATATTTGGCGGTTCGGATGGCTGATTCCTTCGTTCTATAGCGGCGTGTCCTGCGTCCCGATCACCGTCATTGGTGTTGGTGGAACCCAGTGCAGCAACCAAGTCGACTGCTGTACTGACAACAACTTCGTCAGTAACGGTGTTATACCGATTGACTGTACGCTCATATTTCCTTAGAATGGCCTTGTTTCTCTAGGCTGCTCTCCCCTCAACATCGGCCTCTAAGGGACTGGGGAGAAGAAGTGTTTTGGCAATTGTTTTAAATGTGCATTCGTTTGTTGATTAAATAGGGAAAACAAGATTGCTGGGCAGGAGCAAACGTGTTAATGACTACCATCTTTTAAATTTCTGATTTCGATTCTTTCCTGTCGGCCGTCACCTTCAAGAGCTGCGAGGTGTTTGTTCTCTTAGTAGGACGAAGAACTGCCCTATCGACATGCTCCATGGCGTCAGCGCATTTGGCGCACTTCTTTCATTCTATGGCTACGATAAACAGACTCGTATTTCCCCCAAGCACATATCTCCTGACCGTGAGCGAGAGACCGATTCTGCTTCGTCGGGTCGCTACGGCTGCGGCATTTTGGAAGATGAAGAGGGCCAGCGATTCAAATTTCCACAATATTATCGCGGGGATCACGACGAAATAGCGGAATAAATCTGCAAGGAGAAAAGGATGAGCAACATAAAGCGGGCAGGAAAGAGCATACGTACCCTCCAAGGCTACTTCTTCGCCTTCGCCTGTGCATTCCTCTTGTCTTCTTCTCCGGTGTCGGCGTCGGCGTAATCCTTGCAGTAGCCGTAGGGATTGCCCCTCTAAACCTCGTCCCGCTGCCTTTCAACGTCTCCGTGACGACAGGACTCGCAGCTGGCCTAAACTTGAACTGGTATGAGTACCAACACAAGTCAACACTAAAACAATATGATCACGGACCTGGGCAGACCTGGTAGCATACACGACCTTTCTCTGCCTTCGCTGACGCGCAGTGTAGGCTAGCCCGAAGAGGGACGAAGATGGGGAAGGCTACTAGTTTGACTAAGGAGGAACGGGTGAGGTCTCCTCCTCCTCCTCCTCCTCCTCCTCCTTGTGCTTCGATTCTGGTCGCCGTTTGAGGTCACGTTTTCCACCTTGCGTATCTCATGTATCGTAAAGCCTACAGATACCACAAGTGAAACTGGGAGGTACTTTGATTACGTCTTGCGGGTCCTCCTTCCAACAGCGATAAGCCCTCCGGACGTTGCATCGTTAACAGTACGAACAGCGAAGAAATTGGCTGTGGAGGAAAGCTATCGAGGATACGTGCCGAGGGCGTGTCGCGTCAAGTTAAGGAGAGCGACGACTGCCTAGAAGCCGCTCGTATTAGCACATAGTAAAGGCAAAAGGAACATGACAGCGTACCCAATGGCATTATCGATCCTCCACCTTTGCAGAGGCCGGCGCCTGAGCTCTAACATTCGCAGCTCGATCGATATCCTTCTCCGCTATAAATGACACGGGGCTTCTTCTCAAGTTTTCTCTCTCATGACGGTAAAGGTGGGGTGAACTTATACTGAGAAATATATCAGAAAACGACAAGGAAAACTTTGTAGACGACCTACTGTGTTGGCGGAACATATAACAACGGACCGTAATGAAAACACGGAATTTCGCCGTCCGTGTGTACGAACAGCACAGGGCATACATTACGTTCGTTCGTTACCAAGAGGAGAGATGGGCCGTGAGTTTGTTCTAGGCGAGCCGTCGTCCAAGACACTAGTCTCTGGTCGTCGACAACTAAGTCGATTACCAACGAATCTCCCGTGGACATTCTTGATGTCGCGTTTGTTGCTGGAGCTTGTCGTAATATCGGCCCAGCGCGTCGAGGTGGTGGTCACGGTAAGGGATGTTTGGACGGCAACGCGTCAACAAACAAGACGATTTTCATTCTTTCCTTCCAATGCCACCGTTATGGACGCCAAATGCACACGTAGAGTGCTCTGCCGTGGACCTGGTTCTTGATGAGTCGGTTATTGCCAGAGCCCATCGCGATATCGGTCCAGCTTGCCATCGCACCACAGATTGCAATCAATGATATTAGAATTGAGTAATGCCGACGTTCCTCAACGTGGTGATAACTGTTTCTCTTGATTTTTTCTTGACACTGACCTTCTTTCAAGTGATCCATCCAAGATTCATCGTGAAGACCGTCAGTAGTCTATCGACATCTTCAGCAACCTCTCGGTCAGACACTTGAGCAGCCTTGCGTCTGGCGTCCTTTTCCCTGCGACCCGGGGACCTATCATTCTTGAAGCTCGAAGAGTAACCCATGCTTTGGCGTTCAAAAAGGATACCTTTCGCCGCTGCGATGGGAGCGTAGGTATGTTTCCCATTACGCTCTGATTCCTTTTCGGATGCTCATGCCTTCATTTCCAGCACTGGGTAGTACCTTTAGATGGAGTTGGATGGGCTTTGCTGTGAAGACTTCCCGTGTGCACCCATTCATTTACGCGTCTTGTTCGAACGCTGACTGTCGGACATAGGATGGTATTATGCCCTTCCACGGACACACAGATAATTACGCGCTCGAGTCTCGGAATAAAACAGTGTTCTGTGCAGGGAGGACAAGGACCTTTTCATTGCCGGGTACATTTCCCATCGTTATTCCACTTACTTCCTTCGTTCTCATTGCGTTTATTCTAGGCTTGAAACTCGTCCTTTAACGAGCTATTCCTGACGGAGGTTTCGTGTGCATACGGGCCAGCATAACTAGCTATATCCGTTGATGTACAGGACCTTGAGAGGTCGCCCATTGATCACAAAAGTCAGGACGCTGACGTAGTCAAGACGATCCCATTGCACAGTGAACCCACCGGGACGCCTCTTCATATGCAAGTAGACATCCCGAAGCAAAGCCCAGTACTTCTCCACAACCGAAGTATTTGTTGCCATGCTCATTAGCTGTTCCATCGAATGTATAAACTCCGTCGGGTTTCCGCCCGCGTTTCTTGTGGAGCGTCTTGCGGTACACGTCCGTATCCGCTATGCTGACAGCCAGCCCCTTACCCTCTGGGAAGACCTTGATGTACAGGAGATGGAATTCAAGCTTGAAAGGAAAGCCGGCCTTGCTTGAGGTAGAAGACGTGCAGGCAGTGGGAGACGTGCCCTCGATGATGAGCGACGTCCGAAGAAGCGAGAACTCTGTGGTTTCCCTACTCCACGTGTCTCTCTTATGACTCGCATCTGAATCTTGTCGATAAACAGGTTCATCCCACAACTACCCTCATCACTCGACCTCGCCATAAATTTTCTATCCCGTTCATCTTCTACGACAAACTCGGAGAAACTCCGGCTCGATACATCCCGTTGTCGTTCTGTTCTATTGATATCTTCATCAAACGGGCCAACCTTCTGGGCAGATCCGCATCCAGGACGGATTCAATTTGCTTGGCCTTCATGGAGCAGGACATCCAGTTTAGAGTTCGAGGTACACAGGCACCGCGCCACTTGGTGTTTACCAACTCGTTGGCGGATATGGGGCGTGAACAAGGGAATTGAGTGAGGCGTTCCCGGAAGATGCACAGGAAGGGAGGGGATTAGTATATCCAATCGAGCAATCGATGAATACGGACGTCTCCGTGCAGCGGGAATGTGGGTGTCTATTTTGTTCTTGTTTTTGATGCTTGTTAACAGACCGTCTAGGTTCGGAGAGATGGACAGTCTCTACCACATCTGTGTTCAGACCATTACGATCAATGCGCGCAGAGCGCGCTTAGGACTTCTGTTTTCGATAGGCGTGATGGTACAACCACTCCGCCGTTGGAGTTCGCTCTTGATATACCTTGTGTCCAGTTAGAACTTAGGTATAGCACCATTCTTTGTGTCAATGTTCTTTCGGACATTAATGATTCGTGATCAAGACCCGAATACAGATATCACGGAACGTTCGTCCGACCTCGTGCTAAGTCGCCAGATGTTTCGAAGTACGGATTCAGCTATGCATGACGAGTCATTGGCTATATGTTCAACCAACGCCGCATCGCATCAGAAGAGATGGCCCACCATTCGAGTCCGAGTGATCGAGTCTATGGCTTACGCCTAGACTTACTCTGGTACCAAAGTGTCAGATTGTACTATCTGTTTTCTGTCGACGATACATTACACGCAATTTGTCTCTTCCAAATAGTACTGCCATCCAGTGAACGATAAGCGGGATGGCGGCGGGGAAGATCAATCATCACCCAAGGTACTAGATCTTTGTATCCCCATAACCTGGCGACTATTTTTGCACGAACGAGACCAGTCACCGGTAACGATGGTCAAAGAAGGCTAACACCGTGACCAGGGACTATTTCTGACTGGCTCTTCCTCGCTCGGTTCCGCACATCACAAAAACATACCGTTCGGTGTTGAACGAGGCCTAACGATTCCTGACCGCGTCATTCGTTCCCCTCCACTCGACCTCGGCACTCATCCACCTGTATTTTCGTCTCTACTCCATGACTGATGACCTCCGTTGCCCAGAGAAGACGACTCAGAGAGCTATAAGAGAGGAATTAAACCAGCAGCTATCATTCTCAAGCCCTCACAACTGTACAGCGTATTAATCTCACTTTGCCATGTTCGCTCGTATCTCTCTTCTGGCTCTACCTCTCCTCGCCAGCGCTAGTGTTATCCCTGTCGTCCTTCCCCGTAATGATATTGAGCAGGGTCCTTCGCTCTACCCTGTCATCTGCCCTAACGCTCCGCCCATCCCAGTCATTGCCCGTGGAGATAGTTTTGTTATTACAGACAGGCAAATTCCTGCCTTTCCTGCTCCTCCCGCCATTCCAGTCATTCCTCGTCCGGCTAGGCTTTGTATGATCGCGGGCAGGCAGGTTATTACGGGCTCCCCGGTCATCTCTCCAGGCCTTCCTCGTTGACGATGATCTCGTTAGCAAAAGCTATCTTTCAGGTTAATTGTACGCTTACATTTTATTCGAACAGAACGGCCTTGTTTTCTTGGCTGCGCGCCGGTCAGGGGAATTTTTGCCGTTTCGGTGATCTTGTAAAGAGCATCCGTTTGTCGGATAACGAAAATAGTATTGCTGGAGTAGCTATCAAATTTGATGCATGCTCATTTGCTCTTGCAGTGATACCATAACCGGTGTTCGGAAGCTTGCTCATTCGAGACGTGAATTGATGCCATCTGTTGGTACAAACACAACCGTATGACTGTAGCGAAGTCAGCATGCATATAGTGACCGGAAGTAAGCCCACTGCTGCCTTCGCTGCAACGGTGATAGATGCCAGTGGACTTATAAAGAATTCCCCTATCCTGTTCCTTGACATTGGTTGATGGTTGTACTTATCGTAATGACAACGGCGTTTACAGTTAGCGTCTTCCTTCCATCATGTCTCCCCAAGATTCGGTATACCTTCCCGACGCTGCGTTCAGTGACAATGCCCACCCCGGTATTGTTCCGTTTCGTCATTGTCAACACCACCAGTAGCAACGGACGATTCTCGCTGCAGATCCTTCTGAACTCGGTGCGTTATCTCTCATGACTTTTTCTCGACGCTAACTTCTTCTCAAGTAATTCGTCACGAAGAGCGTCGACAGTCTTTCTTCAGCAATGTCTCAGCTAGACGACGATCTTGAGCGCTAGCTTTGGGCGTCCTTTTCTTCCACGACGGAAACCGTCAATTCTTGCTTGAAGAAGAACAATCCTTTGCAAAAAGGATCTCGGTGAGAGCGTTATCATACTTTGATAAGGTGCGTTTTTCCGTCCAACTATTTTTCTCGATACAACACCTTATATGATGATGTAGCCTATTCACCTATGCAAAGGCTGTCTGGCCGGTCGAAGGCCGACATTCTTCGTAGATTTTTGAGCACCCACAAACGACGTGCATGGTGAGGTTGGCAAGAGGTTGGTTGATTACTATGTTCTATTCATACTGATCTACTCTCGCAGTCACCATATCTGCTTTATCTGATACCCTCAATACCGGTCCAAGTCGAGAGTGTTTGAGTGAATTGGACCTTCCACTATTTCAGTGCGTCTCTAGACCCTTGTGGCTCTTCTCGCTCTAACATTCTCTTAAGATTCAGGTTGATGATTGACGGATTCGTCCCTTTCAATATAGAGGCGAAGAGGACCTAGTATGGCATAAGGTCGTCAGCAGCCTTGATAGCCGTACATATACTCATCTCAATTTAGTTGTGGTGCACGGCAAGCCAGGTAAGTTATGTTTAATAAGTACTTGTCAAAATGCCTGTCTAATCAATAAACAGGTTCATCCCACAACTACCATCATCCCTCGACCTCGCCACTTAATTCTCTATCCCATTCATCTTCTACGACAAACCCGGAGAAACCCCGGTTCAACACATCGCCCGTTGAAGCTGTTGTCGTTCTGTTCTATTGATATCTTCATCAACAAACTGGCCAACCTTCTGGGGCAGATCCGCATCGGGTTCGATTTGCTTGGCCTTCATGGAGCAGGAAGGCTCAATCTAGAGTTCGAGGTACACAGGCACCGCGCCACTTCGTGATATGTATGGGGCGTCAACATTGCGTCAAATAAGAAACTGAGTGAGGCGTTCCCGGAAGATGTACAGGAAGGGGGTTAGCATATCCAATCGACCAATCGATGGGTGCGGACATCTCCGTGCCGCGGGGATGTGGGTGTCTATTTTGTTCTTGTTTTCGATGCTTGCCAACAGACCGTCTAGGTTCGGAGAGATGAGTACATGGACTATCTCTACCACATCTGTGTTTAGACGATTATGATCAATGGGCGCGCTTAGGACTTCTGTTTCCGATAGGCGCGATGATACAACCACTCCGCCGTTGGAGTTCGCTCTTGATATAGCTTGGGTCCAGTTAGAACTTAGGTATAGCACCATTCTTTGTGTCAGTGTTCTTTCGGACAATGATTCGTGATAAAGACCCGAATACTTGAAATATCACGAAACGTTCGTCCGACCTCATGCTAAGTCGCCAGATGTTTCGAAGTACGGATTCAGCTATTCATGACGAGTCATTGGCTATATGTTCTACCAACGCTGCATCGCATCAGAAGAGATGGCCCACCATTTGAGTCCGAGTGATCGAGTCTATGGCTTACGCCTAGACTTTCTCTGGTATCAAAGCGTCAGATCACAGTATCTGTTTTCTGTCGAAGCTACACTACACGACATTTCTCTCTTCCAAATAGTACCGCCATCCAGTGAACGATAAGCGGGATGGCGGCGGGGAAGACCAATCATCACCCAAGGTACTAGATCGGCATATCCCCATAACCTGTCGACTATTTTTGCACGAACGAGCCCAGTCACTGGTAACGGTGATCAGAGAAGGCTAACACCGTGACCAGGGACTATTTCTGACTGGCTCTTCCTCGCTCGGTTCCGCACATCATAAAAACATACTGTTCGGTGTTGATTCTTGAACGAGGTCTAGCGATTCCTGACCGCGTCATACGCGTCATTAATTCCCCTCCACTCAACCTCGGCACTCATCCACCTGTATTTTCGTCTCTACTCCATGACTGATGACCTCTGTCGCTCAGAGAGGCGACTCGGAAAGCTATAAGATAGGAATTAAATCAGCAGGTATTATTCTCAAGCCCTCACAATCGTACAGCTTATCAATCTCACTTCGCCATGTTCGCTTGTATCTCTCTCCTGGCTTTACCTCTCCTCGCCAGTGCCGGAGTTATTCCTATCTTCGTTCCTCGTAATGATATTGGGCAGCTCTACCCTGTCATCTGCCCTAACGCTCCGCCCATCCCAGTCATTACCCGTGAAGATAGTTTTGTTATTACTGCCAGGCAAATTCCTGCCCTTCCGGCACCTCCAGCACCTCCCGCCATCCCCGCACCTCCCGCACTTCCAGTTCTTACAGGCAGACAAATTACTCTTCCAGCTCCGCCCGCTCCTCCTGTATTTCCCGCTCCACCTGCCATTCCAGTCATTCCCCTTCCAGGTCTTCCCGTCCTTGCAGGCAGACAAATCACCCTTCCAGCTCTGCCTGCTCCTCCCGCCTTTCCCGCTCCTCTCGCAATTCCAGTCATTCCTCTTCCGGCTAGGCTTTGCATGATTGCGGGCAGGCAGGTTATTACGGACTCCCCAATCCTTCCTTGTGAACAATGATCTCGTTAGTAACGCTATCTTTCAGGTTAATTGTACGCTCACATTTTATTCGAACAGAACGGCCTTGTTTCTTGACTACGCGCCGGTCAGGGGAATTTTTGCCGTTTTGGTGATCTTGTAAAGAGCATCCGTTTGTCGGATAAAGAAAATAGGTCGAGAAAATATTATTGCTGGATAGTAGTAAATGTTCCAATGACTCCTTACGTGTATAAAAAATCCTACAAGTTCATGCAAAAATGTCTAGCCGAATTATCGCTCTCATTGCCAAACATTATGAGGAAGACAAGAACTAGACTCGCGGTCGGTCTATATTTCGTTTGGGAACTAGTCGCTATACACATTTTTTACACTACTTCACGAACTATATGAGAAATTCTTTCACCGCATTGTCGGTGATATCTACATCGAGCATGTTTCTCTTGTCCAAGAGCGGGAGCTTTTCATGGACCCACTCTATTAAATCCAGCCCTGTCGAGGGTGCAAGGGAGTAGTGAAACTTTAACGCCACCTTCAGCCGTCGAAACATCTTCATGTCTGGACCTGTTAAGATCTCGTCCAACCTCAACCATTGTCTCGTCCAATCATTGTCGTCCGCAATAGACCGATCGAGATGCACGACCACCAGCGTCAGCGTCTCCACCATGATGGGTCTATCAGCGCCAGTCAGAGAATCGAGCAACCATCTCATAACTCCGATATGCCAATCATATTGATAGCAGTTCATCTCGATCTGCAGCGTCGGCATAGTTAGGGGAAGCACGTCGAGCTGTGCCGGCCAGCCACTGTATACTTCATTTAGATCCATCAGTATAAATTATACAGAAAAAAAGGCATCTCACTCACTCATTTTACGGATACGAATATCCAAACTCTTCAATGACCTCGATGCCGCACGGACAAAGGCACATATGGAAGACAGGTATTCGCCATTGGGGTACTTGATGCAAAGCTCGCAGAGGGAATCAACGTATATCGCTCGTAGCTCCCGCCGATGGATGAGTAATCCCACAACGGGAGCATCAAAGAACGTCCCACGTATCGTTATCTTGTTGATCCTTGGAAACGGCTTGTCGGGGCTCCTAGTAGTAGGTTCTACCAGAAAATCCCGACGGATCCATCCTACATACCTCAAATCAAGGCTCGTCAACCCGCGAAGCTGACAGACGAGATGGTGCAAGGACCAAGGATCTGAGAATTCGAGCCTATCGAGGTGGAGTGCAGTGAGGTTTGGAAGAGAAGATAAGAATGGGGCCACACTGGGGATTTCATCGGAGGCATGGCGGCGTATCGCGATTTTCCTAATGCATGGGAGGATATGTTGGAAGGACGGTTCATCATGGGGTATCTGCTTCAGTTTCATGCTATGAAAAAGGTGTACGCGGGTGCGGAGGTAGAACAGTCGGCAGACGAAGGAACAGGCGAAGAGTACGTCTTTGCTATCCCAGAGGTGATCGATGATCTCCTCGATAAGTTCAGGTGGGATACTAAGCTGCATTACGTGTCAGTATATTTCTGGATTTTATCCAGTGCAGCACGTACAGAATATTTCGTCGTAGTTTCTTTTACCAAATCTTCGATGCTGCGCAAGGGTGGGTTGGAAGACAATACGGACATCCTGTTTATGCAATGAGAGGGTTTGAAGAGGACGATTTTGGCGATTTTGACGATCTTGATGATGATCGATTAGTCCAGAAATTTGGGTCTCGACTGCAACCCACGTGGTGGCTGTGCTGAAGGGCGGAAGGTGAATCTTCCTCAGAGCCTCTACAATTTTCCTCCATCGCAAGGACCCGTGATTCATTCAACTTAGCTCCCAGCCTTTGCAGTTTGTACTACTTCTCTGCAAGTTTCTCCAATCCTGTATTTCTATGCTCCTGGCTCCATCCACTTACAACTCGACAGAAGATGTCCCCTTTGTCTGCAAAGGTTATGAAATGATTCAGCACCATTCCCCCTTATCCCCGGAAAATGACTTCTTGGGTCCATACAACAAGCTGCTCCATGCTCTTTTCCCTGCGGACTCTGAATACACAGTGATCCTTCGATCGTACTCTTTCTCGGATTCGTACGGCGCAGCGAAAGCCATTTTCGAGTTTAAGGTCATTTTCGAGGACAATCCGGTGTTCCTCTTGCAAATAAAAGGACCGCGAGGCTTAACCGTCAATTCTACTAGTGAAAAGGCGGATGATCAAATGAGAAAACGCATGAGGGATTTGGCCCCTAACTGCCCTCTTGATACCCTCCATGGTATCAGCGCATTCGGCACGCGTCTTTCGTTCTACAGCTACAATAAACAGACTTGTATTCTTCCCAAGCGCGTGCTTCCTGACCGTGAGCGAGAGACCGATTCTGCCCCGTCGAGTCGCTGGGACTGCGATATCTTGGAAGATGAAGGAGGCCAACGATTCCAAGGTATCATCTCAGAGATCAAGGCGAGATGCGACGAGCTTTGAGAGGGAAGGCAATTTAGTCTGTCGGGCAGGCTACTGGAATATGCAATTCGTTCCTTCTAGTGCGTTTTTCGAAAGGATCCTTGTATTCATATAAACGATTGCACCTAGGGCTGGTTTTCGTGTTGCTCGACCCACCAGTGAAGCCGTCGATGTTGATGAGCGATAACGGGAACTACTAAACGGTTGCCCCAGTCAGCGTTCGACGTCTTCACACTGAAGAAACGCACTCGGTCTTCCCTTCCACCCCACTAGTCGCGATGCTTTTTCGCGGGAATACTCGACATTGTGTTTTTGATGCCCCTTGAGCTTGAGGCCCGATAGCTGTGCTCAAGCATGTGAAAAGACATCATTCTGTGCGGTGTAGGATAATGATCTTTTCATCGCCGGGTACATCTCCCTTCTTTGTTCGACTGACTACTTCATCACTGACTGCGTTTATTCTAGAATTGAATTTGAATCTCGTCCCTTGGCTATCCCTCCATACAAACTAGCGTAATCAGCTATGTTCGTTGATGTGCAAGACCTTGAAATCAAAGGAAAATCGCACGTCCCGATGATCAGAACGTCCAATGTTCAGCCTGATCTGCTCGTGGTCTTATTTCCATCGTCTCTCTTGGCTAATTCTTCTTCCTCACTCTCACAGTCGCTAAAGATTACTGTTGTCAATGACTCCTGCTGAATGATTCAGCAGATCAAGGCATAGAGTACCAGACGCGGTCGGTCAGAAGCTTCAACGCCCATTCCGCATCCCTTTTGTTCGTCATCGTCGGCGGGCCTATTTGGTTCATGCCAAAACATTTGTTTCTCTAATGACATCAGATATATCCAACGAATATCTCGCTAACCTCGCCACCACCCAGTCATATCCTACGCCAAAAATCCGATATAACTTCCACATATCTCCGAGCACAACCCCGACATTTTGGATCATCAATTCCTTCGTTAATGCCCTGGTCAACCACTCTCGTATCCTGCGTAGGCTCAATATTGAGACGCGAAATCGGCTTGAAGTATCGACACCGACCAAGATACGGAGATACGTGCCAGCAGAGAGTTGACTGAGACTGAGCCTCGCCTGCGAACCTTTTGCCCGATGGTGCCGGGATGTTTCCAAATGTTATTTCCCTACTCTCGACGTTAAGACGCCAACGTAGCCAAAACGATAAACCTAGCTTCATTCCTTTGCACGCCCAGCAAATCGGTCGGGCCGTTGGGCATAACTTAACGGAGCTAGAACCAGAACTGTGAGTTCTCCCAAGACTTGTTCATCCAATACTAATATTGCCTAATCCAAGTGCCTCTGCTTACGCTTGCACTTCCGATAGTCCGACCATATCGTGCTGAGGCAAATTACCACTTCACCGTGAGTATTATTTTTGACTTTGAGCTATTCTAAAAGAAAATGTAGTATCTTCTTGGTTGATAGCGATACTCGGCTTGATTTTTCATGCACACGAGCGTAAATGATTATTATTATCTATTGGTATTCCAGGCTCGAAGCTTGAAGCTTGACGATCCATCGCCGATCAGAAGGGTTCTCCTGTACCGACCGTGCACAGCAGGCTTTGAGTCAGAGACCGAGGTGCGTCTACGAGCTTCTTTCATTCTTCGCGATCCCTTTTCTTACTGATCATAACCAGTATGCTGCTGCGACTTGCACCTATAAATGTGTCTTACAGCGAATCAAAGCTTTGCCCTATTCGCCAGTGATTAGCGTATCTCTTGTCATAGAAACCCCTTTGGAGCTTCTAAATGTTGCCGCGTCAATCATCAGAATTGAATCTATTCAGGCTTGAGCTTCTCATGCAAGGCGCCAAAGAAGCCTATTCGACAAGGATCGAGTCATTTGTCCCTTCCGCACGAGCTTTATGTGCTGCGAGTTCTCCCGTATGCTTTCCGTCCATTCGGCTGTGAGCTCTTTTTGCATGTTGACCAGTGATTCAATACTCAAGTACTCAGCGTGCACCACGCATCAGCCATTTTCTTACCATCCCTCATGTGGTGGTACAAGTTGGACCGAGCGTCGACATAGACATTGCGTTCTCTCAGAGAATATTCAGGTACAGGGCGAACATCTTTCCATCAACATGCCAATCTCGAGTATCAGTGATGTTTCTGGAATTCCGACGCGAAGACCATAAGGACCAGGTATCTTTAAGCATCGAGCAAACGGTCTAGATAGTAGAAAATGTGCCGATGACTGTCGTATCCAGATTTTCTAGTCTTTCCTTTCGCTGCCTTTGATGGCTGTGAGCTGAACATTCTGTTCATCAGACAGAGACCTCGCGATACGTCCAGAGACGCGACCATGAGAATGATCTATAAACTATAAAGAGTGAAAAGAGCATGTATTCAGCTAAAAGAGACGCTGTCATCACAAGGCTGGACTACTTTTATCATGAATTGCCAGAGAACTGATTCTCTGAGCTAGGAATTCTATGGATATTTAGTTAGTCGTTGCGACAAACTTCGAAGTTAAAGCATTTAGGTTTGCTGCCGATACCGGCTAGTCAATCTCCGCAGAAGTCCGTTTATAAGTCTTTGAACTGAACCTTACGCTTGTTTTCTTACAGACAAAACAACACTAGTTCTCAATATCCAGAGGCCTGTTATTGGCGCTGCTGATTTCAAGTCCCGAGCCTAAGTAGTCCTTGGGGCTTTGCAGACGGTAGTCCCGTCGTGGACTGCAGGCTGGACGGTGTTGAGTTACTGTGTTTTGAACCGTTTTCGTGGCTATTGGCTTTCTCAAAATCTGTCTTGCGCTCTATGTGACCTACATCCAGAGGCCTGTTATTGGCGCTGACTGATTTCAAGTCCCGAGCCTAAGTAGTCCTTGGGGCTTCGCAGACGGTAGTCCCGTCGTGGACTGCAGGCTGGACGGTGTCGGGTCACTGCGTGATGGCTGTTTTTTGATTGCTCTGGTTCGAAAACGGATTTCGTTTTGTCGAGGGAACTGCTGCGTGTTACTAACGTTCAGGGTTGACCTACATTCAGAGGCCTGTTATTGGCGCTGACTGATTTCAAGCCCCGAGCCTAGGTAGTCCCAGGGGCTTCGCGAACGGTAGTCCCGTTTTGGGCTGCAGGCCAGACGGATGAGGTCTAGTGTTCCCTATCCGTGCATATTCTGAAGGGCCCCAGATTTGCCGGATCGAATTTTTCAATCCTCCCTTAGTCGGAGTGTTCGTTTTCGTACGCAAGATTCGTTTCTTGTAAGTCTCTCGTCTTCGCTTCAACTCATGTGTCGAGGTTCTGATGGAGACTACAGAATAATCTTCCGCGTAGTGATTTTAGATTTTTGTCGACAATTCAGTTTAACTCCATTTTTTCTTCTGTTTGAAAGTGAGTCTTCAACACCCACCTGACGCGTCACGGCATACTCATTACAGAGATTAGGGCTGGCGTCGAAGAATTCCAATAGAGAATCATATTACGAGTCTAGACGATACCGCACAGCGATAGAAAGTCCTGTATACGAAGTGACCCATGAGTGTTATATGCCATAGAATAACAGCATACCAGAAAAATGCGCCCAGCATGCCCTCAGATTCAGACTGTCAGTTGCTTTGGCTCGCTACTGATGCTTGTGGGTCGGTCTGGAGAAAAATTAAAAAGAAAAGAAAAAGAAAAAGAAAAAAGAGGGAGAAAGAAAAGGGAAAAGAGGGAAGATTCAAAAGACCTACCTACAAATTCTAAAATGAGTTTTGAGCGTCAGAGACACAAAATCAAAGAGGGTGGTGAAAGACGGCGCTCTCTGTACCTTTCTGATGCCCGAGGCACAGCCACATCAAGCGGCAGACCTGCCGTGCAGTAGCGGATTCATTTAATGCATGAGATGTATTCCTTCTCTTGCTCTGAAAAATTTAATTCGAACTCTATTCTACGAACACAAAATGCTCCAAATTTTTCGGGCCCTCCGGCAGTGGCATGAAGTTCTCAGTCATTTGTGAATCGTAGCGATCCAGTTGCTACTGACCGGAGTTTGAATTTCCAGCCCAATGCGGTCCACTGCCGCGGTGTTTTATCGGTGTTCACCATCGATACTCAGAGCATTCGACGTCGACTTGCTGTCGGCATCCCTGATATTGATTTTTCTGGGGGGTGACAGTCGGTGCACTTCTAACAATAATAAATTTTCTCCTCCTGAGACTGAGAGTAGTGATCCGAGTCCTTAAAAGCTACCATTTCATAAAGTACATGAATTTATATACTACAGCTTCAGAATGCGGCAGATTTATGAGATATGAATACTTGACATAATATAGTCTTTACAAAGTAAATTTCCGCCGCGATAAAGAGCTGGAAAACACCAAGAGCAAACGAGAGCAAGCGCATCGCACCTCCAAATGGGAAATGCCGGCTTAATTAAAGCTCAGTTCAAAGTCCGGTCGCTAGCAACTGCTATCAGTAGCGACCCCCAAGTATGAGTATCGACCTTCCGGCTCCTTCCACCATTGCGCATATATCTACATATGTAAAACACTTCGCCGTGGACCTTCTTAGCGGGCCAGCTTTTAACAGAGCTCATCGTGATTGACAGTCTCGTCGACACCATCAGTTGCAATCGATGATTCTAGGATGGAGTAATGCCAAGGTTCCTTGATTTGGTGGGGCTTCTTTCCCATGATTTTTTCTTGAAGCTAACTTTCCAGTGATTCGTCGTGAAGAACGTCGGTCAAACGTTGGCAATCTATCTTCAGCAACATCACGGTCAGACACTTGGGCATCCTGTCGAGATTTTGGCGTCCTTTTTACTGCGACGGGACTTGTCATTCTTGGAGAGGAGAAGAGGAACGATCCTGAGGAGACCAACAAGGATACATCTTGTGTCTGCGATACCTTGCTTAGATAAGGTGCGTTTGCCTCCAGCTAGTTTTCGAATGCAGTAACATTTTACGCGATGGTAGCAGATACAAGGCTTAGCCTTGGTCATCTTCCTTCCGTTTGGGCAAGTACGATGAGGAACATGGTGATGAAGAGTACAACAAGGTGTGTCGCTATGAGCTAGCCATGTTCTGTAGCTCTTCCTGACTAGCAGTTCGGCCTTCAGTGCCGCGGCGACCTACCGGCGCCGCGCGAGTGATACGCGAGAATCCACCTTTGTTTTATGCAGAGGCATCATCATCACAGTGATTCGCAGCTGGCGGCCGTGAGCATATGGAGATAACATATGCCTTGGTATAATTGCTTTTAGGATGGTCTTGTCCTCGTTAAACACTTTCTTGGATGAAGTTTACTATTTTTGTGGCGAAGACTTTTCCGTGCGTACTCATTCATGTATGCATCTCCTTCGAAAGCTGACCGTCGGACGTAGGACGAGATCATTTGTCTCTTCACATCCTCGCTTGTAGATTTCCGGGGGGCCGACAGACGGCATGCGCGGTGAGGTTGATCGATTGCTACGTTCTATTCATACTGATCTAGTTATGCAGATTCTTTCAAGAATGTTGACAGCATTTGTGCTATCGCTCGCCCAGATCGGTACCCTCGGTCGAGAATGTTTCGGCAAAGCAAAGCGTGGGATCAACCTTCGATTATTTAAGTGCGTTCTCCTGTCTCTCATCTTTCTTTCTCCCTCTAACATTCGCTGAAGGTTCACGTCGATGACTGAAGGATTCATCTCTTTCAACTATGAAGGCGAAGAGTACCAGACATGGTACAGAGTTATCGGTAACCTAGATAGCCCTACACGGACACCCTTGGTTGTGGCGCACGGCGGGCCAGGTCAGTCTTGTTTAGTACTTGCCGAAATGCCTGTCTCACGGATAACTAAACTGGGTCTATCCTACGACTACCTTCTTCCTCTCTCCGACCTCGCCACCAGGTTCTCCATCCCAGTCATCTTCTACGACCAAATCGGAAACTCCCGCTCGACGTATCTCCCAGCAAAACCACCATCCTTCTGGACTATTGATCTCTTCATCGACGAACTGGTCAACCTTCTCGAGCACTTCCACATCCAGGACGGCTTCGATTTTCTCGGTCATTCATGGGGCGGGATACTCGGTCTGGAATTCGAGGTCCGCCGGCAACCTGAGGGATTGCGCCACCTAGTATTGACAAACTCGTTGGCGGACATGGGGATGTGGAACGCGTCGACTGGGGAGCTCAGCAAGGCTTTCCCGGATGATGTTCAGAAAGGACTGGCTGTCGGCGTTACGGACATGGAAGCGTATGGCAAGGCGCTTAAGATGTTCTACAAGAAGCACGGATGTCTCGTGGACCCGTGGCCGGAAGAGCTGGTGTACTCGATGAACCAATCGATCAGTCCATCGGCGGATATCTCCGTTGCAGTAGCGATGTACGTGGGGTGTTTTTCTCAATATCTATCATTCTATATGCTGATAGTCGCCTTGTAGGTTCACGGGAGAGCTGCGTGCATGGAGTATCATCGATCGTCTTGACCGTGTTCGTGTTCCGACATTCGTGATCAACGGACGAGCGGATATCGCTCAGGACTTTGTCGTCGAGCCTCTTTTCAGAGGCATCCGTCAAGTCAAGTGGGTGACCATGGAGAAATCCAGTCATACACCCATGTGGGAGGAGCGGGAGAGGTATATGGATCTGGTCAACGGATTCTTGTCTGTGTAACTCATCTGTATGTTCATGCTGAGCCGCAGAAATGACATATCCAAAAGTGACACCGATATTGAAGTTCGATCTGTGAAGTACATGAATACAACGTGATGTTCTAACAGGTCGGAAATAAGCTCTCAACACGTGGATCGTGAGTAACGAACCCAATTCTCGTTTCCATTCCTTGACTTCTTCACCCCATCATCCTCAGCCGTCCTTGTCCTCGTCACCATGGCTCCGAATCATTCACAAATGCACGAACGTCGCAGACGCGTTTTGGAATGGCTTGCTCACAGCCATCCAACAGACGAGCAACCCTCGAATGATCTGTTATCGATGGAATCAGAAGGCTCCGTCGTCAGTCGAGTCGCAATTGCACCCTTCAGCATATCTCATGTAGTGTTTTCAGGAAGTCTCTGATGACTCTGCTCCAAAATTTCCAACTAGGACGCATGTCATGTGCAGAAATATCATGGCCCTCCTTCGTACAGGGCAGTCATCGGAAGACCTGGACCCGAAGATGTTGGCATCGGTCAATGAACACATACGTCGCCTCGAATCCGTGATCGTTGCCCGCTATAGATATCCTTATCGTCAGGTTGTTCTATCTCGCCCGCACGGACGAGATTTTGTCGCACAGGATCTCGAAAATCATAAATCCATATTCGCGCCAGTTCGACGTCTTCCTAATGACGTCTTGCTGTATATCTTTCAGATATCCTTCGATGTGGTCAACCTTGACGTGAAAGCCAGCCCTTGGATATTTGGTTACATCTGCCATCACTGGAGAGCTCTTTCCCGTTCGTCTTCTTCCTTGTGGACTACGATACTTCTCGAGAGCGAGCGCTCTTCTTATCCAGGCAAACACCGTCTATGCAGAAAGCTTTTGTCCCTGTCGGGAAATTTACCACTTCGCATCACCGTTAGGGCAGGAGATAACAGAGATGTCATTTTGAAAGACATCACTCTCCAATCACACCGATGGTTTCATATGGACCTCATCATAGAAGGGCCAATGTCAACGTTCCAGAGCGTTCCCTACCATTTACCCCTGCTACGCAGTCTCTGCGTGGTGTCATCTAATCGTCCCCGTGCCACAGTCTGGCACCTGTTTTCCTCAGCTCCCCTTCTCCGGGATCTCACCTTTTGCGGGTGTATTGTCCAGTGGCGGGGCCTTTCACAATCGGTATCACTCTCACAGCTGACCAAGCTAGTGATCGATATCTTTGATTATGTATACGCTGATCCAGATTTCTACGCTTGTGTGAAGGAGGCTACCATGTTGGAGGACCTGTATTTTGCTATTTCAGGTCGGGAAGATCATATCGTCCAAGCATCTGCACCGTCCGATTTACAACTCTTCCCCCCTTTCGTCCATAACAGCATCTGGAAGCTGTCGTTTCGTGACGAGATTCCTTCTATTCTGGACCGGTGCTGCATGCCTAACTTGAAGGAATTATCCATTAGTGGCCAATATGTGATTCCGTCAGGCCTCGAACCCGTGGATCTCAAGGTCCTTCTGCGTTTTGTGTTGCACTCAGAGTGCAACGTGCGAAAATTTTGCTGCTTCAAACCGATACCATTTTCGGCGTTGAAAAGCTTATGGGAACGGTGGTCGTCATCATTGACAGAGCTCACTATCACTCTTACTTCTGCCACGAGAGCAGATACTGTTCGAGAGCTGACCTTTGAGGAGGGCAAGCCTGATATTCTCCCAAACCTCCAGCATCTGACGTTGGACACTATTGAAGGGATGACTATCTTCGAGGATGACAGCCTTCTCAAAATGGCATCGTCGCGATTTCCTGGGGGGTTTACGACACTTACGATAACGACTAGGACGCTCGAGTGGGAGGTCCTCAGTCAGGACATTACCACTCAAATGAAGCACCTGCGTGAGATGAGGGCAGTAGGTATCCGGGTGAAATTCATTTTAGCTACTGAGATAGATCTCGATTATTTCGACACTGATGAACACTTCGCCGAGTTTGTGGAAGAGAGAAGCATGGTGATATAAATGTTATATGATGCAGAATACAATCGTGTACCCAATCGAGTTCAGTCCACGGGACAAGCCATGCAGAGAACATCGTGCGGGTGAACAAAATAGGTACACTAGTCCTGATACCAAAATTTTGCAGTCTTATGTTTCCCAGCCACAACCGGTGTCTGAACATGAAAGAGGGGTATGGAAAAAAGGAGGTCAATATGCGCCAGCTGCTTCAAGCCTTCTTGCCTAAGTATCCTGGCAAGCGGCTGCGTAAAGAGCCCATGGAACCCTTCCCCGCTTCGCGCTTCTTTTACAAACTGGTACTCTTTACATGCTGCCAGAATGACATGAGAAGACATGTCGGGGACCCAGTCTTTGGACAACACAGAGGCGATGGCAGGGGAATACTTCATACTCTCATCCGCAGAACGGAGTATGTGCATGAGTGCATAGATCAATGGGTGTGCAGAGCGCACGCCTTCGACCGGGAAGTATCTCGTCGCACCACCCGCATGAGAGCAATCTAGGATGACAGTAATTCTGTGTCCTTTAGAGCGGGAGATTTGAGTAAGTATGGAGTTGAACTCTCGGTCACTGATATCGGGAACTGGGTTTCCGTCGTCGTCAGGACAGTCGCGATCCATGAGGCAGAGAGCATCAATGCTTTCCCCTTGTGAGAACGGGACTCCACAACTGTCCGCATCGTAGGAATTATCCTCCCAGTCTGAGTACGAGTAACTGGAGCTGCGTCCGGCAAAGTAGATGACGATAACATCGCCGTGGTTGATTTCGAGGTCCTCGACCAGACTGTGAAGCGTATGGATAATATTTTCACGGGACGGGATAAGAGGGTCATCAGGAAGGGTATGCGTCGCTCCGAGAAAGGGTTGGTATGATTTTTTGTACACCGAGGTCTTTGACTAAGTACTCTCTCATCAATAGAGCGTCTGCTACACAGCCGCGCAACGGATATGACGGATAGGCGTCGATACATATAACGACAGCCCCAAAAGATGAGACGACAAGGGTGTCTGAATACTGTGAAAGCTGTAATATTGTAGATTAGAATAGCTAACAAGAATATAGAGAGGCTTACCCTCGCTTCTTCACTGGTCGCTCTATAATTTCCTGGCCTGAGAGAGCTAAATTCTTCTACTCCATTCATTCCTACAGAGCCGCTATGTGTGATGGATGAGAGTAGCAGCTCACAGTCCGACGTTCGAGAATGTCGAGAATGTCCGCTCGTCAAGCCATTCCCGGGCCGTAATGTAGAGATCAACACGGGACAAGGAGTCCGTGCGGGTGGGGTTAGGCTCGTGGATTGGTGGTTGAGTCAAGAGACATCGCAGGTACTCTGGTGTTGAAGTGAGATGATGGGGTCGTTGAAGGAAAGGGTATTCTAAAGAATACGAACAAAAATTAAACTACAAACCTAAACTTTCAAAATTTAAACGCACAATGAGATTGAACATTACTTGGGTGTTTGCTACCAATTAAAAATTGCTAGAAGTATTCAGCGTGGAAGAAAGGATTCTCGTAGCCGAATCTCGCAAATGGATATTATGAATGCTCGGTCGAGCGAAAGGACTCGTGCAAAATGATGGTTCTAAATACGCCGCGGCGATGCGGCCCGGGACACGTAGTACACGCGACGCGGTTGTTTGAATATATTTGGCGAACTTACGACTTGACTCTAACCTGTACCACCACTACCGAAGGCCAGCAGCCATAGATACGACAACCACTGAGTTTCAACGCTATGTGGATGCCACATTTTCTCAACCCAATGAGCTATGTCCGAGTTACGGCTTCTTCTCGATACAAACCTTTCAACTTTCAAGTGATTCGTCGCGAAGAATATCGACAATCCATCTTCATCAATTCTTGCCAGACAACAAGGTGGCCTTTCGAGAATCTGGCGCCTGTTCTCTGGAACGGAAACTCATCTTGCAAAGCTGACTAGTCGGCCGAAGGTCGGCATTCTATCGTTCCATGGGCATCCTCGGCTTTGTAGATTTTTGAATACCCAGGGAACCTGCGTGGTGGGGTTGGCCGATTACTATGTTCTATTCTACTGATGTAATGTGGGGTCGAGAGTTTTTCCGTGATTGGGACCTTCCACTGTTTCCGTGCGTCTTCTATCTCTTCTTTCTTCTTGCCCTAACATTCACTGAAGATTCATGTCGATGAATGGATTCAGCCCTTTCAATTATAAAGGCGAAGGTTTTGTACGAGGTTGTCGGCAGCCTCCATAGCCATACATAGACGCGCAAGTCTTGTTTAGTACTTGCCGAAATGCCTGTCTCTCGATAAACAGGTCCATCCCACAACTATCTCCATCCCCCGACCTTGGTACTATCTTCTCTGTCAGGGTCAGCTTCTACGACCAACTGGGAGAAACTCTGGTTCGGCACATCGCCCATTGAAGCCATTGTCATTCTGGTCTATTGATATCTTTATCAACAAACTGGCCAACCTTCTGGGCAGATCCGCATCCAGGACGGGTTCGATTTTCTTGGCCTTCATGGAGCAGGCCACTCAGTTTAGAGTTCGAGGTACACAGGCACTGCGCCGCTTGGCGTTTACCAACTTGTTAGTAGATATGGGGCGTCAACTAGGAAATTGAGTGAGGCCTTCCCGGATGATGTATAGGAAGGGATTAGTATAATCGATGAAGGCGGACGTCTCCATGCAGTGGGAACGTGGGTGGCCATTTCATTCTTGTTCTTGGTGCTTGCTGACAGACCGTGTAGGTTCAGAGAGCTGAGTACATGGACCATCTCTACCACATCTTACGGCTTTTGTCGTCGAGCCTATATTTCCGATAGGCATGATGATACAATCACTCCACCGTTGGACTCCTGAAACAGTGCGCTCCTAGCGTCTGAGACATAACTTGTATCAAGCTAGGTATAGCACCATTCTTTGCGTCAGTGTTTTTCTTAGAAAATGATTCTTGATAAGGACCGAATACAGAAATTTGAAACGTTCCTTCATAATTGACCTCGTGTTCTGACTTCCAAATTGCCTGATGCTTCGAAGCACAGATTCAGCTATTCATGACGAGTCATAGGCTGTATGTTCAGCCCACACCGCTTGCGTGGCATCGCTACAAAGGCATCAGAAGGCATGGTCCACCATCTGAGTCTGACAGTCTAGACTTATTCATGGCTTATGCTTAGGTCTACTCCGGTGACAAAATATCAGATTACAGTAACTGTTTTCTCTCGACGCTACAATTGCATGGGATTAGTCTATTCCGAATAGTATCGCCATCCAGTGACTAGTGGGATGGCGGCGGGGAGGATCAACTGTCACCCAAGGTACTAAATCTTCGTATCCCCATGACCTGATCGCTATCTTTGCACGAACAAGCCCAGTCACTGGTAACGATGGTCGGAGAAGGCTCACATCGTGATAAGGGACTATTTTTGACTGGTTCTTCCTCGCTCGGTTCCGCGCATCATAAAAGCATACCGGCTTAACGATTGTCGACCGCGTCATGCGCGTCATTCGTTCCCCCACTCGACCTGGGCGCACATCCACCTGTATTTTGGTTTCTACTCCACGACTGATGACCTCTGTCGCCCAGAGAAGACAAGTCGGAAAGCTATAAGACAGGGATTAAACCAGCAGGTATTATTCTCAAGCCCTCGCAACTCTACAGCTTATATCTTACTTTACAATGTTCGCTCATATCTCTGTGTCCGCTCTCCTGGCTTTACCTCTCCTTGCCAGCGCCGGGGTTATTCCTGTCGTCCTTCCCCGTGATGATATTACGGGCAGGCAGGTTACGATTTCCCCAGTCCTTCCCACCCTTCCCCGCGCTGTTATTATGGGCAGACAGGTTGTAACGATCTCCCCGGTCGTCTCCCCAGTCGTTCCCCGTGAAGATGGTACCGATATTACAGGGAGGCAGGTTACTATTCCAGCTCTGCCTGCACCTCCCGCTATTCCAGCTCTTCCGACACTTAAAGATAGACAACTTCCGGCTGTACCTGCTACTCCGGCACTTCCTGCTACTCCAGCTCTTCCCGCTACTCCCGTTCTTCCTGTTCTCGCAGGTAGACAAATTCCTGCCCTCCCAGCTCCCCCGGCTCCACCCGCCTTCCCCGCTCCCCCGGCTCCTCCGGCTCTTCCTGTTCTTACAGGCAGACAACTTCCGGCTGTACCTGCTACTCCGGCACTTCCTGCTACTCCTGCTCTTCCCGCTACTCCCGTTCTTCCAGCTCTTCCCGTTCTCGCAGGCAGACAGATTCCTGCCCTCCCAGCTCCCCCGGCTCCACCCGCCGTTCCCGCTCCACCAGCTCTTCCTGTTCTTACAGGCCGACAAATTACCCTTCCAGCCCCGCCTGCCTTTCCCGCTCCGCCTGCCATTCCTGCTCTTCCCGTTCTTGCAGGCAGGCAGGTTATTACGGGCTCCCCAGTCATCTCCCCAGTCCTCCCTCGTGGAGAATGATTTCGTGAGTAGCGCTTTCTCTTAAGTTGATTATAAGCTCACATTGTGGTAAAACAGAATGACCTTGTTTTCTCAACTGCGCCCAAAGTTTCATGAATCAGAGCTGCATTCGTTTGTTAGATACATAAAATAGATCGAGAAAATAGTATTGCTAGGTAGTAGCAAATGTCCTTACATGTATAAAAAATCCTGCCGTTTGGAGTTTATTGTGAAAGTCCCCTGAACACCAAGTAATAGTACTCCTCGTCGAGTAGGTGGTACAATGAAGCTAGGTAAAAACGAGAATCGCGATGGTCAGTCTTCATTCGTCTCGGGAATTGGTTGCTGTTCCAACTTCCCCACATATACTAATTCACGAACTATATGACATTGAACTCATTCAACTTGTATATTCGATGACATCTACATCGAGCATGTTTCTCTTATCCACACACTGGAGCTTTTTATGGACCCACTTTATGAAATGCGACGCCCAGGAAGAGTTTTCAACGTGAAGTTTAAATAACACCTTCATCTCCGGGCCTGTTAAGATCTCATCCAACATCGAGAACTGTATCGCCCAATCTTCTAGGTCGACAACCCCATCATAGAACCCAGGAGATACGACCACCAGCGTCAGGGTCTCCATCATGACAGGTCCATTAGCGCCATTCAGAGAATCGATCAACCATGTCATGACCCTGGTATGCCAACCGTACCGTTTGCACTCCACCTCAATCTGCAAAGTCGGCATAGTCAAGGGAAGTAAGTCGGGCTGTGCAGGCCAACTTGAAAGGACGCCAGCACTGGATTCTTCAGTCAGATCATGAGTACATGTTATACAGAAAAAATACGGGCATCACTCACTGACTCTACGGATCCGAATGTCAAAGCTCTTCAATGACCTCGATGCAGCGCGGACAAAGGCACATATAGAGGACAAGTATTCGCCAGGGGGATATTTGATGCAAAGCTCGCGGAGGGAATCAACGTATATCGCTCGTAGCTCCCGCCGACGGATGAGTAATTCTACAACAGAAGCATGAAATGATGTCCCACACATCGATATCTTGTTGATCCTCGGAAACGGCTCGTCGAGGTTCATAGTAGGAGGTTCTTCCAGAACATCCCCATAGAATCGTATATGACTCAAATCAAGACTCGTCAACTCGCGTAGCTGACAGACAAGGTGGTGCAAAGACCACGGATTGAAGAATGGGATCATATCGAGGTGGAGTGCAGCGAGGTTTGGTAGAGAAGACTAGCATTTGAGGGCCACCACATGCGTGTGGCATATCCGAGTCCTATTTCAGTGGTGCGTACGGCCCGGTTTATACTTGCTAAATGTGTCATACCTCATGGCCGATTACAGTAGGACATAGAAGTATATAGTGGCCTTTCTATCATCAGGAAGCGTTCTCAAATCCATGTCGTTTATGTGGCCCTCTTTCACGCAATTCCTTCTGTGGACTATACCGCCATTATACCACACTACTCTCTGGCGGTCGACGTATCTCGAGGTGAAATGATGTTCACCATAGTAAACGGCTCCAATCAGCTCGTACGTATGGTCGATCCCGACGACAGGTAAGACGAGCTGTGAGTCAGGGAATAGGTTGAGGTCTTCAACGTGCACAGGAAGCATGATGGGCCTGTAGATGAAGCGTCTGAACCTGAAGGAAGAGGCATAACACGTCACGCAGGCTTGATATTCATAGCTGTTCTGCATGTTGCTAGCATAGTCTCGTACGGAGCGCACCCCGTTAACTTCATGGACTATAGGTGTCAAGCCGCAAAATTGTGATGTATAAGTGTCTTTCTCGTGACCATTATCACATCAGTTACCAATCACAGAAACCAGCGTGCTCCGTTTGAACCATCTTTCAACTGTTGCGCTTGCACTGGTTTCTCTGTCGTAGACGAAGACCTCGGGAAAAGATCTATGTAGCTTCCTCCTCAAGAAATCCCTCGCTTGTTCGACACCGTAAACACCCTTGTGATGGTCGGACAAAGAGTTGGCGAGAGTGCCCATCCAATCCTCGTTTATATCGGAGAAACCGTTGGTGAATACTGCAGGATCGCGTTTCCAAATGTTAATCAGTATAAACAATACCGCGTCGTATGGACAGCTATTACTTGCCCATGCGCACCCTACTGGTACGCATCTCGTCAGGTCCTGTAGGATACATAGCCGATGGATACAGCAGTCCCGCGGGTACAGGTAACCTGTTGCTGTTTTCTGCGGCAACACTTGAGAGAGCATTGTCTGACATGCGCACGACAGAAGGTGACGATCATAGGTCTCGAGGCGACGTTCTTCCAGGAGGCAATGGAGGCGCTGAAAGAGGTCAACTTCACCGCTGAGAGGGAGTTCTGCCAGGGAGAGCTGGAAGCTTGGACACCAACGACATTCAAAGGCGGCAATGGAATGCACTAATCGGTACCTCAAAAAATTATGAGAAGACCTCTGCGGCGTTGCAATACCATTTCCGAAGGAGGTCGACCCTAGAGGCGCATTGAAGCAATTAACGAGGCCAGACTTGGCGCACACAGAGGAGAACTCGGTGCAGTACATCAGATGCTTGATCGACAGGGATGGGAAAAGAAAGTGAGCGAAAAAAGGAAGCGCAGCGGCAAAGATACTGAATAGCACGCAGATACACGAAGGCGAAACTGCAAGTGTTCACGTAGAAGTGCAAGTGACACTGGCAGTGGTCCGAGGGAAAAGAATAAGTTCAGGATGAAACCTATACTGAGAGCGATAGTACTTCTGAATGGCGATTATACGCAGGTGAGGGCCGAATTATCGAGCGATAGATCTAACTGACCAACGGGCGTAATTAGGAGGCGCTAAGGGCACAATTGTCAAATGCAGGACTCATGACCAAAGGGGGAGGAATGGCGACGAAGTCCTTCAAACGTAAGCTTGCATACATTATGGAAGAGGAATCCGTAGATATGGATGTGGAAGAGAACGAAGGCCCGCGCAAAAAGCAGATGACAGACGACTTAGACACATCAGATGTGTAATCAGATACCGACGTTTAATCATAAAAGCGGCGCAGTTGAGGACAGGTGCACCCAAAAAAACAATAACCACCTAAAGAGGACAGTCCAATAAGAAGGAAAGGTCAATATCAAGGACAGTCAAATACAAGGGAAACGGCGCTAGAAGAGGAGGCGAACGATTAGAGCAAGGGGAGCGCAGATACGAAGCAGTACGTAGGGCCCAAAGTCAGAAAAGGCATGAAGCCACGCGACAAAAATGATGGACGATGGGCAAAAATTCCCACGGAGAGTCCAGGTGAGTGGGACGGCAGATGCCGTGTTGGCTGATGCGAAATTCCCACGGGGTAGTTTCGCCTGCATAATAACCGAGTATCCTATATTCATAGGACTCGGAATAGGAATGGGGTCAGGTGTGGGATATTCAAGTTATCGGAACCCCGATGTATCGTGATTTTCTTGATGTACGGGAGTATTTTTCGGGAGGACGGCTCATCGTTTGGCGTGTGCTTCAGCTCGATGCTATGAAAAAGGTGTACGCGGGTGCGGAGGTAGAACAGTCGGCAGACGAAGGAACAGGCGACGAGCGCGTCTTTGTTATCCCAGAGGTAATCAATGGTTTCGTCGATGGGTTCAGGTGGGATACTAGGCTGCGTTTCGTGTCAGCAGGTTTCTAGATTTTGTCCAGTGCATCACGTACAAAATGGTGCTTCGTTGCAGTTGGGTTGGAAGATGACATGGACGATCTGTTCATCATACGATTACAGACTTTTGAAAGGAGGGTTTCAATGCTGAAAAGTACACGCAGTCCTGGGATCGGTTCGTGAGTCATGAAGGTGCTGGACTCTGGAGAGATCGATATAGATGGCGGCTGGTGAAGATCTGGATCAGATCGGACCGAGTGTCCGAGTGCGACCCACGTGGCGGCTGTGCTGAAGAGCGGGCGGGAAAGACAAAAACATGCGTCATCCTCTACCCATATTTTATTCGACTTAGCTCCTAGATTTAGTACTACTTCTCTGCAAATCTCTCCCGTCCTGTGTCTGTCAGTGCTCAGCCTTCTGGCTGCATATCTGAGAGCTGGGCTCCTTGAAGTCTGTGAAAAACAGTAGTATTCTGCGAGCAGAACTTCTTTGTTCAATTGACTACTTCGTTGCTCACCGTGTTTACTGTAGGCTTGAATCTCGTTCTTTAGCTATCCCTCCATACAAGTCAACGTAATCAGCTATGTTTGTTGATGTACACGACCTCGAGAACAAATGAAACCCGCAAGTCCGAAGAACTGAGCATCCGACGTTCAGCCCAGTCTGCTCCTGTCCTAATTTGTGTGCGTCCCTCATGGCGGATCCGTCTTCCCAACTCTCACAGCTGCTGAAGATTCGCGTCATCTCGCCGAAGGATTCAACAGACCAAGGCAAAGAGTCCCAGACGCTATCTGTACTATATACGCATCCCTTTTGTTCGCGATGCACTGACCAGGTCTGTCTCGTTTGGTACATGCCAAAATGCTCATCCCTCTGATAGCTACCACAAATATATCCCACAAATATCTCGCCGCCGCCCAGTCATATTCTACGCCTAAATCGGAAAGTCCCCCTCCGCGTATCTCTAATCACAACCCCCGCATTCTGGACCATATATTTCCTCATCGCGATGGATACGGCTGTCGGGCCACATATTATATGCAGCGATTTAATAGTCCTTCGTACAGGACACTCATCAGAAGATCTAAACTCGGAGACGTTAGCCTCAGTGGTGGAACACATACGCCGCCTTGAATCGGAGATTGTTGCCCGCGATGAACAGCTTCAGGCGCAGCTCGATAGTCCTCTCCAGCACGAACGAGATCTTGCCGCGCAGGATCTCGAAAATCATAAATCCATATTTGCGCCCGTCCGACGTCTTCCAAACGACGTTTTGCTACGGATATTTCAGATATCCATTGAAGCAAGGGTCAAACTTGGCGTCAAAACCACACTTTAGCTTCTTGGATATATCTGTCATCATTGGAGGGTCGTCTCCTGTTCCTCCTGTTCCTTGTGGACTAATATATCCCTCGAGAGCGCATGCTCCTCTAATCTCCCATCCGGTCGTCACAGTCTGCGAAATAATATTCTCTCCCTCTCTGGTGGGTTGCCACTGAGTATCTACGTGTATATGTTCCACCTTTCTGACGCCGATATGTTTCATCGTCTAATTTACTCGGGCAATGATAGAGATATTCTGTGGGAAGACATCATTCTCCATTCGCACCGGTTGTCTCATATACACCGCATGATAAGCGGGTCGGTGTCAGCCCTTCATTCTTGCCATTTATCCCTTCTGCGCCGTCTCTCTCTGGTAATACGTGATATTACCCGCACCGGCATCGCTCACATCTGTCACCTTTTTTCCTTTGCTCCTCTTCTTCAGGATCTCGCCTTCTGCTGGAGTATTGACCTGTGACGGGAACTTTCACGGACGGTGTCCTTTTCCCGGCTCGTCAAGCTAATGGTAACAGCCGCAATCCATAAATTAGACGACGCAAATCCAGACTTCTACGCTTGTCTGAAGGAGGCTACTATGTTGGAGGACCTCCATTTTAACATTGCCCGGCGGGACAGTATTGCCCAGCCACCTACGCCCTCCGAAGTACCGCCCTTTCCTGCCTGCATCCATAACAATATCCGGAAGCTGACGTTGGACGGCGAAATTCCTTCTATTTTAGATCGGTGCTCCATGTCGAACTTGAAGGATCTGCTCGTTTACAGCGATTACAGGCCCTGGTGGGACCAGAAATCGAGGGACCCTTCTCCGATTTGTGGGGCGCTCAGAGAGTAATGTGCGAACATTTTCGTACTTCAGACCAATACTACTTTCGACGTCCAAAGGCGTTTGGAGAAAGTGGTCATCGTCCTTGGTGGACCTCATCATCATTGTTAATGCAGCGACTCGAACGGAGGCCATTCGAGAGCTGACCTTTGAGGAGGGCGAACCTGGTATTCTACCGAACCTCCGGCATTTGACGTTGCGTACGCCTGAAGGGTCTTGTATCTTTCAGGATGACAGCCTTCTCAGGATAGTATCCTCATAGCGCACTCGATATCCCGGACGTTTGACGAAATTGACGGTGATGACTAGGATGCTCGACAGGGAGCTTATTAGCCAGGATGTTATCGCTCAAATGAAACGTCTGCGTGAGACGGGGGTAGTAGGTGTCCGTGTTGAACTCCTTTTGGCTAATCATCCGGATTATTTCGAAACTGACGAACGCTTTCACAAGTTTGTGGAAGACAGAAAAGTGTAGTGGTTTGGGTGTTGTACATAGCAATATTATACAGAAAATCAACCTAATGTCTGATCATTGGCGGTCGCATTCAGACTGTACTGTAAAGACTTTTGGTCCAGGGAGAGAGTCATAACGGCGAGAAAGATATGTTAGAGGTGGACATCATTGAGTTAGCAACTTGTCGAGGTTGTTCAACTCAGTTCGGGACGGTGGACTGAACGTTAACGGAGTCGGAATCGTGAGTTCGCTCAAGGCTCCCCATCAGATACCCATGCTTGAAAGATTGACACCTAATCTATTTATTTAAGTTTGATTACATGCCTCGTCAAAAAGGTGGTACAAGGAGGTAAGGTAAAACCAGACTCGTGACGGTCAGTCTTCATTCAATCTCGGGAATCAGTCGTTGTCGTCCCCATATAATTTGCAAACAATATCACATCAACTAGTGTCTTCGACGACATCTACAACAAGCATATTTCTCTTATCCACACGCGCGAGAATTTCGTGGATCCATTGTATGAAACGCGGCGCTTCCCAGGAAGGAAGGCAATCAACGTGAGGTTTCAAGGTCACCTTCAGTTGTTGAAACACCTTCATGACCGGGCTTGTTAGGATCTCATCCAACATCGAGAATTGCATCTCCCAATCCTCGAGTCGGACCTCCATCCCATCATAGAGCCCGGGAGGCACGACCACCAGTGTCAGGGTCTCCACCATGATAGGTCCATTAGCGCCATTCCGAAGAGAATCCACCAGCCATGTCATGGCACATGTTTGCCAGCCGTGTCGTCTGCACTCCATCTCAATCTGCAATGTCGGCATAGTCAATGGAAGCAAGTCGGGCTGTGCGGGCCAACTCGAAATTACGTTGATGCTGGATTCTTCATTCAAACCATCAGTACTTATATTTATACAGGAAAACAAGGGCATCACTCACTGACTCTACGGATTCGAATGTCCAAGCTCTTTAATGTCCTCGACGCCGCACGGACAAAGGCACATATAGAAGACAGGTATTCACCAGGGGGCCACTTGATGCAAAGCTCGTTGAGGGAATCAACGTATATAGCTTGTAGCTCCCGCCGATGGATGAGCAACTCCACGACAGAAGCATGAAATGACGTCTCGTATATCGATATATTGTTGATTCTCGGAAACGGCGCGTCAAGGTTTCTAGTAGTAGTAGGTTCTACCGGAGCATCTCGATTGATCCATCTAACATCGCTCAGGTCAAGGCTTGTCAACCCACGTAGCTGACAAACAAGGTGGTGCAAGGACCATGGATCTGGGAATTTGAGCCTATCGAGGTGGAGAGCAGTGAGATTTGGTAGAGAAGATAGGAATGGGGTCAGGCCGGGGATATTGGAATTTAGGCGTATTGTGATTTTCTTGATATACGGGAGGATATTTTGCAAGTCCGGTTCGAAGATAAATCGGCGGTTCAGCTCGATGCTATGAAAAAGGTGTACACGGGTGCGGAGGTAGAACAGTCGGCAGACAAAAGAACAGTCAAAGAGCGCGTCTTTGTCATCCCATAGGTAATCAATGATTTCGTCGATGAGTTCAGGTGGGATACTAGGCTGTATTGCGTGTCAGCAAGTTTCTAGTTTTTTCTAGTGCATCACGTACAAAATTGCGCTTGGTTGCAGTTGCTTGGACCAAATTTTCGGTGCCGGGCAAGGGCGGGTTGGAAGGCGACATCGGCAATCTGTTTATTGCGCGATTAGAGGATTCCAATTCTAGTGATAAATCCACGCCCAGTCCTGGGACCGATTCGTGAGTCATGACGGTGTTGGACTCTGGAGAGATCGAAATCATCGCGATTGGTGAAGATCAGATCCGGTCCGAGTGTCCGACTCTAGCAAACAAAGTTTGGAAGAACAAACAAAAATATTTTCCTTTTCTTCCTTCCATCATCATGTCTCCCCAATACTCCGTGTACCTTCTTGACGTCGCGTTTAGTGCAAGCGCTACTCTTGATATCGTCCCGTTTCGTCAGTGTCAACACCACCGGTTGCAACAGAGAATTATGGCATGGAGTAATGCCGAATTTCCTCAACTAGGTGAGCTATCTCATCATGACTTTTTCTCGACGCTAATTTCCTTCAAGTGATTTGTCGCGAAGAACGACGACAATATTCCTTCAGCAAAATCTCTGTCAGACACTTGGGCATTCTTTCAAGATTCTGGCGTCCTTTTTTCTGCTATGGAGACTGTCAGTTCTTGAAGAGGAACAACTGATCCTTCAAGCTTCAAGCTTCAAGATCAACAAGTGTTGCATCTGGTGGGGTGACGGGAGCGTCCGCATCATTTTGATAAAGTGAGCATTTCCCTACATCTACTTCCACCAACGTATGACGTGCATAGAAGCTCGCCCCGCTTTCAGGTCTCCCCATTCCTGGGCAACTACGAAGAAGAGCGTGGCGACGAAGAGTCACAGGTTTGTGCTGCTACGAGTTAATCATGTTTGGGCAGCCTTCCTGATCTCGGTCTAGCTCCAGCACCATAGCGCCTACCGGTCACTAACTACACTTTCGGTTCGGTTGTGACTGCTAGTGATACGCGAATTCTCTTCATTTTATGCCGTTCGACACATCTGCCATCAAAACCGCTGTCGTTCTACACTATCGATATCTTCATTGACGAACTGGTTAACGCCCTGGAGCACCCGCGCATCAATGACGGATTCGACTTGTTCAGTCATTAATAGGGCACGACGCTTGGTCCAAGGTTTGGCGGCCTGAGAGGAAATGGGGATGTGGAGCACGCCAACTGGGGAGCTCAGCAAGGCCTGCCTGATTGATGTACAGAAAGGACTGGTTGTCAACGTAGCCGAGTCGAACCAATCAACGAGTCCTTATGCGGACATCTCTGTTGCAGTTACATGTGTGTGAGGTGCATTTTTCACTATCTTTCTATATGTTGATGGCCCTCTTGTAGGTTCATTGGAGACTTGCGTACACGGACTATGGCAATCGTGTTCGTGTTCCGACCCTTGTGATCAACGGACGGTCTCTCTGCCGGTTGCACCAGTTGACGATCTCATTTTAAAATGAAGTCGGACCAGACGATGAAGGGGATCAGGAAAGCCCATCACCAAGGTACTTCCGCGCTGAATTCTTTAATGAATAACTTCTTAGACTTGTTTGCGTTTCCTTCGTAGATTCACGGATCATGTAGCACGGTTTTTAGACCTGCTGTTTCTCTAAGTGGACGTGAGGGTTCCAATAGGCAGGTAAATAAGCTTTCAACACGTGCATCGTGAGTAACGAACCTAATTCTTGTTTCCCTCCCTTGACTCCTTCGCTCATCATCCTCAGCCATCGTTGTCCCCATCCCCAGCACTCTTCACGAAGGTACGAATTTTGCTCATCGAAGGAAGCGCTCGTTGGTCTGACTTGCTCACAGACATCTAGCCGAAAAGCTCTCGAACAATCTGTTATCGATGGAATCAGAACGATCTACTGTTAGTCCAGTCTTCATCGCTCACCTCACCTCATCTCATGTAATCCTTTTCCAGGAAATCTCTGATTACCGTCCCCACTGTATCCCGGCGGATATGACTATCGGACCGCATATCGTGTGCAGCAATATCCTGGTGCTCCTTCGCACCGGACAGTCATCGGAAGATCTGGACTCGGAGACGTTGACATCAGTCAAGGAGCACATACGTCGCCTCGAATCTGAGATTGTTGCTCGCGATAAACATCTTCAGACGCAGGCTACGTCTCTTCAGCACGAACGTGATCTTGCCGTGCAGGATCTCGAAAATCATAAATCCATATTTGCCCCCATTCGACGTCTTCCGAACGATGTCTTGCTATATATCTTTCAGATGTCCATCGATGATCATGTCAAACTCGACGTGAAAACCATCCCTTGGCTTCTCGGTTACATCTGTCATCACTGGAAAGCTCTCTCCCGTTCCGCCGGTTCCTTGTGGACCGACATATTCCTTGAGAGCGCGTGCTCCTCTAACCTCCCATCCGGTCGAAGCAGTCTGCGAAAACATCTTCTCTCCCTTTCCAGAAGTTCGCCGCTCAAGATCAGCATCGCAATGATACATCCTCGTGATGTGGATCCCGGTGATCATTACTTCTTTCATAGTCAAGTTTGCCCAGGCGATGACAGAGGTATTGTCTGGGAAGACATTATTCTCCATTCACACCGATGGTCTCACATAAGCCTCTCTACATGGGGGGCAGGAACAGCCCTGCGGAGCTTTTCTTGCCATTTACCCTACCTACGCAGTCTCTTCTTGTCGATACATGGCGCGTCTTCCACCACTGGCATTTGTCGCCTGTTTTCCTCAGTTCCCCTTCTCCGAGATCTCGCCTTCTGTGGGAGTATTGTCCTTTGGAGGGTACTTGCACGAACGGTGCCCCTTCGTCAGCTTGTCAATCTAACGATGTCATTAAGCATCAATGAAGCAAGCGAAGAAAATTCAGATCCAGACGATACCAATCCGGATTTCTACGCCTGCCTGAAGGACGCTTTCCTGTTGGAGAATCTCAACTTCAAGGTCCACAGCGAACGTATCATCTTCCAGCCCTCTGCGCCGTCTGATGCATCGCTCTTTCCCCCCTTCATCCATCACAATATCCATACGTTGGCATTGGACGGCGACATTCCTACAGTCCTGGGCCAGTGCTTCATGCCAAACCTGAAGGAATTATCCGTTTATCGTGGCCGTGAGATGGATCTGATTGCACCAATGATAGCTCCACCTGCTCATGTTGTTGCAGGGAGCGAGGCTAGGAAAGGGAGACCGGAGGAGAAAGAGCAGAGAGAGAAAGAGAGAAGCTCAGACACAGACACGAACACGCAGATGATGGTCAGATTGCTACAGTACGACGGAGCTACATAGTTGTGTTTGTACCTATTGACTACGGATGACTTCGGCATATTGCAACACATGTTGGGTCTCTTCTTCGGTTTGCGTGCCGCTCAAAGAGCAATTTACAAGCCTTTTCGTGCTTCAGATCGCTTCCACTTCCGATGTTGAACAGCGCATGGGAACAGTGGTCGACGTCATTGACGAAGCTCACTATTACCGTTGTTGAAACGACTCGAGCAGACACTGTTCGAGAGTTGACCTTTGAGGAGGACCGACCCGGCGTGCTCCCAAACCTCCAGTATTTGAAGTTGCGCGCGCCTGAAGGGTTGTGTATCTTCGAGGATGACAGTCTCGTCAAAATGGCGTTCTCAAGGCATACTCGATGTCCTGGAACTTTCACAGACTTTCTGATACACACTATACTTGACGCCGGAGAAGTCCCCAGCCGTGATAGTATCATTCATATGAAGCGTCTGCGTGATCTGAAGACATTGGGCGTCCGTGTTCAACTCCTTTTGGGTGGGAGACATTTAGATCGTTTCGAAACTGATGAAGTATTCGCCAAGTTTCTGGATGCTTGGTAGTATGAACGATGTACATAATGTTCGAAACACCGCCGTACGGAATATAAACTTTGCATAATAGTTATTACTTTTGTAAAATTTCCTCGGTTCATCTGTGACCTAGTGCGGCATACAGAACATAGTCAGAGCGCACTGTGTGCTGTAGATGAACGCACAACGACTTTTAAGTATCGGAAGGAGCTCACTGTATTTCTCTAGGTCTGAAGAGACGGTCGACCTTGGCCCCTGAGAGGGTCGGTTAGCTGGTAGGATACAGTCTGTGCCAAATTATCGAGATATCTCTGTCCGGAACGACACAGGACGCCGCAGCAAATGACTTAAGAACATTGTGAAGGACTGGAATGGCAAGGCCAACACGGTGAAATGTGGCGGCGACGTAAGAAAGGCCATGCGATCGCAATCGACACACGCGTTAAGACCTGCCAGGGTACCATACACGGAGGTCGAGTCCTAATCGAATTCGCATAGAGAAAGCCTTCATTGCTGAGAATGGGTGAAGGGTGCCGCTCTTGGAGGAGAAACGGCTAGAGGTGGATGTCATTCAAAATCGTGTATTGTAGGCGCTTGTGAACAGTCAATTCCACTGGGCTCTGGCACCCGATCAAATCCGGTCGGTCAATATTTGTGAGAAGATCATAGAGAGTCACGATCACATTTCGAGAAGAAATCATGATATACTCAGGATCATGATAATATATCGTTTCGAAACGATAATATGAAAACCAAGAAAGAGCTAGCACTTTTCCAATACAAGTTCTGTGTTGCGAATACGGCAAATCCTCTGACCGAGATCTCTCCTTCCCCATCGCACTCGAGCGATGAGCTCGTCTATATCTACAACAGAATTATTCAGCCACGTCAAAGGGAGGGTCTTACGAAAGAGGTACCTTTGAGAAATACCGACCGCCGATCCCCAGTATCGTTTACGGGCTTATCCTGAAAGCGAATTTGGCAGGCCTTCCGTAGTCTGTGACCAGGTGGCATCTCTTCGTTTACGGTCTTGATAGCATCGTCCACAGACAAGTACTCCTGGGTCGACGGAGAGATGATGATGTCGTTGAAGGAAGGGGCATTGAGGCTGGCGGCGTTGGTATGCTTCCAGAGCTGAACTATAGGTCGGAGTAAGCAACGGTGAGGAGATAAAGTGGAGGATATGTCGCTCACGGGTGTTCTCGGCGCGGAATAATTGCGCGAGGCGCGTTTTTAGGTCCTGGGTGAGGTCGAGTCTTGGTGGCAGGGAGTTGCGAGAGAAGGGAGCCTGGTGATGGAGGTCATGGGAGAAGCTCATCGCGAGATGCAGAGGATACGAAGAGGACTGGGATCCGTGTCTTGGTTATGAAGGCCAAGACGACTCGAAGCCGAAGCAAACATAGAATTCATTGTAAGAGGTTATTGTTCAGCCGAAGGGAGAACAAAAGCCGTGGTGTTCCACGGTGGTCCACAATACGCGTGAAGAAAGTACGGCGCCGACGGAGTCCATAGGAAAGAATGTCCGTGGCATAGTCCGACTTCTACAGAAGGACGAACTACTAGAGCCTATAAACTCCCAGCAGCTTCGATGACATTGGAATCGTCAAGGTCCGAGTCATCGCTTTGTGTTCTGTCTATGCGGAATATTTCGCATGTCGATTATCGATAATAAATATTAGACAGTAGGTATTATTCGCATTATTCTGCATGTTCAAACATGCGTTGTTAGCTGCCGATGAGAGGAATCAGACACTGAGATTCATCGAGGCCCGAGTCATCGCTTCGTGTTCTGTCCATGCGCAATATTTCGCGTGGCGATTATCCATGACAGATATTACTGGAAAGTACGATTCGCATAATAATGCATTATTCTGCAAGTCCGGAGTCAACTTGCGCTTAGACGTTAGCTGCCTATGAGAAATCGTCAGCAGAATCAGAGGAATAAAATAGAATAACATTGCCTCGATATCATGTAACTTCACCGTAGCAGAATATGTCGCAAAGTGAATGTTTCCGACATAATGGACATGTGGTCCGTGCGAAGAACCCTGAACACGCCGTCGTGCCGGAACGCGTACACGCGACGCGGTGTTTGAATATATTTGGCGATCCTTCCAACACGTCTCACCCGTACCACCATTATCGATGGCCCGCAAAGCTGCTGCAGACACGACGACCATCGAACCGCGACGTTCAACGCGGATATCATCTCAGCCTGCACCGAAAGCCAAGAGAAAAGCCGATGGGGAGGGCAGTAGGGTAAAGAAGAAGGTATGCCAGCTTCACCCTTATCGCCAAGGCATCGCTGACCTTGACCTGTTGCTTAGACGAAAAAGGAGGCAGACGATTCGGATGAATCACCGCAAGAAACAGTCGAGCAGCTCCAAATAGGCTCTTCCCTCGCTGGATTGTCGATAACTCTTCCGAACCAAAACGGCGAGGATGTAGAGATTGGAACGATTGCCAGCGAGCGGGGCGTGGTACTCTTCCTGGTGCCTAGGGCTGATACTCGTGCGTTGCTTGTGGTTGCACTGGTACTCGTTGCTGACTGATTTTGTCTTCCATTACGTCGGTTCCCCCTTTTTTACCTGCCTCTTAGCCGGCTGCACTCAGCAAGCTTGCGCTTATCGAGATGCGTACGACAAGTTCACTGAGGCAGGATACGACGTGTACTGTCTGAGTGCCGACGAGCCAGGGAAGCAGGGTAAATGGAAGGATAAGGTTCGTTCACTTCAGCTTCCGCATTCTCCGCCGTTCTCACACGATGCTCGTGTAGAAATCTTTGCCCTATAACCTTATTTCTGATCCTAAGCGCGCGTTCATCTCGGCGCTCGGCGCCGGCACCACTAAAACATCACGAAGTCACTTTGTGTTCGCTAAGGGTGGTGTTATGATCGACAAGCGTATGCCAGTCAAGCCTGCGGACAGGTACGGCATGTTTGATTTTATTCGAGAGTATTTTCTGATCAACTTGGGATATCTAGTTTCAAACTAGCCTTGGAGGCTATTCACAAGGAGTCCGAGAAGGACGAAGGGAGCGACAAGGAAGAGGAGGATAAAAAGGATGAAGGAGACGACGGAGCATAGTTTCAGGTATCATTTTGGTGTATCTATTTTGTTGATTTTCTCTATTGTTGTGCTTTCGAATCAGATTTGTATCCGCTCGATGGAGAGAGCACTGTCAGTGGTTCGGGTACAAGGTACCATGACTCCGGAGCTGTAGATGATATCTGCGCCTTCTCACATTCCGGTCCATGGGGGGTTCTCCAGAGTGTTGGGCAGTCTCATGATCGCCGCTGTTCCATGTAGAACGGACGTTCTCGAACCCTTGAAGGTATACGTCGGGTCCAATAACAGCCTGATATTGTTGTGGGGAATAATTGGCAACCGTGCGTAGGCTACGGATGGTGGGTGAACTAGAAAGGAGCGACGAGGTGATGCTTCTCTTTTTATGCTCGTCGGGACCTGTACACAAGGGCGGGGTCCCATTATTTTCCTTTCGAGTGTCTTGGCGGACAAGGTGAGATTCTCGTCGAGGCGTGTTATTTTGTGTTGTTCCCCTGATATGGCTGACGATTTCTCATAGGCACCAACGCGGTTTAAGTTCATGCGAAGCCGTTTGCGCATCGACGGCCATACGGTGGACTTTTCTTTCTTGGTCCGTTGTAGTATTCATTGGGCGACGACAGTTGTGTTTATATCGGGAAAAGATGTACATTGTATTGGACCCTTTCAACTACTCTCACAGCACCAAGTCAATGCAAACGTGTAAAGTGCAGACTTATACCCAGGTATCTTGAAACGTCGATTTTCAGCCTCGGTAAAGCCGCGGGAAAAGCCGTTCTCAGTTGTTCCTCTTCATCGTGTTTCAACATCTTGCTAGAATACCAGTTCGAATGTTGCGGTTGAGCTCTTCGCTCGCTTTCATGCAGGAGATGCCGACTCTCGGAAGGATTTCAGTTTCGTGTCGGTGCTTTCTCGTCGACAATCGAAACTTCACAATTAACCCGTCCTTGTACTTAGGGTCGGGCGCAATCTCCCGCAGAACGACAAAGCTGTGGGAGTTTTGTGGAGCCGACATACAAGGTCGTTATCAAGTGTGAATACGCCCTCAGAGCTTGCAAGGATGTTTACCCCGGTGTTTCCTGGAATGCTGCCTCCCTTGTGGGTGCATACGATTTCGCACGTCTAGTCAACTCGCAACTTCAGCTTAAGCACGAAGTGTTCATCGCTTTCCTGGATGAGTTCACGGCGTACCGAATAAGCCTTGCACTCAAAGCTGATCAACTCAAATCTCAAAGCGACATTTACGTCCTTTGCTCTTTGAACCTCCTGATCTCTACCATTGAGGATGATTGGAAAGGCACTATCCACACCATCTTAACATGGACACCCGCTGCCTTCATCTCACGCAGGCGCTTCATTCAAGTGAGAATGTCCTGGTCCACGACCTCCTCGTACGTATCCCAGGTCTTAGCACGAGTGTCGTAAGAATTCCGGAATATCGGGTATGCCTCGACATTTGCCATTTTGAGAAGGCCGTCATCCTACTACATTCCATGCGTATACAGTATCAAATGTTGAGGGTTTGGGAGAATGCCAGGTTTGCCCTCCTCGAACGTCAGGTCTCGAAAGTACGCATTGCAGTCATTAAAGGTAGCAGGACTTGGTGGTATCCTGTATATATACGAACCATCATGATCTTATACTTAGTCAAAATGAAAATCCTGGAAAGAACAAGCAAGGTGCCGTGCCACTTGAATCAATACAACTGAATACTTAAACCAAGTTCCCGCAGTCTCTGAATCTTCTGTAATGTCTTCTTCTTCAGCTCTCCGCCACCCCGCACACCCACAATCACGGATCGAAGTCTCCCGCAGCGATTTTCGATGACACTCAACACTTTCCCTTCCTCTATCTCATTTTCTTCTGCCCAAACCAGCTCAAGGTCCTCCAACTTAGGTAAAAAGTCGGCATCCATCATCATTCGATCGAGGAGTTCGTCCGTGATGCTAGTACGCACATAGTATTTATCCTCTACAAGGGCGACTTTCGTCAACTTGGGAACACTTTCTAGGATCCGGATGAGATCCACGTCCCGGATGGCCACCTTGTCGAAGCGAAGCTCGTTGATGAAGGAAGAACGGACGAAGGAGGCGACTATGACATCGATCTCTTCGGGGACAATAACAATGGGATTGTCAGACTCCTCCTCATCATCAAAGATCTCTAGACGATGCAGGTCAGGGAGCATCAACGCATGCAAAAGGCAGGCGACGTCAGCACATATCCGCAGGACCCTAACACCCGGGATGGTCACAGTGGTTGTGATATTCTCGAACCACGCCCAATAGAACACTAAAATGTCCAAAGAAGGGAAACTACCAAGGATTCCGACAATATCATCCCACTGTGTATTGCATTCGTATTTTTCAAGCCATAGCGTACGGATGGCGCTGCACTCGATGCCAACATCTTGGAGGGTCCTGCTCCGCGTGTCATGGAGATGAAGCTCCCGAAGTCGAGGTGCATCGTGGAACAAAGAAGAAAGTGTGGTCGTATTGTTTACATCACTGTCACTCATGAATCCTAGGAGGTCCAAACGTTCCAGTGACGCGAAACAAGGAGGGGGAAGAGTGAGGTCAGACGAGCTCGCCTCGCACATGTCAAAAATGAACGAACGACAAGAACTCAAGTTGAGGAGAGACGGTGAAGGCGAGAATATTGTCTTCAAAGACATGTAAGGCAACATGGGAACATCATCATCTTCATGAAGGTAGCGTTGAGCAGAAATTCCAATGTGTGTTGGTTTGGCGCATGACCTCCACTGATATAACGAGAGTAGTTTCCTCGTTGATCTTGAAAGGTTGTCGTCGTCAGTATCAATAAACATGACGGACCAGAGCGGGGGGAAAGAGAGGGAGACGCTTCGCCAGTAGGAGCAAACCGAAGCGATACGGAGTGCGGTCTGGGAGTGTGATTGGAAGGTTTCGCGTATGTCGTTCCCGATAGGAAAACGGTCACCAACAGCGCACGCCTCCAGGAAAAATTTGCAGAGCAACTCTGCAGGAAGCCTGCAAATTGGAGAGAGGAAGGCTTTGTAGACGGAGACGCTATATGCGAGGTCGGTGCGATGGTGCTTGAGACACGCCAGGGTCTCCTCCAGCTCTTTTATTTCTGCGTCGTATTTGTCTAGTTTTGGTACTAAACCAGCAAGGGTTTGCCTTATCGGCTCTGCATGGACATCGGCGCTAATCTGGATACCATTGTGTAGGTCTGTAACAAGAGACGGTGGCAGCACATGCATAAAGCCCAGTCCATGAATATAAAATCCGCCGTGACATTTTTTACACAGAGCTGGCTGCATGCTCTACCCAGACTACGATGAGCTACAAAAATATTGAAAATCCCAGAACACTGACGAATACTTGGATGCAGAATGATTGGTGTGTAGATGATGAGGGCTACATTGAAAGAGGGTGACGTGAAAATTGTGAACATATTGATCAGCGAAGTAAACCCTGAGCCACGCCACACCCAAGGGGGTCCGAATATGGAAAAAAAAGACATGGGGTCGATTAAATATTTTCGTGCATCGGCACTGGACCTACTTACCTCCACGTGACCTGTATGATGTCATTTTGCCTAATTTAGGTATATTTTGACACTTTTTGACTCATTTTTCGCACAAAAGTACATGTTTGAGGGATATCCTAATGTTTTTGCATACATTCTGTATCCTATTGGACATGTATTGCAAGATTGGTTTAATAAGGTGTATGACATCATCATGATGCAGTAAGCATTGATACCAAAGAGTGCCGGTGAAGATGTCTAATAAGATCAGCTATCATATTCTTAGAGGTAAATCTCATGCACTGTGGTATATATTACATTGAAATTTATCTGAAATATCCCCGAAAAAATCGTTTTTAGGCCCCAATAAGGGAGGTCAACATTTTTTTTTCAGGCCTGCTGGCCCAACCTACCTACCTACCCGGTGTTCCGGGCTGACATTCTGGTACCCCCTTGGCCACACCGGGAACTTGGCTTCTAGCAACAACCTCCGTTTCAGTTGTTGCGGGAGCGAGGTAATGCCTTTAATGAAAGGTCCCAGAATAAATCATAGCTATGGATTAACAGCATGGTCTGCACATCCTGTTGGAATCGATGAAGTTCAAGGATAGAAATAGATGCATTATCCGCCACGTCACCTGCAGAATTACCCGTCGGCGAATTCCAGCATGCTTGCAATGGTCGCCAAAAACCTGCATTGATGGTCTGACATAGCAGCGCAACAAGGAAGAAACAAAAGATTCTCACTCAAGTATATAGCACCGCTGTAACTTTGCGCAGATGGAATATGAGGCAGGATTTCGCAGAAATTACCAGTATAGGCATTTTTATACCACTGCAGCTGATACAACCCACATCAAGGTCAAGTTTCATTGCAGCATTCCCTTTCTAACTCTCCACCATCCCACAGACATGGGAAAACTTGACCAACTTCCAACACAGCCTCCGACTTCCCCATCATGTTTTCCGACCAGAGAGGATGGCAAGCAGAATTTGGCACACTGTCATGGATCTGGAGTAGGTAAAGGTTATTGCCTCTTCGAAGCGAGGCCGGGATAGAGATCGGAAGTTGGGGGAACAGAAGTACGCTGGTAGGCCAGATTAAGGCCGGACCCAACTCATCGTCTATGTAGGACCTTGAGACGAGGGTACAATAGCTTCAATAATGTGATACCCATGAATCTCACAATACGAAGAAAGTGACCGACGATGGTGACAATATCGTTCCATCTCCCGGACTGCGACTCCGACGATAATGTGCTGATGTGACCTTGGGTTGAAACTTGGGAGACACGTATTGCTATGCTCTCGAAGTCGGCATTTGCAAGAAAGAGGATGAAAGTGCAGATGTTCGAGCGATGCAAAGGTCTCGCTGAATGGTAGAAGCTGAGGTTTGAGGTCAAGGATAGGTGGTGTGGTGAGCAAACGATTTCGAAAGGCATTTAAGGCATGAGGTATCTTTGAAAACAAGACATCGTTGTGTTAGGCGCATCAGCATCAGAGATTGTCAAGCCCGCAAGATGGCCGGACACGGTGTCAACATTGGCTCCAAGACAAGCGGCCCATGCAAAAGCAGCATAGGAAGTCTATGATCGTCTGAAACGGGGAATTTAGCATGGTCACTATTTTTGAAGAGGTAAAAGAGATATACCGCCAAGAATCATTCTTTTTTCTGCTCATCGTCAGGAAGGTACCTTTAACACCAACACCTTTCACCGGTAAATATATCTATTGCTTGTCCTGGATACTGCGAACTGTAGACCAAGCATCCTGCCATAATGGCCGAACCAGTCGAATCCACCTTGGATGCGTGGATGGGTGTTAACCAGTTCGCCGATGTAGTCTATAATGAAAACGGATTGGATGGGAGATGCATTGAACAGTACCAAATGAAAATGATTCGCATATCACTGGCAGTCACAAACGATAAGGGACAAAGGTGCGGGAGCTAGACAGATATTAGGAAGGCTGCAGAAACATGAGGAGCCTGTAGCGTGACTCTTTATCGTCACGTCCTTCATAGTTGCTAGGCCCTAGTTGCTCAGGAATGAAGAGAGCTCAAAGCGAGGCTTCATTGAATTCTGTGTATGTGTTACATTGGTCGAAGTAGATGAAAGGGAATACACACTTTTAACCAAGGAAGTTGACAGCGGATGCTCCCGTGGCAGTCATGAAGGATCAGTCGTTTCTTCTCAAGAACTAACAGACTTCGTAGCAGAAAAAAGGGGCCAAAGATCCAAGACTTGCGCCAAAGGTCGAAAGGCCGTCTTGTTGAATAGCAAAGCAATGTATCTCAGATTATATACCATTTAAAACCATTGCTAACCCAGACGACGATATCATCAGTCCAAGAAGGTGGCATATACAACAGGGCTATGAATATCTTAACATCACAATGAGCTTTGTTCTGAGAAAGCTTATGTTTAGACAAACATACCCTTTAACTCTTCTTCCAACATCTTGCGTGCAATAGCCTCCTGCTCTCCTTCCTGGAATTGAGGGATCTGTGATGGATCCATGCCCAAATAGCCACGACGGAATCTCTTGGACTGTGTGACCACCATGAATTGACCGAACTGCTCCTCTCCCACGATTGAGAACCTTGCGCCCATACAGCTCACCTGTAGTTCGATGGTTTGCCACACTGCAAGGAATTTTGTCACTGGCTTATTTTCGAGCTTTGAAGCCCATTCGAGAGCCATTTCTGGGCTGATGAGGAAGCCTCCTTGCAGACGATGTTAAGGGATGCACTCCGCCTGGGTAACTCCTGGCTGGGTGGTGGATTCTACGGCAGTTGACATACTGTTTGACCCAAGTCAAGCATGGACAAAGGGGGCAGAGAGATACTGACTGCAATTGTGCAAGAGCTATATAGTCTTACAAGCTACATGTGATATTTTCTTGCCAGGATGCCGACGATGTCTGAAAGATCGCAAGTATTATCCAAAACACCGCTCGTCTTTGAGCGAACACGCACTATTCTGCAACATGCCTCTGGTCTACCAGACGACTCTTTGAAGAAGGATTGGTTCCGGCAGAACGATCCACACTGATTGCTGGAGTAGAAGAAGGTACAGAATACTCAGGCCAAGACACATGAGCGAGAATCAAGCGGCCTACTTTGCATTGTTGACCCCAAAAAAGCGGAAGTCCTGGTTCGTATCGGAATGGCAGGCAAGTGTTAACCAGTCAACGTCGAGACAAAGGTGTTTTCACTAGATGTCATCATTATGCGGATGCAAGGGGAACACCATGAACAGATGTTCCCGCAACGATGCTGGTTCCAAGATCAACAATGGTGGCAAAATCAGCTTCCTGTATTTGAGATTGGGACTGGTCACCTGGAACGGTGAAATAATTGAGCTTGTCTGGATCAGTGAGCCTTGTCCTTGGTCTGCGGTCACCATCTCGACAACAAAAGGCAAGCTTTCTTGACAACGGCAGGGCGATAAGGAAAGCATAAGGATTATATTGATATTGCTAAGGCACAAAAAGTAAGGATCAAATATCCAGAAAGTCAAAGAATGAAAAGTCGATTCGACTCTTAGAAAAAAAGCACGTTAGTCCACCAGCACGTAGGGTCGCAGTTTCTGATACTTGAATGGGAAGGTCCCTTTCCTGCTCACACCGCTGAGTGTAGTCTCCCGTTGTAAGGTATCCAACAGGAAACCGAAGTTCGCCGTTGTAGGCCCGACATGCCCAAGAAAATGGCACGAGTGACAGTAAGACAACGACGTGCTGAATGAAGTCATCAGTGTGAGAAAAACCAGGAGAAACAAAGGACATACAATACGTAAATTTGGTTCAAATTCCTCTTGAGACACGGCTCAATGTTGTACATCACTCCCAATACTTCCTCGAGGAAAGTGGTTTCCTCAGCTCAGTACAATGTCTACAATGGACGGTCACCGGCGAGTTGGGCCTTCCACATCTTGGATGATCATGTACAGACCCAACGCTGTGCCCAAGAAATTATGTTTTGGTGAAAATGAACAAGCAAAAAACACCATAAGGGTCTATCTTTGGTTTTGCGAGAATCGGAAAATATTGATACTAGACCAATGTCAATAAAAAAACACATTCGAGGGGGAAAATACATACTGTATGCATGGCCGGTTTTCAGGCTGAAATGACGGTCACCCAAGAATGTATGGACAGAGAGTCAACGACATACCTCGTCACAACCATCTGTGTTTACCGCACCCTGTTCCTCCAAAGTGCAATTCTTCGTCACAGGATTGTTCCGCATCACCGGAAGGACCTTCTGCTTGGCCTCCTCCCAGGATGGAAGCTCGCTCAACGGCAACTCTAAACCCTCTGGTGCATAGACCAGTCAGCATCGCAAGCACAGGTACGATGATCTCAACTCGGAAACTCTGATTCTACTGGTGTGTCAGCAAGCATCAAAGGCAAAACAGAGCACAAGAGCATACCAGTCCTCGATTAACCTCTAATATCAACCACGAGACCCTTGACCATTTCCATGCTTGATTACTTGTGACCTAACTGGAATCAGAAAATGACGAGGGAAACATTGAGACAGCCTACCGGTCCCAACAAGGTGAGGCATTGCCAAAACTGACAACAGCACGTTTCTGAGACAACGTCATGGTATTTGTTACAGAGAAGTCTCCTCGTTCATGCATTGTGGCTTCAGTGGCGTATTTGGGGTTTTGTAGAGTGGCAGTGAGAGTTAGAACTGGGGAAGGAATGTCCTATTGAAATTTGAGGTCCTGGTCAACTTTTCAGCCGACCTTGGATATCAATCTTGCATACCAGTCATCCAAATTACGATCATCATCGAGGCTGACCATGCTGGCAGTAACAAATGAGATACGGGAGAGGCCATCGTCACCATGGTCGATGAGGAGGAGCTTTTTGGTGCTTACAAACAACTCGGCCCGGTTTCCCCTTATTTATGATGTTGGCTTTCCATCTTAAATAAGTACTTACTTGTTATAAGTACATTCTATTGACGTTACATTCAACACCTCTAGCTTCTAGTGATCTCTCCACAGTCCAGCACTGTCATGACTCACGAACCGATCCCAGGCCCATACGTGGACTTATCAGAATTGTAATCTTTCTTTCAAAAGTATCTAATCGCATGATATACAGATTGTCGGTGTCGTCTTCCAACCTGCCCTTGCCCGGCATTGAAGATTTGGTCCAAGCAACTGCAACGAAGCGCAATTTGTACGTGATGCACCGGAATGTCGATTTCCTCCGTGAGCATTGCATCTAGTATCCCCCTGGCGAATAATATCATAGTAGCTGTATTGTTAGTCCTCTCTATCACGATCTCATTGTGGAGACTTACTGACAAACCATATTCCAGTTTACGCCATGTCAAGTATTATTGTGGAATTTGGTCCTTCAGAGTGCAGACCCATGTGAGCCCTGGCTATCTATAAGGATGACAGCCATGCAGCGGATGGTCTCACAAGCCCAATATCAACACGAGGGGTCCACTGAAAGCCTGGGACACCTCTGGAATACGATTAAGCAGCGGTACGTGGGCTTACCATTCCCTGGACCTGCACCTTTGTCAACATCCGGGATATCCTCACAAAATGGGGTTGTCCCCCTGCCTTCAAACCACTCCACTACATGCACTTTCTGCCATCCTTGCTCACTAGAAGCTGATAGGTTGTCTCGGCACGAAAGGTGCTCACATAATGATGTTGAGGAGGTACGAAAATGGTTTTGAAGGAAAGGCGGAGTCCACGGGAAAGATCAGAGTACGAACATCAGGGGCGAGGTTTGAGGGAAGGACCAACCGATGGTTGATATGTTCAACTCGGGATGTCATCAATCCATCCACCAAGCTGGAAATCCGGAGTGACTCGAGCGAGGCCCATGATATCGCTTTTCCTCGAACCCAACGTGAGGCGCCCACAGCTGCGCACGTCCACAACATCGATATATATATCACACTCGCATCAGTCAGAACTCCGTCTAAACCAACATACTTACGGTGATGTGCTCGGTAACGGCGAGTGACAAAAGACTAGTGGGCGGAAATGATCTCCAACCGACACTAAACCTCTCACAACTCTACACTATCACCAATTGATTGAATTCGGGTGTTTCGAGTACGATAGAAGCACTCTGCAGACTCAATAATCAAGGGATGTTGTTCAAAAGACACTTTATTCGTTACTAGTGAGTTTTACAAGCGTACTACTCGCACTAGTGGGGTGGGTAAGACACAATTGACTGAATGTGACTTGGTTTTGAGCTACTGTGCTCGTTGGGACTATGACTGCTTCGAAATAATGGCTCTCTTGGCCCTGTACTACTTCCTACAAGTGATCTTCACTTGACTAGTTCGCACTCTTGGCTTACTAGTGGCACTCTTGGCCTAGAAACTGCTCCTTACAAGTGATAACACTTGACTAGTTCACACTCTAGCTTACTAGTGGCACTCTTGGCCTAAGAATAATACTTTAACTTCGAGAAATTGCAAGAATTACTTCGAAACACTCTTGGTCTTTGCAGGACACAATAGTATTGCTCAAAAGGGACTTCAATTCACTCAATTCTATAGGTAACTTAGCGACTAGTAGCCGCTTCGTCGAGGTTAAGCACAAAAGCCTTTAATTGGGGCACTAAACTCTTGTTAGTCACTCGCAATCGCAGGGATGGCTTGCCTGTCGTTGCGAGTGGCTATTCTACTACTTATATACTGTAAAGAAAGGTACAAAGCGACACAAACAGCTACACTAGTGGGGTATTTTCGGTACAGATTTCTTGGCTAGTCACGAAATACTGCGAAAAAGCACGCAATAGTCGGTCTAGAAACTGCTGCTGGACGACTAGTAAGCCATGGAGCTACGCTAGCAGTTTTAGGTCGCGTTCTTGACCCAGCAACGCGCCACTAGTGCCGAGGATAAACGACTAGCCACGCTCCCGCATCCGTAACGCAGTTCGCCGTGATCGAAAGCGCAGTCTGGCTAGCCTTGTGCCTGATCGTAACTGATCTGATCGCTCCAGATGGATCTAGATGCGAGGTTACTCCATTGCTAATTCATTTCTAAGTCCTGCTTCGAGATTGCCGCGTGACTAGTTAACCTGACTTAGGCGTTTATGCCCTGATCGGCCTGCTAGTGACCGGACTTCACGAGATCTGTGTATTCTGCTTCTGGTTGGGTGCACTCGTAGCTACCCTCGTCTACTCGTAGCCGTTATTCACCGGCTCATAACAGTAGCCGAGGTACTAGTCATTCCGGCTTATAGACTTGATCCACTAGTGGTATCGCGCCTAAGTCCTGGCTCGACTAGTAGCTTCCTGGCTTGACTATCAGCTCGAAGCCTCTGCTATAGCCCTCTAGTTATGACTAGTTAAGGATAGATATGCACTAGTATCATTATAAAATCGCAAAATCTAGGTGTGAACGCGTGGACCGCGTATCATCTCCCCCATACTAAAATAGTGACTGTCCTCAGTCACTCAAGCCCATGTTGGTACTTGCTAGTAGGTCCCACTAGTCATCCGTTACTAACTTCGTACAAGTTCACAGGTCTCGATCGTGTCATCATCACTAAGTCTGGCTGGCACTTAGCCATCAAAGATATCAAATTCAATTTAATGATTTGCAGGTTCACGTGTGACAGCGTCAATCTCCTTTCATAGGACTGTATACTTCATTATTTCTTCAGTAGGTTAGCTAAAACCCTCGACTCGCGTTCAGATAGCCACTAGTCACCTTGCTAGTGTCTGCACACTACGAGTCGGCGCAGGCGGCTAACTTTAAATTCAATCTCAGTTCCTAAATTGTGGGAGCGCACACCGGAGTCCGACTTCGACAAAATTTCACTTTGCCTCGTCCTCTTTTCGTATTGCACCCCCCCCACTTTGCTTCTATTACTTGCGTTTTCTTCCTATTGCTTCAAATGTCACGCCAGGCTTCTACAATGAAAGCCTCCGATTTTAACGCCTCACTCAAACCACTGCGGCCTCTCTTCAACCCAGAGAAGCGCGGCAAGATGCGTCCTCGAGACATTCGTCGCATCCTCGAAGACAGTACCGACCTCCTTGTGCGTAAGCCTTCCTTATTCAACCTAGAGGCGTTTCTCTAACGCGTCTCCCGTTCTTTCAGGCTATGGCTCTCGACAACGCTCGTAGGCACGCTGGAACGCCCAAGAGCGACTTCCTTTACAACCTCGTCTTTACTTGTGAGAAGGTTTCGAAGGAGTTACAGCCCGCCAACCGTTCTGAGGATTTCGGGGAGTGGGAACTCTTTATGAATGAGCAAGCCAACGTGAGTGCCGGCTGCGATGTTTCCTCTTTTCTTTCACTGAGTCAGCTTAGCGCGAACTCGTAAACGAAGACGCCGAGCTGGTCCTACCCGAATCTACCAAGCCTGCTCGTGGTCAAAAGCGCCGGGCTGAGGAAGAGCTTCACGACGACGACGCGTCCGGGGACGACGATCCTGATGTCCCGGCTCCTGCCAAGAGCGAGGCGCCTAAGGTTCTTCTTCCTCCTCTTTTCTGGCTATCTCTCGTACTTATGTTGACTGTGCAGACTTCCACTAGCAAGGGTGTGCCTTCTGCCAAGAACCCCGGCCTCAAGAAAGTCCCCAAGCCAAACTTCGATACTACTGCTGCCAAGGACGCGACAACTAGGACGGCCATCGTCAAACCCCAATCCCGTAAGCAAATTAAGACGCAGACCGGTTCTGTGAAGGATGAGCCTTCCGTCGGTGCGTCTTTTCTTTCGTTTGTTCGCATCGCTTCCGCTTACTCTCTTTATTCTAGATAAAGGTGAAAGTTCTCGAGCTGCGAGGGCGCAGTCTCGCACCGTGATGAAGGATGAAGGAGACACCGGCACGTCCAAAGGAAAGGGTAAATCCGCCGCTTCGACCAACCAGGCCGAGATTACTGCAGTCAGCAGTGCGTCCCTTCTCTCTTCTTCCCTTCGCTATGCTAACAATCCTCCTTTTACTCAGCGTACTCTTACATTGAGAAAGTCCCCGTGCCTATCCACAAGGACGAGTTTCAGGCCTTGCTCCAGGCCCCTCCTGAGGTAAGCGCTCTTCTCGCTTTTCTATGTTCATACTGACTTAGTGTTTCAGCCTGCGTATGGGTGTGCCCAATGCTCATCCAGCGTTCAGAGCGCCGATTGCGTCTTTCAAGGCTGGGGCAAACGTTGCAGCGTCTGCCAAATCGGTAAGAAGAGCTTGTGCTCGTACCGTGCTGAGCCGTTGCAACGCTACGCCGCTCGCCGTGAGCTAGCTCTACTTGCTGAGTCTACTCCTGAACGTACGTCTGTTTTTCCTTGCGCGTTGCACCTCCTGAAGTACCCTCTGCTTAGACATTCGTACGGCCCTCAACCGCGCTACTTCAGCTTTGCAAATTTTCGAAACAAATGCCCACGCCGCAGCACAAGCTGCCAGGTATTTTAGGAACGAACTAGATGACGTGCTCCGTATTTGCTACAACGCCGTGAGGAGTGAAGGGGTCGATGCCTTGAAAGACATCGTTTTCGAGGACCCAGGCTTGCTTTCCCAGGTCAAAGCCGTGCTTGATAGCTTTGACCACCCTGTACGTACTTCACCTCCGGTCGTCAAGTCCCCTGGTAGGGCACATCTCTTTTCAATTTACTTCTTTTCTGTTTGCTGACTTTCTCTTCTTTTCTAGCCAGGCAAACGACTCTTCTGCCAGCTAGTAACCTCAAACCCGGCCCTTCGCAAGCATCAGGGCTTACTCAACCTAACAGCCCCGTCCTACGTCCTGAAGACGAGTTCTCCAGTAGCGATTCTCCTTCTAGTGTCATGGAGCCTCTGCTTGCGCCTTCTGGTGCCGACTCTGGATCTGAAGCCGCCCTTTCCGCTCCCATACCGGATCTCAACTTCTTGGAAGATGAGGTCAACCTCAATGTTGGTTCCGACGATGAACAGAGAATGGAGTCACTTGCTGCGGAGGTGCATGAAGAGGCGATCCAGGAGTTGCACGCGACGGATCCGGCGTTTGCGGAAGAGCTGCTGATGGAGAATCCTCCCCGGCGTACTCGCAAGAAGAAGTCCCCCAAGAAGCGTCGCTCCAACGTCCGTATCTAGGTTGGCCTGTCTGGGCTCTCAGCTTTTCGTCTTTTCATGCAAGTTTTCTTAGCGTAGTCTTTGCATACGGCCTAAATGGCCACAATTTTATCTCAAGTTTTACTGTACGCGCCCTTAGGGCATATGTTTTACATTAGTTAGCGCCACAAGTGTGGATAGGCGCTTGAAATATAAAAGGTTTTCTCATGTTTCTTTCTGGTGTGAGGTCCGCTTGTCAAGAATCCGCTTAAGTTTCGTTTTGAGTGGTTCTAGTAAGTATTCAGTTCTTTTTGCATCTATCTTCTCCGGAAATGTCTGGAGGACTAAACGGACAATTTTCTAGTCCTAAAGTAGCCCTTTCTACATCCACTGCAACTCTTTTTAGCTCACTGTATCCATATCTACACGATCCCCGCAACAGGGTAGTGAACACTCAGAGTGCCGCTTTAGATGCCTGACATCCGCATTCGGCTAGAAATTGATGATGCGATCATTCTTCCTTCCAGATGGAGTACTAGTTCCTCTTATGCTAGTGAGGTTTCCGAGTTAGCCATGCCGGTTTCCACCCTTTTGAGGTATACTAGTGATTCTTTAAGTGTGACTAGTGACTTTCTCAAAACGTAAGTCCACTAGTGACTTAGAATTTTCACTAGTGTCCGATCACGGTGCACTATTGACAACCGATTGGATATTGTGGCTGGTTTCGCCATCACTAGTTGTTTCGATTTGACTTGGGTATTCTTTTAAACAGTTGGATATTGCGTGAGCGGCGTCGCTCGTGGCCTAGTCTTTAGTAATTTCTTATTGAAATTTCTCGGAAATTTTCGCGAAATTTTTGCGAGATTTTGACTAAGTCCCAAAGCACGGTCCTCCCCCACACTATAAATTCAACGTCCCCGTTGACTAGTCATTTCATCGTCTCACTAGTAGACTTCTTTTCGTGACTAGCCTCACCATTCCAAAACTCCTCAACTATTCTTTCCAAATATTTTCATTAAAAAAATCGTCACTAACCATGTCCAATCCTACCGACGTTGCTGTCCTTGTTGCTCGCGCCAATGAGGCTATTCAAGCCGCCGACACTTTGTATGAGCACAAAGTTGAGCTGGAGACGCTTGTCAAACAGTGTAAAGCTGTTTGCGCTATCGGGGTATGTGGACTAGTGATTCAATTTTCGATCTTCGACTGACTAGTGATCCAGGCAGAGCTAGTGGAGAAGCATCGTGCTTCGGTCATTGGCAATGCCAAGAACGAGGACGTGGTCTTTCGTATCAAGCAGGTCTTCGAGCGAATTCAGTCTGACCACTCCACCGTTCCAACCTTCAAGGACTATCACACAGTTCGTACTTTCACCGGGATCATCCATAGCGAGCGCGACAAGCGAGCAGCGGCTGTTGCGGCTGCTATTGCAGTCGTTACCACTCCTGCTGAGTCGACTCCCACCAAAACTACGGTCACTAGTGGCAAGCCTAAGGCTTCCAAAGCGGTGAGTACTTCACTAGTCATTGTTTCTTTCTATTCTTAACCGACTATTTTGCTTTCTAGCCTGCCAAACGAAGTCGCCGCCTCGCTAAGTCGAGAGCCATCATCGAGGACTCGTCCGATGAAGAAGCTAGCGTCGTCGCAGCCACTGAGGAGGACACGATCATGGGTAACCCTGATGCTTCCAGCGCGCCACCGGAAACTGACCCGGTATTGATTCCTTCAGCTGCCATTCGTCGCAAGGCTGATACCGTCATTTCGCGCTTTGAACAGATGAATATCGACGAGGATGTCGATGTCATTGTCAATCGCGATCCGACTGCCGGTAACATCGTTGAAGGCCATAAGGTTCCGCTTCCCAAGTTCCTCAAGAACAAGAAAGCTGCTCAGGCTGCTCAGGTTCGTTTACTAGTTGGTTTTACTCTTTACTAGTCTAAAATGTTTTCTTTCAGAGGGAAAAGGAGAAGGCGGAGCGACGCGCAGAGGCGATCCAGGTGATTACCTAGTCACTAGTCTTCGAGCTTTACTCATCTTTACACATTTACCAGGCCGCCGAGGCGACTATTGCCAAAGGGAAGGCCATCGAGGCTGCTAACCAAGCTAGGAAGCGTCCTCGCGCTTCTGCTGACCACGCTTTCAAGGATTCCCCTTACACTATTGCTGGTATGTGCCTATTAGTGAGTTATGCGACGCACTATTGACCTTCTTTCTTTCACTAGCGGCTGACTTAGCTATCAACAACGAAGCTAGTCAGAGTACTATCGACGCCGCGGCTTCACTAGTTGTTGCTGGAGATCATATCGACCCTTCCGAAAGCGTCTTGCGCTCTAGGGAGGCTGATCTTCGCAACGATGTTATCGCCACCACCCACAAAATCGAGTACCTGTTGAAATACAGGGAGTTTGTGGTTGCTCACCATGGCCAAGTTGTCAAGCAGCTCGAGAGCCGCCTTCCTGTGCCTATGGAGGCCGATTCCTCTGCTCCAGTTGCTTCTGGCTCCAAGATTAACTAGTACTAGTCGCTCTGGAACCTTACTAGTCACCGCATATATCAATTTTCTATTACTAGTCTGTCGTTTTTCGTGCTTTCCAACTGCCTAGATATAGTACCTAGCTTACACCGTCGTTACCCCGCAATATACAGTGTTTTTAACCGTCCCCGATCGCAGTTTTTGAGCTTCTGAGTCGACTAGTGATGGGGACTTCGTTGTCTTCATCACTATTGCTATCATTATCATTAAGCTGAGGGTATCCCTCTGCTTCCGAAGCTGAATCGTCGCTGTCAGACCCACTAGTGTCGCTCTGCTGCAGTCTAACTCGGTCTACACCATACAATTTCTTGCCTAAGGTCCGATAGTGGTATTCTGTTGGGACAGACTCATCACTATCCACCAACTCTTTAAGAGTTTGGGGACTTACATCGATTAAATCATGAATTTTCTTGGGTAACTCGACACTATGCCTCGCATGGTATGGGATTACTCTAAACTGAGCGACTGTGCCACCCACTATCGAACCATCCAACTCTGCTAAGACATAGGAACCACCTTTAGTCCTTCTTATGACGACTAGTGGCCCCAAGTACCTTGGCTCCATCTTGCTATCGAGACTATCCTCGACTCGCGTGTTTCGCATAAGCACTAGTCGACCTGGTTTGAAGTCGTAGTCCACTATAGTGGCCTTGTGCTCGCGTTGGTAGCGTAGTACTGTATCGAGTTTATTCTTGCTCACTTTCTGTCGCATTTCCATTACATGCTGAGCGTGCTTGGCTAGTGCTTTCGCTCGTAGGCCTATAAGGTCTGCGGTACTCAAGATTCCACTCGGAGGCTTGACTAGCCAAGTCGCTTCTACTACATCAAGCGGTACTATTGGATGCGCTCCTAGTGCCATGAAATATGGTGAACAACCGGTACCACGCTTAATAGTGATGCGGTCAGCCCATAATACATGCGGTAGGAAGTAAAACCACTTCCTCGAGTTGCCACTAGTCGCTTTGAATAGCGCCTGACGAAGGTCCCAATGACCCCTTTCAATTTTTCCATTTGCTTGCGAGTTGTAAGGAGTGATCCTTATGCCAGTGATGCCGTACTTATCCTTTAGCCACTGTATAACAGCGACCCAAGGTCCTCCATTATCAGTTACTATTTCGTAGGGACAGCCCCACCTGCATATCACATCCTCAAAGAACCAAATCGCGATTGCTTTAGCGTTTTCATTCTGTAACGCCCTAGCTTCTGGCCAAGACGATAACGAATCGCGCGCGTGAACTATATACTTGCACTTATTAGATGCCGGGGACATGATCATAGTGTCGCAATGTACCTTCTGGAATAGCGACGGCGTCTGAGTGACAGAGGGTGGAATACGGAGCATGGTCTTCTGTCGAACTTGGCATAAATGACAAGATTTGACATACCAACTGACATCTCGTTCCAGCTCTGGCCACCAGAACCGTTGATCCAATAGTGACTTAGTCGCGTAAAAGCCTCGATGTCCTAACGAGTCGTGTGCCGATCTCATCATATACATTCGATGCTCTTTATCCACTACTAGTCGATGGTCTCCTTCTGTACTGCGTCTATACAATCGTCCTTCTTTATCCAAGAAGAAGTTACGACAGTACTGCTTGAAAGTCAAGTACTGTTTGTCGTTAAGTCCCTCCGGACGGTATCTAACGTTTCTCAACCAAGTCCTGACATGCGGTAGTCGTTCATCTTGCGCTAGTCCACTACTAGTCCGTTGTTTCTCTGGATAGTCTTCCCTTTTGTTGGGATCGAACTTATATTCGAGATCTGGGATGAGTGGAGTCGCTTTCAAGAACTGGCATATCGTTTCATCGGTGTCTTCTTGTGCTAAGTATAAATCTCTTAATTCTTGTTCACGAGAGCGTGCATCTTCTAATTCTACAGCGAAATCGTCGATACTAGTGGCTAGTGTGTACATGTAGCCACCTCGACTATCAATTTCATTCTTAAATTCGTCAATCTCCTTTGGTAACGTACTAGTCCCTTCTGCGACTTCAAATTTCAAGGGGCCGTGGTCCTCGAGCTCGTAATCCTTCAAGTCAGGATGGACTTCGTCTCCAGGTTGCGCGTCTCGTCTTGATAGTCCGTCTGCAGGGAAAGTACTACCTTTCACATGACGAAGAGTGAAATGAAACATGAGAATGTCTTCTATCCATCGATTGATAGTGGCATTCGGTCCCATTCCAGGGTTGCTTAGCATTCCCTTGATGTACTGCGCGTCGGTTTCAACTACTAAGTTGCGGATTCCAATGAGCCAGTATTGACAAGCCTTCAGTGCTCGCAATAGTCCATATAACTCGCGCTTGGGTTGTGAGAACTGCGCTTCTCTTTCGTTCATAGTGATCGAGCCAAAGCGCACATAATAGCGCTTGGTAGGATCCTTCTCATCGACTTGATAGATGTAGAATCCAACAGCTTTGTACGACGTATCAACGCATAGACCTACTTCCGCTTTACTAGTGAGGTCAATTGGTCGAATAGCAGGACTAGTCACGACGGCTTCTTTTAGCTTGTTCATGGCTCGCTGCTGTTCAACGTCCCACTCGAAGGGTACATTGAGTCGCGTCAACTTGACTAGTGGTTCCGCTATCTTCGAATAGTCCTTTATAAACTTTCGGCAGACTCCACAAGTGCCTAAGAAGGCTCGTACATCCGTGAGGTGCTGACAAGGACCCCAACGACTGATGACTCCAGCTCTATCAGGTTCAATTTTTCTTCCTTCATATGTGCATAAGTGACCAACCACCGTCATTTCTTCAACACACAAGAACGTCTTAGGTCCAGAGAAAGTTCCGCCACAATATTTCATCCGTTGAACCACTCGATTCATGTTCTGCATATGTTCCCATACAAAACGACGAATCCCAGGATTCTCTGGAATAGTCTCAAAGCCCCCATCCTCCGTTTCATAGCGAGTTTTGGGTCCTCGTACAGGTACATCATCGATATAAGGGCGAGTGACATGCGGAATCTCTTCTCTTAGGATATGCGTTACATCTTCATGGAATATTGGTACTGAATTAGTCCAACCCATCGGTAATTTTACTAGTCGCATCGAACCGAACGGAGTCTGGAACGTAGTATAGTCTCTGGATCCAACGGCAATATCTCGCTCGTCATATCCAACGTATAAGTCCAAACATCCTCCACACGCTCTTCCTGCAAAATGCTCGGATAGTTCGTCTGTGGCCGGTGGAATCCCAGAATGCGCGATAGTCACAGCATTCAGCGGTTCCAAACTATGTACTAGTCGAAGACTTTTACCGTCTTTCTTAATTACACAGAACCACCTTGAACGATACGAAGAATTAGACGGCTCGTATACACCAGCGTCGATCTTGGATTTAATAATCCGACAGACTTCTTCGTATATTCCAGGGTGGGATGGGGATATTCTTCAAAACCCATGGAGTGTGCGGTACTATAGGAATATCTATTGGCGGGAAGAA